>JARQOD010000005.1:345448159-345740959 GCA_033576555.1 Oophaga sylvatica
ACGGCAATGCCCTTCGGTCTCTCTGTGGCACCCTGAATTTTCACGAAGGTGATGTTGGAGGTGATGGCCTTCTTACGTCAAAAAGACACATTAATTATACCATATCTTGATGACTTTCTGATAGTAGGAAACTCAGCCACCCAATATAGTAGTCGCCTAGCTGACACAGTTTAGTCTTTGCAGGCATTAGGGTGGATCATAAATTTCAAGAAGTCCAGGCTCGTACCACAGACCCTTTAGTCTTTTTTAGGTCTTCTCCTAGACTACACAAGTCAGAGGTGTCTGCTTCCAGAGGTAAAGATATCACTCATCAAAGAAAAAGTCACAACAGCAATGGACAAACCACGGATGTCCCTAAGGGAAGCTATATCCCTCCTGTATCCCGGCGGACGAGTTTGCCCAGTATCATACCCGAAGTTGCAATATCAGATCCTCCTAGAGGAGAAATTTTTGCAGGGTCATTTTGGAGGGATTATAACTCTATCTTCAGAAGTCTTTACCTCCCTGGCCTATTGGTTAGACGATAACTACCTATCTGGAGGGGTTCCGTGGGTGATAAGACCATCCTGTATAGTCACTACCGATGCTAGCCCTAGGGGATGGGGTGCACATATGAGAGGTAGCATCATGCAGGGTCAATGGAATATAGAAGAGTTACAGCATTCATCAAACTTGAAAGAGCTAAATGCGGTTAGTTATGCACTACATAATTTTCTTCCGCAGCTTCGGGGAGCACACTTGAGAGATTATGTCGGACAACACCACAGCAGTCACATATTTGAACAGACAAAGCGGAACACAATCGGAAAGCCTAATGTCTTCCGCAAGAAGAATTTTCAGTTTGGCCGAAAGTCATTTACTATCTCTCTCTGCTCTTCATATCAGAGGGAAGGACAATTCAGAGGCGGATTTCCTAAGCCGGCATACGTTATGGCAAGGATAATGGTCTCTAAATCACCAGATATTCAGAAAAATTGTGGCTTTATGGGGTCTTCCCCAGATAGACCTTTTTGCCACAAGAAAAAACAAGCAGGTACAGAGATTCGCCTCCCTGAATACAGCAGATCATCCGGAGATAGTGGATGCCCTTCAGGCCCCATGGCAGTTTGAGCTAGCGTACGCCTTTCCACCAATAATGCTGTTGCCGCTAGTCATCCGAAAAAACAGGGAGGAGAAGGCGAGAATAATCATAATCGCCCCATTTTTGCCCAAGAGGCCATGGTTCTGGCTGCAAGGCATGTTAATATCAGCCCCCATGGGTCCTCCCTTCAGCACCCAATCTGCTCTCTCAAGGACCATTCTTCCATCCTCAAGTGGAGAGTCTCACTTGACGGCCTGGAACCTGAGAGGCAGTTATTGAGATCAAGAGGTTTCTCAGAGGGGTTAGTCAATACGATCCTACAGAGTAGGAAACAATCTACAACAAGGATTTACACTAAAATATGGTGAAAGTTCCTAGAGTTCCATACTGACACCGTCTCTAGGGAGGTTCCAATTACTCCTATTTTAGAATTCTTACAAGAGGGTAGGGATTTGGGCTTATCTGTCAATAAATTGAAAGTCCAGATATCTGCCCTGGGGGCCCTTTATGGTTATAATGTGGCAGGAGATAGGTGGATATCTTGGTTCATCACAGCCTGCGAATGTACTAGCCCAGTCCACATATCTCTTGGGGTCCCCCCTGGGACTTGAATCTTGTCCTGGATGTCCTAACAGGCCCTCCCTTTGAGCCGTTAGATTCTGTGCCACTGAAATACATATCACAAAAGACAGCCCTTTTAGTGACGCTGAAATCAGCTAGAAGAGTTAGCGACATCCAGGCGTTATCCCATAGATCCACACTTTCTATTCATATTCCAGGACAGATTGATATTGAAGCCAGATGCCTTGTATCTTCCTTAAGTGGCAGCAAAATGTCACTGTAATAATGATTGTATATATTAAGATACTGATAAATATATAGTAAAGTACGATTCCTGACTGTGAAAACACTGTTACACTGGCCTAATATTGGGGCAGTTCCCCTGGTACTCTGAAATCCAACTGAGGAGGAGAGGCGGACCGCCCCCTTTTATTTCTGTAGGTTTCCTGTTTCTATGGGCGGATTCCTCTCTAGTGTGTGATGTCGTGGACTAACTAAAAGAGCACTACTGGTAAGTAATCCGGCTTTTTTGGACTATAAGACGCGCTTTTTTTCCCAAAAATTTTTGGGGAAAATGGGGGTGCGTCTTATAGTCCGAATAAACTTACAAATACTTTGGCGGCAGCAGGAGTCGGGTGATTCTGCAGCGGTCCCGGTACGACGCTGCAGTGTGACGATCACACTCCCTTCCCAGGCAGGTTCGACGAGACCTCAATCTGAGCATGCGCCGCCCCCGGCGACCATTTTCCCGGAGGCCACCGCATCGCAGCAATGGATGTGCGGGGCCTCCGGGCTTTCACAAAATGCCGGCGGAGCCCCCACTGCACCACAGCCACACCAGCCTGGGATGGGATTTCCCGGAGGCTGCCGCACCAGCCCAGGATGGGAGTCATATCGCCGGACCACCGAACATCCCCGGTGACTACGCTCCACCAGCACTGCCGACCCTCCCCGTAAGCTGAATTTGGACTGTAAGACCAGATCCCCATTTGACACATTCATTTTTATTCCCGATTTCCTTCTAAAAATTTGGGGTGCATCTTATTGTCTGGTGCGTCTTATAGTCTGAAAAATATGGTAATTATGTGCTAAATAGTTGCAAGTCAAATTTATGTATGAGATGGCAAAGATGATTGTCTATAAAATTATGGTAGTATCACGATAAAAGCAGTAGTGGATGGTGAGATATGGAGCCTGAAAGTCAAACGTTCAAAACATTGCTACACTTTTACTTCTCAGTGTAGCATGAGGTTTCATTTACTTAGGACAGAAAAATGCTGGGGAATTCTTTGCCTCCGTTATGATTTGGAGATTTTTTCATTTATTTCTTAATTGCACCATGTTAAATCTTTCAGAGAGAGACTATTTGTTATTAATCACATTTATTGTATTCAAACAAGGCATTAACTTTTGCATCTTTTACCAAAATAGTGTGTCCATATTTAATCTGACTCCATTACTGAAAGAGAGAAAGACAGCAATCTATCTTTCCAATGGGCGTTGTCTGCAGATGGCTGTCTGTTACGTTCCGATGAGATTTTGCTTAGGCATATTTCATTAGTCATGTACAGGGCAAAATAAAGGGTTGGGCACTATACAGTAGCTACCTCCAATGGGTGGCAGTTTTCGGACTTCCGGAGCCTACATGGCATATCACTTTTCCAAGAGAGAAGTATATCCAGACTGTAGAAATCGCTGCCACTGTAGAAGGAGGTTTTATCTGTCCCCACCTCTCGAGACTTGTCTCAGAAAGTAAAAGGTGTAGAATTTATTTTTTATGGCATTCCAGGATTTGTTTTCTCTAAGATTAAAGGGATTGTGCAATTAAAACAAATTTAACTGTTGATTAAATAATTTTTTCACGTTAAACCTTTTTTTTTTAATTATTGGTAATTTATTTTTGTTTTTTTTTCTCTTTTAAAAAAAAAATCCAGAAAACTGCAAATGTCTTTCTTGCTAGTGGTATTCTCTCTCTGGTTTCACTGTCTGTTGGGATCACTTTGTAGTACCTTAGCAATAATTTCGCCTTCTGGTTGGTTTCTAATATTTCCAAATTTTTCTCTTCTTATCGGTTTGCTCTCCACTTTCTAACTTGTCTAGAGCCTTGAAGAGGAGATAACATCCATTCTCTTTAGTAAAGAGCGCTTTCCTACCTTGTCATCTTCTTCTAACCACCGGACCACGGAGGGCAATGTTTTGAATGATAGTGTACCCAGTGACACGTGTTGCGTTTCTCACTCTCCACCACTGTCTGAGGTGCACATTCTTTTCTTTGTTCTGTGTGCTGTTTTTTACTGTTTTTCTAGTCCTTGCTGTGTTTATTGGATATTTGTACCATGTGACAATATCTGTATGATAACATGACCCTAGTACCACCGTATTCCTCTTTGGGAACAATGTTGTCCTCCCAGTGTAAACTAGAATGCCTTTCTGATATCCGATTGTCTTATTTTTCTAAGTGGAGCTGTAGAGATCTTACCTTGTTTTCAGAATGTTAAGGTTAAACTACCGTATATATGCCACAATAGTGATAAGTGCAGTGCAGGGCTTTGCTTTTTTTGTATTGTTGAATTTCCTGTATATTTAGATAGATAGATCGATCTATATATATAGATATATCTATCTATATATCTATATATAGATAGATATATCTATATATATCTTACATTTACCATTTTAAAGGAAGGCAGTTATTTTTATTAAGTTTACTACTGGCATTATTGATTTTACGTAGCAATATTTTATTCGTGCGTTGCAAAAAGTTTCTTTTTTTCAGGACCTCTAACAGGCTATGTATGTTTGAGTATTAAGGGTACGACCTGAACCTACATAGATCAGCAGAAGAAAGGTTGTATTATTTCTTAACAGCTTCAAAGCTTTGTACGTATGATTTCACTGCCTAATCCTTCAGCTCCATTCAATAGAATAGGAGAGAGCTGTAGTACTAGGTGCAACCATACACATACATAGACTTGCAAAAAGTATTCACCCCCCCTTTGGCTTTTTACCCATTTTATTACATTACAATATGTGTATAAATAGTTTTGTAATCTGATTTGTGTGTGATGCATCAGCACTAAATAGTCTAAGTTGGTGTAGTAAAGTGAGAAAAATATAGACCTAAATTAAATTTATGGGATCAAATAACTAAAAATTGGCATGTGCATATGAAAGGCCACACAGGCTGCAGCACCATTAAGCAAGAGGCACCACTAACCAAACACCATGAAGACCAAGGAGATCTCCAAACAAGTCAGGGACAAAGTTGTTGAGAAGTACAAGTCAGGGTTGGGTTCTAAATAAAATATCCCAATCTCTGATGATGCTCCGGAGCACCATCAAATCCATTATCATCAAATGGAAAGAACATGGAACCACAACAAAGTACCAGTATCTATCCATACAGCCACAATAAGCCATACACTCCATGGATGTGGCCTTTAGTGAGGAGTGGGCAGAAAAAAGGATTTACTTATACACAAATATTGTAATGCTCATTTTTGAGTCTGCCAAAAGACGTAGGAGACTCCCTAAATTTATGGAGGAAGGTGCTGTGGTCAGATGAGACCAAATTTTTACTTTATTGGTAACAAAGGTAAACTGTCTGGTGCCAAACCAACACATCTCAGGGGCAAATAGATGGTGCGAAATACAGGGTTAATCTTGAGCAAAACCTTTTTGTCTGTTAGTGATTTGAACCTGGGACAGAGGTTCACTTTCCAACAAGACAATGACCCAAAGCACACTGCTAAAGCAACACTCAAGTGGTTTAAGGGTAAACCTGTAAATGTTTTGGAGTGGCCCAGACATTAATCCAATTGAGAATCTGTGGTCAGACTTGAAGATTGCTGTTCACCAGAGGAAACCATCTAATTTATAGGAGCTGGAACAGTTTTACCTTGGGGAATAGGCAAAAATCCCAGTGGTAAGATGTGGAAAGCGTATAGAGACTTATCCAAAGCGACTTGCAGCTGTAATTGCCGTAAAAGGAGGCTCTGCAAAGCACTGACTTTAGGTGAATAGTTATCCACACTGACGTTTTCAGTTGTTTTGTCCTATTGGTTGTTTTCTTCACAATAAAAGAAAACAAATGTTCACAGTAGTTGTAGGCATGTTTTTTACCTGTAATTAGTGTTGAGCATTCCGATACTGCAAATATCGGGTATCGGCCGATATTAGCTGTATCGGAATTCCGATTCCGAGTTCCGATATTTTCGTCTTATCGGATACCGGAATCGGGATTGTCACTGTCACTGTCAGTGTCCGTCGGTCGGGTCTGTCAGGAGTCAGCGGCACTTACCTGGCAGAAGATCTCCGGCGGTCACGTCCTGCACTGCTTCATGGCCGCAATCTTCTTTCCCCGGCGGTCACATGCAGTATCTCGCGATAACTGCAGTGACTGCTGGGTAATCCCGGCCGTAAAGCAGTCAGTCCGATGACGTCACGCGGGGAAGCAGGTAATCAGCTGTGCTGCGTCGCGATGACAGGCTCTGCCTGTCATTGCGATGTAGCACAGCTGGATCGTCGTGGGACTGTCGTTCTGGACTGCGTCGGACAGGTGGTATACTGTTGGTTTGTTTTTTTTATTTTTTTACAGGAGATCGATGGCGTCGCAGGAATGAGAGAGTAATAAAAAAAATGAAAACTGTGTTGTCTCTTTTATTTCATTAAAATACTTTTTTCTTGCTTTGTCTTTTTTTTATGCATTTAATAACTTTGGGATTAATAATGGATCGGTGTCTTATTGACACCTCTCCATTATTAACCGGGCTTATTGTCACCGTGCAATCAACGGTGACATTAACCCCTTATTACCCCGCTTGCCACCGCTACAGGGCAAGTGGGAAGAGCCGGGTAAAGTGCCACAATTGGCACATCTTTTGATGCGCCAAATGTGGGGCTGCTGTAGCCTGGTATTATCAGGCTGTTGAGGGCCAAAATCCATGGGCCTTGACAGTCTTTTAATACCAGGCCGCAGCAGTCTGCATTTTACTTGGCTGGTTAACAAAAATAGGGGGGATCCCCACGCCGTTTTTTTTTCGAGGGGATCCCCTATTTTTGTTAACCAGCCAAGCTAAGCAGACTGCTGTGGCCTGGTATTATCAGGCTTGCAAGGTCCATGGATCTTGGCTCCTTAACAGCCTGAAAATCCAGGCCTCAGCGGTCTGCTTCATCTGGCTGGTTAACAAAAATAGGGGGGACCCCACGCCAATTTTTTTCGAGGGGATCCCCTATTTTTGTTAATCAGCCAAGATATGCAGACTGCTGTGGCCTAGTATTATCAGGCTGGCAAGGTCCATGGATCTTGGCTCCTTAACAGCCTGAAAATCCAGGCCTCAGCGGTCTGCTTCATCTGGCTGGTTAACAAAAATAGGGGGGACCCCACGCCATTTTTTTTTTCGAAGGGAACCCCTATTTTTGTTAATCAGTTCCCTCTGACGTCACTGATTGTGTCCCTGGCTGACCTGAAGTGAAAGTGGAAAGCAATCAATTAAGCTTTCCACTTAAGGGCCCGTCTCACATAGCGATATCGCTACCGAGATCGCTGCTGAGTCACTAGTTTTGTGACGCAGCAGCGAGCTCACCAGCGATATCGCTGTGTGTGACATTCAGCGACGATCAGCCCCCCTGCCGGTTATCGCTGATCGTCGCTGAAATGTCAGGACCTTTTTTTGATCGCTGGTTCCCGCTGACAGCCACATCGCTGCGTGTGACAGGCGGGAGACCAGCGGGGGGCTGTGCCTAGAAACCCGCTGTGTACCTTGGATACCAGCGCCCTGATGCAGGGAGCTGGTATCCAAGGTACACAGCGGGTTTCCAAGCGCTGCGCGGTGCCTGGAAACCCGCTGTGTACCTTGGTTACCAGCGGATCGCTGGTCTCCCGCCTGTCACACGCAGCGATGCGTGCCTGTCAGAGGGAAACCAGCGATCAAAAAAAAGTCCTGACATTTCTGCGACGATCAGCGATACCCGGCAGGGGGGCTGATCGTCGCTGAATGTCACACACAGCGATATCGCTGGTGAGCTCGCTGCTGCGTCACAAAACTAGTGACTCAGCAGCGATCTCGGTAGCGATATCGCTATGTGAGACGGGCCCTTAAGCGATGTTACCCGCAGTGTCGCTGTCCCAGATCGCTGCCTGAGCTGCCTGTTTGGCAGCTCAGCAGCGATCATGTAGCGATACACCAGCGATCCTGACAAGTGCATATCGTTGTCGGGATCGCTGGTGTATCGTTATGTGACACCCAGCCTTTACTCTCCTGTCAGGCAGGAGAGGAACTCATTCATTTGGGGTTTACTGTGAGGCTGCAGCATTAGCTGCGGTCCCTGCAGTAAACATTAACCCTTTCTGAAGGATTACACCGTGGGACCTGACTGTGCATGGGATAGGTAAGAATAATTTTGCTTTTTTATTTTATTTTTATTACAGGAAATGGTTTTAGCAGGTAAATAAAATATGGTCAAAAACTGTGTGATTATTTCATTAAACTTCTTTTTTATTAAAGTGTGTGTGTTTGATTTTTCTTTCATACAATAGGATTAATAATTGATAGTTGTCTAATTGACAGCTCTCAATTATTAACCTGGCTTAAAGTGACCTTTCAATTGCAAGGTCATTTTAACCCCTTATTAACCCATTCGCCACCGCTACAGGGCAATGGGAATAGACGGGCAAAGTGCCAGAAAGGGCAAATCTAATTAGAGATTTGCCCTTTCTGGGGTGTCTGGGGGCAGATGTTAGTAGCCGGGGGGGGCCAAAAATAATGGTCCCTCTCTGGGCTATTATTATCTGCCCCCACTCACTGGCTTTGTCTGTCTGGTTGCGAAAATAGGGCGGGAGCCCACGCATTTTTTTTCAGCAATTTTACACCTCATATATATATATATACATGTCATTGAATTTGTGACACATATATATATATATATATATTTATATTTGTAGTTCATACACTTCTACATAGTATAATAGCCGCTAATTCAATTGCCGGCTTTTGTGAAAATGCAGAACCCGACATGAAATGACACTTGGTGTACATAGGGTTAACCATGTCTTTTCATGTCCTTTGCTATCTAATTTGCACAAACAATTAAATCAGACTATGTGTGCAAAATTTCACACCTGTAGGGGTTAATTAAAGGTGTAAATTCGTAGCAAAAAAGTCCGTTTTTTTTACAACGAATTTACACCTTTAATTAACCCCTACAGGTGTGAAATTTTGCACACATAGTCTGATTTAATTGTTTGTGCAAATCAGATAGCAAACGACATGAAAAGACATGGTTAACCCTATGTACACCAAGTGTCATTTCATGTCGGGTGCTTCTGTCTTTTCACTGAAGCCGGCTTTACCCGGCAATTGAATCAAAGGATATTTTACTATGTAGAAGTGTATAAACTATACATATATGTATATATATATGTCACAATGACATGTATATATATATGTATTCTATGTGTGTATATTTAGTGTTTACAAGGAAAGAATGTGGTTTTTTTAGTTGCGATATTTTGTTCCCATAGACTTACATGGGACTTCCGGTATCGGTATCGGGTATCGCCGATTTTTTAGTGATATCGGCGATACCATTCCGATTCCGATACTTTAGGATATCGGAAAGTATCGCTCAACTCTACCTGTAATTCCTAATACCAAACAGGAAGCTTTATGCCATAAAAATCAATCAAATTTTATAGGGGTGCTAGGTACTGTGCCTGATTACCAGCAGTGTCTTTTTCCTTCTCCCTTTCGGTTAACCCTTTCCACTACTTTTGTGACAGCTCCTGCTATGCACTATGCACTTATGCAGTTTACACATACTGTTACCTTTAGAGATTAGGATCTAGCTGGCTCATTACTGTTGGAGGTTTTTTTTTCTAGGATCTTTTGTTAGGATGCAGATTGATTTGAGGAAATCTTTTTCCTAGGAAGCTGTATATTTATAAGCTCCGTTATTTATTTTGAAACACTACTGTTTATATTAGCATCCTTAAACCCCTTGTACCCTTTAAGGCCTTTCTTTTTTGCATTTATTGTCCCCATATGTATTAATATATTTTGTAATGATTTTAATATTGATTTATAATAAAATTTGATCGATTTTTATGGCATAAAGCTTCCTGTTTGGTATTATGAATTATTTGTAATTGGAAGTGCCCTTTATCTAGGTAATTTATCTTTATGATGTTTGTTATTTACCTGAACTGATGCACACCCTAAAAAAAGGAAATTCCAGGTTGTGAAGTAGCAAAACATGAAAAATGCAAAGGCGGTGAATACTTTTGCAGGCCTCTGTATGCACAGTTCTGTATCTATTTAAACAAAGGGGTATTCCCATTTCCAAGATCCTATCGCAATATGCAGTAAGTGTAATAATAATGTTAGCAAATATTTCTGATTAGAAATGTAGTATAGTTCTTCTGATTCGCTATGTCCTTTACCCCATGTGCAAGACATTGCAGTAGCTTAGGAATCCATGGTTACACACGGATCGCATATAGTGACAGTTGTTAAATGTCGTAACCATGGATACCTAGGCTACTACAATGCCCTGCACAGGGGGTAAGCGACATCAAATCAGAAGAACTATACTATATTTCTAATAAGATGTATTTTCTAATGTTACACCTAATACGTATTGGGATAGGATCTTGGAAATACCGCTTTATTGGAATATTATGTCCCCCAGTGTGGGCCGCACTCCACTGAGTAAACAACAATTCTCGATCCTGTGAATCACATCATAAAGGAGGTGGCCACTTTCCCTTGTTAATGCAGCTTTCTTCACACACTAAGGCCTCTTTCACACTTCATTCGTTCAACGTCAGTCAAAATCCGTCAAAGCGTAAAAAAAAACGATCCGCCGGGTTTTTTTTTTTTTGGCGAATCCGTTTTTTTTGCCATTGAGTTGCATTAGTGACGGATTTTGACGGATGTGCGTCCGTTCGATCCGTCAAATGACAGATCAGTCATTATTTTGGCGTCCGTCGGTTTTTGAAAAAGTCCACTGGGACGTTTTTTTGTGTGCGTCGAAAAGGCGGACCATGACGGATCCGTCGCGTTCGCCGATTTGTATAATGGTCGCCTATGGGTGGCGGATCCGTCTTCATCCGGTTTTGGCAGAATCCGCCAGCGGATCCGTTCTTCTTTGCAAAAAGTGCCAAAACCCATTCTGGAGTCTGTCTCCCTCTCTCTCTCCCTCCTTTTCCAGCCATGTTCACCCTACATTTCTCGGGTTCAAAAGTTCATGATGAATCCGTCTAAAACTGATCCGCTGCATCCGTTTTTCAAACTTTACAACGGATCTGTTTTTTTCACCCTTTGGCGGATTTCAACTGACGTCGAACGACAGAAGTGTGAAAGAGGCCTTACCGGCACTTATGTCCTTACAATGGCTGCTGGTGGAGGAGCATGTGACCAGCCCTGTCCAATAGAAAAGCAGTTTTCCCTATGAGGAGTTTTACAGTTGGAGGAGACTGAATAACTGATCTGGTCACGTGCTCCTCCACCAGCAGCCATTGTAAGGACGTAAGTGTTGGTCATTTTGTGAGGAAAGTTGCACTAATAAAAGAAAGTGGCCAACCCTCTTAAGGAAAGACGTACATTTCAGATTACCATAGTCTTTTAGTGTCTCTGAAGGGCTTTAGATTAGTGAGGGTCCTGAGACCCCCCACTGGTGGCGCTCTGACCGCTGTACAGAAGCAGTCACCTTCTCCAGTTGAGTACAGGCTCCATAGACTTGTGTGCCCGGCTCACACAGAGCAAGAGCGTTCCTGCACTGTGTTTTGCGCCGTCGGTGGGGTCTTAGAAACTAGATCCCAACCGATTGAAGGCAATTTTGAAAAACTACTATGCCCTGAAATTGTAATGGTCTCAGGGAACCACTTTACAAGGTGCTCAGGAATAGAAAGAATTAAAACCATGTTTTTTTTTTTTCACTGATAACAGCACTAACTTTCTCCTTGAGTTTGGTATTACAGCTTATGCCCTTATTCAGCTGAATAGAGCTGTGGCCCTAATGCCAAGGGCAGGCTATTCACAATGGGGATTTTGTTTCTGGGTAAAAATAAAATAATAAAATGCATAGATAGAAGGTAAATTAAAGGGGTTGTCTTATGTTCTTTTGTTTTAAAACCAGGCACTGGAGAGACAAAAAACAATAAAAAAAAAAATCCGATTCCCTTGCTGGTCTACTTGCTTCCTCTTCCTGCAGACAATCACTGGCCACAGCGGTAATATCCAGTCCCCACTTTCATGCTGTATTGTATCAGTATGTCCACCTGTGCCAAACAAAATAGGGGGAAATGACTATATTTGTAATATCCCTAATAAGTATAGGCATACATATCTTCATCTGATAAAATGCCCACACTAGGTGTTTGTAAAGTGACAGCAGGTTGTAGAAATAAAGCTGTTTTTATAAGGTGTTATCTGATCATGCTCGGGTGCTAACAGAGTGACTTTAGCGTGCTCAAAAACACTGAAGATGCTTGGTTAGCACACGAGCATGCTCAGATAACACCTTATCTGAGCACATTCACTCATTAATTTTTAAGGTGATCGTGTACTATTTCAATCTAGTGAACACGGAGCAGGCATTCTCACACCATTTCTACTGGGGCACCACCAGACAGGCTAAGGTAATGCCTCACCCTCCAATGTGGAAATCTATGGCAAAATCTTTTTCTCCTGAACCCTGTATAACATTAAAATTAGTAGATGAGTCTGATAAACCAAAGATTGCTGCAGGTAGAGAAAGTACTGAACACTTCAGTGAAAACTGCCTGCCCGGCTGTACCTCACCAACACAGTCTGAGACGCTGGCATAGAGGGAAAAAATGGTGCAATGACAGCTGGTACAGCACAGCTCTGGTTACTGTCACCGAGAACTTGAGATCAGTTTCTGTTGAAGTGCATGGTAACTGAGCCGCAGATCTTGGCAATGTCTCCAATCACTGTGCACATCTGACTGCCACCAGAGTGAATAACAGCTAGGCATAACGGGCATCCAAAAGACTACAGTATCCTAATCCTGGACAACCCCTTTAAAAACCTCTTAATCTCATAAAACTATAGACTAATATGATTTGGGGAGCATGATATACATTTGTGTAGAGACAGGCGTGTGGTATGTTATCTACAGGTTCAGCGCTGGGGATATTCATGGATTTGTGTTTTTATGTATTTGTGCTTTTGTACTTGTTTTATCACATGTTCAATGTCCTTTTCCTGTTGTTGGTGAAATATTTCCCTGAAATAATTTTGGATGTGTCATTGTGTATATGTATTGATTGTGTCCTTTATGTGTACTTGTGTCCCACAGAAACTTTTACCCAGAACAAGAGGGATGCGCACTGGCCTGAGTGATGCCCTTGAGGTGCTCAGATTGTACTATAAGTACCAATATGTTCATCTTAATCACCATCACATTTTCCCACTTTTTAGTTGATATCATCACTTTTTTTTTGTCTTCCATGAAATGCGGCATTTTAATTTTAGTTTTAGTTTGTTTTATTTATTCATATGCTTTTATTTTCCTCATCCATTTCCATATAGAACTCAGATGAGATACAGAACGTAGTGGAAGAGAAAAATCAGGCAGATTCTGAGTATACAAATGCAACTATCAAGGAAAACCTGAAAGCTGGAATAAATGGAGATATTGGACACCATAATGATGTGACTGAACAGCTGGTAGAAGTAAAAGCTTTGGCTAAAAATGACACCCAGTCAGTATCTTCTTATGATAGCAGTAGCGAGAGTGAGAATGAAGAGGTAGAATATAAGGCTGAAGGTAGAGCTTCTGAGCATGTTATACCAGAAGAGCCTGAAGAAGGGCCGAAGATGTGAAGGACATCCAACCAGAGGAGGAGTCTCAGCCCGATGAAGACCATACTGTGACTGTAACACTTACAGAGGTACAAGAAAAGACGGAAGTCATAGCCCAGGAAATTACCAATAGTACTTTTGAAAGCGAGGAGGAAGTTGAAGAAAAGCATGAAATTCTTACGGAAGAGCAAAGCAAAGTTAATGGCGATGTTTCTCACATCGATGTTGAGGCTTCTGCCCAAATTATTTGTTGTTCCGAGGTAAATGGGTCCAACAGAATGGGAGTTTCCATATGTAGCTATCATTCTGTTACAGTGGATGTTACCACTGAGCTTTTATCAAATCTTTTCTTAAGGAGGTTTTGGTGTCTTCTATCAAAAAAGGCAAACCAGTGACTGGTTTCTGTCTCTTTCCAGATGTTGCACTTCTTTCCACTGCCATTAATTCAGTATACCACCATATTTTCATTTCCATATTTAATTGCACCATAATTTTTCATCTTACATGTTTCTTCTACCTTTGGATCTTGGCTTGTCTTTTCCATATGTGCTGTATTTGTTGTCCTGTGAATATGCTTCCTTTAGCTCTGCATGTACCTAATTACTACTAATTATGTGGCTGCTCAGAATTCCCATTCATCTGTATCGCTTCCAAATTTTTACTCTTGTCACTGTAATACTGTTAACTGTTTGATATCACTAAATTCTTTCAATTACTCATATCACTCAAAATACAGAGATGACTTTAGTGGAGGCGGACTTTTAACATCACAATTGTCTTGGGATTAGAAAGAGGTTCTCCTGGTGATTAGTTTTAGATTTGACTTGAGAAACTACTGGTCCACATTATCAAGCCTTTAGTCTCCACTCCTCTAATTTCGACCATCTTGAAATGGCAGGTTTAACGGGTATCTGGGGGTCTGAATTTCCTGACCTCTCATTAGGTCCTCAATACTAGATTGATGGGGATCTGAATCTTTTGTTGCTTATACACACCCCGGCTGTACCTGGTATTGCAGCATAGACCCATTCACTTGGCTAGGACTAAGCCGTAGCAAGTTGTATTACCAGGAACAGTCACTATTAAAAGTACGGTGGTACAGGATCTTTTAAACAGGTGATCAATGGAAGTGCTGTAGAGTCTACCCCCATATATAATATTGAGACCTATCATAAAGTCTGATCATCAGTTTTAAATCTCTACTAACATTGAGATTATAGATCTTACTTCACCAAGAAGATTTAAAGGGGATCTCTCTCCCAAGGTTTTGCTACCTCATCTATGAACACGGAACACAACAAAAACTGGAGCGACGCACCAATACAAAAGTATGAATAATTTTATTTATATAAATAATTAGTAGACAAGACAGTAATAATGCAGTATGAAAATCACAAGAATCTCAATATAAAGCCTATAGCGGTTGAGATGACATAGGAACTGCTGCTAGATGTGTAATGCCACCGCACTGAAATCAATATACAGATGGAAATAAGGGGCAGTCACATGCTAAAAAATATATCTAATCAAGAGAAATTATATACCATAATATTGCTCAATATACTCTCCCATATGATTATGTAATCCCAATAGTTATATATACATAGTCCTGGTCAGAGTCCGGATCTCCGAACCAGGAAATGGGAGAGAGAAAAGATAATATACATATAATATTGTCTTTTCTCTCTCCCATTTTTAGCATGTGACTGCACCTTATTTCCGTCTGTATATTGATTTCAGTGTGGTGGCATTATACATCTAGCAGCAGTTCCTATGTCATCTCAACTGCTATAGGCTTCATATTGAGATTCTTGTGATTTTGATACTGCATTATTACTGTCTTGTCTACTAATTATTTATATATAATAAAATTATTCATACTTTTGTATTGGTGCGTCGCTCCAGTTTTTGTTGTGTTCCAATTTACTATTTAGGAGCTCCAATTGGGAATATTTTTCCCCCCTCTTTTAGTCCTATATGGACTTTGGTTGTGATTTATTATGATATCTGTATCTGAGCTTGAGACTATGTTTCTCATCTATGAACAGCATGATGTAGGGGCAGATTCCAGCTATGTGTCACTTACTGGGCTGCTTGCTGCAGTTTTGATAGTCACATTCTTTTTCTGCTGAAGATATAGCAGCTCTCTGAATGCTGAGCTCTGTATAACCCCGCCCACACCACTGATTGACAGTTTTCTGCCCATTTACAGTGTGCATAGAATATTGCCTAACGAGTGGGGCGGGGTTATACAGAGCTCATGAATATGCAGGACTACGTGTCAGCAGGGTTACTAGTCCTAACGATCTCCTGCTGATAAAACTGACTTTATCAAAACCACAGCAGGCAGCTTAATAAGTGACATATCCCTTGATCAGGGTCTCTTTCTCTACATTATGCTGCTTTTGAGATTAGGGGACAAAAACCTGGTGACTCATTCCCTTTAATAATGGTGGTGTGGTAAGACCTCATGCGTTTTACCCATTAATTTTGTTTGTCTGGCAGTCCTGGCTAGAGATTACCTGGAATTGTTATTAACAGAATTGTCATTTTTTTGTGTAAGATTGTCTGTGCTTGTTTCTCTCTAGCCTCCAGTGGTGAAAACAGAGATGGTCACCATTTCTGATGCCACACAGAGGACTGAAATTTCAACAAAAGAAGTCCCAATAGTTCAGACTGAGACCAAAACCATTACCTTCGAATCTGCTCAGGTAGACGCTTTGTGGGCTTGTTCCGGGTGTTCGCCCCTCTCTCCACAGGCCATGTAATGCTATGGAGTGGTGCTGTCCATTGTAATGGAAACCTGTGGATCTCTGAAGACAAAACAACGGCTTTCTTTTACTAACCTCTTTATCTTTATGGAAACGATTATTTGCTGAGGAAATAACTTGTTTTATCTTTGCTCCATAAATCTTCAGTTCTGACAGCCCCAAGGAGCTTGTCACATGGAAACTTCCATTTTAGGTCTGTAGTTTAGTGATGCAGAGGACTTCACTATTTCTGAAGGCAATTTGCTTCCTCGTAAATACATTCCAAAGAACAGCTTATTTATTTTTATAAATAAGTCCACTGTTGTATTTATTTCCATGAACTCAGGAAATGTAATAGGCCTAAAAATAAAAAGGTCACGTAAAAATAAATAAGTATTGGCTACTATGTGCCAAAGTTGCAGCTCGGAGCAAACCGCAGCCATGCATTATTTATAATGCAGAATTAATAAATGACATTCAGTATATAGGCCAGGACATGTGGTTGCCTAGGAACAACTAATGTTTTATTTTAATGGCTATAGAGGCAATGAATCCTACTGCCTCGCCTTTTGGTTTGTATTTAGTTTTCTGACTTGAATGAAATGATTGTAGAGGCCTGCACCCAATTTTCTTCACTGTGCTGCTCTTTTTTTTGTTCCTGTGATCTCCGCCAGAACAGAAAGGGATGGCACTTACCTATTCTGTCACCGGCTACTGAGCCTGTGAGTGGCTGCAGCAGTCATGTAACTGAAACGACTTGATAGACACCTTTGGAGCGGCCTTTTGTTGAAACGGTGCGGGTTTTATTATTTTATTTCTCGATTAGATTTAAAATGACAAAATAATCATATTCCTTCAACTGCTACTTTTGGGGATTTTTGTCCATAGATTCGCGTAGAAAAAAATGTCTGCATCATTTCCAACATGGACCAGGAAATACTTGTCCATTTTGACAAATATTGGCTAACCTCTCTTTTTCTGTTTCCTCCTGATGAAGCTGGATGGTGGCGGAGACAGTGAGCCCGGGATTTTACTGAGTGCTCAGACAATCACATCCGATTCGGTTCTAACTACTACGACGACACACATCACCAAGGTAAAAGCGACCTGTACATGTTATACCCTGACTTTGTCTTTTATTACTAGTTCTACTACTTTATGTTCTTGAATTGTTCGCATTACTAGGGGCTACCTTAGATCAGGGATGTCAAACTCAAGTACACAGAGGGGCAAAATTAAAAACTTGGACAGTGTCACGTTCCAACCCTGATATTTATAAAATAAAAAAAAAAAACAGTCTACGATTGAGGACGTTTTAACTTATCAAATATAACGATGAACCTTCACTTTTATTGTACTACGTTAAAATGATTATTTTATGGGTTAATGAATTGAAATGACTATCCTAATTTGCCATAAATAGATTAGATTATTTGATTTATGAGTATAATCTAATATACTTATGGCAAATTTTATTAATTACCCCATAACTATTTTAATGTAGTACAATAAAGCTCAGTTTTATTGACCTGCTAGAAAGGTATCATTTCTAGTGGGCCTTTGCCCCTTTGGGTCTTTTTGGATAAGACAGCATACCCTTCCCAGGTCATTCATCTCGATTTGTGTTTGTGTAAAGCTGTAATAAATCATGACACAGGCACGCCGGCTCAATGGCATACCTGTGCCCACATTGAGAAGGAGAGAGAGGGTAGTAGGTGCATGAGCTGTCCACCAGCTCCTGTAGACATTTGGCTATTTATCACGTGCTAAATAGAATTATACTGTTGGCCAGATTTGGCCCTCGGGCCTGAGTTTCACACTTGTCCTGTAGGTAAAGCTTCTCGCTGTAAGGGTATGGTCACACAACCTTTTTATCCACATTCAGGAAAAACAGGCTGATTATTATGATTAGAAATTGATCAGAGTGGCAGCAAGTTTCCCCACCTTCTCCATTCTGTCAGTCCACGAAAATTGGATAACATCCTGATGAGTCCAATATTTATTCAAGGACCCGTAAACTTGCATTGACAATTTTGAACTGACACGCAGATCAAAATCAGACATGTCTGAGTGTTTCCGCATACCTCTCGGTCTGGGGGAAAACATCGGACATGTGCACAGCCACATAGAATGTCAAAGGTACAAGTGCTATCCGTGAAAACCATGGATAGCACTTGAATGAGAAAATAGTGTGCACGAGCCTTAAACTAAGTTCCCCACATTGTGAAAAATCTACCCTGTGGATTTGGTTATAGACCTACAATGAAATCCACATGTAACACGTGCAGATTTGTGTGTGGATTTCTCACTTCTCCATTTACTAAGCACTGAATAGGGTGAAAATCTGCATAATAATGAGCATGCTGCAAATTTGAAATTCCCACCATGCTTTCAATTAGGTGCTGCTTTTTATATTTTTTTTAATGCAACATATGACTGGAGTTTTGAGAAACCCATTTACATGGATTTTACTTGTACTGTAAATTGCTGTGAATTTTTGGTGCGTATTCCGCAATTACCGTAGTCATGCTTTATATGTGAATTTGCCAGACCGCGTTACATATCAAATTGTTTGATCTCAAATGTTGTTTGTAGAAACAAACAAAACCGGCATTTTGTATTGTTTTGTGTGCATTGCTGCTCCTAAATCAACGCTATATTTGTTTCATTTGAAGACTGGAAAAGGTGGGATTTCGGAAACAAGAATTGAAAAGCGCATTGTTATCAGTGGAGATGCAGACATTGACCATGATGAGGTAAGGGAAGTGTTGAATAAAGTAGTAAACTGTTCCAAAAACTATGTTTAGGTAATCACACATACTTGTTTTGGGGTCCTAGAACGGGCTTATTTGCTGATGACCAATAGATCTCGTTCCCATGATTTGCTTTGGGATAGGCCTTTTTCATGATAATGAATGGAACCTGTTCTATTTAAACTAACAAATAAATGGTTAGAATTTGGAAAAAAGATTTGGCACCAGGAATGTGATTTGTGCTGCATTTTTTTTCTGGGAAATAAAACTGATTTCTGCTTTTACCCCCACACCATAGTAGCATACAGTCAGTTCTCCTTTTGGAACAAAGTAGAAGTATATCTAATGCAATTGTTTGAGATTAAAGCGTTATTCCCAAAATAATAAGTTATCCCCTGTCCACTGGTTGCAGTACTTTCTACAAATGTTGCATGACTCGTGAATATAAAAAACATGGCAATATATGTGATCAGAGAATCTTGCATCTTTCTCCACATATGAGCCACTTCTTCTCAAGCCTTTTGAACTGGAGGGAAAAAGTCTGTTTCATGACTGTTTTATGAGCTATAGCAGTTCTTAGTAACCGACTTGTCAGTGGAAAATATCCATTATCTTGTATTATATTCCTATTACTGATTTACTTCCTTTTACATTGCTTCTGTCCCATTTAGGTCATTAGGTGCACGTTTGTAGACATTATATTTTATGATCTGATATACTATTTAGTTTAACAAAAATAAATTTTCATAAATTGTGACCCTGATGCTCCTTTGTGGTTCTCTTTTTAGCATTAGCACAAGCAATAAAGGAAGCCAAAGAGCAACACCCTGACATGTTCTATAACTCGGTGGTGGTGCACAAAGACTGAGGTTACTGAAGAAGTGAAGACGATAGATGGTAGGAAATAAAGCATTCTCTAAATATGAGCTACATAAATATGAAAACCATAAAGGCTTTCCTTGACTCTCCGCTACATCACTGCAAAGTGAATATCATTGCACGCCTATAGGAGTATCTGAGTAGTTTCCACCCATTATAATTATAGCAAATAAACTCAGAACTCAACTTCAGTAGATGATGATTTTAATCGTGTCACATAATAACATAAAGTTTTGGTCCTGAACTTGGACCTTCATCAGTCCATGGACTACTGTAGTAGGTGACCCAGCAAAAAAGGGCTATGCCGAATACCGTTAAATTCTGTCGATATAGGTGTCAAATATGGCAGCGGTTACCTGGGGTCCGGTGGAGCAAAAATGTGCCTGCGTGGATACCGCAACGAAACGTTCTGTTATTACTGTGGACACGATTAAAAATCATCACTCTACTGAAGTGAGTTCTGAGTTTATTTGCTATATCCGCTCACATCACATCCTCAGATATCTCCTGGGATGTGTGTCAGCTACAGACATCATGCACTTGTGAATGCTGGTATACTCCATTTTAACCCCTTTATGACCTTTGTATCCATACGTCCAGGTTGGCTGGTACTTAACGACCTTGGATGTATGCATACGTCATCGCAATTTTGCTCACACAGAGGCTGTGCGTGCGCGATCGCTGCCGGATGTAAGCTGATTCTGACAGCTCACATCCGGCACTCAGTGCAAGAGCCGTACACGCACTACTCCCGGCACTTTAAGTTCCTAAATAATGCGATTGCAGCATTTAGCAGGCATGCATCTGCACTCTGACCGGCCGCCCCGCGACTTTGCTGCCTCATTATAGTGAATGAATTCCTCGGGTTTCATCTGAGTCACGTCACTCGGAAATTTATATGGAAGCACCAATGTAAGGGCTCAGTGTAGAGCACAGGATAAATGTGATCAAAACTTTATGTAAAATGTTCCTAACAAGAGCTTCAAATCAATCCACAAAAAAAGCATATCCCTACTCGGGTCCATCTGGAAAAGCAAATTGGCTCGTCGCCCCACAAAAAGAAATCCAGCGAATTCTGCACTCCCAAATCCAAATGCCTTTCTCTCTTCTGAGCCCCAGTGTGCCTCAACCACATTTAGCATCCACATGTTTGGCATTTCTGAAGCAATAAGAGCCCGCCTCATTACGGGTGCATATCTCCATAATCATGAGCTGGGCACAATGTACTAGTCACTACAACGTTACTGGTCATTACAACGCCAGTTTGCAATTTTCATTCAGCAACATGCATTGCTGCTTGTTTCTGGAAAACACCCATGCAGTCAAAATAGTCACTACTCCTGTAGGTAAATTCTCAAAGAGGTATAATTTCAAAATGGGGTCACTTGAAGGGGATTCTTCTCTTCTACTATTTAGGTGCTCTGTATATGGAGTCCACAAACTATTCTAGGAAAATCTGCGCTCCAGGAGTCAAATAGCGCTCTGTCTATCCCGAGTCTTGCCATATGGCTAAGCAGCGTTGTACAGCCACATCTGGGATATTTCTACATTCAGCAGAAATTGTGGGGCAAATTTTGGTGCAATTTTTGCCCAAATCCCCTTCTGAAAATGTAAATATTTTGACAGTTCCATCAATGTCTGCATTCCAAAACGTCACTCCTTCCTTTCTGAGGCCTGCCGTGCACCCAAACAGTAGTTTTTCCCCACATATGGAATATCGGCGTACTCAGGAGAAATTGCACAACAAATTGTATGGTGTAAATTCTCATGTTAACCTTGTGAAAATGCTAAACTTGGGGCTAAAAAACGATTTTGTGGGAAAAATGTGAATTATTTTTTTATTCATTTTCATGGCTCAATGTTATAAACTTCTATGAAGCACCAGAAAGTGTGTGTGTTTAGGGGGTTAAAGGTGCTCAGCAAACATCTAGATAAGTTCCCTGAGGGGTCTAGTTTCCAAAATGGTGTCATTTTTGGGTGGTTTGCTCTGTTTAGGCACATCAGGGGCTCTCCAAATGCAAGATGTCGTCTGCTAATTATTCCAGCAAATTTTACATTCAAAAAGTCAAATGGCGCCCCTTCCCTTCCGAGATCTGCCGTGTATGCAAACAGTAGTTTACCCCCACATATGGGTATCCGCATGCACAGGAGAAATTGCACAACAAATTTTTTTTCCTTCCACATTGCAAATATTCCTGCGAAGCACCTGAAGGGTTAATAAACTTTTTGAATGTGGCTTTCAGCACATTGAGGGGTGCAGGTTTTAGAATGGTGTCACTTTTGAGTATTTTCTGTCATCTAGGCCTCACAAAGTCACTTGAAATGTAATGTGGTCCTTAATTTACAAAACCTTTTTTTTTTTTTTGTTGGAACAATGGGAAATTGCTGGTCAACTCTTTAACCCTTATATCTTCCTTGTGCTGATGCAAAGTAGACATGTGGGAAATGTTATTTATTAACTGTTTTGTGTGACATAACTGATTTCAGGGCATAAGTTTGAAAATTTCAAATTTTTCACCATATTACCGTGTGTTCACAAATAAACACAAGTCATATTGAATACATTTTCCCTCTATCATAAAGTACAATGTCACCAAAAATCAAGCGTAAAATTTTAGGCAAGAGGATTTTGGGCTGCCGGGTCACCACTGTGTGGGGGTAGCCAGGTGCTATTTTTTTGTAGCTCACAGCTGTGCTGCAAGATACAGTTTTATTCCTGTGACATCTGAGAGTGTTCAGCATGAGCAGTGACAGGAGATGAGGGGAGCGGATCACGTGCAGAGAATGACATGCGGCTCTTCTCTCCAAATTGCTGCATCTGAATTTTTAGCGTCTCCGCAAGAGAAATTTCACCAATAGAATACATTGGACTCTGTGAATCCGCACGGGTTAGTGAACACATGCGGCTTCACCTAGGTTCAATAGACAGCATCACTTTGGATGCAGCGGACAATACAGCCTGCTGTGCCACGTATCTAATCCCATCATGTGTGATTCAGCCCACAATGCTGCTTATCTAATCCCAGTATGTCATACACTCAGTGTATCCAATCCCCTTGTGTGATACAATCCTCATATCCAATCCCAGTGTGTTCTCGTCTCCGTATCCAATCCCCAGCGCATGATGCAGTCTGCATATCCAGTCCCCAGTGTGTTATACAGCGAACAGCACCAACTAACAGAATTGGTTCTGCCGTCCGTCCTCGGTGACAGCCTACTTGTCAGTATCGCTTTGCTGTCTCCAGCAAAATGGCTCCTCACTGTGATCCTAAGCTACATCCTCTTATCCTTTTAAACACCCAGAAGGGGAGGGGATGAGTGACATCACACACGTGCGCAGACCCCACCATCATTTACTGCAGTCTAATGTGACCTAGTTGTACACTAGGTTTTTATGGAAAATTTCAGCAGCTGCTCCCCCTAGTGTTTAAATGTTGAAAATAGCAAACCTTTTCAAGTTTATATTTCATATTTTATACCATTGATAAATGTAAAATTTTGATGTATTTATTTTTTAATAATTAAAATCTTAATACTTAACATTTTTTTCACTTGTTGAAAAAAAAATTCTGTAATTCAGTGCTACATAAATTGAGTATCCTCAGTTATCGGCATAATGATATCAAGTCATACTTTAAATCTATATAATTATTTATCTCTGACGGTGAATGGCAAAAAAAACTATGAAAACCATGGCCGAATTGCGGTTTTTGTTTCTTTCTCCTACCAAAAAATGGAATAAAGTGATGATCAAATCTATGTACCCAAAAATGGTGACAGTGACAGAAAAAAATAGCCCTCACACTTCTGTCTATGGACAATTTAAAAAAAATATATATTTCATATATATGGAGGCCAAAAAGAATTTTGTTTTAATTGTTTGTGCAGAGTCTGTGGCGTAACTACAGTCTGATGGGTCCTGGTGCAAGATTTAGACCGCCACCCCCCCATCCTGATTTTACCTTTGTATCATACAGGTCCAAAAGAGAAAGTCACCAAATTCGAAATCATCATCCATCACATGCAATTACAATCTTGCGATGAAAGGTCATTCCATCACGTATTGTCCGGGAGTGAAAAGTTAATCCATTTTTGCCAATGTCCTAGAATTTTAGTAATCTACAATGAAGATTGACATTACCATAAAATGCAACAGACATCGCTTTCATAGATCACTTGTAGATTTCTATTTTCACCACTAGGTGGCAGCAAATCACTGGGGATCTGTAATCGGTCCTGCCTGTTGGCGGACACTGTATAGACAGTGTAGTAGATTCATATATGCTTTCTTCATACTAGTTTACCTTTCCACGTATGGTAATTACGAAGTAATTATGAGATTTTCGATCATTTGAAGATTCAGTATTTTTATGATGAATGAATTACCTGGTACCCTTCATACCATGTGTAATGAACAATATGATAATGACTTGCCATATAATAAGATTGCGTACAGGCCTCCTTTGTCCAGCTATAAATATCCATTATTTTGGGGGCAAAGTCCATGTCATCCTTTGGACATTGGACTTCTGAATCAAAGATCCTCACTGATCATTGCTGCAAGGTCGTCCAGAATTAGTCAATGTAGAATCCGACCAATGAGTGCCGACTGCCCACAGCTTGATTCATGGGGTTGGAGATGAATATTTAATGTCGTAGTTTTGTTTCTAAGAACCAGAGACTGTCCATTAAAACTGTTGTCCACTACTCCCCTTATTAATGAAAAAAATAATACTCCCCTCTGAGAGCGGTTCTGTGCCTCAACGTTCAGCGCTGCATTCTCCGCCAGTCACCTGGGGTCACATGAGCACTGCATCCAATCAGCAGAAGAAAGGGGGCTTATCCCAGGAGACTGGGGGATGCAGCACAGTATCGTAGCAAGCTGATGTTTTCATTCACCCCATGTTGGGGTGTAATACAACATTTTGATCACTTTTTATTGAATTTTTTTTCTTAGGGATGTTTATATTACTAGTGATGAGTGGATGTGCTGGGATAAGTTGTTATCCAGGCATGCTTGTGTGCTAAGAGTGTCTTCGGTGCGCTCTTAAAATATGTCTGAGTCAGCCGCTGCACATGCAGGGATTGCCTGTTTGTTAGACAATCCCCTGCATGTGTTTCAGCTTTGCTGCCGCTGGGCATGCAGGCATGGGGTCTCGGGCATGCAGGTATGGGGTCTCGGACATATTATTCGAAGACACTCGGTTAGCACCTGAGCATGCTCTGATAACACCTTATCCAAGCACTTTTGCTGATCACTAGTGTTTACCAAAAATATGCTGTTTTGTCGTTTTGATCTTGTTTCTCGTTATGGTGTTTGATTACATTAATTTTAGATTTTGAGAGATGGGACTTTTACAGACATAACAATGCCAAATATGTTTCCTTTTTTTTTTTTTTTTTACTTTTAATGAGTGAAAAGTGGCCCTATCTCATAGGGCAAAAATGGTGTGCCAGATTCCCTTTAAAGGGGTTCTCTGGGAATAGGAAAAAAATTATAACTAAAGGAAATATCATTATAAATATATTCCTAATTCATTAGCAAATCACAATAATGTCTAGAGTGCTAATCACAGAATTAAAATGGCCACCGCCTTGTTACCCTGTGAGAAAGCAGTCCTAGAATGTTAGGACAGGAGCCTGTGAGTATGTCAGTTGTGACTCGGAGATACTTCTATTGTTATTCAGAAAAGCAGTGCACACAGAAGTTTTACCATTGCACCTCTGATTTCTTCAGTAGTGTTACTGGGGCACATCTCCCTACATATGAAGGAGGGCAGAGCTTCCTGCTGCACATGCTTCCCAGCTCCTGTCCGTACATTCTAGTATAGGTTTCTGTAACAAGGTGACTGCCATTTTAAATCTAAAGGGATTAAGTCCCTAGACAAAATGGTTGTGATTTGCTAATAAATGCGTTTAAGAATTTATTTATACTGACCTTTCCTTTTGGTTATTTTATTTGTTTATTTTATTCCCAGAGAACCCCTGTAAATGCCAACTTCAGAGATTCACACCGGCGTCTAAACTACCAGTGCTTAGCTGTTAGTTAATGCTGCTGCCGCCCACAACAAGAAGTGCTGTCATGACTGCAAACTGAAAGCTGTTGGCTCCGGTGAGACAATGCCTTTAAAGGGAACCTGACATCTGATCCATGCTGCCAGATCCACAGGTAGTATGCATCAGCCAGGTATGTTTAACTCTGAAATGTTGCGGCATTTTGGATAAAACGTACTTCAGAAGCCGCCGACTTCTCATCATCTGTTGACTTTGAGTGACAGGTCTCTCCCCGTGTGTGTGCAGGGAGAAGCCATCAGGCACACGCCTGTCTGACAAGTCTCCCGTGCAGCTTGCTCACAGGCAGCTTTTAAAGTATGTTTTTCTGAAAAGCCACATCATTTGAGTCAAACATACCTGGCTGTGTCTGATACATGCCTCGTGTAGTGCTCGTCACTCAAGTTTGCCTAGAGTACTCCGGCATGCCAGAGTATCGTGGGTGCTTGAGTGACATGTACCGATAGCTGCATGTTTCCCGGATGTAAAACAGCCACAAAACATGCTGGGAATGCCTGCCAAACACCGCTAACAGCGGGGAATATAACATGTCACTGGAGCACCCGTGGTACCATTTTTTTTTTCCTCTTCCCATGGAGACGAGATAGGGGCGACGGACCCTTTTGAAGGGGTCCGATCTCCCCAAACCAACAACGGGCGAGCACGTGGAGTGTTGCCTCCACGTATCCTCTCCCGCAACGTGGGACACTTATGCTGGACTCAGCCCTGACCACCTTAGGGTATTGAAACTTTAGGCTGTACAGAGGCAAAGGTAGTCCGTGCGGCTCCCACTTCACCACCAATGCTAGACTGCGGTGCTGCAAGGAGGCGGACGGTCCCTCTCCTCATCCCCTGAAGGGATGACGGAGTTAGGGTGCCTGCACCGTCCTTATTTTTGATTTTTTTTCCCTCCTCTAACCTGGATTGAGGAGGGCTGGGGCTCCTGTGGTCCTTCAGGCGCATGCCAGCGGAAGCAAGCGGTCAGTCCTGTGTCCCCAAAGAGCGGTGAGTCCGGCTCCCCTTGGAGCGTGGTCGGCTGGGGGGGGGCCTTTGTGACGTTCGCTGGGTCGCTTTAGGCAGCCCAGGCTCTCCAGCAGCAGCAGCGGTGCCCGCCCCTCGCTTTCAGGCGGGCTCCGCTCGGCCCCCGGCTGCGGCCGAAACTAGGCTGTGGCCTGGGGCCTTCCGGCGGGCCTGCCCCTCGACTTCCGGACGGGCACCGCCAATAATGTAGTCCCCGGCGGCAGCACGAGACTAGGCCGTGGCCTGGGGCCTTCTCCGGTCCGGCAGGCCCGCCTCTTGACTTCCGGGCGGGCCCGCCTCTCGACTTCCGGGCGGGCTCTGCCAATAATTAAGTCCCCGGCTGCTATCGAGACTAGGCCGCGGCCTGGGGCCTTCTCCCGACCGCGCGGCTTTCCACCGGGCCCACCCCCGACTTCCAGGCGGGCGCCGCCAATAATCTAGTCCCCGGCTTCGGCCGGAATCTAGGCCGCGGCCTGGTGCCTTCTTCCAGCGGCGCCCCCCTGACTTCCGGGCGGGCGCCGTCGATAATTCAGTCCCCGGCTTCGGTCGGAAACTAGGCCGCGGCCTGGAGCTCCAGGCCAAAGGCGGGGCCAAGTCCAGCAAACTCCTCCCCCAAGTTAGGGGGGGGGCAGAATTCAGCAGAACCTGCTTCAGGAACGCCCACATTGGAGAGGGCACGTTTTTTGAAAGTTTGTAAGGACTGCAGCAGCAGCCTCCGTGGACTTCTCGGCGCAAGGATGTCTGGGGACACAGGACTGGGGTAGGTGCTTTATAGCTATGCCACACTACATGCCGCTCCGCTGCACCTTAGTTTTTTTGTGCTACCTCAAATTATTACGGCAGGTACAGCATGTCCAGAAGGGCTAAGACTCACACGGTACTGTATACCGCATGCATTGCCTGTAGGTCCCCTTTTCCGCACGCCCAGACTACTCGGGTCTGCGAAGCCTGTGACTCCGAACGTGCCCAGGAGCCCTCCCCTATAACTGAGCCCAGTGCGTCAGGTCCCCCGGAATGGGCCCTGTCTCTGTCACAATCTATGGCATCTTTAACGAGAGCAATCGAGTCCCTTCAAGCTCCCGATAGGGGCACGGACAGTGGTTCCACCGTCTTCGCCTTTTATTAGGGACCTCCGGCCTGCAGGGGCCGCGCTCTCACCAGGCAGACGCGGGGGAAGCGAACCCACACAGCGTCGCCTGTGCCGTCCGGGGCCTCGGCATCTATCAGTTCCGTTTCTCGCTCTCCCTCACCAGGGGAGGCGAGTAACCAAGGTTCGGACTCTGATTCCGAAGGGTCCCTCAATCTAGAGACACCTAATTGTCAAGAGACAATTAACAGTCTCATTGAAGCAATCAATCAAACCTTGGGGGTAGATGATGAGTCCACCTCGGTCTCTGGTCATAAGGTGTCCTTCAAACGAGCCAGGCAAACTCAAGGTTTTTGGCACTCACCCTGAATTTGAGGACCTAGTGCAGCGCCACCGGGAAAAGCCGGAAAAGTGCTTTTCAGGACAAAAGGCTCTCAATACCAGATATCCTTTTGCCCCTGAGCTCCTTAAGAAATGGGCGGAATCTCCTGCAGTCGACCCTCCGGTGTCGCGCTTAGCGTCTAAGATGCTTCTCTCCCTTCCCAACGGTTCCTCGATCAAGGATCCAACGGACCGTCTAATTGAAAGCTTGGCTCGCTCGGTATTTGAGTCATCAGGCTCTGCCCTCTCTCCCTCTTTTGCAGCGACTTGGGTTGCTAAGGCTATGATATCCTGGTCGGGTCTCTAAATAAAGCCCTTCATGGCACGGAGGTGCCGTCAGAGGTAATTGAGATCTCAAATCAAATCGCTCTTGCAGGAGACTTTTTGATTAATGCCTCCATGGATGCGGCAAATTGCGCAGCGGTAGCTGCGGCCAACGCGATTGCTATTAGGAGAGCCTTGTGGTTGAGGACATGGCGGGCGGACTCAAGCCAGAGGGATAGTCGTCCTGCCATACTTAGACGATCTCCTCGTCAAGGGTCCGTCTTTCAAAGCCTGCGAGGAAAGTGTCAGAATTATTCTAGACACCCTGGTTCGCCTGGGGTGGCTGGTGAATTTGAAAAAATCATCTCCCGTGCCATCTCGGAAGATCACCTTTTTAGGGATGATTTTCGACACTCCTTGAGGTTTGATAATCCTCCCTCGGGACAAAGCCCCTAGTCCTCCATCAGGAGGTACAGATCCTTTGCCAACCGATTCCTCACACCATCCGGTTTTGCATGAGGGTCTTAGGAAGGATGGTGGCAGCAATCGAGGCCATTCCGTTTGCACAATTTCATCTCCGCTCCCTTCAGCATGCCCTCTTGGCAGCGTGGGACGTGAGCCCTTACTCTCTCAATCTCCGGTGCCGTCTGTCTCTGCAGGTCAGACGGACACTTATGTGGTGGACAAGGAGCACCACTCTTCAACAGGGGCGATATTTTCCCCCAGTCCATTGACTGATAGTCACAACAGACGCCAGCCTTCTCGGATGGGGAGCAGTATTTCGCCACTATACAACCCAGGGATCTTGGCTGGCTCTGAGGCATTTTCACCATCATCTGGCGGGCCGCCCTGTCCTAATACAATCGGACAATGCCACTGCTGTGGCATACATAAATCATCAGGGAGGTATTCGCAGCAGGGCGGCCATGCATGAGGTGAAACATATTCTGGCCTGGGCAGAAAGAAATCACTCTGTGATATCGGCGGTCCACATTCTGGGCGAGGAGAACTGGGCAGTGGACTTCCTCAGCCGTCAGGGTATAGCGTCAGGGGAATGGTCACTCCATCCCGACGTATTTCAGCAGATATGCCTATGCTGGGGAACTCCAGATGTGGACCTGATGACCTCCAGGATAAACGCCAAGGTACCCAACTTCGTCTCCCGATACCGGGATCCGCAGGCAATTGCAGTGGACGCCCTGGTCCTGCCGTGGAATCAGTTTCACCTCCCGTACTTGTTTTCACCGATAGCTCTGCTCCCAAGGGTGATCAGAAAGATCAGGATAGAGAGGGTCCCAGCGATATTAATAGCTCCGGATTGGCCGCGTCGCTCATGGTTCGCAGAACTGGTACAGTTGCTCGCTGACGCACCCTGGCGTCTGCCAGAACGCGCAGACCTTCTCTCCCAGGGCCCAGTTTACCACCAGAACTCAGCGGTCCTGTGTTTGACGGCCTGGCCATTGAATCTTGGATCCTGATCAAGGCTGGATTCTCCCAGAGGGTCGCTGCCACAATGGCTAGCACCCGAAAACCCGCCTCCGCTCGTATCTACCACCATACTTGGAAGGTCTTCTTTTCTTGGTGCAGGGAACATGGTTTTTCCCCACTTCAGTTTTCAATTTCCAACATTCTGGCTTTTCTCCAAGCAGGCCTAGATTCAGGCCTAGCGCCAAGCACTCTTAGAAGACAGATATCAGCCTTGTCTGTTCTTTTTCAGCATAGAATCGCTACTAACTTACAGGTTAAGACCTTTATTCAGGGGGTTGTCCATATAGTGCCCCCCTACAGGGCTCCCCTAGACGTCTGGGATCTGAACCTTGTTCTGGGAGTTCTGCAGGAATCTCCATTTGAGCCTCTTCAGGAAGTTTCCTTGACATACCTTTCTTGGAAGGTGGTGTTTTTGGTAGCCATAACATCCATAAGGCGGGTCTCTGAGCTGTCGGCACTATCTTGCCGAGCTCCGTACTTACTTTTTCATCACGATAAGGTGGTGCTCAGGCCAACTCCACCTTTTTTGCCTAAGGTCGTGTCCTCATTTCATATCAATGAGGACATTGTTTTGCCCTCATTTTGCCCAGCGCCGACGCACCGGATGGAGAAAGCTCTCCATACGCTGGATCTGGTGAGAGCACTCAGGAGATATGTATCTCGGACAGCATCCTTTCGGCAGACGGACACGGACACGTTCATCCTTCCCGAGGGTCGCAGGAAGGGACTCGCTGCCTCAAGATCAACTTTGGCCAGATGGATACGGTCAACCATTCAGGAGGCCTACCGCATCAGAGGCGCTATGGTCCCCGCAGGAATCAGGGCTCACTCCACCAGAGCGGTGGGTGCCTCCTGGGCTCTTCGGCATCAGGCTTCGGCGGAACAGGTTTGTAAGGCGGCAACCTGGTTCAGTTTGCATACTTTCTCTAACCATTATAATATCCATACTCAGGCTTCAGCGGATGCAAGTCTGGGTAGAAGGTTTCTTCAGGGCGCGGTAGCGCACCTATAGGCAATTCCTGGTTATGGCTTATACTGTGGAGTCGGTTTCCCACCCAAGGGACTGCTTTGGGACGTCCCACAGTCCAATGTCCCCTATTGAGACAAAGGAGAAATACGGATTTTTGTGTTGCTCACCTTAAAATCCTTTTCTCCGAGACGCTCATTGGGGGACACAGCACCCACCCTAATAGCCAGATGGCTTCGTTTTTGTGTTAATTCTATTTTTGTCTGTTCCGGTGGGTTTATTTCTGGATATATTGTACCTGTGTTAACACTGATTTACTTTTTTTCCTCCTACTGCTTTTTGCACTAAACTGGGATCGCCTGCGGCCAGTGTCGAGGTGTATACGGTGGAGGAGGAGCTAACCTTTTTTTATATCTACTTAGTTTCAGCCTCCTAGCGGCAGTATCATACACCACAGTCCTGTGTCCCCCAATGAGCGTCTCGGAGAAAAGGATTTTACGGTGAGTAACACAAAAATCCGTATTTTTCTTAGACTGGTACATACATTTCAATTTATTTCTGAAGATACTGTATAAAGTTATATCCTCAGGATTTTTTAATTAGTGGTCGAAAGTAATAATAAATTTTTTCAGTAAATAAAATTTTTCAACTTACATGTTACAATTTCAGTAATCCAAGGTGCAGAAATTTCAAGTTGCTTGTAGGTAAAATTGTATTCAAACTGATAAAAAAAACAAATAACTATACACAACGCATTTCGGCTGTTTGCAGCCTTCTTCAGGTGTATGGAGAAAATGAATTTGATCCTTCTTGTAAAGTCCTTTACCAGTATGAGAGAGGGAGGGGAGACAAGAGGAAGAGGAGGAGTGATTCATCCTACATTGTTCTTTTAAATATATATAAAAACATGACATACAAAATGTATAAAAAAAAAACAATAATGATAATAATGAACCTATTTGTAAGAAACATGTCAATCTTATTGATTTCTCATTTTTTAAACTCAAGTGTATCACAATAATTGACCTTCTATCTTTAATAAAAGAGAGAGAAAAAAATAGATTTTTTTTTTGTCGTCTTATATATATTTAAAAGAAGGATCAAATTCATTTTCTCCATACATCTGAAGAATAAAATTTTACCTACAAGCAACCTGAAATTTCTGCACCTTGATTTCTCTCGGTGCAAAGACAGCACCATTCCCTGGTCCTTCTGTCTGGCAAATACATCCATACTTCAAGCGGGAGTTTTGCCTCTGTTGGCACGACCGCGTCAGGTGAGCAGTTTCCTATAGATACCTTCTCAATTGACTATCTTACTACGTTTAGATAGCGCCACATTTTTCTCCTTTAGGAACTTAAACAATGTTGCAATTTCAAAAAGAAACCGAATAAACCGAATTTGCAGCAATAAATGCAGCCCTAATTAATACTTGGTTACACACCTTTTGGCATTGATGACAGCCTCCAAACTTTTCTAGTAGCCATCTATAAGCTTCTTGCACTTCTCAGCTTATATTTTATCCCACTCTTCCCTTGCAGTTTGCTCTAGCTCATGAATGTTTACAGGGTTCTTTTTCCCAATAGTAGATTTCAGCTCACTCCAAAGATTTTCAATGGGATTGAGGTCAGGACTCTTTTCAGCTTTTGATGTATACTTTTGGATGTGTGCTTTGGGTCATTGTCTTGATGGAGGACCCATGATCTCCGACTCAAACCAAGTTTTCTTACACTGAATAGGACTTTTCGCTCTAAAATCTCTTGATAATTTTCTGATTTCATGATTCCTGCGATACGGTCAAGGCCTCCAGTACCAGACGCAGCAGAGCAACCGCACAGCATTATGGATCCATCATACTTAACTGTTGGTAGGGTGTTCTTTTCCTTATAAGCTTCATGGCGCTGTCTGTAAACAAAACTGTTGCTTTGCATTGCATTGCCAAAAAGCCCTATTTTTGTTTCATCTGTCCACAGGACACTTTCACCTAAGGATTGTGTTTTGTCAAGGTACTTTTTGGCAAAGATCAGTCGTACCTTTTTATCTATTTTTTCTTCAGCAATGGTTTCTTCCTTGGATTTCGCCCATAAAGCTCTGCTTGCTTTAGTGTGCGTCTTATGGTACTTGTGGAAACTATGGCCCCAAACTGATTCAGGTTGGTCTTTGAGGTCTTTGGATGTTTGACGTGGTTTTCCCACCATTCACACCAACCTTTGAGGACATTTCTAATCAATTTTCCTCTTTCCCCTACGTCCAGGGAGGTTCTTGATTCTTCCATGCTAGGCAAACTTCTTAATAACATTGCACACTGTTGAAACTGGGATACCAAGGTCTTCGGAGATGGCTTCATACACTTTGGAAGCAGGGTGGATTGATTTAAATCACGCCGATTTAAATCAACGATTTAAATCATGATTTAAATCAAATGATTTTTTTCTATTTAAATCAGATCAATTTAAATCGTGATTTTAATCATGATTTAAATCACTGATTTAAATCAAAATATTTTTTTAATATAAATCACGATTAAAATCTAAAACTTTCAATCATTGTTCAATTAACTCCACACTTCTAGCTTGGTTTCACTTTCTGTAGCTTGGTTTCAGTTTCTTTTTCCATTCAGTTGACATGCCCAAACTTGTTGGATAGTCAGTCAGCAGTACTTGGCTGTAGTAACAATCAAACTTCAGAAGTGATCTGCGTGAGCCATGGCAGGTCGTAAGAGAGACCCTATTTGGGTTCATTTTGTTGAGATGCCAGCAGAGCTTGGAAAGAAAGGTGGGAGAGCAAAGTGCAAATACTGTCAAAAGGATATCCAAGGACTTGTTTGCCGTTTGAAATCATATTATGAAAACTGCAACCAGAAGGAAAATGAAGATGTTGATAGTGATACAACTAATGTCAATGAACCCCCACAGCTTCTTATGCACCAGGACCCTAGCACTAGTGGTAAGTCTGGCAATTACAACCTATTTTAACAGACGTTTTACTGGGATGGTTAAAGTCTATGAAAAGAAAAATTTCTAGCACTAGTTCTGGAGTATAGAATTTAAATTTATGTTAACCCCTTAGTGACAGAGCCATTTTGCAGCTTAATGACGGGCCAATTTTTACAATTCTGACCACTGTCACTTTATGAGGTTATAACTCTGGAACGCTTTAACGAATCCCGCTGATTCTGAGTTTGTTTTTTCGTGACATATTGTACTTCACGTTAGTGGTAAAAAAAATTTTTATCTGACTTGCGCTTATTTATGAAAAAAACGGAAACATGGCGAAAATTTTGAAAATTTAGCAATTTTCAAATTTTCAACTTTTATGCCCTAAAATCAGAGAGATATGTCACACAAATTTCTTAATAAATAACATTTCCCACATGTCTACTTTACATCAGCACAATTTTGGGAACAAAATTTTTTTTTGTTACAAAGTTATAAGGGTTAAAAGTTGACCAGCAATTTCTCATTTTTACAACACCATTTTTTTTTAGGGACCACCTCACATTTGAAGTCACTTTGAGGGGTCTATATGATAGAAAATACCCAAAATGGACACCATTCTAAAAACTGCACCCCTCATGGTGCTCAAAACCACATTCAAGAAGTTTATTAACCCTTTACGTGCTTCACAGGAACTGAAGCAATGTGGAAGGAAAAAATAAACATTTAACTTTTTTTGCAAAAGCTTTACTTCGGAACCAATTTTTTCTATTTTCACAACTGTTCAAAGAAAAAATGAACCACAAAATTTGTTGTGCAATTTCTCCTGAATACGCCGATACCCCATATGTGGGGGTAAACCACTTTTTGGGCGCACGGCAGAGGTCGCAAGGGAACGAGCGCCGTTTGACTTTTTCAATGCAGAATTGGCTGGACGCCATATCGCGTTTAGAGAGCCCCTGATGTGCCTAAACAGTGGAAACCCCCACAAGTGACCCCATTTTGGAAACTAGACCCCTTAAGGAACTTATCTAGATGTGTGGTGAGCACTTTGAACCTCCAAGTGCTTCACAGAAGTTTGTAACGTAGAGCCGTGAAAATAAAAAATCATATTTTTTCCACAAAAACAATCTTTTCACCCCAATTTTTATTTTCCCAAAGGTAACAAGACCCCAAAAGTTTTTGTAAAATTTGTCCTGAGTACGCTGATACCCCATATGTGGGGGTAAACCACTGTTTGGGTGCATGGCAGAGCTTGGAAGGGAAGGAGCACCGTTTGACTTTTTTCAACGCAGAATTGGCTGGACGCCATGTCGCGTTTATAGTGGCCCTGATGTGTCTAAACAGTGGAAACCCCCCACAAGTGACCGCATTTTGGAAACTAGACCCCCTAAGGAACTTATCTAGATGTGTGGTGAGCACTTTGAACCTCCAAGTGCTTCACAGAAGTTTATAACGCCCGGGCGTGAAAATAAAAAATCATATTTTTTCCACAAACCTGATCGTTTAGTCCCTAATTTTTTATTTTCCCAAGGGTAACAGGAGAAATTAGACCACAAAAGTTGTTGTCCAATTTGTCCTGAGTACGCTGATACCCCATATGTGGGGGTAAACCACTGTTTGGGCGCACGGCAGGACTCGGAAGGGAGGGAGCGCCATTTGACTTTTTGAACGCCACTGCTTTTTTGGAGACCCCCTCATGTGCCTAAATAGTGGAAACCCCTCAATTCTAGCTCCAACCCTAACCCCAACACACCCCTAACCCTAATCTCAACCCTAACCCTAATACCAACCCTAATTCTAACTCTAACCCTAATTGTAACCCTAACCCTAGTTGTAACCCTAACCCTAATTATAACCCTAACCCTAAGGCTGGGTTCATATTGCGTTTTACCAGCCCATTCAACACATAGCGTTGACGGGCTGGTAACGGTATAGCATAACGCGATCGCGTTATGCTATACTCACTAGCGCAGAGGAATCAGCGATGATTCATTTGCGCTAGCGGTGACGGAGCCCAGACGCTGCAGGCCGTGTCCGAGGCTCCGTCACTGAATGACGGCACGTCGCGAACGCATGCCGCTTTACGTAAAGCGGCATGCGTCGCGATGCGCCCTCAAATGCGGGTGAATGGCAGCGTTAACAGACTGCGTTACACCGCGTTATACCGCGGTGTAACGCAGTCCGTCTAACGGACTGCCATAACGCAATATGAACCCAGCCTAACCCTAACGCTAATCCCAACCCTAATTATAACCCTAATTATACCCCTAACCCTAATGGAAAAATGAAAATAAGTAAAATTTCTTTATTTTATTATAACTACCTAACCAAGGGGGTGATATAGGGGGGGTTTATGTACTGTTTTTTTTATTTTGATCACTGTGATAGTTTATCACAGTGATCAAAATGTACTTTTAGAGAATGAATGAATATTTTTTTGAATTTGCCGCCAGGCAGATTCGGCGGGCGCACTGCGCATGCGCCCGCCATTTCAGCTGCAGATGGAAGGAAGAGAGCCACAGTATTCATTACTGATGGGTAGGCGGAGCCCCAGATCAGGATGTCACCTCAGATCAAAAGAGTGCTGACTGGCTGGCCCCTCCAGCTCGGGCTCCTCCTACTCAGCTCCAGTCTAAGATTTGAGGTCCAGAAGGATGGTCGCTGCTAATGCAGCTCCTCAGAAGATTTTATTATTTTATATTCGGACAGGAGACCTGGATCACTAGTTGGTCTAGAGGTCTCAGGGGTACCAGCGCTGCTGTACCCCAACCTCTCCCTTGGCGGATCTGTACTTACTCAAAGTCCCTGCAGAATCCTTGCCGGCCCTGGGGGATGAGGAGAGCTTCCCTGGCGGGACGCAAACCACACGTGCGGTCACTGCGTTCTTCGCCCTGGGGGGAAGCATGGGCATAGCGCCAGAAACCCCTGAGGGTCCCTGTGGCGCCTTGGCTGGTGAGTACTCCACACAAAATTTTATTATTAATGTGTGAGTGCTTTAGCGTCTGATGACAGCGCTATTACATGTATATCAGTATGCTTCAGCGCTGCGGTGACAGCGCTATTACATGTTTATCAGTGTTTTTTCACCAGCCTCTCCCTTGGCGGATCTGTAATTACATAATGGTCCCTGCAGAATCCTTGCCGGCCCTGGGGGATGAGGAGAGTTTTCCCTGGCGGGGGCGCAAACCACACGCTGGGTCACTGCGCTTCCCGCCCTGGGGGGAAGCATGGGCATAGCGCCAGAAACCCTTAGGGGTCCCTGTGGCGCTGAGCTGATGAGTTTTCCACACAATTTTTATTATAATAATGTGTGAGTGCTTCAGCGCTGCGGTGACAGCGCTACTACTGTATGTCAGTATGCTTCAGCGCTGCTGTGACAGCGCTGTTACATTGTAGATGTGGTGATCTTTTGTCCGCAGGCAGTTAGCTGCAGGACAGAGAGGGAGCAGGAGCGGGGGAGTTCGCGCTCAATATTTGAGCTAGCAGGGGGCGTGGCCTATCTATTCCCGGTCTTTTGAGCAGGAAGACGCGCGCTCTGGCGTTTCTCCTGCGACTCCCTCACTGTGGCGGCCATTACACAGGCTCCTGGGCTCCTCAGACCGCTCCTCTCCTCATAAGACACCACGGCCAGCTGGGTGAGTGCTGATTCCTCACCCTGCAGCGCAGCGATCGCTATCCTGCAGCTGCAGTCTCATTAGAGACATAAAATTGGCTGGGACTCACACTTCATATATATATGTTGTGGTGAGTTTGCAATATTAACCCTTCTGAGGGTTATTTCTACCAGAAAAATTTTTTGACTGAATACCGCTGGGGTAACCCTGCCTGGTGGAGCGTTAACCCTTCAGCATATAAAAAAAAAAAAAAAGTAAAACCGCATAGTTTTTGCTGGTATTACCGCTTTGGCCTGTTCATACAGGTGAGACATGTCTGAACAGAGTTCAGATGCCGCGGATCACGTCCCAGTGCCATTGCGGAATCAGATACGCAGACCTCCACAGCGTCTAGCGCTGCGGTCGACAGCGGTGAAAAATTGGACGATATCGCTCGATCGATCAACAACTTGTCTGATCTTTTAGGTCAATATGTGTCTGCTTATTCTTCTCAGAGGAAGCGACGCAGGCCGTTACCGGCCTCTACACGGAGCGAGTCAGATGTATCTGATATTGGGCAGAGTTCCCCTTTAAATTCGGATGGAGAAATATCCGATTCAGATGCGGACGAGCCGCAGGGGCGTTCCTCTATGGCGAAGCGTACGGAGGCATTGATTGAAGCCATGAGAGATATATTACAGTTACCGGAGGAGGTAACTAGTCGTCCTGGTAAATCAGCACGCATGTTCCAGGAGTCCCGTGCTTCGCGTACAACATTGCCAGCTCTGGATGAGCTTAATAGTGTAATAGAGGAGGAACGTCTATGTCCAGATAAGCGTTTTCATGGAACGCATTTCTTTGATACACTTTATCCTTGCTCTGCGGAGTTAAAGGCTAATTGGACTTCTGCTCCTGAGGTGGATGTGTCTTTATCTCAGCTTAATAAATCCTCACTACTCCCTATTAAGGGAAAAGCGAGCTTACAGGAGCCTTTGGATAGAAAAGCAGAATTGGCGGCAAAAGCAAGCTATGAGGCTGCGGGTCATGGATTCCGAGCAGTGCTAGGATCCATGTGTGCTGCTAGAGCTTCTCTAAGCTGGCTGGCACGTCTGAAGACGGAGTTGCACAATGAATCTCCGTTATCTGAGATACGGGAAACTTGTGAATGGTTAGAAACGGCAGCCTGTTATATCTTTGATGCCGGTCTGGATACGGCATCTCTGCTGGCCAAAGCGCAAGCTTCAGCGGTCACAGTCAGAAGAGCTTTATGGCTCAGACAGTGGGCCGGGGACGCAGTTTCCAAACAAGGGTTGTTGGCCTTACCTTACAAGGGTGGCCATCTTTTTGGATCTGACCTCACAGAGCTGATTTCCAAGGCTAAGGCGAAGGAATCAGCATTACCACAACGTAGGGCCATGGCCTCGGTGTCCAGTAGGCCTGGTGTCTATAGTGGTCGGCGGTCCTTTCGGGGCCGAGGACGATCTAGTCACTCCTCGTGGGGATCGGGTCGTCCTTCCTTCTCAGGAAAGAAATCCTCTCAGAAAACTCGCACTTCCTGGAAGCAGAGTTTCCGCCAGGACAAGCGGGAGCTTGACAAGAAGCCCGCAAAGTCTAATTGACGCCAGGGGTCCACTCGAGGATTCTCGAGTGGGGGGTCGCCTGCTTCTTTTCAAGGCGACTTGGATGGCTCGCGTTCCAGATTCCTGGGCAACGCGGATTGTGTCGGCAGGCTATTTCATAGAGTTTGCTTCTCGACCCCCAAATGTTTTGTGTCAGTCTCGCGTTCCGTCGGAACCCGAGCTTGTTGTCGCTCTACAGCGAGAGGTCGAATCTCTGCTACAAAAGGGTGTAGTGATACCGGTTCCGTCAGAGGACCGAGGAAAAGGTTTTTATTCCAACCTTTTTATAGTTCCCAAAAAGGAGAACAAATTTCGCCCGATTCTGGATCTCAAGCGATTAAACCGGCATGTCCATGCCCGGAAATTTCGCATGGAGTCGCTTCGTTCCGTTGTGGCAGCTCTGTCACAGAACGATTTTCTGGTGTCAATCGACATTCGAGACGCCTATTTGCATATTCCCATCGGAAAGGCTCATCAGCGCTTTCTTCGATTTGCCATAGGTCGGAATCATTACCAGTTCGTGGCTCTGCCGTTCGGCTTAGCCTCAGCGCCAAGGGTCTTTACAAAAATTCTGGCGCCTCTCATGGCAATCCTTCGAAGACAGGGGATTACGATTCTCCCTTATCTGGACGATCTTTTGATCATGGCTTCCTCGGAGGAGGAGGCGTTGACGGCTCGGGATTTGTCTCTTCAGTTTCTGAAGGACTTCGGTTGGCTGGTCAATTGGGAGAAGTCGTCCCTGGAACCATCGAGGACAATCCTCTTTTTGGGAATGCATCTCGACACGTGTCGGTCGGTAGTTTCCCTACCACCAGACAAACAGTCATGTCTTCTTCGACATGTACAGATTATGAGATCCTCAACGGCAATGTCTCTACGGAAGTGTATGCGTCTTCTAGGACTGATGGTGGCGTCCATGGAGGCAATTCCTTTTGCCCAGTTCCACTCCAGGACTCTTCAAAGGTTCATCTTGAGTCGATGGAATCAGTCGCAATCGCTGGATTGCAGTGTCACCATTTCTCGCGCGGTGCGGGATTCTCTAGAATGGTGGTTACGTCCAGGGGCATTCTCCCTGGGGAAGTCTTTCCTCCCTCCGAAGTGGTCAGTCATAACCACCGATGCCAGCCTGACGGGCTGGGGGGGTGTTTGGAACAATCTCTGGATTCAGGGGGTATGGTCATCGGAAGAGTCTGTGCTTCCGATCAACATCCTGGAATTGAGGGCGATTTTCCTTTGCCTCCAACATTGGACGGTCCCTTTGAGCGGTCTGCCAGTCCGTGTGCAGACAGACAATGCGACGGCTGTCGCGTATATCAATCACCAAGGTGGGACAAGGAGTTCCAGACTCATGGTAGAGGTGTCCCGAATTCTGATTTGGGCAGAGGCCAATGTACCAGCCATTTCGGCGATTCACATTCCAGGGGTTCAGAATGTTACAGCGGACTTTCTCAGTCGCAGAAGGATGGATTCCGGGGAATGGAGCCTCCATCCGGATGTGTTTGCACTACTGTGCTCTCGCTGGGGAACCCCCAAGTGGATTTGATGGCATCCAGGTTCAATGCCAAGTTACCGACATTCATGTCCAGGTACAAGGATCCGAAGGCGGTGGCGGTGGATGCTCTAGTGGCTCAGTGGGATCAGTTCGAGCTGATCTATGTATTCCCGCCGATATCCTTACTTCCTCTAGTACTGCGTCGGATCAGACTAGAGAGAATTCCAGCTATTTTGATAGCTCCAGACTGGCCAAGAAGGGTGTGGTTCTCGACAATAATGTCGCTGTTGGCGGCACCTCCTTTTCCACTCCCTCTTCAACCGGACTTGTTGACTCAGGGGCCCGTTTGTCATCCGGACTTGATGTCCCTGCGTTTGACGGCGTGGCTCTTGAGACCGAAATCTTGACCCGTAGAGGTTTCTCAGCCGAGGTCATTGCTACCCTTCGTGCTGCGAGATGTCCGGCTACTACTAGGATTTACCACAAAATTTGGGAAACCTTCTTTTCGTGGTGTTTGGGGTCCTCTCGGAACCCGAGAAAATTTTCCATTCCCAACCTGTTGGCTTTTCTACAGCATGGGCTAGACAAGGGTTTGGCAGTAAGCACTCTGAAAGGTCAGATTTCTGCTCTGTCCTTATTGTTTCGGAGAACTATTGCTTCAAATAGAGACGTGCTCTCCTTTTTCCGAGGTATATCTCGTAAGTTTCCGCCGCGGAAGGCACCCGTGTCTCCTTGGCGGCTCAATCTTGTTTTGGAAGCTCTTCAGCATAAACCTTTTGAGCCTATGGTTTCTGCTAGCCTTTCTTTACTTTCTTGGAAGGTGGCTTTCCTTGTTGCAGTCACTTCCTTGAGGAGAGTTTCTGAGTTGGCAGCTCTTTCTTGTTCGCCTCCTTTTCTGGAGTTTTTTCCGGATCGTGTAGTGCTTCGCACTCGGGGTGATTTTTTGCCTAAAGTGGTGTCACAATTTCATGTCAACCAGGATATTGTGTTGCCTTCATTCTGCCCGGATCCGAAGAATGTGAAAGAGCGAGCTTTACACACATTGGATTTAGTGCGGGCCTTGAAGTTTTATCTATCTATTACTCAAGGTTTTCGTAAGACGGACTCCCTGTTTGTGGTTCCAGCAGGTCGTCGGCGTGGTCAACGAGCTTCCAAGGATTCTATAGCTCGTTGGATCCGGTCAGCTATTTTGGAAGCTTACCGTCTTCGGGGTGAATCTTGCCCGATTAAGATTCGAGCCCATTCTACGAGAGCTGTGGCCTCTCGTGGGCTTTTCATCAAGGTGCCTCGGCAGTGCAGCTCTGCCGAGCGGCAACTTGGCGCTCTGTCCACACGTTTACAAAGTTTTATAAAGTGGACGTCAGTGCTTCCGCTGATGCAGCCCTCGGACGTAGGGTCCTGCAGGCAGCTGTAGTTTAAAGTTCTGGATGAACTTGTGTTTAGCGCTGGTTGCGCTTTGTTGTTAAGGTTGTTGGGTTTCTGCCTTTTATTGGTTTTTCCCACCCTTATTTTTGAACTGCTTTGGGACGTCCCATCAGTAATGAATACTGTGGCTCTCTTCCTTCCATCTGCAGCTGAAACACGGATTTTGGTAAGAACTTACCTGTAAAATCCTTTTCAGCGAAGGAAGGAAGAGAGACACAGCACCCTCCCAAGGCAGAAGTGTGTTGATGTTTTCAGATGCAGCGCGACCCTTATCTGATAGCGATTATCTGGGCTGAGGTCAGCGCGCTAAGGCTCTGTTCCAGCATCGCCAGCTCATCGCAGTAGTCAGGTTCCGTGAGTAGTACCTGGAACTCTGTGGTTTTTGGCTTTCTTTGCATGCATAACCTGTATCTTTGTGTTTTTTCTCTGAAGTTCCTTCAGAAGGGGTTATGTTGCTCCGCTGGTGATCTTGGCTCTTTTCCTCAAAGCTTTGGTACGACTGGAGCTGAGTAGGAGGAGCCCGAGCTGGAGGGGCCAGCCAGTCAGCACTCTTTTGATCTGAGGTGACATCCTGATCTGGGGCTCCGCCTACCCATCAGTAATGAATACTGTGTCTCTCTTCCTTCCTTCGCTGAAAAGGATTTTACAGGTAAGTTCTTACCAAAATCCGTGTTTTTTTTTTACTGGAAGAAGACGCCGGCTGAACGGAGGCCAGGGGGAGGACCGGAGGCGAGGGGGAGGATCGGACCGCACCGGGGGGGATCGGAGGACACGGGACCCCTCCAGGTACGGGGGGGGGGTGAGATCGGGGGTCCCGGGACACTATTTCTCTCCCCTCTGATGTGCGATCACATCAGAGGGGAGAGAAATTTACAGGCAGGGATCGCAGCATTGATTTCTCTTTTGCGATCGCCAGTATATGGCGATCGCAAAAGAGTGGTGATTGGGGGGGCCCCTATTATGTTCTCTGGGGTCTCGGCTACCCCAGGCAGCCGAGACCCCAGAGAAAATCGCCCATCCCCCCCGTCACCTCGCGGCGGGCGCAGCACTCGTGCGCCCGCCATTTTAAAGCATGGCGCCGGCACCGGGGGACACCGGAGGGCCCTGGGGCCATGAGGAGGGTTCGGGGGCCACAGTGGGGGTCCCGGGGACCCTTTTTCTCTGTCCTCTGATGTCCGATGACATCAGAGGACAGAGAAATTAAATGGCACTTTTTTTTTTTTTTGCGGTCGCCGTTATAGGGTTAATAACGGCGATCGCAACATCGGTGTCGGTAAAAACCGACCCGATTCATGTTCTCTGGGGACTCGGCTACCCCCGGCAGCCGAGACCCCGGAGAAAATGCGCCTCTGGGGGGCGCTATTCAATTTTTCCACAGCGCCGTTAATTAACGGCGCTGTGGTTTAAGTACCCTTAATGACCGCCGTTAAAAGGCGTATCGGCGGTCATTAAGGGGTTAAGGCAATATTTCACAGAAGATTAACGTTAAGTAAAAATAAAGAGTGTGTATACGCCTATTTTTTTTTTATTGTAGGCTACAATTCACTTTTGAAGTCTGCCAAATTGACCATTTTTTTTAAAAAAACATTTTTAAAACTTTTGTGACATAATTTTTTTCAGTTGCTCTGATATTACTAGTATTACAGCAACTTCACCGGAAACTTGAGTAGCATAACTTTTGAGACAGCCCTTATAGGACGAGGACCATTACATTGTTCAAAAAGTTTGTTTCAAAATATTTTCGTTATATTTCTTCAAATACGCAGTCAAATTATATTTTTAATTACTGTGCTTTCAGGGTCAAATATGGCTTGTGCTGCACGTGACAATCAATATCTGGGTACAACTTCAACAAAGCAGCCCAACAAAAAACTTTGCGTGCAAAGTGTAGAAAAATTCCTCTTAACCCCTTCACCCCCAAGGGTGGTTTGCACGTTAATGACCGGGCCAATTCTTACAATTCTGACCACTGTCTCTTTATGAGGTTATAACTCTGGAACGCTTCAACGGATCTTCGCGATTCTGAGATTGTTTTCTCGTGACATATTGTACTTCATGTTAGAAGTAAAATTTCTTCGATATAACTTGCGTTTATTTTTGAAAAAACGCAAATATGGCGAAAATTTTTAAAATTTTGCAATTTTCAAACTTTGAATTTTTATTCCCTTAAAACAGAGAAATATGTTGCACAAAATAGTTAATAAATAACATTTCCCACATGTCTACTTTACATCAGCACAATTTTGGAACCAAAATTTTTTTTTGTTAGGAAGTTATAAGGGTTAAAAGTTGACCAGCGATTTCTCATTTTTACAACAAAATTTACAAAGCCATTTTTTTTAGGGACCACCTCTCATTTGAAGTCACTTTGAGGGGTCTATATGGCAGAAAATACCCAAAAGTGACACCATTCTAAAAACTGCACCCCTCAAGGTACTCAAAACCACATTCAAGAAGATTATTAACCCTTCAGGTGCTTCACAGGAACTAAAGCAACGTGGAAGGAAAAAATGAATATTTAACTTTTTAGCCACAAAAATGATCTTTTACAAACTTTTTTTTTATTTTCACAAGGGTAAAAGGAGAAAATGGGCAGATAAGGTTGTTATGCAATTTCTCCTGAGTACGCCAATACCCAATATGTGGGGGAAAACCACTGTTTGGGCACACGGCAGAGCTCGTAAGGGAAGGAGCGCCGTTTGACTTTTTCAAACTAAAATTGGCTGGAATTGAGATTGGACGCCATGTCGTGTTTGGAGAGCCCCTGATGCGCCTAAACAGTGGAAACCCCCACAAGTGACACCATTTTGGAAACTAGACCCCCTAAGGTACTTATCTAGTTCTGTTGTGAGCATTTTGAACTCCCAAGTGTTTCACAAAGCTTATAATGCCTGGGTGTGAAAAAAAAAAAAAAAACAATTTTCCACAAAAATGATTTTTTAGTCCCAAATTTTTGAATTTTCCCAAGGAAATTGGACCCCAAAAGTTGTTGTCCAATTTGTCCTGAGTACGCTGATACCCCATATGTGGGGGGGGGGGACTGTTTGGGTGCACGGCAGGGCTTGGAAAGGAAGTAGTAACGTTTTGGAATGCAGACGTTGATGGGGGTCATGTTCCGTTTGCAGTGCCCCAGATGAGCCTAAACAGTGGAAACCCCCCACAAGTGACCCCATTTTGGAAACTATACCCCCTAAGGAACTTATCTAGATCTTTGGTGAGCACTTTGAACCCCAAGTGCTTCACACAAGTTTATAATGCCCGGGCATGAAAATAAAAAATCCTATTTTTTTCCCACAAAAATTATATTTTAGTCACTAATTTTTTATTTTCTCAAGGGTAACAGGAGAAATTGGACCACATAAGTTGTTGTCCAATTTGTCCTGAGTACGCTGATACCCCATATGTGGGTGGGAACCACTGTTTGGGCGCACGGCAGAGCTCGGAATGGAAGGAGCACCATTTGACTTTTTCCAACCAAAATTGGCTGGAATTGAGATTGGATGCCATGTTGCATTTGGAGAGCCCCTGATGTGCCTAAACAGTGGAAACCCCCCACAAATGACCCCATTTTGGAAACTAGACCCCCTAAGGAACTTTTCTAGATCTTTGGTGAGCAATTTGAACCCCCAAGTGCTTCACACAAGTTTATAACGTAGAGCCGTAAAATTTAAAAATCATATTTTTTCCACAAAAATGATCTTTTCACCCCAATTTTTATTTTTCCAAGGGTAACAAGACTCCAAAAGTTATTGTGCAATTTGTCCTGAGTGCGCTGATACCCCATATGTGGGGGTAAACCACTGTTTGGGTGCATGGCAGAGTTTGGAAGGGAAGGAGCGCCGTCTGACTTTTTCAACGCAGAATTGGCTGGACGCCATGTCGTGTTTGGAGAGCTCCTGATCTGCCTAAACAGTGGAAACCCCCATAAATGACGCCATTTTGGAAACTAGACCCCTCAAGGAACTTATCTAGATGTGTGGTGAGAACTTTTAACCCCCAGGTGTTTCACTAAAGTTTATAACGTACAGCCGTAAAATAAAAAATCTTTTTTTTTTTTTTACAAAAATGATTTTTTCGTCCCCAATATTTTATTTTCACAAGGGTAACAGAAGAAATTGGAACCCAAAAGTTGTTGTCCAATTTGTCCTGAGTACGCTGATACCCAATATGTGGGAGAAAACTACTGTATGGGCGCACGTCAGGGCTCGGAAGGGAAGTAGTGACGTTTTGGATTGCAGACTTTGATGGAATGGTCTGGGGGCGTCATGTCACATTTGGAGAGCCCCTGATGCACCTATACAGTGGAAACCCCCCACAAGTGACCCCATTTTGGCAAATAGACCCCACAAGGAACTTATCTAGATGTGTGGTGAGCACTTTGAACCCCGAAGTGCTTCACAGAAGTTTATAACGTACAGCCGTAAAAATAAAAAATCTTTTTTTTTTTACAAAAATGATTTTTTCGCCCCCAATATTTTATTTTCACAAGGGTAACAGAAGAAATTGGAACCCAAAAGTTGTTGTCCAATTTGTCCTGAGTACGCTGATACCCAATATGTGGGAGAAAACTACTGTATGGGCGCACGTCAGGGCTCGGAAGGGAAGTAGTGACGTTTTGGATTGCAGACTTTGATGGAATGGTCTGGGGGCGTCATGTCGCATTTGGAGAGCCCCTGATGCGCCTAAACAGTGGAAACCCCACACAAGTGACCCCATTTTGGAAAATAGACCCCACAAGGAACTTGTCTAGATGTGTGGTGAGCACTTTGAACCCCGAAGTGCTTCACAGAAGTTTATAACGCACAGCCGTAAAAATAAAAATCCTTTTTTTTTTTTTGCAAAAATGATTTTTTTGCCCCAATATTTTATTTTTACAAGGGTAACAGGAGAAATTGGACCCCAAAAGTTGTTGTCCAATTTGTCCTGAGTACACTGATATCCAATATGTGGGAGAAAACTACTGTATGGGTACACGTTGGGGCTCGGAAGGGAAGTAGTGACGTTTTGGATTGCAGACTTTGATGGAATGGTCTGGGGGCGTCATGTCGCATTTGGAGAGCCCCTGATGCGCCTAAACAGTGGAAATCCCCAACAAGTGACCCCATTTTGGAAAATAGACCCCACAAGGAACTTATCTAGATGTGTGGTGAGCGCTATGAAGCCCCAAGTGCTTCACAGAAGTTTATAATGTACAGCCGTAAAAACAAAAAAATATTTTTTTTTGTACAAAAATGATATTTTCGCCCCCAGTTTTTTATTTTCCCAAGGGTAGCAGAAGAAATAGGACAAATTGCACAATAACTCTTGGGGTCCAGAGTACGCTGATACCCCATATGTGGGGATAAACTACTGTTTGGACGCATGGCAGAGCTGAGAAGTGAAGGAGCACCGTTTGACTTTTTCAACGCAGAATTGGCTGGAATTGAGATCAGACGCCATGTCACATTTGGAGAGCCCCTGATGTGCCTAAACAGCGGAAACCCCCCAATTCTAACTCCAACCCTAACCCCAACACACCCCTAACCCTAGTCCCAACCCTAACCACAAACTAACCCTAACACACCCCTAATCCCAACCCTAACCCTAATCCTAACTTTAGCGCCAACCCTAACCCTAACTTTAGCCGCAACCCTAACCCTAACCCTAATGGGAAAATGGAAATAAAATATTTTTTTTAATTTTATTATTTTTCCCTTACTAAGGGGGTGATAAAGGGGGGTTTGATTTACTATTTATAGCGGGTTTTTATGATTGGCAGCTGTCACGTTAAAAGACGCTTTTTATTGCAAAAATAGTTTTTGCATCATCACATTTTGAGAGCTATAATTTTTGCATATTTTGGCCCACAGAGTCATGTGAGGTCTTATTTTTTGCGGGACGAGTTGACGTTTTTAATGGTACCATTTTGAGCACGTGACTTTTTTGATCGCTTTTTATTTCGATTTTTGGGAGGTTAGAATGAACAAAAATCAGCAATTCATGAATTTCTTTTGGGGGAGGCATTTATACCGTTCCGCGTGTGGTAAAATTGATAAAGCAGTTTTATTCTTCGGGTCAGTACGATTATGGCGATACCTCATTTATATCATTTTTTCATGTTTTGGCGCTTTTATAGAATAAAAACAATTTTATATAAAAAATAATTATTTTTGCATCGCTTTATTCTGCGAGCTATAACTTTTTTATTTTTTCACTGATGATGCTTTATGACGGCTCGTTTTTTGCGGGACAAGATGACGTTTTCAGCGGTACCATGTTTTTTTATATCGGTCTTTTTGATCGCGCGTTATTCCACTTTTTGTTCGGCGGTATGATGATAAAGCATTGATTTTTTGCTTCGTTTTTTTTTTTTAAGGGGTTCACTAAAGGGGTTAACTAGTGGGACAATTTTATAGGGGGGGTCGTTACGGACGCGGCGATACCAAATATGTGTACTTTTATTGTTTTTTTTTTATTATTTACAGGAAGAAGTGAATTTATTGGGAATATTTTTTTTTTTTTCTTTATTTTGGATTTTTTTTTTACACATGTTTATTTTTACTTTTTTAACTTTTTTACTTTGTCCCAGGGTGGGACATCACAGTATTTTATCAGATCGCTGGTGTGACAGTGTGCACAGCACTCTGTCACACCAGCGATCGCACAGGCATAGATGCAGGCTTCTCAGTGCCTGCTCTCGGCAGGCACTGAGGTAGCCGCCTCCCTCCAGGACCCCGGCGCCATCTTGGATCCGGGTCCTGGGAGGGAGGAAGCCCTCAGAACAGCGCGATCACATCGCGCTGCTCTGAGGGTCTCAGGGGGGCGCGCAGGGAGCCCCCACCCTGCGCGATCCTCCCCTGTGCCCCCAGTACACCGCGATCATGTTTGATCGCGGTGTGCAAGGGGTTAATGTGCCGGGAGCGGTCCGTGACCGCTCCTGACACACAGTCATGGGTGTCAGCTGTGATAATCAGCTGACACCCGGCGGCGATTAGCTGCGCTCCCCTCAGGAGCGCAGCTGATCGCCTATGACGTACTATCCCGTCCCCGGTCATACGGGCCCAGGTACCATGGACGGGATAGTACGTCCAATGGCAGTAAGGGGTTAAAGACTACGACGAGCCAGAAATAACATTTTGATGAATTAATTGCTAAATTCATATTTGCAACCAATTCTTCTTTCCGACTAGTTGAACACCCATTGTTTGTACAAATGATCGAAGGAATAAGACCAGGCTACAAACCACCAAGTAGATTTGATATCTCAGGAAAACATCTTCAGGCTGTATACGACAAAGAAAGAGCGGCTTGTACAAAATATTTGAAAGACAAAGTTGTTAACATGAGCTTGGATGGTTGGAGCAACATCCACAACGACCCCATAATTTGCACTTTTGTCACAACAGAAGATGGTGAAACTTACCTTACAGACACAATCGACACATCTGGAAATTCACATACTGCTGAATATTTACTTGAAATTGCTAAGAACTCAATTCACCAATGCCAAGAACAGTTTGGATGTAAAGTAAGGAGCTTAGTTACTGATAACGCAAGCAATGTGGCAAAAATGCGAGCGGAACTGGCACATGAGGATGACACAAATGTCATTACATACGGTTGTTCTGCCCATTTGTTGCATCTTTTGGCAAAAGACCTGCATATTTCGGGTGTCAAGGAACATGTTGTAGAAATTGTTAAATATTTCCGCAATAATCATTTTGCACATGCAACCTACAAGGAAATAGGAGGACTGAAGTTGGTTCTACCACAAGATGTTAGATGGAATACCTTGGCTGAATGCTTGGAACTGTTTATTAACAACTGGTAAAAATTAGTGTCCATTTGCGAAACACATCGGGATAAAATTGATGCTAATATACGAAGCAAAGTATTAAATCTTGGTGTGAAGAGAAATGCCGAGGACCTTTTGGAAAGGTTAAAGCCAATATCTATTGCGTTGGATAAAATGCAGAAAGATACTGCAACCATAGCTGATGCCACAGAAGTTTGGAAAGATTTAGAAGGTTCGCTAGATCGCTTGAACCTCTCAAACAATGTAAAGGTTGCAATACACCACCGCAAGGACCAAGCATTAAAAGAAGAACACTATTTAGCCAATATATCTTGCATCCCATCTACAGAGGGAAAAAACTATCTGAGGCGGAAATCAACTCTGCAATGGAGTGGCTCGCCAATACTAACCATGACATTGTGGCAACTGTGCTGAAATTGAAGTGTGAATCTGCACCATTTCAAAAATACATGTTTGCAGATAACGTCGTTAATGAACTAAAACCACTGGACTGGTGGAAGTCGCAATCACTTGTTCTTCCAGCGAAGATAATAAATGTAGCTACTCAGCTACTGACTGCATCGGCTTCATCGGCAGGAGTAGAGAGATTGTTTTCTTCATTTGGTTTTGTGCACACAACAGTCCGAAACCGCTTAGGAACTGCTAAAGCAGGACAACTAGTTTTCCTATTAAAAGTCCTAAATAAACAGTAGGCTTAAAGGACTGATGTATTCACTGAAGATGTTTGCTTACTTCAAACGTTAGAGATAGGCTATTGTTAAAAAGTACTTACTCTCTGTAGTTCAATTCTGATTGTTTAATAGTGCAAATAAAAATTATTAGGTTTCATAATCATCAACTGTTTTAATATTTTTATTTGTGTAAAATAATTTGATTTGCAAAAAGACAAAGTTTTGCTTGTGTACAACTTGATTAAAAAATCCTATTTAAATCAAAAAAATCCGATTTAAATCAAAAAAATCCGATTTTTTTTATTTTTTTTTAAAAAAATCATGAATTTTATCCACCCTGTTTGGAAGTCTTGGGTTTGCTAATAGCTGACCGCTCCTTTTGTCTTCACCATTGCAACAAAAGAACAGAGCCTACCATGTAGCTTTTTAAAACACTGAAGTCATCATTCATTGGCTAATTCATGTCACATGGGCACTGCCAATTAATCACAGATGATTCTCATTTGTGATTTACCACAGGGGAGTCAAAATGTGTTTTCATACTAATTTAATGTAAATGTTGCCAATATCAGCAAGCTTTAGGTTTTTCTATTTTTCTCTTCCATTGTTTTTCGTTTTACATTATTATGTATCATTTGCTACTTTGTATTTAACACCAGTGCTCTGTACAAAAGAAACTGTTTCACTTGATTCATTTCTTTTTAGGAGCTATTCCACATTGTGTTTAAACTTCATTGGTGCCAATAACTTTGAGCAGGACTGTATTTCCCCATCATGTCTTTATGACTTAAAATAATAGAACAATGTGCCTTACAGGGGTGTGTGTGTGTGTGTATGTATACACTGATCAAAAAAATAAGAGGAACACTAAAACACCACATCCTAGAATATATCACTGAATGACATATATCCGTTGCAAATCTTTATTTATTACATAGTGGATAATGCGTTGAGAACAATAAAACATAAAAATGTAAATCAAAATTAATATCCCACGGAGGTCTGGATTTGGAATGATCCTCAAAATCAAAGTGGAAAATCAAATTAGAGGCTGATCCAACTTCAGTGGAAATGCCTCAAGACAAGGAAATGATGCTCGGTTGTGTGTGGCCTCCACGTGCCTGTATGGCCTCCTTACAATGGATGGGAATAGTCTTGATGAGGCTCTCCTCCCAGACCTGGATTAAAGCCTCAGTCAACTCCTAGACAATCTGTAGTTCAACGTGGCGTTGGTGTATGGAACGAGACATGATGTCCCACATGTGCTCGATTGGATTCAGGTCTAAGAAATGGGCAGGCCAGTCCATAGCATCAATATCTTCATCATGCAGGAACATGTGACACACTTCAGCCACATGAGGCCTAGCATTGTCATGCATCAAAAGGAACCCAAGACCCAGGGCACCTGCATATGGTCTCACAATGTGGATCTCATCCCAGTACTTAATTGCAATCAGGGTACCTCTGGCTAGCACATGGGAGGCCTGTGTGGCCATCCAAAGAAATGCCTCCTGACACAAAGAGGATGTTGCAGGCAGCAGAACGTTCTCCACAGTGTCTCCAGACTCTGTCACATGTGCTCAGTGTGAACCTGCTCTCATCTGTGAAGAGCACAGGATGTCACTGTCGAATCTGCCAATCTTTGTGTTCTCTGGCAAATGCCAATCGCCTTGCACAATGTTGGGCTATAAGCACAACACCCACTTGTGAATGTCAGACCCTCATACCACCCACATGGAGTCTGTTTCTGATAGTAATAGCAGACATGGATGGAGGTCATTTTGCAGGGCTCTGGGATGAAACTGAATGGGAGGAGACACAGATTAGATATTAGAAAAAACTTTTTGACAGTTAGGGTGATCAATGAGTGGAACAGGCTGCCACAAGAGGTGGTGAGTTCTCCTTCAATGGAAGTCTTCAAACAGAGGCTGGATAGACATCTGTCTGGGATGATTTAGAGAATCCTGCTTTCAGCAGGGGGTTGGACCAGATGACCCAGGAGATCCCTTCCAACTCTACCATTCTATGATTCTATGACACTGCTCCTCCTGTTCCTCCTTGCACAAAGAAAGAGTTAGCCATCCTGCTGCTGGGTTGTTTCCCTCCTACGGCCCCCTCACTGTCTCTTGGTATCTACTCCATGCTCTGGACACTGACTGTACTGACAGACACTGCTACCCTTCTTGCCACAGCTTCCATGGGCCATCCTGGATGAGCTGCACTGCCTGAGCAACTTAAGGTACTGCCACACTACACGATCCCGCTAACGATCTCGTTAGCGTCGCATACTAATGAGATCGCTAGCGGGATCGTTTACAATATCGCTAGTGTCTGCCACATTTAGTGATGTCGTTAAGGACGCTATCGCGGTTAGCGATCTCCTTAACGACTTTAGCGGTACAAAAGTACCGCTAAATCGCTAAAAAAGGTGCCACACTCAGCGATATATACTTACCCAGCGGGACGCCGACGATCAGAATAGGGTCCGGAACGATCAGGACGACGGACGAGATCGCAGCAGGGGCCACGTCGTTGCTGCATGCCGCACACAGCAACATCGCTAACGGGATCGCTAAATAGTGACGTTTTTTAGCGATCCCGTTAGCGATGTTGTTTAGTGTGGCATACCCTTTAGGGTTGTCTTGCTAATTGCCTATTATTTCTTCCTATTGTCTGTTCCATTTGCACAACAGCAGGAGAAATTGATTTAGAATCGGTGTTGCTTCATAACTCGACAGGATGATTTTACAGAAGTGTGATTGACTTTGAGTTACATTGTATTGTTTAAGTGTTCCCTTTATACATATACACTGCTCAAAAAAAAAAATATATATTATATTTTGCGTGCACATATAACAAAAAGCTACATACTCTTGGGCTATATCTGTGCCAGCTTTTCATAAATGAAAATTTAGGGTCCAAATTGCAATTTCATTTCTCTAAATAAAAGAAAAGACATTATTAAATATAAAAAAAAAACCTATAGCCCTGACTCTAGATTGACTGAACTTTGTTCCCCTTCCTGTTTTTTACCATGCATGCTTGGTAAATGAAATGTTCCTAGTATGTTATTGTTAGGTTATAGCCATCTGTGTCTTTCTAATACACAGCTGTCAGTTTTCCAAAACTAACTGAAATTTTAGTAAACGCCTTGTCTGTTTATGGCTCTATATTTACTGCCAGCTTAGCTGAACATCCCTGAAAGGGGATATTTAGATTCTGGATGTAAACAGATATTTTACTGTGCTCACGCAATTTGTCTGACAGTGAGACATACTAACAATTACAGCCGCATGTCCTTTACCCAAATTGCAGTCTAAGCCTTCATTTGGCAAAGTATTTGTTATGGTACTTCCCTGACAGTTTGTTGTCAAAGTGATGGTCTTTTCATTTTAATCTCTCGCCCCACCACAAATGTACGTGCTTGTAAAGTTGTTGTTTGTTCTTAGCAGACAAGTCCGATATAGCACAGTATTCTGCGTTCTAGCCCTAACTTTCTGTGATTACTATTTATCTGTCATTGCAAGATAAAAGCTCTCTGGTTGGAACGTGATTTTTTTTTTTTGTTCCACATCTGTACATGGCTGACATAGAGGCTATATTTTCTCTTTGCTTATTCCATGTATGTTTTTAGCCATTGTACTCGTGCACTGATATAGGTGGGTGAGCAGTATCACCCTAAAGGATCATAGACCTCAACAGAGAAAATGAGTTTGAGTGCACACACTTCTATATAAAAAAATAAAATATTAACATCTATTTTAATTGTATAATTTATGAAATGTCGATAAATTTTCATGTTTTAAATCAGCCGACAAGAAAAATATCCTAATGGTAAGTGGATCAAAAATCCTCTCTCAAGTGGGATTCTATTGCGAGGTTATCACTACCCCACATAAGTCCATCAAGTTCAACCAGTAGCCCAACCCCAACATGTTGATCCAAAGGTAGTTGCCATATTAGCAGAAAAATTCCTTCCCGACTCAATGTACTGGTATAGTTCACAAAATCTAGTACTCATAACATGTAATGTTATATTTTTCAAGAAAGGCATCCAGGCCCTCCTTGACCTCTTGTAATGAATCAACTACTGCAGCCTCATACGGCAGAGAGTTCCATAGTCTCACTGCTCTTCCAGTAAAGAGTCTGCATCTGTGATAATGATTAACCTTCTTTCCTCTAGATGTAGAGGATGTCGCTGTCGCAGGCCTGGATCATCACAGATTTCTATACTGTATTTGTACATTGTAATAAGATCGCATCTAAGTGTTTGTTTTTCCAAACTGAATAACCCGAAGTTTAATAACTTGTCTTGGTATTGCATTTCACCTATTGCCTTAATAACCTTGGTCGCTCTTCTCTGCACCCGCTCTAGTACAGCTATGTCCTTCTTATACACCGGTGCCCAGAATTGTACACAGTATTCTTAGTGTGGTCCCACTAGGGACTTGTATAAAGGCAAAATGATGCTCGTGTGCGGAATGTTCCTGGAGATGGCTTGTAATGGCTTCTCCTGGTCTGTGGGATGGCATGTGTCTATTACTGCACTGTTCAGGCACTGTCACACTTAGCGATCGCACCAGCGATCACGACAACGACACGACCTGGCGAGATCGCTGGTGCGATCGCTATGTGATCGCTAGTTAGATTCCAAACACATCTCATCAGCGATCTGTATAACGACCTCTGCGGTCGTTGGGAAAACCTAGTCCCACCTGCGATGCTGGTAAAGTCGTTCATAAAGGGTGTCACACTCAGCGATTCAGGCTCACCAGCGGGACACCAACGACCAAAAAACGGCTCAGAACGTTCATGAGCGATCAATGACATCTCAGCAGGGGCCACATCGCTGCTACATGTCACACACAGCTAAGTCGCTAACGAGATCGCTACTGCGTCATGAAATCGGTGACTCATTAGCTATCTCGTTTAGTGTGACAGTACCTTTCTTTTCCACTTTGATGACACAAAGTTACTAGGTAGCACATTAGGGCAATAATCTGCATCCTATAAATCCTTACTGCAGTACGTATACACAAATGAATGAACTTGACTTTATATAGCCATTTATCGAGATTGATCGTAAACCAGAAAACTATGACAGGAGAAGTGGAAGCATGTATAAAATGATATGAAATCCCAGGTCATTTGTTCTGTCTGGTTTTCTCTTCTGCTTATGGAGAACTTCATAATCCGTATATTTCTGTATCTCGTTTGTGTCCTGTATGTTCAGGCCCTGAGCTGTAAAGGGTATTTTCATTTACGCTGGCTTCTCTAATTGTAATCTGCAAGGGGTTGAGTAAAAATCCTGTGCCAAGGTTTTGGAATGAATGAAGTTGTATTTTATGGAATGTCTTGTCCTGAATAGATATATTAGACTTTCTAACGTTGTGGGATTTCCGATCTAAGTTGTTCATCCCTGAGTGGTCCTCTGTCTTATGCATATATGTAATGTCTAGTGGTTCTGCTACGTGGGAAAGTGCTGCATATTCTTTAGGCTTTAGATCATTAATGTGGCAGAGCCTTCCGTTGCTATAAACAAGATATTCTCTTCTATCCTGTGCGATTTCTTACATTTCTTCTGTATCTTTCCAGAGTAAAGTCCAAGAAGGTTACAGTATGAAGGAATTTCAGCCACACAACTATGTCCTGCTGCTAATGTTACAAAAGATTTGACCAGGCTCAGCAAGCATGACGGGACACCTGAAGGTTATGATGCCAACGTACAACCTCAGCTTACCACCTGACTTGCTCTTTTCACTCCTTTCTGCTTGTGTAATTTTTATAACCACTTCCTAACATTCATAGCTTTATAGTAAGAGTTTTGGTTGCACAACTACTTTCTATTTTTGTAAGTCTTGGTTGTGTGTTTGTGAACAATAACCTTTTAAAGAAGAAACAAAACAGACCTCTAATCCGAGGATGCCGAAATCTTTGTAACTAATGTAGGTTTCCCACTTTTTTTTGTATTTTCTTTTTTTCATTTTAACTCTTGTCTTAACGGAAGCCTCTTTCTGAGGTCATTTGCTTATTTACAGAATGTTCAGGTGAATTAAATGTTTAGAGAACAACCTTTTTTTTTTGTACACGTTTCTTACAGTTTCCAATCCACATTCACATTCACTGGTGTTTTTTTTTTTTTTTTTTCTACCAGTACTTGTGTTTTAAAGGTTTCAATATGACAAAAAAAGAGGGAGATATCAAACAGTCGCATGACGGCTTTTTTAAACCTCGTTTTCAGAACTTCTCAGTGAACATTTTATACGTATCTGAGGTTTTTATTGCTAGATGGTGGGGAGTAGACCAGCAAAGGGGACCGCAGCCAGCTAGATATCGTTCATTTATTTCTGTCCAGCTAGCAATGAACACTGCCTCTCCCTTTTGGAGAAAGACAACTTAGACACAAACATTCCAGGACAGGTGACCCATGTGTACCAGCTGTCCCATAGGAGGGGAAACATGGCAGCTGAAAGCTATATTATGCTGTTTGTTAATGTGTCCATATTAGACCCTTGTTATTGAATTCACACGTTAAACACTTGGCTTTCGTCTGTGTACATAGTAGAGCTGTCAGAAGCATAGTCACACTGATGTATGTTTTCATTGCTTTGTGATGATTTCTACAGGTTGTGACATGCAGGAAGATAGCGTGCTTTCTGTATTTCCACCGATTACACCCACCTTGGTTACCACTAGCAAAATGTGTATTGTTTTTCTGTCTTGATTTACAGTTGACCGTGTATAGTTAAAATGCCAAATTAGATTTATAGCAGCTTCAAGTTGTATTAAGAATATTTTGCTTTCTGTAATACTGTTAAAATAAAGTTTGTTTATTCTATTGAAGACTTGTACGTGTTTCTCTTCTTAGCAAAAATCTCCAAAGCTAATAAACAAAAAAATGCACTGGAACTCCATGGATGTTGGGGTGGATGTACACACGGCAAAGTTTGATGCAGAGATTTCTGCTGCTTTACTGTTTGATTGAAGGTTGCAGAAATCCTGTGCTTGCTGCCGTGTCAACTCCATTCAGATATACGCAAGGAATTGAGTCACAGGAACGGCTTCATGTGAATCCACCCTAATAGCAAAGTTCCTTTTGATTACCATGTATCGTCAACCTAATGTTCTTATTCAGACCAATCTTTCACATCAAAACTCCCATTCGTGACTCCTGCCAAAAGGGAAATCCGTGTAAAGCGGGGATCAGATAGTCATATTTCACAGTCTGAGTAGGTCCCCAATGCCTTGACGTACCTTAACTCCAGCCTGATATATGCTTATAAGACTGTAAAATGGGTCAGTCAGTCTGGACCAGGACCGTGAAATACGGCTGTCTGAACCTGGCCTAAAGGCACGATACTCGAATAACTGAACATCTCATACCAGGTAAACGACTTCTAGGTACAAGAATGATTATTTAAAATAAAAAACAGAATTAACCAAGGTGTTTTTGCCTGTATTCGCCTTTAAATTTTTGTGTAATACGAAGTTACACAAAAATGTAGCTATCGTACTTTTCTCAATTTCACAACAGTATCGGACAGCTCCTCCAAAGTCAGCGTAGTGGTGGCATATCCTTTCTGAAAAATTCCTGAAAAGTTGGCGTACCTTTACCCATAGTAATGCTACTCCAGGCCTAACTAGAGTAACAAACACAGAGATGCAGTGTTTGGTCAGGTGGAAACCATGCAACTAAAGATACACCATTAATAGGACTGATGTGCAGAAGTAGGGTGCATCATATGCACCCATGTAAATTTATGCTGAAGACACGACCAGTTCTACCCTCTCCTAGTGTATCCTCACCCATCCCCTGTAGACTGTGAGCCTTCGCGGGCAGGGTCCTCTCTCCTTCTGTACTTATGTGTGTCCTGTATTGCTCATATTTATTGTACTTGCCTATATTCGCCCCCTCTCACATGTAAAGCGCCATGGAATGAATGGCGCTATAAAAATGAATAATAAGACAACCCATTAATTATTAAATAGGATTTAGACCATAGTTTGGTGATTATTTTTGTTTATTACCATATACTGACATTTTTCTGTTTATTTCCGCCAGTTAACATACATGAGTATTTAGTAATACTCATTCTCAATTTATGAAAAGTGAATTCTAAAATGACAGCAAATATGAAAACAGAAGATGCAATTGTTACAAAATGAAACACTATACATTTATTTCCCCTGCTGATCCATCACTGATACTCCAGTGTTTCCAGTCTTTGCAAGTGGCCAGCATTTGCCTGCAATGATCACAGTGCTTAGAACTGCTGTGCAAATGTAACGGACAACATGTACATGCTACATACTGAATGTTGCAAGGTGTAGATGTGATTAAGTACACTATGTATTTTGCATTGCAATTGATACAAGAGTTTATTGCAAGTAACAGTTGATGAAAAAAACGTTTTATTTACATAGACAGCATTTGCATTCTTGTGATTAATTACAAAATACTTAGTGTATTTAATCACATGTACATCCTGCAACACTCAATATGGAGGATGTACTTTTGGTCCGTTAAAACAACGTATAAAAAAGACATTTGTCTGATGCAATAATTAATAAATGTATAATGTTAGCTGTATAATGTCATTGTACAGAAGTTCATGCAGTTAGCACCAAGGTCTTAGGCAAAAGTCAGACGGCCATATACATCGGATGGGGATCACAACGCAATGTTCGGACTGGCCATCGGCTCTCTTGACCCGAGTGACAGCCAGTATTTATAAAAACACCACAGAAGCAGCCATACGTGCAATTCCATGTCCAGACACAATGTCCTAATTATCTTGCAAGTACCTGCACTAAATTAAAAAGCAATTCACTCAAAAAAGGACTAAAAATTCAACACCCTATGCAAGCCTGTTGGCAATTAGACTAGCAGCCACCCCATGGATGTTTGTTAGGCCTCTCACACGTTTGTAGCTCCGGTACGTGTGGTGACAGTTTTCACATGTACCAGAGATGAATGGGTCTGTGCACATGTCAGTGTGTTTCCACGGACCGTGTGTCTGTGGGCAAAACACTCTGACATGTCCGTTTTTTTTCGGGCAGCAAAACGTCCCACACACGTGCACACGGAGAACACACATTAATGTCCTCCCTGTGCACGGATGGCTGCCGCAGAAGAAGTGCTACAGTAAGCGCTGTTACCCGGCGGCAGGTGCTGAATGCTGCTCTCATCCTCCTCTGCTTTGGGAAGAATGATGAGAGCCATCTTCAGCACCTGCCGCCGGGGAGCAGCGCTTACTGTAGCGCTTCTTTCCCGGCGGCTGTTCTTTGGTACTGATGCGGCACACTTAATTTTCTCAGAATTAAGAGGTATACCTCAAATGTTAAAGTGATGGTGTCATTCCAGAAAACTTGTAAAGAGGAGTTCCTCATTAAGTCCGGAGGGTACTAAGCTCTGTAGATTGAAAATCCACCGTGACTCTGGAGTAAAAGCTCCTGATGATTTCCACCTCTAGGGTTATGTTGGATCTTCTGTAAACCAAAAAACTGATTAGAGGAGGTGCCTCCATGTTGGAGTAAAAAATGGGAGGCCACAAGGGTCAAGGTCTTATCCTTTTTAAGATCTGAAGCCGCCAGATGGATCGTAGACAGGTGTTTCTGTGCCCTCTTCATAAATTCTTGGGAGGTCTGGCCCACATAGACCTTGCGACATGGACAAATAATTGCATAAATGATGTTAAAAGACTTGCAATTAATGTACGAAGTTAATCGGTATGTCTTAGAATCAAGGGGATTGGTAAAAAAAAGTCTCTAGTCGCTGGGACACATGGGCAAACACTACAATCCCCACACGGAAAAGACCCTCAAAGGAGCAAACCACGATTCAACCTAATGGTGGGGCACATGAAGTGGCTCCTAGTTAAGTTATCTCTTAAGTTTGGAGCCCTTCTGGCTGTCATGAGGGGTCGTGGAGTAACAAGAGGAGAAGTTTGGGCATCCATAGTTAGAATGTCCCAATGAGATGCAAGTATGCTCCTCACCTAATTTCATCAGTTATTATAATTCGCGATTAATCTGACGTTCTTGTCCTGTTGGCGGTGACTGGTCGTAAGTAACGAATCCTGGCTATGCCCTTTAGCCCTTTGGTAAGCTGAAGAGATGGTCTACTTAGGGTAGCCTCGCTGCCAGAATCTTTCTGTTAAGGCCTTAGATTGTGATATAAAATCTTCATCCAAAGTGCAGTTCTGTCGAGTTCTTAAAAATTGGCCCACCGGAATGCCTCTCTTGGTATGGGGAGGATGGAAACTATCATATTTAAGCAAGCTATTTGTAGCTGTTGATTTACGATGGAGGTCAGTAATAAGGCCATTATTCAGAATAGTGATTTTCAGATATAAAAAAATAACTGAGGTAGAAGAAAAGGAATGTGTCAAAAAGATGTTGAAACCATTCTTATTCAGTTCCTCAAGAAATTCAAGACACTCATTCTCTGTACCTGTCCATGTAAAAAAGACATCGTCAATCAAGTGGTGCCAATGTCGGACATGCTTTTTGAAAGAGTCAGAGCAATAGACTACTGTGTCCTCCCACCAGCCTAAAAAGATGTTAGCATAGGCTGGTGCACATTGAGCGCCCATCGCAACTCCTGATACCTGCCGAAAAAAGGATTGATCAAACAAAAAGTAATTATGGTGTAATATAAAATCAAGAAAGTGAGCTCAGTCTCTAATATAAGACGGTTAGGACAAGGCAAAGGGTTGTAAAAAAATCAGTATAGATATTGGCCTTTTCACAGAGGCTCCCTATGCTTGACACTATAGGGCACCCAGGAGGTGTGGTAAGGTTCTTGTGAACCTTTGGAAGCAGATAAAAGGTAGATGTGACTGGAAAATCAATCAAATGAATTGTTTAGTACTCTTATTGATGACACTATACTTAAGGGCTCGACACAATAGAAGATTGAGTTTGTCAGAAAATGCTGAAGTAGGGGGTCAGAAGGTAATTTGGCATAAAATTTATTGTTATTAAGTTGCCTTTGTGCTTCCTCAATATAAAGTTGTGTGGGCCTGAGAACTACATTCCCAGCCTCATGTGCTTCCTTGATAACAAACTTCTTGTTCTTTAAGGAGGTGAGCGCTCTGCCTTCATTTGGAGTAAGATTACTGGATACTCCAGAAGTTGGAGGCATGTGTAAAATGTCCCTTTCGATCAACTCAAAAAAGATTTTTACTGCGGGCACCAACGAAAATTAGGGAGAGACCATTGACTTATTCCTAAGTGGAAAAATTTTCCTACCTGGACCACTTTCATTCTCCTGTAGAGGATCAAGATATCCTGAAAAGCTTGTCTTTCATCAACTGCCAAAGCATTGACCTTGTCAGGTTTGTGATGTATAATCTGTAAAACTAATTTACAACAAAACAGAAAAAGGATCTTTGACTAAATCAAATTTGTCTAATGCTTTTGTTGAAGAGAAAGTGAGGCCCTTCAGTAAAACAAAGGTTTCTATGGCAGAAAATATAATTTGAAAGAGGGGAGATCCGTGGAGGGGGCAATTTGATCAGTAACTGTGCGACCCATATGGCGTTTGTTCCCAAAGTGTTTCCACTTGAAAACAGTGATTTTCAAAATTAGATCGGTCTCTATGGAACTTCTTGCGTTTCTTAGCAATGATATCCGCTTCAAATTTCTCTAGCGTAACTAGATTTGTTTTAAAGAATGTCATTTGGTCAGCATCATCAAACATAGAGAGCTTAGTTTCCATTTCCTTGATTTGTTACATAGTGGATGCAAGGAGCTCTTTGTCGTGCTCAAGTAGCATAGAAATAATAATATTCGAGCACCGGAGTAATCCCTGTTCCCATGTGTGTTTAAAGGTGGAGGTGGGTTCCCAAGCAGGAAAGATAGAGACCCTAAGCCCCCGCGGGACTATAGCAGCCCTAACATACTCCTCAAGGCTCCGAATGTTCCACCAGAGATGGATGCCTGACTTATGTACCGTAGTTAAGTCATGTGTAAGCCTAGTAAAATCAGAACTAACTGTTGGTGTCTCATGGGTCTGAAAAATATCAGAGGAGCATGCCCGCCAAGCTGCATCCCGTGTGTCCCAATCCATGGAAGCAGGAGGGAGATCAACTGAAGAGGGCACCGCAACAACTACTGTACCAAACACCAAAAAGTAGATATGTATATACAAAATAAACCATGGACAAGGAACACTAAATAGGTGATCCTCTAAAATATATAGCCAAGTTTCAAATAAACTGTGCTACCCTAAAAGAGCATCTCAAAAAGATGAAAAGTACAACAATGCAGAAAAAGAGGATGGGGTGCACCACACTGACAGGCACAGACATATAATATCTGAATATATATCACAAGGGGGTGCTGCACCATGCAATGGGAGATGTATATGTATCAAAAAACAGAAAAAGATCCATGCATAAAGGGCGCACACTCAAATGAATGATTATAACCACTAAATGCCTATTATTAAACAAAGGTATTTGCTCCAGACAATTGTTAATAAACACCGAATACCCTGTCCATGATAAAACAAGACAAAAGGAGCAAAATAAATTGATTTAATGAAAATATGCTTTTATTTATCAAATTTTAAGACATATTAATTCTCCAATAGTTAGTATTACAAAAAAGTGCAGGATAAAAGAGAGACGGTATAAGCTTCCTGAATAGTCAATTAAGCTGCATGGTAAAGACTCAATAGCTCCCAAATCAAAATTAGTTTAGGCAAAGTACAAAATGCAATCAATTTTACTGACAAGCTGATGTCTATAGCAGATCAAACGAACTTACACAAAAAGTGCATAGTCACACATGTCAGGATAACATGCCCACTGGGTGCTAACAATATATCCCTTGCAAGTCATTCAGAGATACGATCTGAACTCCCTCATAATCAATAAACATCTGACGACCAGGTTATGTAGAACCCCACTGATCACATATTTAATCAACAACGGCTAAGTACAGCCCATAAACAATATGAGAGTTACTGAAAGTCGCTACCTGGATCCCAGCAGCGTTAGATCGAGTGGTAGGAGCTTCCGTCCCTCTGCCCCGACGTGCACGTTTCGCCCAGCTTCTTCGGGGGGCGTGTACAAGGCAGAGGGTGTGTGAGTTTAAAAAAGAGCTCCATCCAATCGGGCCAAGGCTTGAAATCTTAGTATCACTGTCAGCTGAGAGTTTCTTTGGCGCATGCGTTGTCCGTGCGTCGTCTATTTACAAAGTAGCAATCCAGAGCGGCCTCGGTGAATCGGCCGGAATTCCCATCACCAGTCATGTGATCGAACTGGGCGTCATCAGCACAAGTGGCCGCACTCGTCATGCTTAGACGAGCACAAACCAGCGCATGCGCACTGCTCTCAATAACAGTGATAGAAGAAATGGACCTTTACTATGGTAACAATTCTACACGAACATGATATGATGCTTAAACATAGTACCAATGTCATTAAGCTCTTAAAAAAGACTTATTGTTACAATAAGCCAAAAAGGCTAAAATATAACACTCTAACATCATATCAATATCATTATAGCCAATAATGGCTAGTCACAAGCAATTGTTAAAGCATGTAAACATCCGGAGGTATACATACATGGAATTAATCAATGACTTTATGTAAATATATCTATATGCAGCTAGTCATAATTATACTAGCAAAAATGCAATATTTGGAATATGGCCACATTCTTCATCCAAGTAAGCAAATAGAAATTATCTTTTATTCTTTGTTCTTATTGCTTTTCTTCTTCCAGGGAACAAATGTCCATGTTGGTATAATCATGACAAGCATCTCCCTCCGTTATTTCAACATGCCAAAACATCGCCCAAAGGACCCTAGGGGAACTCACAAATAAGGACAAATAAACAACCGTCTCTGGTGGCAAGACGTGCACCGACGATACGTGACAAATTGGTACGCAGCCATTTTGGTCCTGGAAGAAATAACACCGATGGTAGCCCTGGCTTTTTCCCTTGTGGCCTTTGTAAGGCGTGTGCTAATCTGGTAAAGAGTGATAAATTCAAAAATCATGATGGTTCCAAAATCTTTGAGATACGTAAACATATTACATGCTCTTCTAGAGGAGTTATCTATCAGGCATCTTGTCCGTGTAACAAGATATATATTGGGTTGACAACCCGTGAATTAAAAATCCGTACGCGGGAACATTGTCTAGATATTGAAAAAGCCAGGACTGCCACTGATGAAATGTCACTCAAGACACTTCCAAGACACTTTAGGAAGTTTCATAATTGCAAATCACATCTGTTAAAGATCAGGGGAATTGATATGCTTACTTTGGGTTTCAGAGGAGGGGATTTGGGTAGGGAATTGGCAAAACTTGAATGTAGATCGATCTTCAGATTGGGTTCATTAAATCCCCAGGGTCTTAACGAAAGCTCTGGGTTTGGGGCTTTTTTGTAGTAGGGCATGCTGTTATATTTCTCATGTCTCTTTTTATATATGTGGACATATGGTGATTTTTAATTTATTTTAACTTTTTTTTGCACTTATTCGTTGTTTATTTGTCCTTATTTGTGAGTTCCCCTAGGGTCCTTTGGGCGATGTTTTGGTATGTTGAAATAACGGAGGGAGATGCTTGTCATGATTATACCAACATGGACATTTGTTCCCTGGAAGAAGAAAAGCAATAAGAACAAAGAATAAAAGATAATTTCTATTTGCTTACTTGGATGAAGAATGTGGCCATGTTCCAAATATTGCATTTTTGCTAGTATAATTATGACTAGCTGCATATAGATAGACTAGATGGTGGCCCGATTCTAATGCATCGGGTATTCTAGAATATGTATGCGGCCGACACAGCGGTGTTTAAGTTTAGTGGCAAGATCGTTGATTGGTTGCGGTGAAAGACCGCGACCAATCATCGAATTGTATTGTGAGGACCGGAGAGCGCCGCTGCCTATGCGGCTACTTCCGCTGCGAGAACCCGGGACATGAGCGGGCGCTCGCAGCAGAAGTATCCCGACCCGCAGCGCCGCTCCCGGTCCTCTCCTGACATCCTAGCCGCATGGATGTCAGCGCCGCTGCCTGTGCGGGTACTTCCACTGCGAGAACCCGGGACATGAGCGGGCGCTCGCAGCAGATGTATCCGGGCCTGTGTACACGTTGCGGATTCCTAGCGGTTTTTCGCGGCGGAAACGCCGCGAAACTGCGGCAAAACCGCTTACACAATACAACTCATTATGGCCTATGGGATTCCGCAATGCTGTGCACATGCTGCAGGTTTTTCCGCGGTGGAATCGCATCGCGGGAGAATCCGCAGCATGCTCATTCTTTTTTGCGGAACCGCAGCGATTCCGCGCCATAGGAATGCATTGAACCGATTACTTTCTGCATGTGGCTGTGCCCACCATGCGCAAAGTAAGCGGTTCATGTGCGGATGGTACTCAGGGTCTGGAGGACAGGAGACTCTCCTTCAGGCCCTGGGTACCATTTCCATGTAAAAACAATAATTAAAATAAAAAATAATGATATTCTCACCTTCCGGCGGCCACCGCAGCTTTCCCGCCTCTCAGCGACCCTCACGGCCAATCCCGTTCCCAGTAATGCATTGCGAGAATCACCCCAGATGACGTAGCGGTCTCGCGTGATGCTACGTCATCGGGGTGATTGTCGCAAAGGACGCCTGGGAACGGGATTGGCCGGGAGCGTCGCTGAGAGGCAGGAAAGCTGCAGGGGACGTCGGAAGGTGAGAATATCATTTATTATTTTTTTTATTATTTTTACATTAGATCTTTTTACTATTGATGCGACATAGGCGGCATCAATAGTAAAAAGTTGGTCACACGTGTCTGCAAGACGGAGGTCAGCGGCGAGGCAGCGGGGAGATGACCGGCGCGAGGCGCTCATCTCCCGGCCGCTAGCTGCAGAAGGACCTCGACCGACGGCGCCGCTGACCTCCGTCCCGCAGATGAGCCGCTAACGGCCGCCATTTTTTTTGTGAAATCCCACGGCGCTGATTGGCCGCTGCCGGACCAATGAGCGACGCGGGATATCCTGACAGACAGACAGACCGACAGACAGACGGGATAAGACAATTATATAGTAGATTTACATAAAGTCATTGATTAATTCCATGTATGTATACCTCCGGATGTTTACATGCTTTAACAATTGCTTGTGACTAGCCATTATTGGCTATAATGATATTGATATGATGTTAGAGTGTTATATTTTAGCCTTTTTGGCTTATTGTAACAATAAGTCTTTTTTAAGAGCTTAATGACATTGGTACTATGTTTAAGCATCATATCATGTTCATGTAGAATTGTTACCATAGTAAAGGTCCATTTCTTCTATCACTGTTATTGAGAGCAGTGCGCATGCGCTGGTTTGTGCTCGTCTAAGCATGACGAGTGCGGCCACTTGTGCTGATGACGCCCGGTTCGATCACATGACTGGTGATGGGAATTCCGGCCGATTCACCGAGGCCGCTCTGGATTGCTACTTTGTAAATAGACGACGCACGGACAACGCATGCGCCAAAGAAACTCTCAGCTGACAGTGATACTAAGATTTCAAGCCTTGGCCCGATTGGATGGAGCTCCTTTTTAAACTCACACACCCTCTGCCTTGTACACGCCCCCCGAAGAAGCTGGGCGAAACGTGCACGTCGGGGCAGAGGGACGGAAGCTCCTACTACTCGATCTAACGCTGCTGGGATCCAAGTAACGACTTTCAGTAGCTCTCATATTATTTGGAGGCTGTACTTAGCCGTTGCTGATTAGACATGCGATCAGTGGGGTTCTATATGACCCGGTCGTCAGATGTTCATTGATTATGAGGGCGTTCAGATCGTATCTCTGAATGACTTGCTAGGGATATATTGTTAGCACCCAGTGGGCATGTTATCCTGACATGTGTGACTATGCACTTTTTGTGTAAGTTCGTTTGATCTGCTATAGACATCAGCTTGTCAGTAAAATTGATTGCATTTTGTACTTTGCCTAAACTAATTTTGATTTGGGAGCTATTGAGTCTTTACCATGCAGCTTAATTGACTATTCATGAAGCTTATACCGTCTCTCTTTTATCCTGCACTTTTTTGTAATACTAACTATTGGAGAATTAATATGTCTTAAAATTTTGATAAATAAAAGCATATTTTCATTAAATCAATTTATTTTGCTCCTTTTGTCTTGTTTTATCATGAACAGGGTATTCGGTGTTTATACTCAAATGAATGATAAATAGACAAAATTTGGGGTGCCATGCATACCAGGATAGGAGGGGGCAGCACATACCAGGATGGGAGACCATATACAATAAAAATGCTTGCCACCCGGGCATAGAACGGGTTCATAGCTAGTCACTATATAATATAACAATCAAGTGGAATCATCCTGAGAATAAATCACATCAAGTAACACCATATAGATCTATTTAGAATCGAGTCTGAGCGTCCCCATAAATGATAAAAAAAACCCTGTGCCAAACAACAAAGAACCTGTTAGAATAATAAGAATCAAAAATAATGCCGTAATGTGCTGTACTTGTGTGTCCCTTGTCTAGCTCACGTTTACTGTACTTGTCTATATTTGCCCCTTTTCACATGTAAAGCGCCATGGAATAAATGGCGCTATAAAAATGTATAATAATAATGTATGTATGTAAGGAAGGAATGTAATCCTAATGGAGCAAACAACTTAGGGTGGAGACCTCCATGCATTGTGAGGAGCTTTCGTGTCTTCACATCTGCAGCTTCCATCTCTTCTTTTGGCCGCAATGCTCCTCTGGGAAATATGCTAATTATGCAAATTGTCTCTTCAGAGAGGAAGAGAGCTAGAACTCTAGTGCCACCTATTGGAAGGTAGCAATCCTACAAGTCAATGTTGACCCTCTGACGCCTCTCATACAGCCAAACCAGATCTCCGCTTTGCACTGACGTGGGGCAGTACCCCGAAACACAGTGTCTGCAAATTGAGATTCTGGTTTGGCTATTATCCTAGGTCATGTGATAAGGCTCGTTAAAGGGTCAACATTGACTTGTAGGATTGCTACCTTCCAATAGGTGGCACTAGCGTTCTAGCTCTCTTCCTCTCTGAAGAGACAATTTGCATAATTAACGTTCTTTTGGCCAGCACACTATGCCAGCAGGGTATCTGATAACTGGCAGGGCATATGTATTGATGGCACAGATTTTATTCTTCCCATTGAGCTGGCTCTTCAGGACCCTTTGATGGTATTTGGATGTTGCTGCTTTCCTTGCCTCCTCATCATGGTTACCATATCCCTGTTGAATGCCAAGGTACCTGCAGCATGTCTGTACATATGCTATGTGCCCTGCTGGTAATTCCACTCCATCAGTCTTGACCACCTTGCTTCTCTTTATTACCAACCGGCCGCACTTCCCAGTCCGAAGGACATCACAATGTCTTCGTATAAATCCTTGTCAGGTGGATCAGTGAATTGATGTCTCGTTCGTTTTTTGCATAAAGCTTGATGTCATCCTTGTAGAGGAGGTGGCTGATGGTGTTTCCTCTCTTGAACTTATTATCACAACTTGATGTATAATATTATATATATATTATATATATATATATATATATATATAATTATACAACTCTTTGTCTAGGAGACAGATCACCGCTGATGTCTACCTTGTAAACACTGCACTTGCCTTGCACTGAAGCTGGCTGGGATTATGAGATAACGGTGGCGCACTCCAGTAATTCTGGCCAGCACTGTAGGTATTCTGCTGTCTACCAGCAGCGAATGGGTCTCCAAGGAAACAAGCTGTAAACAAAACTGTTAACCCCTTAGTAACCACAAATATGACTTAAAACTGACCTGATATATAAGGGAATAGCATCCCACAACAGGTGAAAATGCAGTGTCTGTCAGCTGTGTACTATAGCTGACACACTGTTGCGTGAGTCCTGATCTGTGTTGACACCAACCTGAGCTGTTTAACTCCTTAGATGCTGTCAAGAGTGACTTTGGCAACTACATGGCTAACAGTGTGGGGCTTCGCTAACCCTATTGGCACCCTGAGATCATATTGTGTGGTCCTGATAATTGCCATGGCAATCCAAGATAAAGTAATAGCCTTAGGGTTTGCCAGCTATAATGACATGTCAGAAGTTAGCAACGTTTAGTTGGTAAAAATAACATTTTTCTTTCCTGCCATGCCACTATAAATTAATTCCTGAAAAGCACCTTAAGGATTAATGAAGTACGTGAAAGCAGTTTTGGACATGTTGAGGAGCGCTGTTTCTAAAATAGTATCACTTTAGCAGGGTTTTCCATTATATAGGTCCCCCAAAGTCACTTCAGAACTAAATAGGTTAGAAAAAAAGTTTTCTAAATTGCCTTGAAAAATTATTATTATTTATTTATATAGCGCCATTGATTCCGTGGTGCTGTACATGAGAAGGGGTTACATACAGATTACAGATATCACTTACGGTAAACAAACTAACAATGACAGACCGATATAGAGGGGAGAGAGGACCCTGCCCTTGCGGGCTTACATTCTACAGGATGGTGGGGAAGGAGACAGGAGGTTGAGGGGTTGCAGCAGTTCCAGTGATGGTGAGGCGGTAGCTCCAGTAGTGGTGAGGAGGCAGAGAGGATCATTGCAGGCTGTAAGCTTTCCTGAAGAGGTGGGTTTTCAGGTTCCGTCTGAAGGATCCGAGTGTGGTTGATAGCCGGACGTGTTGGGGCAAAGAATTCCAGAGGATGGGGGATATTCGGGAGAAGTCTTGGAGGCGGTTAGGTGAGGAGCGAATTAGTGTGGAGGAGAGAAGGATGTCTTGGGAGGATCGGAGATTACGTGAGGGAAGATATCGGGAGATTAGTTCAGAGATATATGGAGGAGACAGGTTATAGATGGCCTTGTAGGTCAGTATTAGTAATTTGAGTTGGATACGCTGAGGGAGTGGGAGCCAGTGGAGAGATTTGCAGAGGGGAGAAGCGGAGGAGTAGTGAGGAGAGAGATGAATTAGTTGGGCAGCAGAGTTAAAGATGGACTGGAGAGGTGCGAGGGTGTTAGCAGGGAGGCCAGAGAAAAGGATGTTGCAGTAGTCGAGACGGGAGATGATGAGGGAGTGCAAAAGCATTTTAGTAGAGAGGGTTAAGGAAGGGACGGATTCTGGAAATATTTTTGAGCTGGAGGCGGCAGGATGTGGAGAGAGCTTGGATGTGCGGTTTGAAGGACCGTGCAGAGTCAAGGGTTACTCCAAGGCAGCGGACCTCCAGTACGGGGGAAAGAGTGATGTTGTCAATTGTTAAAGATAGGTTAGGTAAGGAAGTGAGATGGGGGAAAGATGATCCGTTTAGATTTGTCCAAATTCAGTTTGAGGAAGCGGGAGGAGAAGAGAGAGGATATGGCTGATAGACACTCCGGGAGTTTGGAGAGCAGAGAGGTAACATCTGGGCCAGAGAGGTAGATTTTAATATCATCGGAATAAAGGTGTTACTGGAATCCGTGGGACTTTATGAGTTTCTCCCTGGCCAAGTATATAGATTGAGAAGAGTAGGGGTCCTAGAACCGAGCCTTGGGGGACTCCAACAGAGAGTGGGTGGGATGAGGAGGTAGTGTGGGAGTGGGAGACACTGAATGTGCGGTTGGAGAGGTATGATTTGATCCAGGATAGGGCGAGGTCTTTGATGCCAAAGGAAGAGATGATCTGTAGTAGGAGGCAGTGGTCAACTGTGTCGAAAGCAGAGGACAGGTCTAGAAGGAGGAGTATAGAGTATTGTCCGTTCGCTTTGGCTGTAAGTAGGTCGCTAGTAATTTGGTCAGGGCTGTCTCAGTGGAGTGATGGGGGCGGAAACCAGATTGAAAAATAAAAATTACTACAACATTTTAAAAGCTTCTGAAAAATAAAAACATTTTACTGCTGATTATTGATGAGCGTAAGCCCCTGTTACTAAAGTTTGCCAAGGGTGCTCAGGTATGCCCCGAGTATCACGGGTGTTTGAGTGAGATGTTTGCTTCCCCGCGGCTGCATGTTCCACGGCTGTGAGACAGCAACAAAACATGCGGGGATTGCCTGACAAACACAGGCAATCCCTGCATGTTTTGTGGCTGTCCAACAACCGCGAAACATGCGCCCGCAGGGACGCGAACATCTCATTCGAACACCCGCAATACTCGGTACATACCCGAGCACCCTTGGCAAACTTAAATGACGAACACTTGCCTCATCTATAGTGGTGATGTAAGGCAGACATGAGCTAAAGTTTGAAAATTGCTATTTTGTTTTTAGAAATTTTTGTCAAATTTCTGATATTTTTAAGAATAAACACAAAACATGTCTACCTAAATTTATAAAATATAATGTCATTTCGAAACAGTCTCAAAATCACTGAAATATGTTGAAACATTCCACAGTTACTGCTTCATAAAATGACCCATATCAGATTTGAAAATTTTGGCCTGGTCACTGAGGGGCTAATATGTTAGATTGCGGCCACCAGAAAAGATCTGTGTAGCTTAAAATCACCTCTGTGAAAAGCCCAGGCAAATAACTAGGTATAACATGGTATCCACAATCTATTCCAGACAAATTGTGAACCAGAATTCAATTGGCGCTCCTTCCCTTCTGAGCCCTGCTGTGTGCCCAAACAGTAGCTTTCCACAACATATGGGCTATCATTGGCGTGCTCAGGAGAAATTGTGCAACAAATTGTATGATCCATTTTCTTCTTTTACCCTTGTGGAAATGAATAATTTGGGGCTAAAGCAAAATTTTTGTGGGAAAAATTACAAATTTTCATTTATTCCTTCCATACTGCTTTAATTCACGTGAAGTAACTGAAGAGTTAATAAACTTCTTGAGTGTGGTTTTTAAAATGGTGTAAGTTTGGGTTATTTTCTGTCACACAGACATGCCCCTCAAATTCACTTCAAATGTGATGTGGTCCCTGAAAAAATTGGTTTTGTTAATTTTGTTGGAATAATGAGAAATTGCTGATTAACTTTTAGCCCTTATAACTTCTAAACAAAAAATTATGTTCAAAAAATGATGCTGATGTAAAGTAGACAAGCAAATGTTATTTATTAACTATTATGTGTTGTGTAACTATTTGGCTTAAGGGCATGAAAATTCAATGTTTGAAAATTGTGAACTGCTGTCAGTCAGTGCAGGGGGCTGCCTTATGATGAGTACAGGACCAGAAGCCAATATTCTAGGACCTGTATTGGAGTTGGATTGGAGAACATGACATAACATAACTTTATTAATGAAGTATAAATCTAATAAACCCAATTTATGAATATTAACCTGGAAAAATCCTTTTAATAATTCCTGTTTTGGGTTCTAAAGCATGTAGCACAAAAGGGATCCTCACATTAAACAATTTATTGTTATAATGCAGGTTTATTTTCATGACTAGTCCACATATCCTTCACACACAAACCTGCATATACCGTAAATGCATATGGAAATTATGGCTTTCAGTAACCGAGGTATGAAGAGAAAAGTGTACATGTTAAACCACACTTTATTAACAATGTACTTTTATGTTTAACATTTCTAGCAATTTTGCCCATTATACCAATTTACAAAAGTGGCTCTTCTAAAATAGCAATTTGCCAATAAAGCACTTATGCTGCTGAAAAACATTTTTTTTTGGCAGCTTGTTTTTCTAGATAGAAACAATTTTTTTTTTTTTTTTAGTCCTGGATTACATCACCATAAAACCATATTTATGATTTACACCTCTTATCCTTAACAATAGAATCATTAAATCGGAAAGGGAATTTGCATAGATCTTAAGATGGTGACAGCTGTTAAGAGGAGTGATAAATGCATCTTCCCTTAGCGTGATTGATAGCACTACAAGGAGCACTGTCTGTACTGAATCCATGACCCTGTATACACTGACATTGCAGGTGTCGAGCGCATGGACACATAGTGTCAGTGTGCACAGGGGCCAAGTTCTCATTTCTCTTCTGAATATTGAATACACAGCATACAGAACCACAAAGTAGCGCTGCCAAAGGTGAGAGGAGAGGGATGTGAGAGCATGCACAATGCCAGTATGAGCCATGACATCATCTCTCTGTGTAGCGGTTGCTCACTGCTCTGTGAGCCTGTGTGTGGCCACTACACATGAGAGAGGGCGGTAGGACCATGTGCATACACACTGATATACAGAGGTCAATTGTGTGCACACTGCCACTGTGCATTTGTTCTCATTGCTCTCCGGTCAACACCGGCCGCTCACTGCTTTTGTGATCCTGTGTGCAGCGAGCGGCCGTTACACACAGGACAGGGTGATGAGTGCACTCACAAACTTCCATTGTGTGCATTCTCATTCCTCTTCTATCAGTATCAGCCACCCGTCGCTTTATAATTGCTGCAACAAGTGGCCGCTGCACACAGGAGAGCGATGAGAACTAGGCCCCTGCATACACTGACACTGTTTTAATTCGCTCATTGTGTGTGCAGGGCTGAAAATTGAATACAAATCATCATAAAGATAAGGTCAGAGGATGGTAATTGAGGGAAAAAAGTGCATAGACCTTGACCACGCAACGCTGACTGTGACAGAACACACAGTACATTGCAACTTGCTACATACTGTATTGTACTACATAGCTGGAAACTGGTGAATATTTTCATGTTGATTCCTATCCACTGCTCAAAGCATCTACAGAGAGCACATGAACATCAGAACTGGACCGCTGAGTAACCACCCTCTGCAGATTTTTTCATTTTAGACCAGACAACCCCTTTAATGCCTCGCCATTGCCCTCTTGCTTTGATCCCCTGAATGTTTTTTTCTTGTGCCCCATACAGCTCTATTGGACCATAGTAGTTTTCTCTTTTTCCTAGCTTTTTTTTTTTTTTTTTAATTCCCATAGAGTATACGTTGTGGACAGGTCCTAATTAGGATGTTTTAAAAGTTTACCATTTGGTTTATGTAGTTTTATTTCAAAGCACAAATGTCCCAGTTTATTGCACTAAAATAATCTCAGACTTTGAAAATTTGCCTGAAGTTTACAGTCATGGCCAAAAGTTTTGAGAATGACACAAATATTATATTTTCACATGATCTGCTGCCCTCTGGTTTTTATGTGTGTTTGACAGATGTTTTTATCACAGACAGAAATATAATAATTGCAAACATATGAGTAACAAAAGCTTATATTGACATTTAGAATGAGTTAATGCAGCAAGTCAATATTTGCAGTGTTGACCCTTCTTCTTCAGGACCTCTGCAATTCTCCCTGGCATGCTCTCAATCAACTTCTGGACCAAATCCTGACTGATAGCAGTCCATTCTTGCACAATCAATGCTTTCATTTTGTCAGAATTTTTAGGTTTTTGTTTGTCCACCCGTCTCTTGATGATTGAGCACAAGTTCTCAATGGGATTAAGATCTGGGGAGTTTCCAGGCCATGGACCCAAAATCTCCATGTTTTGTTCCCTGAGCCATTTAGTTATCACCTTTGCTTTATGGCAAGGTGCTCCATCATGCTGGAAAAGGCATTGTTGATCGCCAAACTGCTCTTGGAGGGTTGGGAGAAGTTGCTCTTGGAGGACACTCTGGTACCATTCTTTATTCATGGCTGTGTTTTTAGGCAAGACTGTGAGAGAGCCGATTCCCTTGGCTGAGAAGCAACCCCACACATGAATGGTTTCAGGATGCTTAACAGTTGGCATGAGACAAGACTGGTGGTAGCGCTCACCTTGTCTTCTCCGAATGAGGCGTTTTCCTGATGTCCCAAACAATCGAAAAGGGGATTCATCAGAGAAAATAACTTTACCCCAGTCCTCAGCAGTCCACTGCCTGTACCTTTTGCAGAATATCAGTCTGTCCATGATGTTTTTTCTGGAGAGAAGTGGCTTCTTTGCTGCCCTCCTTGAGACCAGGCCTTGCTCCAAGAATCTCCGCCTCACAGTGCGTGCAGATGCACTCACACCTGCCTGCTGCCATTCCTGAGCAAGCTCTGCACTGCTGGTAGCCCGATCCTGCAGCTGAAACACTTTTAAGAGATGGTCCTGGCGCTTGCTGGTCTTTCTTGGGCACCCTGGAGCCTTTTTGGCAACAATGGAACCTCTCTCCTTGAAGTTCTTGATGATGCGATAGATTGTTGACTGAGGTGCAATCTTTCTAGCTGCGATACTCTTCCCTGTTAGGCCATTTTTGTGCATTGCAATGATGACTGCACGTGTTTCTTTAGAGATAACCATGGTTAACAGAAGAGAAACAATGATGCCAAGCACCAGCCTCCTTTTAAAGTGTCCAGTGGTGTCATTCTTACTTAATCATGACAGATTGATCTCCAGCCATGTCCTCATCAACACCCACACCTGTGTTAATGGAGCAATCACTGAAAAGAGGTTAGCTGGTCCTTTTAAGGCAGGGCTGCAATGATGTTGAAATGTGTTTTGGGGGATAAAGTTCATTTTCTAGCCAAATATTGACTTTGCAAGTAATTGCTGTTAAGCTGATCACTCTTTATAACATTCTGGAGTATATGCAAATTGCCATTAGAAAAAGTGAAGCAGTAGGCTTTGTAAAAATTAATATTTGTGTCATTCTCAAAACTTTTGCCCATGACTGTAGTGTCCTTGTAGCCCCTCGACAAAACCTCTTATTAAAGGATAAGTGAAAACATATTATTTTGTGATCACTGTTACCCAAGTGTCCCCGACTTTAACATCTGATATTCTGTCTAATTATTAGTTAAAATTAGGTCTAGAAATGCCCCTCATCCCCACTTGTTGGTTCCTGCACCAGTTTGAGAGGAAATTGCCTTTTTTTTATTACAAAAAAACTGTTTCCTTTCCTGGACCTGCAGGTTTCTGCACCCCAATTTGTATCAGGTCTTCCATAATTTCTTTTACACGATTTGCTAGCACCAATTGTTTAGCACCTCTGATGCCGCTGTCAATAGTGACAGCGACATCGAGGTGCATCGTGCATGGAGGGGGCTCACTGCTCCGATCAGAACAATGAAATACGATCACATTGTTCTGATGGTCTCCATGTAGACCTCCGGCTGCAAGATGGCTGCGGGGGTCCTGCAGGGAAGGTGGCTTGTGGGCGCCATCTAAGAGCAGGAGCTGACACGCCTCCCTCCCTGCCTGTCAGACACTGATCTGATACTCTGCAGTGCAGAGTATCAGTTCAGTGATCTGTCACAATACAGTGATGTCCTATCCTGGGACAATGTTAATATATATATATATATATATTATATATATATATATAATATATATATATGATATATATATATATATATATATATATTAAAAAGTGTACAAATATTTTTAAAAAAATTCCCCAAATAATGAACAAACAAACTAAAAAAATTCCAATAAATACATTTATTTATGTGAAAAACAATCAACAGAAAAAGTACATATTTGGTATCGCCGCGTCCGTAACTATCCTTTCTATAAACTGTCCCGCTAGTTAACCCCTTCGGTGAACACCGTAAAAAAGAAACAAAAAGCGAGGCAAAAAACAATGCTTTATCATACCGCTAAACAAAAAATGCAATAAAACACGATCAAAAACAAATGTAAGTAAAAATGATACTGTTGAAAATGTAATCTTGTCCTGCAGAAAACAAGCCGTCATACAGCTCCATCAGCAGAAATATCAAAACTTTATAGCTCTCAGAATAAAAAGATGCAAAAATAATTTTTTCTATAAAAGTTTTTATTGTGTAAAAGCGCCAAAACATAAAAAAATGTAAATTTGTTATCGCTGTAATTATACTGACCCGAAGAATAAAACTGCCTTATCAATTTTACCACACTCGGAATGGTATAAAAAAAATTGCTGAATTCCTGCTTTTTGATACAGTAAAGATGTATATCTTTGTACCGTGTTAGCCAGTAGATAGAAAAATAAATATGTGATTCTTCAGATTTTGTATTAGTCTTTGCCTGATGAAGAGACCGGAGTAGTCTCGAAAGCTTGCAATTTGTTACCATCTTTTCAGTTAGCCATTAAAAGGTATCAACCACTGAGGACTCTCAACTCTAAATATTTTTCCTGCTTTTTGTTCATTTTTCCTTCTAAAAATCAGAAAAGAAATTGATAAAAAAATGTCATGTGTCTGAAAATAGTACAAAAAAAAAATTCAACTCGTCTCACAAAAAACAAGCCATCAAATTACTGTGTTGGCAGAAATATGGAAAAATTATAGCTCTCAAAATGTGGGCATTAAAAAGCATCTTTTTGTGTATGAGAGCAGCCAAACATAAAAACCGGATATAATTCTGGTATCGCTGTAATCGCGCCGACCCTAAGAATATAGTTGACTAATCACTTACACTATACGATGAACGGCGTAAAAAATAAAGAAAACCAATTCTTCACCTGCTGTTGATTTTTCCATTCTGCCTCCCAAAGATTATAGTAATGCTCTGCGCACATTTATCCTGTGCTGTGCGCTTATATCGGGATTTCCGTGTAAATCTCGGAAATATGTGATTCAGTTGGAACCTCTCTAGAAAGATTCGCTATAATGAGGCAATTGGAGGCACTGTGGATTCTGTCTGAACTGTGATCCAGCGATGTCCATCTTTTTAGGTGAGCATAAAAATGCTATCGGCTACAGTTTGTGTACTTCTGAAAAGAATGACACCGCTGAACAGAGGCCAGACAGAGATTAGAGTAACTCTGCTGCTTCAAGTGAATAATCTGACTCATGGCACTTGGAGAATTACATGGAAACCCTAAAGTAAGTGCTCAACATAGAGCGCTGGATAAATGTGATCATAAATGTTATGTAAAATGTTCCCAATAAAATTTCAGCTCAATTCACAAAAAAGCACAAAGGCACTGGAAAAGCAAAATGGATCCTCGCCCCGCAAAAGATATTCAGCAAATTCTGCGCCCCCAAATCCAAATGCCTCTCTCCCTTCTGAGCCCCGGTGTGTCTAAACCACATATAGCGTCCACATGTTTGGCATTTCTGCAGTCATGAGAGCCTACCTAATTTACGAGTTTGTGTCTCCAGAAGCATGAGCTGGGCATAATGGACTGGTCACTACAATGGCCGTTTTCAATTTTCACCAAGCAACATCCACTGCTGCTTGTTTCTGGAAAACACCCATGGAGTCAAAATCATCACTACATCTGAAGATAAATTCCCAAAGGGGTAACTTGAGGGGGGATTCTGCTTTCCTAACACTTAGGGGCTCTGTATATGGAGTCGGCAAATGATTCTAGGAAAATCTGCGCTCCAGGAGGCAAATAGCGCTCTGTCCCTCCCGAGTCTCTCCGTATGGCTAAGCAGTACTGTACAGCCACATATGGGGTATGTCTACATTAAGCAGAAATTGTGGGAGAAATTTTGGTGCCATTTTTACCCATTTCTCACTATGAAAATGTAAAATTTTGGGCTAGCATAATTGTGGTGGTAAAAATTTAATTACTTTTTCTTTACTGCCCAATGGTGCCTCAAAATTCTAGGACTCACCTTTCGTCGTGTCAATATGATCACTGCACCCGTAGATGAATTCATTGAGAGGTATAGTTTGCTAATTGGGGTCACTTATGGGGGTTCTGATGTTCTGGCAACTCAGGGACTCTGCTAATGTGACATGGCACCCTCAAACCAGTGCAGCAAAATCTGCCCTGTAATATGGTGCTGCTTCCATTCTGAGTTTTGCACTGTGCCTCAAAAGTAGATTTCAATGACATATGGGGTATCCGTGAAATCATGAGAAATTGCACAATACATTTTGAGGTCCATTTTCTCCTTTTACCCCTGTGAAAATGCAAAATTTGGGGCTAAAAAATATTTTGTGGGAAAAATTTGATTTTTTTTTATTATCACGGCTCAACATTATAAGCTTCCATGAAGCACCTTGGGTTTCAAAGTGCTCACCACATAACTAGATAAGTACCCTGAGGGGTCTAGTTTCAAAAATGGTGTCACTTGTGGGGGTTTTCCACTATTTAGACACATCGGGGCAAATTTTACATTCAAAAAGTCAAATGGCACTCCTTCCCTTCCAAGCCCAGCCATGCACCCAGTGATTTTCACCCACATATGAGGTATCGGCATGCTCAGGAGAAATTGCACAACAAATTGTATGGTACAATTTCTCCAGTTACCCTTATGAAAATAAAAAAAATTGGCGTTAAAGGAAATTTTTTGTGAAAAAAAGTTAAATGTTTATTTTTTTCCTTCCACATTCCATTAATTCCTGTGAAGCACCTGAAGGGTTAATTAACTTCTTGAAATAGTTTTGAGTACCTTTGAGACGTGCAGTTTTTAGAATGGTGACTCTTTTGGGTGTTTTCTGTCATATAGGCCCCCCAAATTTACTTCAAATACTAAGTGGTCCCTGAAAAAAAAAAAAAAAAAATTGTTGTAAAAATGGGAAATCACTGGTCAACTTTTAACCCTTGTAACTTCCTATAAAAAAAAATATTTCAAAAATTGTGCTGATGTAAAGCAGACATGTGGGAAATGTTATTTATTTACTATTTTGTGTAACATGACTCTCTAATTTAAGGGCACAAAAATTAATTTTAAAAATTGCTAAATTTTAGCCAAATTTCCAATTTTTTCACAAATAAATAAGTCATAGCAAAGAAATGTTATCACTATTATGAAGTACAATATGTCACAAAAAACAATCTCAGTCAGTGGGATCCACTAAAGCATTCCAGCGTTATGACTGCATAAAGTTTCAGTGGTCAGAATTGAAAATATTGGCCTGGTCAGGAAGGTGAAAACAGGCTTCACGTGAAGGAGTTAAAGGACAGCATTCATATGATAAAATGGACGGGAGAAGCATTTTCAAAAATGGAGCACATTATATTATTGGGGACTGCACAAGAAAGAAATATAACAAGTAAATATACAAATAACTCCCTTCTATATTCCCTGAATCCAAGCCACAGAATCACAAAACACATTAAAGACAAACCAAACTTAGAACAAAACACTAGCCAGATCATTCACTCGCTATTTAAAATAAACTTTAAAAAATATATTTGCTGTTCCTTAACTGCAATAAATCATACAACTCACCGCAATGTGTGCAGCAGATTAATGCATCCTGCCACACTGCAGTGTTAAAGGTCTTGACTTTATCCCATATCTCAGGTTTATATTTTATTTATGGAATGTGCTAAAAGACTGATCCATGAAGACAAAACTTCCCAATTAACAGAGCTTTAAAGATCTAATGTTAATGTATTTGGGTCAGATGCTACAGAACACTGTTGGTTGTCTAGTGTGGTCCATCCCATGACAAGTCAGGGATTTTTTTTGGTGATACAAGGTTCCCTTAAGAATAATGAGCAGGTGGTTTTTATGCTGTGGCTGATCGCTACATGTCATCAGCACATTCATAGAATACATTATACAAGGATTCTCTCTAAATAAATTCTATATACTGTTCACAATTTTAGATATTTAGGTTTGTATGAAAGTTTTGTACCAACAAATTAAGCATTAAATAAATGTTGGCCAGAGCAAGCATCACTTTCCACCAAGTTATTTCCTGTGAAATGAAGGCAATGTTTTCAATAAACAATGGAAGCTGTGAGTGTATCATTTCTAATGAGAAAAGAGATCAAGGAGAGAGAGGGCACATTATTGTAAGAAGGTGACTAGGGCAGTAGAGAGAAGGTTGTCGCTGATGTAGTTGAGCCAACAAGCAGTGTGGTATCCAACAGAAGTTGGGATTTTTTTAATTGGCTTCTCTGTGTGATGGGCATACAGTAGATGAGTTAGTCCGATCATTATTAGACCACAAAGGAGGATGTTATAACAAGCTAGCTGGGATTCTAGAAGCTCAATATAGTAGCAATTTGATAGTCTCCTGTATAAGGAAAAGACAGATATCGCACATGTTTTTCAGATGGATATGTCTAGATGACGTAAGAGTGTGCCTATGCACTTTAAGTAGGAAATACATATTCATTGTATCCCCTTGGTAATGTTCTTAAAGAAGTACCCCCATTAAAATTTTTATCCTCTCAATATATTGCAATCATCATATTATATAGCACTGTGTAGTTACAATTGCTCAACTTTCCTTTCTACTCAGTTAATTCTCTTATTCGTTAGGTCTGGGACATCACGTGATTAAAAAACTGACTAGCTGAATCCTTCTAAGTTCTATGTAGAAACAGGATGTCAACTTTCCCTGTATGACTCATGAGTCATTGCAAAATTCCCTGGCATTCCGCTCTGAATCTATTACTACATTCCTTGTCCAGTTCAGAATGAAAAATTTGGTGAAAGATCTTCTTTGAAAGATAGGGCGATGGTGAACTGAATGGAAAGGATGAAAAAGTCCTCTCCATATTTAGTTTACGGCAGTGTTCAGACGTGTAGAGGAAGATGGCTTAGAGAGCAATAAAGGAGGTGTTTGGCAGTGAAGAGATAAATTTGGTGTTGTCTGTATATTGATGATGTTGTGTACTGAAATTTAGTAAACCGAAAAATGAAGTAGTGCAGTGAAGCACTTGTGTATTAAAGCTGATTGCTGTAGGAAGAAAGAGACAAAGGTACTAAGTAATCCCACCTTGCAGAATTGTAGCGATGGTCTGACATGTTGGACTTTATACAGAAAATAGTCCACTAGATAACATTTTTGGTGTGATATGTGTCACCCAACTAGGATTTTGGGGAGATGGCTATTTCTATCTTATCTCTTAGTTGGTCCACTGATGTCCATTATAGTAGTTCATTATATATTCTTTTTTATCTGGCCAACTCATAGCATTCTTACATAGAACGCCCTTTTGCAAACTGATTAAAAACTATTGACTGAGTTACCCCAAGCAGTACATGTAGCTTGAGAAGAGGTGTTGGCTGAGTATTGTGTTATGCCAAGTGAAGATGGGTGTAGAGAAGAGTTTGTCTGGAAGTGGGAAATGCTAAACATACTGAGAAAGATAGGAAAAGATTTAAGAGAAAAACATACAGTATGTTGGATTCCTGGTAAGGAAAGCATCTAAAGGAGTTTTGTGTGATTGAAGATTATGCCATATCAATCTCACATCTTATTCTTCAGTTTTTTAAATTAAAGACTGTGACAGAGTGGAAATAACTTTCTCTGCGAGATTTCAGTGGTGTTTTCCTTAAATGATTTCTTTTCCTTGACTGGAATATGAGAAATGTAAGAGGGATATGCATTGTTTAGCTTTGAGATCCTTACATTTATCAGCTATTCAGCATTTTATTTAGTAGGGATATATATTTTCAAAAGATCTTGTTGGGCTGTGGTAATACCTAAAGTGCAAATGAAGCCATCATAGAATGCTCTTTACTTAAATAGGATCAAGAGACTATCCATTGGATAGGGGATAACTTGTTGATTGCTTGGGGTTCAACCACTGCAACCTCCAGAGATCCTAAGAGAAGAGCCCCGATCATAAAAAAGGAAAAACATGTTTTTTGTGAATAGCCTAGCCATTTATTCACAATCCCTTTAGCCCCATGCTGTTATAAAGGTGCTTTGAAAAACTTTTTTTTTTTTAATCTGTTGATGAAAATGTGAAATGTGGCTAAATACACATACATAAAAAAATAGGAAATGACATTAAAGAGGTTGTCTACTACTTTGACTCAGTTACTGATTTTGACATAAGTGCTGATTTGCTTCCTGTGCTCTGGTACCAGCTCAGTTGTAATAGAGATCACTTCCTGTTCAGAATCCTCTGCTCCCTACATTTTTAATATTAATAATAATCTTTATTTATATAGCGCCAACATATTCCACAGCGCTTTACAGTTTAACAGTTTCAAAACACAAGTCATAAGTAGCAACGTTAACAATACAAAAATTAAAGCAAAATAAGATGAGATGACCATGCTCATGAGAACTTACAATCTACAATGAGGTGGGGGAATACAAAGTACAGGTGTGTATATACAATGGTGTATTTACAATGATGGTCCAGCCATCTTGAGGGAGGGAGTGAGGGAGGGATGGATGGAGATGGTGAATGGGCTACACACACACTTACACATAGAATGACTTTGATTAGTGAATGTGATAGGCCGCTCTGAACAAATGTGTTTTGAGGGAGCGCCTGAAACCATGCAAATTGTGGATAGTCCTAATTTCTTGGGGTAGACCATTCCAGAGGATTGGCGCAGCGCGGGACTGGGAGGTACGAATTAGTGCAGAGGTTAGTCGAAAGTCATTTGCAGAGCGCAGCAGTCGGTTAGGCTGATGGATAGAAATGAGGGAGTAGATGTAGGGGGGTGCTGCACTGTGGAGAGCTTTGTGGGTGAGAACGAGTACTTTGAATTGGATCCTATAATGAATGGGCAGCCAATGTAAGGACTGGCGAAGAGCGGACTGGTCCGAGTACCGATTAGCCAGATGGATGACCCTGGCTGCTGCATTCAGTATGCACTGGAGAGGGGATAGTCAAGTAATGGGGAGGCCAAGTAATAGAGCATTGCAGTAGTCCAGGCGGGAGTGGATCAATGCTACAGTGAGGGTTTTTGTTGCTTCCATGGTGAGAAAAGGGTGGATTCTGGAGATGTTCTTTAGGTGTAGGCGGCAAGAGCAGGCAAGAGATTGTATGTGGGAGGTGAAGGATAGATTGGTGTCAAACATAACACCCAGACAGCGAGCCTGCTGCCAGGGTGTTATTATGGTGCTGCCCACAGAGAGGGAAATGTCAAATTTAGGGAGGTTAGTAGACGGCGGGAGCAGAAGAAGTTCAGTTTTGGAGAGGTTGAGTTTCAGATAGTGGACATGATGGAGAATACGGACAGACAGTCGGTGGCGTTCTGTAGTACAGCGGGGGTAAGGTCGGGGGATGACGTGTATAGATGTGTCATCAGCATAAAGATGGTACTGAAAGCCAAATCTGCTGATGGTCTGTCCAGTTGGGGCAGTGTAGAGAGAGAAGAGAAGGAGGCCAAGGACTAAGCCCTGAGGTACCCCGACAGCGAGAGGTAGAGGAGATGACGTTGAGCCAGAGAACAAAACAATGAATGAGCGGTCAGAAAGATAGGAAGAGAACCAGGAGAGAGCAGTGTCCTTAATGCCTAGTGACTGGAGCCTAGAGAGTAGTAGATGGTTGTCAACCATGTCAAAAGCTGCAGAAAGGTCTAGAAGAATGAGCAGAGAGTGGTCACCATTACGTTTTGCTGTCAGAAGGTCATTGGTCACTTTGATGAGTGCAGTTTTAGTCGAATGTAGGGGGCGGAAGCCGGACTGTGAAGGGTCTAGGAGGGAGTGAGTGGAGAGGTCACAGGTAAGGCGGGAGGAGACTAGGCGCTCCAAAAGTTTAGAGATGAAAGGGAGATTGGAGACTAGTCTGTAGTTGTTTGTGCAGGAAGGGTCGAGAGCGGGTTTCTTTAGTAATGGAGTAATGATGGAGTGTTTGAAGGAGGATGGGAAAATGCCAGAGGAGAGTGAGAGATTAAAGATTGTAGTTAGGTGAGTTGTGACAACTGGAGAGAGAGACTGGAGGAGATGTGAGGGATGGGGTCAGTAGTGCATGTAGTCGGACGAGAGGAAGAGAGGAGTCTGGAGACTTCGTCTTCTGTGATGGGATCAAATGTGGAAAGTGAGCCAGGGGAAATGCAGGGAGGGATGGTAGTCACAGCACTTGGTGGTTGAGAGCAGATTTCCTGACGGATATTATCTATTTTTTCTCTAAAGTGGGAGGCCAGGTCATCAGCACAAATGTCTGTGACAAGGGCTTGTTCTTTTGGCCTGAGAAGGGAGTGAAAAGTGTCAAAAAGTGTCTTGGGGTTGTTGGCTAGTGAGGAGATTAGGGTGGTGAAGTAGGTCTGTTTGGCAAGGTGAAGGGCAGCGTTATAAGTTCTTAACATGAATTTAAAGTGGATGAAGTCTTCTGGTGTGCGGGTTTTTCTCCATAGGCGTTCAGCACTCCTAGAGCATCGCTGGAGAAGTTGAGTTTGCGATGTGAGCCAGGGCTGTTTTACTCTGTGTTTGGAAGTTCTGAGGGTGAGCGGTGCTACTTGGTCAAGGGTGCTTCTAAGAGTGTCACTGTAGTGATGAACAGCCAGATCAGGACAAGAAAAAGAGGAGATTGGGGACAGTGATGAGTGTAGGGAGTCTGAAAGTGTCTGAGGGTTAATGGCTTGTAGATTTCTGACATTTTCCATCATTCCTCAAGCTGTGCTGCAAGCCAGCAGTGAGCACAGACAGGTAAACATTATTTAGCATGATGCATAATACTACAAACTGTATTTTTTATTCCTAATAACATAAAACAGTTTGCATGGCTTTAGTTAAGGAGGTAAATTTATTTTTCTACTCAATATTGCCTACTGAACATACAGATTGCAGAGGTATCTTTGTGTACATATCTAGAATTTTCTGTACCACAATTAATTTGTCACTTAGAGATCACTAAGAGACAGGTCTCGTTTTTTCACCCAAAATCAGGTTGGATATGTTTTATGAGACACTCCATGGCTTTGGCAACATAAAAAAGTCAATGTAATTCCTAATAAAATAAATTTATAGAGGAAGGAAAAACATATATTGTAATTGCTTAGCTTTGCTCAGTTATTTAGTTAGGGTAAAAACCGGCTAGAAAAAATATTACTCCATGAGTGGAGCCCTTCAGTCACTAATGAGAGCTGCAGGATGAGGTGGTGGTATACTTCCCTTGCAAATATAGCAGATTTATAACTATGTTTTCCGACAATTGTCCTTCATGTAACCATGTGCCCCATCAGTACTATTGTATATAGTGGCTAAATTGTTTACATCAAATCAAAAGTTTATAACTGAATAACAAGGTAGATTTTTTTCTCTTTATATCCTTTATTCTGAATATCTAAATTGCAGAAAAAAACCTCACACATATATTTGAGCTTTAGAATAATTGAACAGAATTTCACAGCTATATGTTAACGTGAAAACATTTTCCCTCATCAAAATAAACTTAACAATTTTATATCCCCTTACACCACTTTAACCCCCTGATAAAACTCACTACAGTTAAAATATGAAAAAGCAAGTCAACAGCCTGATCCTAAAAGCAGCTATTAAGAGATAAAATGTTACCTTGATGGTAAAGATTTTTAGAATATAAACTATAAAGAGTATAATGTGTATGTACAAATGTGATCTGTAAAACGATATTTGACAAGTTCTCTATTTATAAAGACTATTCAGAATTTTTAAAAGGGTGGCACCTCTGCTTTGGTGCATTGAATTTATCTCACAACCAACCTTCTCCATATGATTTATTAGAAAATATGGATGCTATGTAGTAGGATGGTCTACTAGTCTGCACCCTTATGTAGCAGGAAATCGGAAAGTTGCTACGAGAATCCCACACTGTGGCAAAAGTTGATTGGTGATGGTCCAGGTGTTCAGACTGCCCTCAAAACAAAGGGGAAGAAGCTCTGTGTTTTACTATGTTCACATCTGCAAAAAAGACCTGCTTCGCAGATTCCATCAGATCTTAACATAATAGTCATCACAATGAAACCCAACCGATCCATCATTATAAGCCAAAGAGGCAAATTTACGAATTCTGCTTAATACTTGACTTCAAAATGCCATTCATGATAAAGTGAGACATTAAAGGGAATCTGTCACCCTAAATTGGCGGGATATTTAAATGATGGCAGTCAGGTCAGATGGGCGGTGTTTTGGGTACTTGCCTTAACATGTTGTTCGCCGCTGTCTCCATTATTTCTGGGAATTGTAGTCGTTGCCCTCCATATAACGCGCCTGCGCATTGCAATCTGCGGGCAAAGCATACTGCGCGTGCGCAATTCAAGATTGCAATGCGCAGGCGCGTTATATGGAGGGCAACGACTACAATTCCCAGAAATAATGGAGACAGCGGCGAACAACATGTTAAGGCAAGTACCCAAAACACCGCCCATCTGACCTGACTGCCATCATTTAAATATCCCGCCAATTTAGGGTGACAGATTCCCTTTAAAGTGTGCTTATTAAAAATTAATTTACATCTTAATGAATTTGGCACATCTTTTAGCTGACATGCGTTAACACAAGAAATGTATGCCAGTCGCTCTGGTGTGTAATTTGACTAAAATTGTGACAAAATTTTTGTGAGTGCTCAACCATGGCCCCTTCCCAGTTGAGCTACAACCACTTTTCAAAAAGTTGCTGGAACTGGTATAAAAATGCCAAAGAGCAACATTTTTGTGCAACTGCATGTTTTATGAACATTTTGCAACATTTCAAAAAGTTTTACACGTCAAAATTAGTGTAGATGAATAGGCCAGTTAGATTAAAAAAGAAAGCCCTAAAATGTGCTAGATCTTTCAAGATTATGCTTGATGATAAATGTAGAGCATCTCTAGACGCTTTTTAAGGTTTTCGTTAAGCCCTATCCCTTTTGGTTAGACCAGGGGTCTCAAACTGCGTTCCTCGAGGGCCGCAAACCGTGCGTGTTTTCAAGATTTCCTTAGCATTGCACTAGGTGCTGGAATCATTATCTGTGCAGGTGATTAAATTATCACCTGTGTAATACAAGGAAATCCTGAAAACATGACCTGTTTACAGCCCTTGAGAAATGCAGTTTGAGACCTCGGGTTAGACCATGTCACCTGTTAGATATGAAAACACCTCTCCATTACTAACCTCTGACCTTGATGTTTCCTGACAATATAAAGTTAACATCAACCCTCCCAACTATCCCCACACTTGCCACCGCACCAGGGCAAGTGGGAAGAGCAAGACCAAGTGCCAGAATCTTATGGATATATCTTTTCTGGGGCAGCTGAGAGCTGATGTTTTAATCTTGGCAAGGGCCTTTATCCATTGCTCTTTTCAAGGCTAGTAATATCAGCCCACACCTGTCTGCCTAGCTTTTGCTGGTTATTAATTATAGTGAGATCCTACATAATTTTTTTGTGAGCTGATATTAATAGTCTGGGAAGCTCCATGAATATTACCCCCTTCCCAGTCTATAAACATCTGCCCCCAGCTGTCCGTTTTCCCTCTGGTTGTTAATAAAATGTCACAGGACCCCATGCAATTTTTTTCAGAAAGTAATTTAGGAAGTAATAAAATACATGTACAGTAAGTTACACAACCACTGTACTAATTATATATGTCACTGACATCTTTATATCCATCTATTCTATGTGTATATATTCTATCTATTCTATTTTGTAGGGTCACGCTGTGATTTTACTGTACGCTGCAGATGAATTGACGACTTTTTAAAGAACATGGGTTTTTATCACACCCATTGATTTGCATTGGCAAGCTGAGATTTTTTCTCATCCTGATCTGAGCTGAGAAAAAAAAATCACAGATGAGCAAGGACTCATAGTTTAACATTGGTCAGAGTGCAATCCAATTTTTTTATTGGATTGCACTCATCCGTTTTCCTCGCAGATGAGTATGAGCCCTAATATGAAAAACATGTCACCAAATCTGCATTTTTCACCCACTTCTGGATTTGGCTTACAAATACTAATGTAAAATACTTACCAAATACCGAATGTGTGAACGTGGCCAAAAATTAACCATACTGCTATATTTCATATTTCCTAGATTAGTGCTTATGACAACCATATGCCAGATCATTGTTTCTCCTTCCACTTTTGCTGTTATCAAGTGATCCTAGGATAATACTGTTAGAACTGAAAAAGGTAAGTGTGTTATGAAATCCATCGGGCTGCTTTACCAGCATATGAAGGCTGGAAAAATACATGACGATCACTATAAACTATTACTAAAAATACAAAACCCCTGATGCTGTCCTTAGACTGAGGCCGTAGCTTATAATAGCTTTGTTTTGTTCCTGTCTTCCAGCTATGGATACTCTTATGTAACTGCATATATGTGCAATTTTCTAGCAGCATAACAAGCAAAGAAGCAGATTTCAAATGACTTCAGCATGTCCTGGTCCACAGGCATCGCTAGTAACCTTGGAGAAATCACCATGTGTTCTATTTCAGACAGATCCAGCTTTCAAGTCTCATGTGAGCAGAGTTTTTCCAGGAAAGGCATCCTAATTGGCAACACCTTTTACTTTTCCTTGTTGCTCTGAGCAGTCATTTTTAGATTCTTTTTTCCCCCAGTGATTTGTGATGTGTTAACAGCTTTACATTATATATGCTGTTATTTCTGTATGGAGTAAAATCTGGATTAAGAAGTCTTCTTGAGACGTTGGCTCTTGGTTGACTTTAATGGCTCGTACTGAAGGTAGTAATCCCGCAGAGAATATCTTGAGGCACGGATTTGAGCAAGCTCTTCATCAACTGTGGAAATAAAAATTATTAGGCAATTTGTAATTTAATATTCTAATCATACAGAAATTAATTTTTCCTTAAATTATTTTACCAGGTGTAACAAGTGTCATCAGTGGTGCAATAATTATCCAGATGTATATAGAACGCTTCCCTAGAACCCTCCACAAACTCTCCCACTTAGCTGCACTTATCTGGAGAGACGTTGGGAACATGATATCCAAAATCAAACTGTAATCATGAATATTATTATTCCTTGTAGTTGTTCCCTAACCAAAAGAATTACGCCATATGGCCCATTGAGAAATATCAATTTGCAGCTTAAAATGGTTAACCAGGTTTGAAAGCAAAGTTTGCAATCACTATACATTGGTGATCAAAAGTTTTGCATTTTTTAAAAAACTATGATTACTTCTGTCTGGTTGTTGTAATGCCATTTTCCTGGTGATTTTAGTAAACCCGGAAGCAATTTTTTGTGAGCTATAAGGATGAAAATTGTGTTTGACATTGTTTTATCTCTTTATGTGTTTCAACATTTGCTAGTCCAAATGTTTTGCATATTTGGTCATGGGTAGTCAAATTTTGCCTAAATTTTTTTTTTTGTTTGTGTGTTTTTTTTGATAAAGCATGGCAAAGACAAAGCCAAATTTATCACCAGATGTCAGGAACCTTAGTATTCTGAGAGTGAAGACAGACAAAAGCCAAAAAGAGGTAGCTATGGAATTCAACTGCTCTCAAAGTCAAGTGTCACGTATAATAAAGAGAAAGAAAGTTATGGAACAGCAGACAAACCTAGAAGTGGATGACCATGGAAAACTTCCTCCAAAGTTGATCACATTGTTAACAAAAAGTCAGTATCTGATGTCCATAAAAGTGCTGTACAGATTTCACACAAAGTGAACAAAAAATATGGGGAGAAAGTGAGCCGCCAAACTGTGTTGCCGATGGCTAAGAAGGTTGAATGCACGAGTTCCAGGCAAGAAGCCTTTCATCTCTGCAAAGAACCGTAAGGTTCAACTTAAGTTTGCCAAAAAACACAGCCAATGGAAAAAGATAGATTGCTCTAAGGTGTTTTGGTTGGATGAATCCAAGTTCAATCTGTTTGGTAGTGATGGCAAGCACTATATATACTGCCCAATTGGAAAATGTAATGATGTAAGGTACCAAACGCATACAGTAAAACATGGTGGGAGCAATGTGATGGTTTTGGGCTGCTTTTTTGCATCTGCCATTGGCCCTCTGCATAGAATTGATGGAAATTTGAATGTTAACATGTTCAAGGATATACTGGAGAATTTAATGCTGCCACATGGTAAAGCCAAAGAAGTCAGGGACTGGAAATTCCAGCAATGATCCCAAGAACACATCCAATTTAGTCAAAAATTGGTTAGCAAAGAAAAATGTTCTCCTGTTACAATGGCCAATGGGTGATGAGTTGGGGCCTGTATCCATAGCAGTAAAGATGAATTGTTTGTAGATTTGCAAATGGAATGGAGCAAGATCCCTCAGGATGTCTTCAATACCCCCCAGTGACTTCAATGCATTGTCGGTGTGGTGCAGTAATTAAAGCAAGAGGTTATGCTACAAAATACTAAGTTATGGCATGGTAAACAATAAATTGCTCTTTATGCTGTGATCAATAAATAGATATGCTAAACTTTTGGCAGTCATTTTTCTTTAATTAAATGACCATACCTATATTATAAAGCATTTTTGTTAAAATTAAGGTCTTGCATGATGACAACTTCATGCACTTTCAATTCATCACCAGTAAGATGGCATCACAACTACTAGACAGAAGGAATCACATTCTTAAAAAAAGAGAAACTTTTGGTCACCTCCATATGTGATTGCAGACTTTTGAATCATGAAAGCATAAGATGCGCACAGTACCACAATACCCTGTGTAAGCTTTTCAGGGGATATAGCTCTGGGATTGCCGTCCGGGTAGACGGAGTGGCACAGAAACAGTTCATTCACAGACAGCAGTTCTGGTAAAAACTGGCCGCAACCAGTTTTATTAAAGTCCACAGCAAACAGAACATAATCAAAACCAAATCATAAACATAAAGCCTGGGCTTGTCCAGCCACTTACTACACTTAGACAGATTTCCCTCTCTATCCGGGTCCAGACTCTAACAGCCTGTCCCCAAAACAACACATATGTTCAGCATTTACCAGCATGGAGTTTCACAGAGTCTCCTCCTTGTGTCTGAAGGCACCTTCAACGTCCAGACTTGAGAGAGCTCCCCTCCTATTCAGCAGCTATCCGCATGGATTCTCACAGAGACTACTCCTGTGTCCGGGGTACATCGAGCACCCAGACTGAGACAGCTCATACTCCTGGAGACTCCTTCTTGTGCCTGGACTCCTTGTCCAGACTAAGCGAGCTCTCTGTCTGTGTTCGCAGACACCTACTTCTGGTCTCCTAATTAACAGCTGAGTGGTTTCAGGCCTGAGCTGCAAGTGTGTACTGAATGTAAGGTGTAGTGACCTTTCTCTACCACTAGGTTTACAAAGCCATACATTTCCCTTATACCAGTCAGCAAAGTATCTAGGTGAAATGTACACCCCATTCAACACACATACTCTCACTGTCTCACACCTGGTATTGTCAGAATGAGGTAACGGTCATGTGGCGACTAGTCTCATTTGGCTTCTCTCAAAAGAAGTGAATTGAGAGAATCCAAACAAGTCTAGTTGGCATATGATCGCTTGCACAGACAATACCAGGGAATCATGACAGCGTGTGCATCACATGCTGTTATGATTCAGAAGGCTGCAGTCACACATAGTGACTGCAGACTTTGCTCTAAAACCTGGACAACCACTTTAACAAGCTAAGTTCTACTGATGGACTAGTTGAATTAGCATTGACTCAATGAACTGATTCTAACTTTGCTCTTTGGTATTACATTTTAAGCACAGCAAGCTTTTTTTGTTCAGAAAACTAGATCTACACAAAATCTACACATGTATGGGAGTCTTGGTGAGAGCACTACAGATCTAGGACAGTGGGTGCGGTTGGTGGGATGCCTATAGAAGAAAAGCAAGTAAGTTCTGATACTTGGGCTTCTAGCATATGTAAATAGGACCATGGTGATAACAAACAGCCAGGCATCTCCTAAAAAATGTTTAAAACTCAATTTTAATATTAAATTCTCATTTTTTAAAATATTTAAAGAGTACCTGTCAACAATCTGGGGCCGAGCTTTTTATTTAATAAGTGTGGGCAGCCCCAGATTGATGTCCATTGTGACCGCGGTGAGTATGGACCCACTGCGGCACTAGCCGGGCTTACCCTGGAGGGGCTATTTATACTAACCTTGTTTGGAGATCCAGCTCCTCAGCTAGGGAATACTTTACCTGTTGCTTTTCCTACAGTTTGTTTGTATGTCTTCCTCCCCAGTATCCTTTCCTTTCTTTTACATTTAGGGTTTGGGAGGTTTTCCACAAATTTTGTTATTCTTATTGTTTTCTTTCTTTTCTGTGTGTCTGTGTGTACTCGTTCATAGGCCTATGCTTCGTCCTCAGATTTTTGTGGATTTCATTTATAGTTATTATTGTTTAGTGTTGCACATTGTTTACAGAGAGGGTGCAGTTAAGGATATTCAGGATAAGTCGACGTTGAGTGGGGACGCTAATGCGTATACTTAGGGTGCCATCCTCCGCCGTCAGGCAGGGACAAATCAGGGCAAGATTAGGGGCTGTCCTAGTCTGCACAGGGACCTGTTGAGTTCAGGTGATTGTCTCTCCTGGTTTGTACGTTACCTATTTGAGTGTGCTTATACAGTCATAATAGCTGAGAGTGCTGCAAGAGGCAGTTCAATGCAATGGCCTTACACTGGGAGGTACAGCATGGTGAATGCAGTGAGTAGGACGGCACTGAGAATGCATGTGAGTTACCATTGTGACACTACCCCCCTTACAACCTTTTCTTTTTTGGCCAGACCGACGGAGAAACCTCTCAAGAATGGTAGGGGCGCAGGTGTTTTTGGCAGGTTCTCAAGATTTTTTCTCAGGATCAAATCCTTCCAATCAACCAAATACATGGTCCTCCCTCAAACCGTCTTAGAATCCAGAGTGTCCTTTCCTTCAAACACATCCGAGGGACCCTCCAGAACAGAAGTAGAGGCAGGAGTATGAGACTTAAAGAGACCATTCCCGGTTTAAGGAGAGAAAAGTGGAAAGAATTCGGAATCCATAGATTCACCATGTGCTGAAGACTGGTGGTCATCTGCGTTAACATTCTTCTCTGCAGGACGGAAGTGCAACTCAAAGTCAAACCGGGAAAAAGTGCCCTGACCTGCAGCAGCTGACCTATGGATCAGAGGAACAAAACGAAGCACCAGGGGCAGAGACAGAAACATAGACAGTCCAAGTTGACAGCATAGGATTAAAATACAAAGCCGGGGTCAAGAGCAGAGAGGTCTGACAAAACAAGCGAACAGGCAAGTTGTGGATTGAGGAGCTGCCTATTATATTTCATGCTGACAGGGACAGACCAGGCAAGCAAAACTCTGAAGGACACAAGGGGTTAAATTCCTTCAGAGTCTGGCTGTTTCTTCATAGCCAGGTGGAGACTTTGCAGCAGTGCTAGGAGAGGTGCAAGAGGCAATTCACTGGGAGGAGCAGATCAGTGAATGCAGTAAGAAGGACTGCGCTGAGAAAGTGTGTGAGCTACCGGCGTGACATCCGTAATGTCCCCCAAAAGGACTCTAGCAAAAGTCGAGTTCAAACTTCCAGGTTGCGTGATCCCAAAACTCTCTGCAAACACTCTCACAGTGAAAGAGCTAGATAGCTCTTTGCACTAACCAAGTGCTGCCACATGCATTACTAAGCTGTTAACATTAACAGCTTAGTAAAAAAGCACTTGGTTAGTGCAAAGAGTGAATTCTCGCTTTCTCAATGTGACAAGAGATGCGAAGGGTTGTGGAATCCTGCTATACATGCCGGGATCCCACAACCAGGAAGTTCTAGTGAAAGACTAGTACTCTCTAGAAACAGAAACACCTCTGAGTGCTTTAGTTTATACGCATTTTTTAGGAATACCACCAATCTGGTGCTTCTTACTCTTTTATTAACTCCTTAATGACTGCCGATACGCCTTTTAACGGCGGCAGTTAAGGGTACTTATTCCTTAGCTCCGCTTTTTAATAGCACTGAGAAATAAGGTTATAGCACACCCCAGTGTCAGAAAATGATTTGGCACTATTTTTATCATCCCCCGTGTTGTGATCAATGTTATTCACCAAATAACTGCGACCGCAAAAAAAAATAGCACATCAGAGGAGAGAGAAATGGAGTCCCCCGAGGCCACTGGTACCTCAGATGTCCCCCAATCCCTCCGGCTCTGTGCCCCGACCTTTGGCGTCTTCTTCCAGGAAGAAAATGGCATGCGCAATGCGCCAGCCGAGGTTTGCTGGGCGGCACCTGGCAACAATAGGAGATTTTTCCTATTTGTTTATTTTGATCACTGTGATAGACCCTATCACGGTGATCAAAATAAAAAAAATAGTAAATCAAACCCCTTTTATCACCCCCTTAGTTAGGTAAAAATAATAAAATAGAAAAATGTATTTATTTCCCTTTTTCCATTAGGGTTAAGGTTGAGGTTAGGGTTGGGGTTAAAGCTAGAGCTAGGGTTAGGGTTGAGGCTAGGATTAGGGTTAGAGCTAGGATTAGGGTTGGGCTAGGGTTAGGGTTGGAGCTAGGGGTGTGTTAGGGTTAGGGTTGTGGTTAGGGTTATGGTTGGGATTAGGGTTAGGGGTGCTGGGGTTAGGGTTGTGGTTAGGGTTATGGTTAGGGTTGGGATTAGGGTTAGGAGTGATTTGGGGTTAGGGTTGTGTTGAGGTTTGAGTTAGAATTAGGGTGGTTCCACTGTTTAGATACATCAGGGGGTCTCCAAATACGACATGGTGCCCCCCATTGATTCCAGCCAGTTGTGCGTTCAAAAAGTCAAACAGTGCTCCTTCCCTTCTGATCCCTTCCATTCACCCAAAGTGACTTTCCTCCACATACAGGGTATCGGCGTACTGAAGAGAAAATGCACAACAAATTTTGTGGTCCTTTTTCTCCTGATACCCTTGTGAAAATAAAAAAGTTTGGTTACAAAGTAAATTTTTTGTGAAAAAATTAAAATGTTTATTTTTTAGTTCCATATTGCTTTAGTTCTCGTGAAGCACCTGAAGGGTTAATAAACTTCTTAAATGTGGTTTTTCGCACCTTGAGGGGTGCAGTTTTTAGAGTGGTGTCACTTTTGGGTATTTTCTGTTATATTGACCCCCCAAACTGACTTCAAATATGAGGTGGTCCCTAAAAAAATGGTTTTGTAAATTTTGTTGGAAAAATGAGAAATTGCTGGTCAACTTTTAACCCTTATAACGTCCTAACAAAAAAATATGTTTCCAAAATTGTGCTGATGTAAAGTTGACATGTGGGAAATGTAATTTATTAACTATTTGGTGTGACACCACTCTCTGATTTAAGGGTACAAAAATTAAAAGTTTGAAAATTGCAAAATTTTCAAAATTTTTGCCAAATTTCCATTTTTTTCATAAATAAACGCAAGTTACATCAAATATATTTTACCATTAGCATGAAGTACAATATGTCACAAAAACAATCTCAATGGTATATGTTGAGGAGTTCCAGAGCTATAACTTAAACATAAAATGACATTGGGCAGAATTGTAAAAATTTGATTGGTCAACAAGTATCAAATTGGATCTGTCACTTCCCAGATTGGGTCTTTAAAGTTTGAAATAAACGCTCTAAAATTATTAGGATTGTTTGGAAATCCACTCCAAAGAAGAAGAAGGTGATCATCGGTTGATTACTAACCGCACATGCCTAAAGATATATTAATAAAGGACATTCACAGAAATCTAGTCCCACACCTCTAGCACTGGCATCCAGCTACTAAAGAAAGTCTTCAGCTGCTATAGGATCTATGGTACAAAACAAATAGAATAACCGAGGGACTCAAAAAATAGGCTTCACTTAGTGCATGCAAAATATTAAAAGATAGACGTATATTTAGTGCAGTGTTTGTGAATGGCATATGCACAAAAGCACAAGAGAATTTTGAATTTTGCTTCTTTACCTCTCCAACTCCAATTGGCAATGATTAGGCTTATTTATACCTGGCAACTTTAACATAATGGCATCAGTGCTGAATAACCGTTCTAAGGTTCGTGTAGAGCTGATGAGACCTCACATAGAAAAATTGTTAAAGCAGGAAAGGATGAAAGAATTTCATTAATTCAGATCTAGGATGTGTTAATTGAGTGTTCCCTTTATTTTTTTGAGCAGTATATATATATATATGTGTATATATATATATATATATATATCTATAAATTTGTATATTTATGTAAAATAAAAAAGTGCACGTTTGGTATCGCCGCGTCCAGAATAACCAGCCCCATAAATCTGAACTTTTAAATACCTATTTTGCATCTGTGTTCTCTAAGAAAGCAAATGTAACATGAACTGATCTTCACGGTGCCATCGAAGGAATAAAGGAATCCACACTATCTATAAACAGAGAGATGGTGAAGGAACACTTAGCTAATTTAAATGAATTTGAATTTCCTGGTCCAGATCGATTACATACCGCCGAACAAAAAGTGGAATAACACGCGATCAAAAAGACCGATATAAAAAAACATGGTACCGCTGAAAACGTCATCTTGTCCCTCAAAAAACGAGCCATCATAAAGCATCATCAGCGAAAAAATAAAAAAGTTATAGCTCGCAGAATAAAGCGATGCAAAAATAATTATTTTTTATATAAAATTGTTTTTATTCTATAAAAGCGCCAAAACATGAAAAAATGATATAAATGAGGTATCGCCATAATCGTACTGACCCGAAGAATAAAACTGCTTTATCAATTATACCACACGCGGAACGGTATAAACGCCTCCCCCAAAAGAAATTCATAAATTACTGATTTTTGTTCATTCTAACCTCCCAAAAATCGAAATAAAAAGCGATCAAAAAACGTCACGTGCTCAAAAATGGTACCAATAAAAACGTCAACTCGTCCCGCAAAAAATAAGACCTCACATGACTCTATGGGCCAAAATATGCAAAAATTATAGCTCTCAAAATGTGATGATGCAAAAACTATTTTTGCAATAAAAAGCGTCTTTTAGCGTGACAGCTGCCAATCATAAAAACCCGCTATAAATAGTAAATCAAACCCCCCTTTATCACCGCCTTAGTAAGGGAAAAATAATAAAATTAAAAAAAAGTATTTATTTCCATTTTCCCATTAGGGTTAGGGTTAGGGTTGCGGCTAAAGTTAGGGTTAGGGTTGGCGCTAAAGTTAGGATTAGGGTTAGGGTTGGGATTAGGGTGTGTTAGGGTTAGGTTTGTGGTTAGGGTTGGGACTAGGGTTAGGGGTGTATTGGGGTTAGGGTTGGAGTTAGAATTGGGGGGTTTCAGCTGTTTAGGCACATCAGGGGCTCTCCAAATGTGACATGGCGTCTGATCTCAATTCCAGCCAATTCTGCGTTGAAAAAGTCAAACGGTGCTCCTTCACTTCTCAGCTCTGCCATGCGTCCAAACAGTAGTTTATCCCCACATATGGGGTATCAGCGTACTCTGGACCCCAAGAGTTATTGTGCAATTTGTCCTATTTCTTCTGCTACCCTTGGAAAATAAAAAACTGGGGGCGAAAATATCATTTTTGTACAAAAAAAAATATTTTTTTGTTTTTACGGCTGTACATTATAAACTTCTGTGAAGCACTTGGGGCTTCATAGCGCTCAGCACACATCTAGATAAGTTCCTTGTGGGGTCTATTTTCCAAAATGGGGTCACTTGTTGGGGATTTCCACTGTTTAGGCGCATCAGGGGCTCTCCAAATGCGACATGACGCCCCCAGACCATTCCATCAAAGTCTGCAATCCAAAACGTCACTACTTCCCTTCCGAGCCCCGACGTGTACCCATACAGTAGTTTTCTCCCACATATTGGATATCAGCGTACTCAGGACAAATTGGACAACAACTTTTGGGGTCCAATTTCTCCTGTTACCCTTGTAAAAATAAAATATTGGGGCAAAAAAATCATTTTTGCAAAAAAAAAAAAAAGGATTTTTTATTTTTACGGCTGTGCGTTATAAACTTCTGTGAAGCACTTCGGGGTTCAAAGTGCTCACCACACATCTAGACAAGTTCCTTGTGGGGTCTATTTTCCAAAATGGGGTCACTTGTGGGGGGTTTCCACTGTTTAGGCGCATCAGGGGCTCTCCAAATGCGACATGACGCCCCCAGACCATTCCATCAAAGTCTGCAATCCAAAACGTCACTACTTCCCTTCCGAGCCCTGACGTGCGCCCATACAGTAGTTTTCTCCCACATATTGGGTATCAGCGTACTCAGGACAAATTGGACAACAACTTTTGGGTTCCAATTTCTTCTGTTACCCTTGTGAAAATAAAATATTGGGGGCGAAAAAATCATTTTTGTAAAAAAAAAAAGGATTTTTTATTTTTACGGCTGTACGTTATAAACTTCTGTGAAGCACTTCGGGGTTCAAAGTGCTCACCACACATCTAGATAAGTTCCTTGTGGGGTCTATTTGCCAAAATGGGGTCACTTGTGGGGGTTTCCACTGTATAGGTGCATCAGGGGCTCTCCAAATGTGACATGACGCCCCCAGACCATTCCATCAAAGTCTGCAATCCAAAACGTCACTACTTCCCTTCCGAGCCCTGACGTGCACCCATACAGTAGTTTTCTCCCACATATTGGGTATCAGCGTACTCAGGACAAATTGGACAACAACTTTTGGGTTCCAATTTCTTCTGTTACCCTTGTGAAAATAAAATATTGGGGACGAAAAAATCATTTTTGTAAAAAAAAAAAAAAAGATTTTTTATTTTACGGCTGTACGTTATAAACTTTAGTGAAACACCTGGGGGTTAAAAGTTCTCACCACACATCTAGATAAGTTCCTTGAGGGGTCTAGTTTCCAAAATGGCGTCATTTATGGGGTTTCCACTGTTTAGGCAGATCAGGAGCTCTCCAAACACGACATGGCGTCCAGCCAATTCTGCGTTGAAAAAGTCAGACGGCGCTCCTTCCCTTCCAAACTCTGCCATGCACCCAAACAGTGGTTTACCCCCACATATGGGGTATCAGCGCACTCAGGACAAATTGCACAATAACTTTTGGAGTCTTGTTACCCTTGGAAAAATAAAAATTGGGGTGAAAAGATCATTTTTGTGGAAAAAATATGATTTTTAAATTTTACGGCTCTACGTTATAAACTTGTGTGAAGCACTTGGGGGTTCAAATTGCTCACCAAAGATCTAGAAAAGTTCCTTAGGGGGTCTAGTTTCCAAAATGGGGTCATTTGTGGGGGGTTTCCACTGTTTAGGCACATCAGGGGCTCTCCAAATGCAACATGGCATCCAATCTCAATTCCAGCCAATTTTGGTTGGAAAAAGTCAAATGGTGCTCCTTCCATTCCGAGCTCTGCCGTGCGCCCAAACAGTGGTTCCCACCCACATATGGGGTATCAGCGTACTCAGGACAAATTGGACAACAACTTATGTGGTCCAATTTCTCCTGTTACCCTTGAGAAAATAAAAAATTAGTGACTAAAATATAATTTTTGTGGGAAAAAAATAGGATTTTTTATTTTCATGCCCGGGCATTATAAACTTGTGTGAAGCACTTGGGGGTTCAAAGTGCTCACCAAAGATCTAGATAAGTTCCTTAGGGGGTATAGTTTCCAAAATGGGGTCACTTGTGGGGGGTTTCCACTGTTTAGGCTCATCTGGGGCACTGCAAATGGAACATGACCCCCAGCAACGTCTGCATTCCAAAACGTTACTGCTTCTTTTCCAAGCCCTGCCGTGCACCCAAACAGTTCCCCCCCCCACATATGGGGTATCAGCGTACTCAGGACAAATTGGACAACTTTTGGGGTCCAATTTCCTTGGGAAAATTCAAAAATTTGGGACTAAAAAATCATTTTTGTGGAAAATTGTTTTTTTTTTTTTCACACCAGGCATTATAAGCTTTTGTGAAACACTTGGGAGTTCAAAGTGCTCACAACAGATCTAGATAAGTACCTTAGGGGGTCTAGTTTCCAAAATGGTGTCACTTGTGGGGGTTTCCACTGTTTAGGCGCATCAGGGGCTCTCCAAACACGACATGGCGTCCAATCTCAATTCCAGCCAATTTTAGTTTGAAAAAGTCAAACGGCGCTCCTTCCCTTACGAGCTCTGCCGTGTGCCCAAACAGTGGTTTTCCCCCACATATTGGGTATTGGCATACTCAGGAGAAATTGCATAACAACCTTATCTGTCCATTTTCTCCTTTTACCCTTGTGAAAATAAAAAAATAGTTTGTAAAAGATCATTTTTGTGGCTAAAAAGTTAAATATTCATTTTTTCCTTCCACGTTGCTTTAGTTCCTGTGAAGCACCTGAAGGGTTAATAATCTTCTTGAATGTGGTTTTGAGTACCTTGAGGGTGCAGTTTTTAGAATGGTGTCACTTTTGGGTATTTTCTGCCATATAGACCCCTCAAAGTGACTTCAAATGAGAGGTGGTCCCTAAAAAAAATGGCTTTGTAAATTTTGTTGTAAAAATGAGAAATCGCTGGTCAACTTTTAACCCTTATAACTTCCTAACAAAAAAAAATTTTGGTTCCAAAATTGTGCTGATGTAAAGTAGACATGTGGGAAATGTTATTTCGTAACTATTTTATGTGACATATTTCTCTGTTTTAAGGGAATAAAAATTCAAAGTTTGAAAATTGCAAAATTTAAAAAATTTTCGCCATATTTGCATTTTTTTCAAAAATAAACGCAAGTTATATCGAAGAAGTTTTACTTCTAACGTGAAGTACAACATGTCACGAGAAAATAGTCTCAGAATCGCGAAGATCCGTTGAAGCGTTCCAGAGTTATAACCTCATAAAGAGACAGTGGTCAGAATTGTAAAAATTGGCCCGGTCATTAACGTGAAAACCACCCTTGGGGGTGAAGGGGTTAAGAGGGAGAAATTCAAGATTCTACATATGGGCAAGAAAAACAAATTATATCTATAGAATGGGAGCAATAGAACTAAACAACGGCATGTGTGAAAGAGACATGGGTATACTAATAGATCACAATCTTCACATGAGTCAACAGTGTGATGCAGCAGCAAAAAGACATACATAGTTCTAGAATGTATTAAGCGAAGCATAGTGTCTAGATCACGTGAAGTAATTATTTTAAGCTGACAAAGTCATGTGAGGGGTTTGATTTTTGTATAAACTAGTTTTTATTATGTAAAAACACCAAAACATTAAAAAATACAAAAGTGGCATCGCTGTAATCATACTGACCCGAAGAGTAAAGCTACCTTGTCAATTTTATTAATGTGAAATGGCGTAAACCCAGCCTCCCCCCAAAAAAATTATGGAATTGTCGATTTTTGTTCATTCTTCTCTCAAAAATTTAAATAGAAAGCTATCAAAAAATGTCATTTGGCTGAAAATGATGGCAATTAAAATGTCAATTCATACACAAAAATCAAACCCCTCACATGACTTTGTCAGCTGAGAAATGTAAAAATGATAGCGCTCAAAATATGGCGATGCGCAATAAAAAGCATCTTTTTAGTGTGTGACAGCAGCCAAACAGAAAAAAACAATATAAATCTGTTATCGCTGTAATCGCACCGACCCGAAGAATAAAGTTGTCTAATCACTTATGCCACATGAGGAACAGTGCAAAAAATAAATAAAACCAATTCTTCACATGCTGTTGATTTTTCTTCATTCTGTCTCCCAAAGATTGCTGTAAGGCTCGGCTTCCATTTATCCTGCGTTCTAAGCTAAGCGCTTACACTGGAGTTTCTCTGAAATATGTGATTCAGACAGAACCAACGGCAGAAGATTCCCTATGAGGCAGATAGAGGCATTGTGGACCCTGCCTGGCCTATGATCCGGCGATGTTTTTAGGCTTGCATAAAAGTGCCGTCGGACACAGTTTTGTGCACTTCTGAAAATAACGACTACAGTGAACAGAGGCCAGATGGAGTTCAGAGTAACTCTGCTGCCTCATTATAGTGATTCATGTAAGTGGCGTCACTCGGAGATTTAGATGGAAACGCCAAAGAAAATGCTCAGCGTAGAATGCAGGATAAATGTGTTGCAAAATGTTATGCAAAGTTCCCAACAAAAGCTTCACCTCAATCTACAAAAAAAGCAAGTACCCACTCAGGTCTGACATCTATTAACAGAAATATAAGGGGCTTCCGTGTTACTGGTGGTACAGAAGCTCTGGAAAAGCTAAATGGCTCCTCGCCTCCCAAATGAAATTCAGAAAATTCTGCGCTCCTAAATCCAAATGCCCCCCTCCATTCTGAGCCCCAGCGTGCCTGAGTGACATTTAGCATCCATATGTTTGGCATTGCATAGCGATAAGAGCCCCCCTAATTTACGGGTGTGTGTCTCCAGTAGCATGAGCTGGGCACTGCAATGGAAGATTGCAATTTTCACAGAGCAACATCCACTGCTGCTTGTTTCTGGAAAACACCCATGGAGTCAAAACCGTCACTATACCTGTAAATACAGTTATATGAAAAAGTTTGGGCACCCCTATTAATCTTAAGCTTAATGTTTTATAAAAATTGGTGTTTTGCCACAGCTATTTCAGTTTGATATATCTAATAACTATTGGACACAGTAATATTTCTACCTTGAAATGAGGTTTATTGTACTAACAGAAAAAGTGCAATCTGCATCCAAACAAAATTTGACAGGTGCATAAGTATGGGCACCTCACCAGAAAAATGACAATAATATTTAGTAGATCCTCCTTTTGCAAAAATAACAGCCTCTAGTCGCTTTCTGTAGTTTTTAATGAGTTCCTGGATCCTGGATGAAGGTATGTTTGACCATTCCTCTTTACAAAACAATTCCAGTTCAGTTAAGTTTGATGGTCGCCGAGCATGGACAGCCCTCTTCAAATGATCCCACAGATGTTCAATGATATTCAGGTCTGGGGACTGGGATGGCCATTCCAGAACATTGTAATTGTTCCTCTGCATGAATGCCTGAGTAGATTTGGAGCCGTGTTTTGGATCATTGTCTTGCTGAAAGATCCATCTCCTGCGTAACTTCAACTTTGTCACTGATTCTTGAACATTATTGTCAAGAATCTGCTGATACTGAGTGGAATCCATGCGTCCCTCAACTTTAACAAGATTCCCGGTGCTGGCATTGGCCACACAGCCCCAAAGCATGATGGAACCTCCACCAAATTTTACTGTGGGTAGCAAGTGTTTTTATTGGAATGCTGTGTTTTATTGACGCCATGCATAACGCCTTTTTGTATGACCAAACAACTCAATCTTGGTTTCATCAGTCCACAGGACCTTCTTCCAAAAAGAAATTGGCTTCTCCAAATGTGCTTTTGCATACCTCAGCCGACTCTGTTTGTGGCATGCTTGCAGAAATGGCTTCTTTCGCATCACTCTCCCATACAGCTTCTCCTTGTGCAAAGTGCGTTGTATAGTTGACCGATGCACAGTGACACCATCTGTTTCAAGTTGATGCTGCAGCTCTCTGGAGGTAGTCTGAGGATTGTCCTTGACTGATCTCACCATTCTTCTCTGCCTTTCTGATGTTTTTCTTGGCCTGCCACTTCTGGCCTTAACAAGAACTGTCCCTGTGTTCTTCCATTTCCTTACTATGTTCCTCACAGTGGAAACTGACAGGTTAAATCTCTGAGACAGCTTTTTGTATCCTTCCCCTGAACAACTATGTTGAATAATCTTTGTTTTCAGATTGTTTGACAGTTGTTTTGAGGAGCCCATGATGCCACTCTTCAGAGGAGATTCAAACAGGAGAACAACTTGCAAGTGACCACTTTAAGTAGCTTTTATCATGATTGCATACACCTGGCTATGAAGTTCAAAGCTCAATGAGGTTACAAAACCAAAAAAAGTGCTTTAGTAAGTCAGTAAAAAGTAGGTAGGAGTATTTAAAACAAGAAAATGATAAGGGTGCCCATACTTATGCACCTGTCAAATTTTGTTTGGATGCAGATTGCACATTTTCTGTTAGTACAATAAACCTCATTTCAAGGCAGAAACATTACTGTGTCCAATAGTTATTAGATATATCAAACTGAAATAGCTGTTGCAAAAACACCAATTTTTATAAAACATTAAGCTTAAGATTAATAGGGGTGCCCAAACTTTTTCATATAACTGTACATTGCCAAAGAGTAGAATTTCCAAAATGGAGTCATTTGAGGGGGAATTTGCTATTCTAGCACTTAGGAGCTCTGAATATGAAGTCTGCAAAAGATTCTAGGAAAATCTGCGCTCCAGGAAGCAAATTTCGCTCCATCCGTCTTGAGTCTTCCCATATGGCTAAGCAGTACTAAAATTGTGGGACAAATTTTGTTGCAATTTTTCCCCATTTCCCCATGTGAAAATGTAAAATTTAAGATTAAAAAAAATATTTTGGTGGTAAAAATGTAATTATTTTTCTTCACTGCCCAATGGTATAAAATTAGCTTGAAAAATAGGGTCACTCATGGTTCTGTCACCTCAGGGGTTCTCCCAATGGGTCATGGAACCCACAAACCATAACAGTAAAATCTTTGCCTTCTAAACTTTGCAGTGTGCCTGAAAATTATTTCCCTATTACATTGGTGCACTCAGGAGAAATTTTTACAACAAACTGAGGTCCATTTTTTCCTTATAGCCCTTAAAAACTTGGGGCTAAAACAATATTTTAGTGGTGGAAATGTAATTATTCTTTCTTCACCGCCCAATGGTATAAAATTCTGTGAGGAATGTGTAGTGTCAATATGATCATTGCAACCCTAGATGAATTCATTGGGAGGTGTAGTTTGTAAAATGTGGTCACTTATGGGGATTTCTTCTGTTCTGGCATCTCAGGGGCTCTGCAAATGTGACATTACTCCCTCAAGCTATTCCAGCAAAATCTGAACTGAAATATGGCGCTTCTTCTCTTCTTATATTTGCACTGTGCCTCAAAAGCAGTTTCCTCCAAATATGGAGTATCGGTGTTCAGGGCCGCCTTCAGGGCATTACTGCCCTTACTGGTGTATGGGGCCCGATGAGCAGAGGTACCCAGCGGCAGGATTCTGCCAGCTCAGCAACTGATCGTGCGCACGGGCAGTTAAATTTGTTGCCGTGCATGAGATTCCTCCCGCACAGCAACAGGTAACAGCTGGCAGCCAATCACAGTCCGGCAGCTGACGTCAGTGGGCACGTCGTGGACGTATGACGTCATGCAGTATTCTATTCTTGCATTATCTTTACGGGGCACATCTGCTGCAGAATATTCTACAACTGCAAATTCCACACCAAGTTTTGTAGGTTAATGACCAGGCCAATTTTTACATTTCTGACCACTGTCACTTTATGTGCTTATAACTCTGGAACGCTTCAACGGATCTTGGCGATTCTGAGACATTCTGAGACATGTTTTCTTGTGACATATTGTACTTCATGACAGTGGTAAAATTTCTTCGATATAACTTGCGTTTATTTATGAAAAAAAGGAAATATGGCGAAAATTTAGAAAATTTTGCAATTTTCAAACTTTTAATTTTTATGCCCTTAAATCAGAGAGATATGTCACAAAAATAGTTAATAAATAACATTTCCTACATGTCTACTTTACATCAGTACAATTTTGGAACAAAATTTTTTTTTGTTAGGAAGTTATAAGTGTTAAAAGTTGACCAGCGATTTCTCATTTTTCCAACAAAATTTACAAAAACATTTTTTTAGGGACCACCTCACATTTGAAGTGAATTTGAGAGGTCAATATGACAGAAAATACCCAAAAGTGTCACTATTCTAAAAACTGCACCCCTCAAGGTGTTCAAAGCCACATTCAAGAAGTTTATTAACCTTTTAGGTACTTCACAAGAATTGAAGAAATGTGGAAGGAAAAAATGAACATTTAACTTTTTTTCCCCAAAATTTTTCTTTAGACACAATTTTTTTAAATTTTGTCAAGGGTATCAGGAGAAAATGAACCACAATATTTGTTGTACAATTTCTCCTGAGTACACTTATACCCCATGTGTGGGGGAAAACCAATCTTTAGGTGCACGGCAGTGCTCATAAGGGAAGAAGCATCATTTGAGATTTTGAATGTCAAATTGGCTGGAATCGAGAGAGGACACCATGTCGTGTTTGGAGAGCCCCTGATGTACCTAAACAGTGGAAACCCCCATAAGTGACCCCATTTTGGAAACTAGACCCCCCAAGGAACTTATCTAAATGTGTGGTGAGCACTTTGAACCCCCAAGGGCTTCACAGAAGGTTATAACGTAGAGCCGTAAAATTAAAAAATCATATTTTTTCCACAAAAATGATCTTTTCACCCCCAATTTTTATTTTCCAAAGGATAAGAGGACCCCAAAAGATTTTGTGCAATTTGTCCTGAGTATGCTGATACCCCATATGTGGGGGTAAACCACTATTTGGGCGCATGGCAGAGCTCGGAAGGGAAGCAGCGCCATTTGACTTTTTTGGCTAGAATTGAGATTGGAAGCCATGTTGCATTTGGAGAGTTCCTGATGTGCCTAAACAGTGGAAACCACCCATAAGTGACCCCATTTTGGAAACTAGACCCCCCCAAGGAACTTATCTAGATGTGTGGTGAGAACTTTGAACCCCCAAGGGCTTCACAGAAGGTTATAACATAGAGCATTAAAATTAAAAAAATCATATCTTTTCCACAAAAATTATCTTTTCACCCCCAATTTTTATTTTCCAAAGGGTAACAGGACCCCAGAAGATATTGTGCAATTTGTCCTGAGTACGCTGATACCCCATATGTGGGGGTAAACCACTATTTTGATGCATGGCAGAGCTCAGAAGGGAAGGAGCACCGTTTTCGAATGCAGACTTTGATGGAATGGTCTGCGGGTGTCATGTCGCGTTTGGAGAGCCCCTGATGTGTCTAAACAGTAGAACCCCCCCACAAGTGACCCCATTTTGGAAACTAGACCCCCCAAGGAACCTATCTAGATGTGTGGTGAGCACTTTATACCCCCAAAGGCTTCACAGAAGTTTATAACGTAGAGCCGGGAAAATAAACAAATCATATTTTTTTCCACAAAAATTATCTTTTTGCCCCCAAATTTTTATTTTTATAAGGGTAACAGGAGAAATAGGACCCCAATTTGTCCTGAGTACGCTGATACCCCATATGTGGGGGGAACTACTGTGATCGCCTTACTGCGATCTTTGGGAGGCAGAATGAACAAATCCACAAAAGGTGAAGAATTGGTTTTATTTTTTACGCCGTTCCTCGTGCGGTATTAGTGATTAGGCGACTATTTTTCGGGTAGGGGCGATTACAGCAATACCAGAATTACATCCTTTTTTCATGTTTAGCTTCTGTCACACACTAAAAGACGCTTTTTTTTGAAGAATTTTTTGTAAGAAATTTTTGCATCGCCGTATTTTGAGAGCTGTAACTTTTCCATATTTTGGCCGACAGTTATCTGCTGGCCTATTTTTTGCAGGACGAGCTGACGTTTTTATTGGTACTATATTCGGGCACATAACGTTTTTTGATCGCTTCATATTCCGATTTTTGTGGAAGCAGAATGAACAAAAACCAGCAATTCAGGAATTGTTTTTTTTTTTTCCCCCATTCCGCACGTGGTAAAATTGATAAAGCAGCTTTATTCTTCGGGTCACTACGAATACAGCGATACATCATTTATATTTTTTTATGTTTTGGCGTTTTTTACACAATAAAAAATTTTATAGAAAAAATAATTATTTTTGCATCAGTTTATTCCGCGAGCTATAACTTTTTTATTTTTTCGCTGGTGATGCTGTATAGCTGACTTTTTTAGCGCTACCATATTTATTTATATCCGTCTTTTTGATCGCGTGTTATTGCACTTTTTCCAAGCGGTATGATAATACCGCTTGGAAAAAGTATAATTTACTATTTTTGGTTTCTGTTAACAAATAAACTCAAAAGAATTTTCCTTGCAGAAATAGCAATTGCTGATGTGGTTTAGGTACAAATATTTATTTTCAATTTTAGCAATTTTTCTGTTTTTCTGTCATCATATCCATGTTTCCCTCTCTGAAGTCAGCATTAAAGGAGTTGTCGAAGAAGCTTAGTCTGCAGGCAACTTGTCTGACACTGTTGTGATTCCTCTATGTGCCCCCAAAGAGCCAATAGTCACGTACCTTATATATATGATTTGCATACTTACGGTCATGCGCTGACTAGACTCCTGCCCTATTCTAAATTCTCTTCAATTGAAAGAAGCTGGATGAGGCTAGTCAGCTCAGAACTACATGTTTAAAAATCACATATATAAGGGTACGTGACTATAGACTCAGAGGAGGAATATAGAGGAATTATGACAGTGTACATATAACGTATTGTAACGATTCGCCAGTCTGTAGTCACATAGACTGACTACAGACTTGCTTCCCAGCCTGGATAACCCTTTAAGTACAGAAAAGCCCAATAATCTAAATATTATTTTATGAATAAAATCTGTCCCATTTTGGCAAACATATTTTATTAGCGCCTACACAAATGGGTAACAAGAAGCCACTGGCCCCAGTGCAAAATATGTAACAGGGTTCCCACCACCCATATGCCATTTATAATACTTATGTCTACTTACTGACAAAGAGGTCTCGGACCCCCGGAGGCTACAGGGCCTAGGTACGACTTCTACCTCTGCACCCCCTATATACAGGCCCCGGCTCCTATACAAAAAGGAGCTTGAAAAGCAAATACCTTAAATTAATTATCATCAAATTCAGGCAACAAGTTAAATGTTTCATTATATGGAATAATCACATACATAGTATACAAGTAAGGGTAGATAATAAGCAGCAATAATGAGATGTGAATACAGAAAAAAGTCACAATTTTTAGATTTTGGGCTTATCACTATTTCATGCTGCTCTCCAAGGGGTCAAAATAACCTTTCTGACAGACTGACTTCAAAACATCCCTTATAATGAAAGATCTACAGGCTGAAAATGTGCACTTGACCCATCATTTCTGTATTCCTCACTCTGATTATTTATGGCTATTGCAAAGTTTCTCAGTTACTTACCTTCCTCAAGTTGTATCCTGAGATATAAAATGAGGCTAAGCAGCAGCAAGGCAACAGGTAGAAAGATCCCACCAAATATGTATGTAATAGGCATCTCCCTGACAAACACAGATATAATGTGTCCCATGGTGGTCTTTTGCAGGAGAGTCGGGACCAAGTAAACACTGAACCCTTTTTACTGCTTGTTATGAGGATGGCTCAATTGAGTCGACAATCTTTTTAACGGCCTTTGGTCCCACAGTTGAAGCCTTGTATTAGGACTTTGTACTATTTGTCCTGTGATTTGTAAGAGGATTGAAACAAGGTTGTAAAGTAACCTGACTGAATTTCTCAGCAAATCTGTAGCCAAGTGTTTACTTCATTTATTACATGTTTTCTTCGTGGTAATCCAGTCCATTAATCAGTAACTTCACATTACTCAATATGCATAAATGCACACACACACTATATATATGTATATAAACATATACAGTTATGGCTGAAAGTGTTGGCACACTTGAAATTGTTCCAAAAAATGAAGTATGTCTACCAGAAAATTATTGCAATTACAGATGTTTTGTTATACACATGTTTATTTCTTTTTTATGTACTGGAAAAATACACAAAAAATAGAGAAAAAAAGGCAAATTGGACATCATTTCACACAAAACACCAAAAATGGGCAGGACAAAATTGTTGGCACCGTCAACATAATATTTGATTGCACATCTTTTGGAATAAATAATTGCAATCAATCGCTTCCTATAGCCATCAACAAGCTTCTTTCACTGGAATTTTTGACCAATCGTCTATTGGAAACTGCTCCAGGTCTCTGATATTTGAAGGGTGCCTTCACCCAACAGCAATTTTAAGATCTCCCCACATGTATTCAATGAGATTTAGGTACAGATTGTGTGAAATTATGTGCAATTTGAAATTGTTTGCTCTTTTTTGTTGTGTTGTTTCAATACACACAAAGGAAATACATATGTATATAACAAAACATGTGCAATTGCAATAATTTTTCAATAACAATTTCAAGGCCCTAATACTTTCTGCCATGACTGTATCTATCTATCTATCTATCTATCTATCTATCTATCTATCTATCTATCTATCTATCTATCTATCTATCTATCTATCTATCATCTATCTATCTATCTATCTATCTATCTGTGTAGCCCTGTTACACAATACCAGGAGGATGAGTGGAGAGGTAACAGTTAAGGTCTCTTCATGACATCATGTACACTTCTGACACACCCAGCAGGGGTGTGGAAGGGAGTGATTTTTAGTCAGTCAGTTTCCTGTCCTTGGACAGAGTAGACGTGTCCAGTTTGAGCCTGTTAGCAGTTCAGAAAGTGGAGGCTGGTACAGGTGGTCTAATTCACCTTAGCCTAGTCAGAGCTGTGCCCCACTGGAAGAAAGACTGAACTATCTATTAAGAGTCGAGCAAATCGAAGGGCAAAGTGGAAGGAAGATAATTGGAAAAGTGCTTTTGACTTGGAAAAGTCCTGCACATTGCAGCCGGTCACTGGGGACCGAAGGATCACTATTAGCTACAGCATAGTGAAGAGAAAACCAGAGATTTACCGGACCCTAGGTCGCGGCAAACAAGCCCCTTATAGTCAGTACGTAACTGGGGTCAGGGGGAGTGAAGACTTTGAGTCAGTGCACGACAAGATAAGAATTCAGCTCCCTCGCAGGAAGGCTTCACCACAAATCTGACTGGGCAGAACAGCTTTGGAAAGCTGGAATCATAGAGGGGACTACGCTTCAGGCTGGTCGTACTCATCTTCTTTGGACAGTAAAGGAGGCCCCTAACTTGCTTAGCTGTTGCTTCAAAGCTCATCCTCCATCAACCCCATCAGCCTCCCTGGGACCTGCCTTATCATCTTGCAAGTAAAGGTATGGAAAGACGCTGACCGTGTGAGACTGAGTTATTATTGCATGCCTGCACAATCCCTACCTAACTACCGACCTGAGGGAAGAGTCCCACCTGTAGGGGACCCGACATCTAGCTGCATCACCATCCCCTCAGAGATCTACAGCAGCGCTGGTACAAATTACCAGAATACTACAGGTGGCGTCACGAACTGTATATAAATCTATCCCCTGTAAATATTCCCCCAACATACGCCAGACCGCCAGGGCCACAGACCGAGCCACAGCTACCTGTGACAATCCCCATAGACTTCTACGGGCTCGGCTCTGAGTACCCCATTGCCCTGGTAACCCACAATTGTGGTGGCGGGTCGACACAAAAATTTGGCGTCACGAACAGGATACGAAACTTGCATCATTGTGAGCCCTGTGTGCCTGTGGATTGTTTTTGTGAAAAAGGACTGTTTGCATTTTTGGCGCCAAAATCGCCATTTTTGTCGCCATATTCGCGCCCTCAGGCGCTGGAGAAGAAGGAGGGCGTACCTGAAAGAGCGCGCAAAGTCTTGGACACGCCCCCGGCTCTGACTCAGCGGCAGGTCCTGCAACAGGAAGTGAACGCTCTGACATCAGAGCGCCTGCGACGAAGGTCCTGTTCCCACTGCGGTGCCTGTGAAGTAGCAGCATCTGAAACCGGTAGGCTCCGTTTAACCAAGGGGGCGCTAAGATGTCACAACAACCGGCTGACAGTGCGGCCCCGGTCGGAGACCCCAATCCCGCACCGTCTGGTATTGTAGCGCCAGATGGGGGCGCAGGCCCTGCACCCAGTCCGGTAGTCCCGATCATGCCACTAACGCTCCCATATATGCCTGGGGCGAAATGGCTTCCCCAATACAGCGGTGGGCCAGGCACATTAGCAGGCTTCAAGCGGAAGTTATGCAGCATCCTAGAAATGTACTCCATGCCTGAGAGACAAAAAGCTGCTGTGCTAATAGGGCAGCTAACTGGCGCTGCTGAGAGGGAAGTGGAGACTTGGGATACCGTTGATCAGGAGTCGGTACCTGCGATCTTCCTTAAGCTGCATGCCATATTTGAAGACCGCACAGAAACGGATCTCCGGATGGCCTTCTATCACTGTTCACAACAGCCAGGTGACAGCATCCGGGACTATGCTTGCCGACTACAAGGAGCCCTGAGAGCCCTCAAGCAAATTAACCATTTAAATGCTATTGACGAGAATAGAATGCTGAAAGAACAATTTATACAGGGATTGAGATCCCCAGAGGAACGCAGAACTGTAAATTGGTGGTCCTTAGATCATCCGGATGCTACCTTTGATGCCCTAAAGGACATGGCAATAAAAGGGCTGCGGCCCCTGGGCAAACCTGAGGTGGCCACCCAACATCATCAGGCTGAAGTCACTCCGGAACCGGCAGTAACCCCCTTTTCCCCGCTAGTGGCTGAAGCCAAAGCGCAGGTGACACCTCCTAGTGAATTGGACTGTCTGCCCTCAGAGGTGCGCCAGCTGACTAAAAATCTGGCTGCTGTGATGAGTGCCCTGCAGCTGCGGAAAGAGGAGGAAGGGAAGATCTTGTTAGCTGACTGCCCAGAGGACGTTCCGTGGATGCACCGGAGAAGAAAGAAGACGTCGCCCCCCCGGAGGAGGACAACGCCACCCCCAGGAGCAACCTCTGATCAACACCCTCCTCGTCGAGAGATCATCTGTTACCGCTGCAACCGGAAAGGTCATCTGTCTACACAGTGTCCTTTAAACGGGCAGAACCTGGGTCCAAGGGCCAACACCCAGGAGAATACCCGTCAGGCCCCCTAGACTGGAACCGCAGGTATGTGGGCGGGCGACCCTACCTGTCTATTATTCTAGATGGTATTGCTGTTCCAGCATTGTTAGACACTGGGTCCCAGGTGACCCTAATACCTGATGCTCTATATACCAAGTACTGGTCAATGGACAGTCTTAAACCTCCGAGCCTTGACTTTACTGTGTATGCTTCTAATGGTCTTCCTGTAGAAGTACTCGGGACAAAATGTGTAGATGTAAAAGTGGGCAGAGAGGAGTTGAAAGACCAAGGGCTTCTGGTAGTAAAGACTGTAAATGAGGAGAACGGTTTAAATATAATTTTGGGTACTAACATTATCGGTAATTGTTTGGGAGAAGTTGTGTTCTTGCTCCAACAGCTCGCTGAGATTGCCCGACCAAGGCAGAGAGGAGTAATCCAAAGAGAGATCCGGGCCCTGGTGTGTCAGCAGCAAGCGAAGCTTACCGACGGCGAAATTGGTAATGTACGGGTCACTGACTCAGATCCTATTGTGATACCCCCAATGAGTGAAATGATCATTTGGTGCAGGGCAGCCATAGGTCTGAGAGGACAGAATTACCAAGCTGTAGTAGAACCCCACCATTCAGAACATAGACCTACACTTATGACTGCTAGAGGAGTAGTAGAAGTGGTGAATGGAAGAGTACCGGTACGGCTTCTCAATTGGGGAGATGATGAGGTAAATTTACCCCGTTATGCAACCATTGCTAAACTTCATGCTGTTGATAATAATTCTATTCTCCCGGCTGAGTCCTTAGACTCCTGTCAAATAGAGGAGGACAATGACCCAGCAACTCAGGTGGCGGAATGGTGTCAGCAACTCCATGTTGGGACGGACACCACTCCCGCTCACCAGAAGCAAGGGGTATTACGGGTGGTGCAAGAGTATGCCCAAGTGTTTAGCAAGAATCCACTTGATTTTGGGACAATTAAGGGAGTACAACATCATATCCCTACAGGCAATCATCCTCCCATCAAAGAGCGGTATAGGCCCATACCTCCAGCTCATTATCAGAAGGCTAAAGAAATGTTAAATGATATGAAGAAAGCTGGGGTGATAAGGGATAGTTGTAGCCCCTGGGCAGCCCCTCTCGTTCTGGTTAAAAAGAAAGATGGTAGTATGAGAATGTGTGTGGATTACAGGCAGGTGAACCGCATAACACACAAGGATGCATACCCGTTACCACGTATAGAGGAATCATTAGCTGCTCTGAAAACGGCTAACTACTTTTCTACCCTCGATCTGACTAGTGGTTACTGGCAAGTGGCTGTGGCTGAGGAGGATCGTGAGAAAACGGCTTTCACCACCCCAATGGGGCTCTGTGAGTTCGACAGAATGCCGTTTGGGCTCAGCAGTGCCCCAGGAACATTTCAGAGAGTGATGGAAAACTGTCTGGGACATCTCAATTTTGAAACCGTGCTGCTATACCTAGACGACGTCATCGTGTATTCCAAGACATATGAGGACCATCTGAAGCACCTGGCAGAAGTATTTGAATCCCTGTCCAGGTACGGATGAAGTTGAAACCCTCAAAATGCCATCTACTCAAACAGAAGGTACAATACTTGGGGCACATCGTCAGTTCGGAAGGAGTAGCGCCGGACCCAGAGAAAGTCACTGCCATCCAGAAGTGGCCGGAGCCGAAGAACCTTAAGGAAGTGCGACAGTTCCTGGGACTAACGGGTTACTACAGGAGATTCGTGAAAGATTACACGAAGAAGGCAGCTCCTTTACAGGACCTCCTGGTAGGACAATCTTTAAAGAGCAGAAACCCTCCCTTTAATTGGGGTAAAGAACAGGCTGAAGCATTCCAAAAGATGAAAGAGATCCTTACAGGTGATGAGATCTTAACTTATCCTGATTACAGCCAACCGTTCCTGTTGTACACCGACGCCAGTAATGAAGGGTTGGGAGCCGTTCTCAGTCAGAAGCAGAATGGACAAGAAAAAGTCATCGCATATGCTAGCAGAAAACTCAGGCCAACTGAAAGGAATCCGGAAAATTATAGCAGCTTCAAGCTGGAGTTTCTGGCGCTGGTCTGGGCCATCACTGAAAGATTTAAGCACTATCTGGCCTCCAATAAGTTCACTGCGTTTACAGACAACAACCCGTTAACGCACCTGGAAACCGCCAAGCTGGGTGCCATGGAGCAGCGATGGATGGCTCGGTTGTCCAATTATCAGTTTACTATCAAGTACCGGGCAGGTCGAAAGAATGCTAATGCTGATGCGTTGTCCCGAATGCCGCATGACTCTGACACGGAAGAAGAATCGGACGATCTGGAAGAAATTGAGCTACCCGCGTTCCATCGAAATGGGGTAGTCCACGAGCATCGAGTCCACAGAAAGCAGTATGGTGCAACATTAAATCCTTTACCCCATCACAGCTGGAAAGAGACTCAGGACAGTGATCCAGTGGTCAGCCGCATCAAGGAGTTGTTAAAACAGGAAGGTTCCTCCTTGGAAAAGGATGCACCTATGTCAGCCAAGCTCCTGTGGAACGAGAAAAGCAGGTTGTTCCTATACCGAGAGAAGTTGTGCAGGAGATACGTCAACCCCAGAACCCATGAAATGGTCTGGCAAATCGTGGTCCCCAAGGCAGACGTCCCAATGGTGTTGGAAGCGTACCACGATCAAGCAGGACACTTTGGCTGGAGGAAGCTGGAGACCCTGTTGAGATGCCGGTTCTACTGGGTAGGGATGCGCAGCTCCATCGAGAGGTGGTGTCGGAACTGTGGACCCTGTGGTCTCAGAAGAAAGGACTACGGAAGTCAGAAGGCCCCCCTGCAACCTATCCGGACGACTCGTCCCCTGGAGATTGTGGCCCTGGACCATGTCAAACTGTCGCCAAGTAGATCTGGATACTCATACGCCTTGACCATGGTAGACCATTACTCCAGATTTCTGGTAGTCGTTCCAGTTAAGGACCAGACCGCAGTGACGGCAGCGAAGACCTTTCAAGCAAGTTTCTGCAGACCGCATGGGTATCCGGAGCAAGTATTAACCGATCAGGGACCTGCTTTCGAAGCTGATTTATTCAAGGAATTCTGTCACATGTACGGGTGCAAGAAAATAAGAACGACACCATACCACCCTCAAACCAACGGTCTTTGTGAAAAGATGAACCATATTGTCCTTGACTTGTTGAGATCCATACCGTTGGAAGACAGGAATCGATGGCCGGATTTACTGCCTGATTTGGTTGATTTGTATAATCATATACCTGTAAGCTCAACTAACTGCACTCCAGCCTATCTTATGAGAGCAAGGCCTGGAAAACTACCAATGGACCTAGAACTTGGAGTGGTAGAACCGGAGGCAGACGACGCTGTTGAAAACTGGGACGTCAATCGGCAAGAGCAATACAGAAGAGTACAAATCTGTGTAGAGGAAAGTCTTAATAAGGCACGGGAGAAACAGGAAGATGTTTACAACCGAAATGCTCCTGCCAAGCCTTTGATGCCTGGAGAGGTAGTATTAAAAAGAAAAAGAAAGATGCACAAACTGGATAACCAGTGGGAGCAAGAACCCTACGTCATACAAGATTCTAAGTACGACAACAGAAAAGTTTGTGTCGTCAGTAAGGACGGAGGAAGAACAACAATCACTGTGTCCAGAGATCATTTGAAATTGTGTCCAGAACACTTAAAGCGTTGTGAAAAGAACCCTGTCCTCAATCAAGGAGAAAGAAAGGAAGAGGTCATACACACAGATCTGGGAGATTTTCCTGCGGATTGGCCCCGACTGGGAGATGCTGTGATAATTCCAGTGTTGCAGTTTTATCAGCCACAAGAGAAAGTTTTACCTCCAGTTGTGCCTGTGGTGCCAGTTGAGCCCGCTCCTATGGGATCTCCTGGTGAAGCTGACTCACACTGCCCAGCCATCAGTACGCTTGCCAGATCCATAGAAAGATTAAGGCAGTTCTATAGTTTGCCGTTACGCAGTGCAGACAGATTGCAACTTGATATACCTGAAACTACACCACGTAGATCAGAGAGAATCACAAAAGGGAAATTACCCATTAGATATCAGCAGTAGTTTATGTGAACATTGTAAAAAGTCTATATATATAAATGTGTTTTTCCCTATTATGTCTTCGTTTAACAATGGACTCAGAGGCTGAGGACTGAGCCAGCCCAAAAACTGTATCCTGTAAATAGTTGCACTAAAGTGCCTTTTTAATGGTTTCACATGAAACCTTGACTTACCTCTGAACCAAAAACCCGTGTGGTGTGGCACTGAGTGAGGTCTGCATTTGGATGTCCTGCAGCCCACCCAGGACCCACGTTGAAGGTTTGGTGCGGGTCCTTCACAAGAATATTGTATATTTATTGAATGTTATTTAATATTTGTATTTTTCTATAATGTTTTGCAACGTTCAAGATATCCTCACCTCCCGGATGGGACGAACCAATGTTTATTGTTTAATGTTTTCATGCATAAACAAAATGTCTCTTTTATATTTTACAGCCCGGGAGTGCTGTCGTTTACCATGGGGGAATGTGTAGCCCTGGTACACAATACCAGGAGGATGAGTGGAGAGGTAACAGTTAAGGTCTCTTCATGACATCATGTACACTTCTGACACACCCAGCAGGGGTGTGGAAGGGAGTGATTTTTAGTCAGTCAGTTTCCTGTCCTTGGACAGAGTAGACGTGTCCAGTTTGAGCCTGTTAGCAGTTCAGAAAGTGGAGGCTGGTACAGGTGGTCTAATTCACCTTAGCCTAGTCAGAGCTGTGCCCCACTGGAAGAAAGACTGAACTATCTATTAAGAGTCGAGCAAATCGAAGGGCAAAGTGGAAGGAAGATAATTGGAAAAGTGCTTTTGACTTGGAAAAGTCCTGCACATTGCAGCCGGTCACTGGGACCGAAGGATCACTATTAGCTACAGCATAGTGAAGAGAAAACCAGAGATTTACCGGACCCTAGGTCGCGGCAAACAAGCCCCTTATAGTCAGTACGTAACTGGGGTCAGGGGGAGTGAAGACTTTGAGTCAGTGCACGACAAGATAAGAATTCAGCTCCCTCGCAGGAAGGCTTCACCACAAATCTGACTGGGCAGAACAGCTTTGGAAAGCTGGAATCATAGAGGGGACTACGCTTCAGGCTGGTCGTACTCATCTTCTTTGGACAGTAAAGGAGGCCCCTAACTTGCTTAGCTGTTGCTTCAAAGCTCATCCTCCATCAACCCCATCAGCCTCCCTGGGACCTGCCTTATCATCTTGCAAGTAAAGGTATGGAAAGACGCTGACCGTGTGAGACTGAGTTATTATTGCATGCCTGCACAATCCCTACCTAACTACCGACCTGAGGGAAGAGTCCCACCTGTAGGGGACCCGACATCTAGCTGCATCACCATCCCCTCAGAGATCTACAGCAGCGCTGGTACAAATTACCAGAATACTACAGGTGGCGTCACGAACTGTATATAAATCTATCCCCTGTAAATATTCCCCCAACATACGCCAGACCGCCAGGGCCACAGACCGAGCCACAGCTACCTGTGACAATCCCCATAGACTTCTACGGGCTCGGCTCTGAGTACCCCATTGCCCTGGTAACCCACAATTGTGGTGGCGGGTCGACACATATCTATCTATCTATCTGTTTTTTTTAATCCAGAACATTGACATATGGGCAGCACGGTGGCTCAGTGGATAGCACTACAGCCTTGCAGCGCTGGAGTCCTAGGTTCGAATCCCACCAAGGACAACATCTGCAAGGAGTTTGTATGTTCTCCCCGTGTTTGCATGGGTTTCCTCCAGGTACTCCGGTTTCCTCCCACATTCCAAAAACATACTGATAGGGAATCTAGATTGTGAGCCCCTTCGGGGACAGCGACGATGTTATGTGCAAAACTGTAAAGCGCTGCGGAATATGTTAGCGCTATATAAAAATAAAGATTATTATTTATTATTATATGGAAAATAGGAATAAGAGCAAATATTACCACTTGTTTAGCTACTTAGTGGTCCAGAATTGATTCCTGCCACAGAATAAAAGGCAACAATCACAATGGCATCAATGTTGTTTTTTTGTTTCAGAGTTATATAAAGAGTTTATATACAATAAATTGCTGTAGTCAGAGGAGTAGCTAGATTTTCCTGCATTTGGGCAAAAATTCAGTTTTGTGCCTCCCTCTTAGGCATAGCCTGAGTCAGTGGCCCCTCGCATGCATCAGAGCTCCCCGTGACCATCGCAGCCTGGTCTAGGGGTCGTTGATGCCAGTGATTCGTTTCAGCTGAATGTATGCCCTTGGGTGCACATTCAATTGAAATCTATTAAGCCACAGAGACCATCTCTCTGAACCACAATTACCAATACCGGCCAATCAGAGGCGGGTATCTGACATTAAAATTAAAGCAATAACACTAGCACCCTCAGTGATAGAGAATAAGCACAAATATAGGATGTAAAGCAGCAGGCAAGCATAGGATTCTGTGTGTGTAATCCAAGAACTTAGACAAATAGAATATAAAATTTATTTGCTGCGCTAATCCTTATAATAGTCCTTCAACTGCCTAGCAATAGATAACTACTGAGCATGAATTGCCACTAAAGGGGACACCCTGAGAAAGGGGAGCTGTGTATTCCTCGAAATGCGTCGGATAGCTTTTTGGCCTCTGACACACTCCGTAGCTCAGTGAAGTCACACACCGGAGAGCATTGTCGGCCATCTTTTTTCTGCTGCGTAACCAGGGAAGCCACCGGCTGGGGCATTCCTAACTTTGTGTGGACGCTCCTTGATCCCCATTCCATTGAAACGCCTTCCAGCACTGTCACTTTGCACTCTGCAGGAATGGTTAGGGCTCCACAGCACAGGTGTTATGTTTCGGTAACTGAGGAGAAATAGCAAAAGCGGTAATACACCAGAGAGGCTGGAACCTATTGGATTGCAGTAACCTGAACTAACCACACAACTAGAAGTAGGCATGGAGCGTTCCTACGTTGATCCTAGATGCCTCATCACAGCCTGAGAGATAACTACACCTAAAGGCAGAAAGATGAAAGTTATCTGCCCCGGAGCAGATCCCCAAAGAGAATAGGAAGCCCCCAAACATGTAATGGCGGTTAGACAAGAAGAAAACACGGACACAGACAGAAAATAGAATGAGCAAACGCTGGGGTCCAATCTGTCTAGACAGAAAAGTACAGGAAAGAATTCTGACTGCTATCCAACAAAAACCCTAACAAAAATACCAACACTTCTGATTGCCAAAAAACATGAGATCACATGATCTCAACCACCTAAATCAGATCTCTGGTGTAACAAAACGCTATTCAGCAAATAAAAAGTAACAAAGGAGCAAAGAAAAAGTACAGACAAAAACGGAGCACAATTGCAGCGCCAGACCCCCAAAAGGGGACAGGCTGCAGTCCACTGCAAGCAGCAAACCAGCAATGAAAATCAAAGAGAGGAAAAAAAAACAGCAAACACTTATCTGAAGGAGAGCAGGAAACTAGCAGTGCTTCAAGCAAGACCAGGAGGAACAATTGATAACCGGCAAGGCTGCTGGGAACTCAGGCCACTTATATCCTACCATTCAGCGCCAGCTGAAGGCCATTCATTAATCAGTTTATTACCCTCAGCAACCACTGGAGTGAGCCCCAGCTCAGAAGCCACCTCCAGCATATTCACAACAACAGGACCGGGATGGAGCCACAGCAGGTTAGAACACCAGCTACTGAGGCTGTATAGAGCACAATATTGGCTGTCTTGTATTGCATCTCTCTGTCCTTGTTCATTTCCACCTGCTGCACACTTCAGTCTCCTTACCGCACCTAAGCATTATCTATATGCATACATATTATTATTATTTATTATTCTACATATCCATATATATTAGTTAGGACCTACATTGGCTATTGTGTTGTTTAAGGAATTGGACAGTATTGCACTTAGTTTGTCATTTTGAATCTAAACACCGCAATTGTTATCAGCCAGTTCAATTGTTAGTATACAGTGTGGATCAAGAACGCAGTGTACCATACTGTACCGGGTTCGCTATTTTTTGGCACCACTAGTGGCTATTCATGCTCAGTAGTTATCTATTGCTAGGCAGCTGAAGGGCATCTGACATCGTCATGCCGGCATAGGCAGCATATGATGTCACAGCCATGTGCTGTCCAGGCTGTGCAGGAGGAAGAAATCGCTCATCGCCAAGGGAGTGAGGTCAAGTAAGAAGAATTTTTTTATGTGTATGTGAGGAGCTGCAACATTGAGGACATTTGACAAGGTGACCAGGATGGGGACATTTGCTACAACAAGGTGACCAGGATTGGGACATTGCTACAATAAGGTAATCAGTATGGGAACATTGCTACAACAAGGTGAGCAGTTATAAAATTTTACCAGATGAATGGCATTAGGAAGAAAAAAAATGCCAACAATGATCAAAAAGTTTTGTGGGAAAAAAAATGCTGTCACTGAAAATGTCATCTCACCCTGCAAAGAATGTAGTCTGTCAAATTCAAACGTTTTCTATGTGCCGCCCATATGTCCAGTCGAGTTTGAGACACCTTGACCTAAGTGGTTTGAGTGGTCATCATCGGACTGCTCATATTCTATTTGCATACTACTGTCACATACTTATGAACTATAACTGCTGCACTGTCTGCTCTTATTAGCTATAACTACCACACTTTCCCTATCTTCAGTATCTTTCCAATGCTGTCCTCTTTCTATACAGGGCCCCCTCTTCACACTGTATTCTCACACTGTCCCCCATGCTTCCCCTTCTCTATATTGTTTCCCATCCTGTCCCAGCACACTGTGTCCCCGCATACTGCCCAGTCTTTACACTTTCCTCCTCTCTTTACACTTTTTCCCATTTAGCAACTGAGAAAGGTCCAGATGGTGTTTGATGCTTTCAGGAAAACAAGGTTTTCTATGAGTAAAAAAAAAATGTGCCATGGGGAAAGAATAGGCCAAATAACTAGGATATGTAGTGGGTAGAGGCGAGATCAAACCCCAGGTCAGGTAAGTGGATGCAATCCAGAACTGACCAAGACCACTCTCAAAGAAGTAAGTTCAGGCCTTTCTGGGAATTGTGGGATACTACAGGAGGTTCCTCCCAAACTTTGCCATGATGGTTGTTTTATTTGGTGCTACTCTTTATGGTCTTTGCCAAGGGGATGTGGATCAGAGAATAATAATACTGGGCAGCCTAAACACATGCCTCCAGAGAATCCTGTGAGCAGGGGCGTACATAGAAATCATGGGGCCCCATAGCAAAAGTCTGAATAGCCCCTCCCCCCAAAAAAATTAAAAAAATCAACAGACTCTGGCTGCCAGGAGGTGTGGCGTTCTTATGCAAATCCAGCCAGAGACTTCAGCCAACTGCTGACCAGGAAACAAGGAAAGGGGAGCTTCAAGGGGGTATACAGTGGCCAGCGGCCGATGCTTACATTTAATTAAAGGAGATAGTACTGTGTCAGCACACAGGGCCGGCTCCAGGTTTTTATGGGCCCCGAGCGAAAGAGTCTCAGTGGGCCCCTTTAACACAGACTACGATTCATGATGCACAGATACAGCAGAGAAATATAGGTATAGTACAATGCCAAACACTTCACTTCTTCCATTACATGAGTGATATCTATTGTAAATTGTACAATAGCGCAAAAACCGCCAAATCCTCACAGCGCACAGTACAGACTGGACTGTACAGTCCTCCATACAATATTATGGGCACCACATAGTCCTCCATACAGTATTATGGGCCAAATATAATGCTCCATAAAGAATATTGGACCCCATATAATGCTCCATACAAAATATGGAGCTCTCATCTGCACTGTGCTGCGTTCTGCACTGTTACGGCTCAGGAAAGGGCGTTGTAGAAAGACTCCCCATTATCATCATTGCCTCCCCATTATCATCATTGCTTCCCCATTATCATCATCATTGCTCCCCATTATCATCATCATTGCCTCCCCATCATCATCGCCTCCCATCATCATCATTGACTCCCCATCATCATCATTGCCTCCCCAACATCATCATCATTGCCTGCCCATCATCATCATCGCCTCCCCATATCATCATCATTGCCTCCCCATCATCATCGCCTCCCCATCATCATCATTGCCTCCTCACACCATCACTGCCTCCCCCACACCATCAACATATAGCACCACACACAAACAGCTACCCACAGCATCTCTCTCACAACACACACAAGCACCGCACTACAATACACACACGCAGGCAACACACACACACTGACACACGCACACCACATCTCACCTGTCCGGCGTCCGCACCGCAGGCAATCCCACAGCATCACCAAGCACCCGTGCTTACTCTCTGCCACAGCTGGCCGCTGAATGATGATGTCATCCAGCAGCGCTGCTGTGAGAGGAAGCGCGGGCGCCCTGCAGACGCCCCCTGGAGCCCGGAGCTGCGGAGGCATGGGGAGTGGTAAGTATTGTGCTGGCTGCCGGGGTCCTGAGCAAGCTGGGGGGGCCCAGTGGCAGTGCTGGCACTGCTCTCATCCACTAATGGGTGCCGGGGTGCCCGACAGCGAGTTGGCCCCCCCCGCCTGCTCAGGGCCGAGGGACTTGCCCGGGTACGCCGGGTGCTGAGCCAGCCCTGTCAGCACAGCACAGCTGCCAAACCGCAGCGGCCGTCGCGGGCCCCCTCGCCTGTCCGGGCCCCAAAGCAGCTGTGTGGTCTGCTACTAATGACTGTACGCCACTGCCTGTGAGCCACACCATCTTTGTGAAGAACTTAAAGATTGGCACTAAATAAAAGGGCCCATAACTCTGCGCCATATGTTGTATTTAGAAGAAAACAAGGAAAAAAAAACAACAACTAAATACCCAGAGAGCAGCAGGAGCAAAAACTTCTCACTTTTAGCCTGGAGACAGGTCTTCTTCAAGCATAATGATATTAGTCCAGTGTTTGTACTTTTCAACCAAATTATGTGTGCTTTGCATGGCTCTGTAATTTCAGTCTCTGAACATAAAAGGAGATGATCCTGGCAGTTTGACATACAAAATACTGAACACAACACAGAGGGCACTATACAGTAGCTGTCCAAAGGTGGTTTGAGAGTATTTTGGGTTGGCCTAGGCAAACATATACTTTCTCCTTAAAGATGGAAAAGATCAACCTAAAGGTCCATTAACACTGGAAGATTATTATGAACGGGTGTTCTTAAAAATAATCTTGTAGTCTCATCAGGCACCTGAAGAATGGGCAAAATGTTTATTCGTTGGGTGAGATTATCTTTTCTACTGCACAAAAGATCATTGGCCTCGGTAGCACATAATGCTGTGTAAAGAGGACATGCACTGTCGAGAACAATGGCAACCTGCATCGTTCAGTGCAATCTGCCTCTGTATGTACTTGTAGGAGAGAGGGGCTATCACTTAAGTTCCTAGGGGGTAAGTTCCCGGGGGAAGGAACTGCAGGACGACACAGAGACTGTTCTGGAAAGTACGGGGGCGGACGACTATAAAAGGAGCACAGGAGACCAGCAGGGGGCACTTGACGCAGAGGCGGACAAAAGGCAGGAAGGAGGAACCTGGCGGGCTTTGGGGAGTAGGAATAGGCCAGCAGCTACGCATGAGAAAGGACGAGGGCTCACGTGACTCGGAGAGAGGACGATCACGAGCGGAGCAAGGAGGAAGCAGAACTCTGACACCCGCGGCCACCACTGCCCCGCTCCAGCCTGTGGCTGTGGCCTGTGTGCTGCCACCTGCGGCTGCCACTGCCCCGCTCCAGCCCGAGGCTGCGGCCTGTGCACTGCCAACCACGGCCACCACTGCCCCGCTCCAGCCCACGGCTGTGTCCTGCACGTCATGATCTGCGGCTGCCACCACCTCGCCTCCGAGAGGAGCAGTCTCGATGCTGGGGAACTTCTCCAGAGCCTGTTGCGCCCGATCCGCACCTGGGCGTAGGAATGCCCGAAGCTTACGACAGCTCCTCGTTGGCTGGGTCCAGCGGCTGAGACGCCGAGCGGACCCCTCCCGGACAACAGCTCTGCCGGATGTCGGAAAAGGATAAGTGACACTCTGTTAACTGTTCATTATAGTTCTAGGACCTTTAGACGGCCATATTGCGGCCCTATAGTCGTTGGCACCTGCCGAGTAGGCGTTTGTTCAGTTATTTGTGTATTATTGTCTGCTTTCCCTGCGAGAACTATTGTCAGCTTGCCAGTTATTCATATAACCCCTATATAAAGGTTAAATTTAAGCTTGCTCCATCTCCGACTCGTCACTGCATCCCACGTTTCTGCGAATACCACATACTGATGTCATGGAAATATATATGTCTTCCATATATTCAATGTATATTCATATATATGCATTCACAGTTAGATAGATCTCACTTGCTAAAAATCCTGTGCTCACACATATCTATGCAAAAGTTGATGCCAGCTATAATCAGTCGTTTAAGATGACCCTGGCCTTCATAAGAAACAAGAACAGAAAGTCTTAATAGATATCTATTGTTTTCTTTACTAGTCATGCAAGAAAGCTAGGGCAAAGAACAAAAACAATAAATCTGCAACTTCAGCCATTTTATCATAATTATCATACTTACACTAGAACAGTCAATAATCTAGCAGCTTTTAATTGTATGTTAATTGACTAACCAGCCCCTTTTTGTAAACGTATAAAACCTTGAATGAATAATAAATGTGGGGTCTTGATGAACTGCTATACTGACACTTCCGTGTGGACAGTTTTCATTTCGTTCTCAGGACTCAAAAAGACATTTAGGATAAAATTGGGAACAGCACCAGCAAACACCTGCAGGATAGATTTATCCTAATTAAGTTTCCATAACACTGAAAAATAGCAGCCTGCTTTTAATTACTCTGAGGCTGGAGGGGAGAAGTGATGGGAGCACTCTGCTCTGGCATACTCTTCAATATAAAATATGTATTGGGTGTATGTCACATTAGTTTATGGCAGTGTTTCTCAACTCTAGTCCTCAGGACCCACTAACAGGTCATGTTTTCAGGATTTCCTTAGTATTAGTAAAAGCCCTGGGATATAAGCCAAATTGTTTGCTGCTGTGCTGTGTATGTGTTTCATGTTTTGTGTGAACCGGGAGAAAGTTGGAACGGTGACTGTGCTTTTGCTTGCTGATTTCTGGGAGCTGTATAGCAAAAAAACAAATTGCTGGATAAGTTCCCGCAGTAATCCTTCACACATCGGTGGGAGGTCATCCCAGAAAATCCAGGTGTGAAGGGCAGGAGCATTGATTGGATAAGTTCTCACAGTAATCGTCCACGCAAGGGGGGAGGTCATCCCAGTCAAATCAGACGTGGATGGTGAGAATTTTGATTAAGGCTATTACAGATTACTGAAGTAATAGACCTGGAGCATTGGCGTGCTCAGTGCAATTGGTGAGTTATCAGTTACCAGAGCAGCTTGTATGTGTCACAGATAATCTAAAAGAGGGATTCGTATACTCCCGGGTGTTTGTTTCATTTGTACGTCTTCCTGTCTGTATCAGGTATCGCTGCTTATAAATTTACACTCAGAGCAGCGTGCGCTCTGTCACTATCTCATTCACTGCTGGCTGCAGCAGCGAGAAACCCCTTTGACCCTCCCTCCTCTGCTAATCACGTTGTCACATCTGTTTCCTGGTTTTGATCTTTTTCAGCTAGTTTTTTGGCTACAGGCTGTAGCGTGAAAATTCTCAGGCATTCAAACTGAACTGTATTCATTTTTTTTGCTATTCTGAGGGATAATCTTTTTTTTGATACGTGATTTCAGTGTCTGTAGACGCAGCAAGCAGAGGTATAAGGGAGGGGGGAGCAGCACCAACGAAAAGTATTTTTCTTTTTGTTTTTATCATTTTACATCAGTTTTTCCACCTCTTTTCTGTTTTTAATTAGCTGTTTTTGTAACAAGGGTTTTTTCTTCTTGTCAACCTTGTTGTTTTTTAGAGTTTTACTATTAATACGTTTTTTTCCCCTCCCTTTTTTGGATCAGCTTTTTTTTTTTTCTTTTTTATTTATTTTGGTCAATCTTTTTCCTAAGAGTTTAACTAAACTGTGTAGGGTTTTCTTTCTGTTTTTCTTTTTAAATCTAACTTTTGTATTTAAAGTTTTCTTTTAAGTACATTTTAAATAATTTTGGAGAGGTTTTTTCTAATCAATTTATTTTAGAGTTTTATTCTCCAACCATTTTTTAAAAGGAAAAAAAAAAAAAAAAAAAAAAAGCACAACATCTAGTAGCGTGCTTTAGACCAAGGTCAGAATCACAGATAAGAAATTGCAGGCGGAGGGAGAACACAAACAGCTGCGCAGCGGCTTCACTCACCCCTCCCATCAGGCATTCAGCGAAGACAAGAATTTCGCACACAGAACCAGAATGCAGCAGTTTTCAGATTTTTAATCACCTTTGTTGAATAGGTTTTTGGAATAGACAGTACGTGAGAATCGAAGGGCTAGGCATGTGAATAGAAGGTCAGAGTACGTGAGAAGCAAATGGACAGGCAGACTTTACGCTGCACAATGAAATGTTTTTTTTTGTTTGAAAGGCACAGGAAAGTTTGTTTATAGATTACCGTCTGCTATAAAAGAGCAGTGGTGCATCGTGTAGAAGGTACAGCAAGTTAATTTGAACGGATCAGGAAGTGATTTTTTATGTGAATAAGATTGAAAAGGTGTTAAATCGTCTGTGAGAAAATGATCACTGACATGTCACAAGAGCAGAATTCAGAGTCACACACATCACATGTCCATCATGTGGAGACACGGGACAGGTGTAGTCTGCTCTCATTGAATAAGTAGCCTTGTACAGGGAAAAACGCTCCCTGCCTCTCTCCACAGGGAGAAGGCATTTTTGTTTCAATGGTCCCCTCTCAAGAATCACAGGGGGGACACCCTCTCCTCTTTCTTCTCTCAGTCCCTTTCTCCTTCTTCTTCAGACTTTTCTCCTCTTTCCTCGCTGCCATCCCTCTCTATCCTTCTTTCCCTATCATTCCTTCTTTCCCCTCCCTCACATCTCTGACACATCCATTTTCTTCCTCTTCTTTACCCTCTCCTCCTTCATTTTCTCTCTCTCTCTCCTCCACCTCTCTCCCCTCCATCTCTAACCCTTCCTCTTTCCCTTTCTCCTCCCACACCACACCCACCTGCTCGTGCTCGCTCTCCTCCTTCCTCCTCCTCTCAGGCACATCCCACCGCTCCTCACTCACACCTCCCTTCACTTCCTCTTTTTTCTACTTTGTTATCAACTGGGTCAACGCCCAATCAAAGCAATGTGGTGTCCCTGTATTCAGTGCCTCCAGCACAGGGCACCCTGTCTATCCCAAGCACAGTACAAACATTGCCAGTCATTATATCAGGAGAAGAAAGTGCAAATCTCCCTACACAAAACGCTGCAGGTAGGCCCCAGACACAACAGCTAGCAGAGCCCACAGCCAGGGTTTCACAGGGGGGAGGTGTAGCTACAGACACAAATTAGGAACCTCAGTGCCGAGCAGGGCTGCCAGCATGGAACCATGACACTGATCCACCGCAGCCTCAGCAAGGAAGAGGGAAATCCCCATGCAGCAAGACAACTTTTAAGCCCAAATCTCACCCAGTATATGCACCAAGCACACCATGTCACTTCTCATCTGATGAAGATGAAGACACAACGTCATACATGCTGCCCAATACTAGGGAAGAAAACCCACAAACACCAAGAGAGCAGGGACAGGTAGAGGCACCATCCTATGAGCCCTTCATCCCAAGCCAGGTGATCAGTATGCTGCCAGACCCAGGGATACACCCCATGCCATTTTGCCAAAAAATGCAGCAGATCCAGTGAACGTATGCAGCAGCCTGGATTGATCTCTGGACCGTAATGGAAATAAAAGCAGGTGATGCATTCTGGCCAATTATGAGAGAACACTTCAAGCTTCCAGCAGAGTTAGATGCGTATGCCTGGGAGACAGGACCAAAGCTAATTGAGCAGCTCAGAGAATGGGCCAAAAGCAGACTGACAGGACAAACTCTCAGCCTACTTGACATGAGTCAAGACAAGACAGAGTCTGTGGAGAAGTTCCATGACAGAGTGATGCAAGTGTTTCAAGATTTGGGCCTCATTATCCATGATCAGACACACAGACGGATGTTGGCACAGGCTTTTGTGCATGGACTGAGAGAACCAATCAGGAAACCACTGGTAGTAGCCAGGCCTGAGTACACGTCAATAGCAATGGATACCCTGCTCGCAGTAGCAAAAAGGATTGAGTCCCGCCGGGACAGAAGGGATGTCCAGTGTTACAACTGTGGCGAGTTTGGTCATTTCCGGAACCGGTGCAGAACACTGACTTCGCCCAGAAGAAGAAGAAACACAGAAAGCAGTGAAGAACCCCGTCCATAGGACAGGAGCACGCCAAGTCCACAGGGAACCCCACCAGTGGGACCAATATCCTGAGAGTGGATGACGTAGTCAGATCTTTTCTTGTGGAACTCCGCAACCTCACCTATCTATCAGAATCTTCTGCGTCCTGCATGGGAATTGATGGTCAAGTCAGATATTTCCAGATTATGAAGCCCCTGAGCATGTGGACTCAGCCAGAACACTCCATCATGTCCCAGTTTGTTGTGTCAAAGACCTGCACCCTCAACCTATTGGGAATGGAAGTACTGCAGAAGCTGAAAGCGACCAGAGTGTTCCAGGAAGATGGGACAATGACACTTTCTTCACCTTTGACCCAAGAAGAAACAGGAACAACCACACTGCAGACCTATCACAGGAGGTGCTGGACATAGTACCAGAAAAGCCACTCCATCACCCAGAGTCAAGATGTCTCTGACCAACTGAATGTCTAAGTGAACTCGCCTAAGAAGACGGCCTGAGAACTTTGACATTGGCCAGGATATTCAACTCAAGAAGGACCCTACCCGCTTCATGGAATGGCAACACCTCATCTGGCTCCAACGCCAGAGGTTCATCTTTTGCAAGCACCAGGAGGTGCCCCCTGCAATCAACCAGTTCACCCAGGCCCTAGACCGGCAAAAGGCCACTCAGCTCTTCCAACTTGTGCACAAATACTGACCTGAGACCGAGCTGGAGAAAAAGAAACTACTTATGACCCGTGCTAACACAGTGACTGCCTTGGTGGAGAACAAGAAAGCCAGCTGGTCGTCATCTCTCATGATGTGGATCCTAGTAGGCGGCTTGTTTTCCCGCCAGCTCTGTGCCGGGAGATGGGAGTCCCCTGCCGCATAGTGAAGGACAAGGCCAAACTGGGCTGCCTCGCCCATCGGAATCAATCCCAGCTTTCCACAGTGAAGAAAAAGACTGTAAACCCCACTGAGTTCAGAATGGTGCAAGGCCTGGAGGCCGTGAAAGAGGCTACGGTATTTGAAACCCCAACAGTGCTGAACCGTCACACTCTGCTCTCAAAAGTCCCAGTCACCGCAACGGTATTCACAGTGATCAACCTGGCCAGTGCCTTCTTCAGTGTTTCCCCTCCACCTGGAGGCCTGCCTTCACGCACCAGTGCAGTGCATATGGACAGTGTTGCCTCAAGGTGCTCAGAACAAGCCCTTCAAGTTTCACCAAGACAATGTCCTCCATCCTCGTCAACTGGATTGCAGAATATGCAAGAGTCACTCTTCTACAACACGTGGATGACCTTCTCTTTTGTGTGGTTGACATCGATACCTGCACAGTCCATTCCTTGTCTCTCCTACTCTACCTGGAAGAACAGCAATGCAAGGTCTGGAAGAACAAAGTCCAGTGATGTCAGAAGCAAGTTACATCCCTGGGACACTGTATTGCCCACCAGATGAAACACATGTCAAAAGACTGGAAGACCACTGTGGAGAAGATGGCTCCCCCAACAACTCCAAAAATGCTACAGGCCTTCCCTGGTCTAGTGTCGTATTGCAGAACTTGGATCCCTGATGCCTCAGTCCTAATGTAGCCTCTGTGCACTTGCATCAAAGCAACCCCGCTCCTTCTATCGGACGCAGCCGTCAACTCATTCAGGAGACTGGAAGAACTCCACAGTCTCAGCGCCAATACCAGGCCTACCTGACTACGAGAAGTCTTTCCGTCTACCTGATGGAAGAAAGAAGGTCATGTGTCACGCTGTCTAATGATATGTATACAATGTCAGTAAACTATTAATACAGGAACAACACTCTATACAACAACTAGTATAGCAACATCAGCATGTAAGTATAGAATAGATTTACCTGACACGATATCTGCTGAACCCAGGGTTAATCTTGAGGACTTGATGAGCTGAAACAGGAAAGAGGTGGACCGGGATCTAACCTGACCCTAAACTGGGGTCCTAACTAATCCCTCACCTTGGAGGTACTGATAATGGTTCAGAGGTCCAAGTCACCAACCTAACCCTGTCTCCTATCAGACCCTGAACCCTGTAATCAGTCCTAAGAAGGATCCTGACTACCACCAAAGGGATATGGGCTGATCTTAGCTAAATACACAGATTAGACATATAAGACAGACAGGATAACACTCGCTTGCATACACACTCAAACACCAAAGGATCATAAATGGTCTGGGAAATAAACTCTAACCAAGTTGAGCTTAGAACAACTAAGGAGCTCACAACTAAAGTCTATACAGATTCATTCCTATCTGTGGTCTGCATGAAAGTTTCACTGGCAACTCCCCAAGCAGACAACAAGGAATTTAAAGGAAACCAATCAACAAATAATCAATTGCAGCCGGGAGAAACTGCACCCAGTCCCAGCACCGAGCACAGACAGAATTAACTCCCTAGCTGCCAAACACAAAGAAACAGCAGCTCAGCTGTGAGAAGTCAAAATGTGCAACCGCGACGATCTTCGTGGCAATGCACACATGACAGTACCCCCCCTTCTACGAGGGGCCTCCGGACCCTCAGGGCCAGGCCTGCCCGGGTGAGTTCTGTGGAAGGTCCGAACCAAACGATCTGCGTTAACATCAGACGCAGGGACCCACGTCCTCTCCTCTGGACCATACCCCTTCCAATGCACCAAGTACTGAAGGGACCGGCGATTCAGACGTGAGTCAATGATCTTTGATACTTGAAATTCCAAGTTACCATTGACCAACACAGGAGGAGGAGGTAGAGGTGACGGTATGACTGGTGCCACATACCTTTTAAGTAATGACTTGTGGAACACATTATGAATTTTAAACGTAGGAGGGAGGTCCAGACGAAATGCCACAGGATTAATTATGGAACTGATCCTGTACGGCCCGATGAATCTGGGACCCAGTTTCCAGGAGGGCACTTTAAGTTTTATATTCCTGGTAGACAACCATACCAGATCGTTCACATTCAGATCTGGACCAGAAACTCTCCTCCTATCAGCCATACGTTTGTAACGGTTCCCCATCGCACTCAGATTATTCAATACACCTCTCCACACAGAAGCAAGTGACGACGAGAAACGCTCCTCCTCAGGAACCCCAGAAGGGCCCCCCCCATTGAAAGTACAAAACTGAGGATGAAAACCATATGCCCCAAAAAACGGGGACTTACCAGTGGACTCGCTCCGCCTGTTGTTAAGAGCGAACTCTGCCAGAGGCAAGAAAGAAGACCAGTCCTCCTGGTTCTCTGAGACAAAACACCGGAGATATGTCTCTAAGCTCTGATTCAGACGCTCTGTCTGACCATTGGTCTGCGGATGAAAAGCCGAGGAAAATGACAATTGCATCCCCCGACGTAAACAAAATGCCCTCCAAAATTTGGACACAAACTGAGACCCCCTATCTGACACCACATCAGAAGGCAACCCATGAAGTCTAACGATCTCCCTAATGAACACCTGCGCCAGAGTTTTAGCATTAGGGAGTGCAGGAAGAGCAACGAAATGTGCCATCTTACTGAACCTGTCAACAACCACCAGTATGACAGTATTCCCTGACGACGGAGGAAGGTCCGTAATGAAGTCCATAGATAAATGAGTCCATGGACGCTCCGGAAGTTTCAAGGGTAAAAGGGTCCCAGACGGACGGGTATGAGGGGTTTTAGAGCGAGCACACACCCCACATGACGCGACAAAAGTTATAACATCTTTATTAGCATTAGGCCACCAAAACCGGCGAGAAAGGAGATCAAAAGTAGCCTTACTCCCTGGATGTCCTGCTAGAGCAGAATTATGATGTGCCTCAATAACCTTTTGTCTCAACAGATTTGGGACAAACAGTCTCCCTGGAGGTCCTGCAGGGGCGTCCCCCTGAGCCTCTAACACCTCCTCCTCAAGCTCAGAAAATACAGCCGACACTACCACCCCCTCCTGAAGAATAGGACTCGGGTCATCCGTTTTCCCGGCCCCTGGGAAACTGCGAGACAAGGCATCAGCCTTTACATTCTTAGACCCCGGGCGATAAGTGACGACAAAATTAAACCTGGTAAAAAACAACGACCATCGAGCTTGTCTGGAATTCAGACGCTTAGCGGATTCCAAATACAACAGGTTCTTGTGATCAGTAATAACGGTAACCGGGTGGACTGCCCCCTCCAAAAAGTGACGCCATTCTTCAAAAGCTAACTTAATGGCCAAAAGTTCCCTATTGCCGATATCATAATTCCTTTCGGCGGACGACAATTTCTTAGAAAAGAAAGCGCACGGATGCCATTTACCAGGGGACGGACCCTGGGACAAAATAGCACCCACCCCTACGTCAGACGCATCCACCTCCACAATGAACGGCTGAGATGCATCTGGTTGGATGAGAACGGGTGCCGAAGCAAAACATTTCTTCAAAGAGGAAAAGGCTTGACAAGCTTTGTCCGACCATTTAGAAAAATCCGTCCCTTTTCTTGTCATGTCAGTGAGAGGTTTGACGACAGATGAGAAATTACAAATAAATTTCCGGTAGTAGTTAGCAAACCCCAAATAACGCTGCAGAGCCTTAAGATCCCCTGGCTGATCCCATTCAAGCACTGCTCTCACCTTTTCAGGGTCCATACGGAAACCGGAGGCTGACACCAAAAAAAACAAAAACTGAAGTTCCTGTACGGCAAATACACACTTCTCCAGTTTGGCGTATAATTTATTGTCTCGCAAGATCTGCAACACCTGTCTCACATGCTCCTGATGAGACACAAGATCTGGCGAGTAAATTAAAATGTCGTCCAAATATACAACCACAAACAGCCCCACAAGGTGACGAAAAATGTCATTAACAAAATGTTGGAATACTGCTGGTGCAGTAGTCAGACCAAAAGGCATGACTAGGTTCTCATAATGTCCCTCCGGCGTGTTAAACGCCGTTTTCCACTCATCCCCCTCTTTTATCCTAATCAGATTATACGCCCCCCTGAGATCCAATTTAGAAAACCATTTGGCGCCAACAATTTGATTGAAGAGATCAGGAATAAGAGGGAGTGGATACGGATCTCGAACAGTAATCCGATTAAGTTCGCGGAAATCCAAGCAAGGGCGTAGGCCTCCATCTTTCTTCTTCACAAAGAAGAACCCCGCGGCTACTGGGGAAGATGAAGGTCTAATATGCCCTTTGGCACTTTCAGAAATATAATCTTTCATAGCCTGCCTCTCAGGACCAGAAAGATTATACAACCTAGCTTTAGGCAACTTAGCATCAGGAAGGAGATTAATAGAGCAGTCATACACGCGATGAGGAGGCAACTCCTGACACCCCTCCTCAGAGAAAACATCCCCAAAATCCTCCAAAAAAGGAGGCAATGTACTAGGCACGACCGCACTGATGACTGTGTTCATGCAGTTGCTTTTGCAAAACTCACCCCATTGGCTTATTTCTCTGGACTGCCAATTAATCACAGGGTTATGTTTAACCAACCAAGGAAGTCCCAACACAATGGGAGTAGGTAGACCCTCCAACACATAACAAGATAATTGTTCCCTATGTATTGCCCCTACCCGAAGGTCAATGTTATGAACCTCATGAACAAAGCTACCTTGGCCGAGAGGCCTGGCGTCAATGGAGAATATAGGGATCGGTTTGACCAATACACTCAGATGCATACCTTGAGCCTGAGCAAACTGAGCGTCAACCAGATTAGCCCCGGAACCACTATCAAGAAGAACAGACAATCTCTCCACTCTCGTACCAACTACCACCTCCACTGGTACAAGGAACTGAGAAGAACTGGCGGATGAAATACATACTCCCAGGTTGTCGTCCACCACACAACCTGGGATTAACAGTTTTCCGGCGACTTTTGGTTCAACAAGGCACGGGATGGACATTCTCCAACAAAATATCCCTCTTTCTCGCAGAAAAAACATCTTCTAGTCCTGCAGCGTACCGCCAATCCCCTCCTACGAAATGATGTCCCTCCCAACTGCATAGGCTCATCCGAACAGACAAGGGGAACCTCAACATAAGGGACTTTAGTGGTAGGTGGAGAAACAACAGGGAGTGGGGTTACCTCACCCCTCTCCCGAAGCCGTCTATCAGTACGGATAGCTAAGGCCATAGCAGCCTCCAGAGAAGGAGGAGGCTCATACTGAGCCAAAACGTCTTTTAATTTATCAGAAAGCCCATGACAAAACTGGCTCCTAAGAGCTGGGTCATTCCACTGAGTATCTGTGGCCCATCTACGAAACTCAGAAGCAAATTCCTCTGCCGGACGATCTCCCTGCTGTATCTTACGTAATTTGTCTCAGCAAGAGAGACCCGATCTGGGTCATCATATACCAATCCCAGGGCAGTAAAAAATTGATCTACAGACAGTAAAGTCGGGGATCCCGGAGGAAGGGAAAATGCCCAGGATTGCGGGTCCCCTTGCAGAAGTGAGATAACAATTCCCACTCTCTGCTCCTCACTCCCTGATGATCGAGGCCGTAGCCGAAAATACAATTTACATGCCTCCCGGAAGGTGAAAAATTTGTCTCGCCCACCAGTGAACCTGTCCGGGAGAGCAACCTTAGGTTCAACTCTGGTTTGCTCCAGGGGAGACAAAACTTTGGACTTAATGTCCGTCAGCTCCATGGATAATCCCTGCAACTGCAGAGCCAGCTGGGCTACTGGATCCATGGTAACTGGAGATAATTTTTATGGCCAGTGAAAATGTCACGCTGTCTAATGATATGTATACAATGTCAGTAAACTATTAATACAGGAACAACACTCTATACAACAACTAGTATAGCAACATCAGCATGTAAGTATAGAATAGATTTACCTGACACGATATCTGCTGAACCCAGGGTTAATCTTGAGGACTTGATGAGCTGAAACAGGAAAGAGGTGGAACCGGGATCTAACCTGACCCTAAACTGGGGTCCTAACTAATCCCTCACCTTGGAGGTACTGATAATGGTTCAGAGGTCCAAGTCACCAACCTAACCCTGTCTCCTATCAGACCCTGAACCCTGTAATCAGTCCTAAGAAGGATCCTGACTACCACCAAAGGGATATGGGCTGATCTTAGCTAAATACACAGATTAGACATATAAGACAGACAGGATAACACTCGCTTGCATACACACTCAAACACCAAAGGATCATAAATGGTCTGGGAAATAAACTCTAACCAAGTTGAGCTTAGAACAACTAAGGAGCTCACAACTAAAGTCTATACAGATTCATTCCTATCTGTGGTCTGCATGAAGGTTTCACTGGCAACTCCCCAAGCAGACAACAAGGAATTTAAAGGAAACCAATCAACAAATAATCAATTGCAGCCGGGAGAAACTGCACCCAGTCCCAGCACCGAGCACAGACAGAATTAACTCCCTAGCTGCCAAACACAAAGAAACAGCAGCTCAGCTGTGAGAAGTCAAAATGTGCAACCGCGACGATCTTCGTGGCAATGCACACATGACATCATGTTACTGGAGTCCTGGCACGGATTCACAGGGGAAAACAGAGACTTTTAGGCTGCCTCTCAGCCCGCTGGGATCCAGTTGCAAGAGGAGCACCCTCCTGCCTGATGGCAGTATCTGCAGCACACACCTTCCTAGACAAGGTTGCTGACATCACTCTTGGACAGCCACTGGAAACTCTCACTCCACACGACATCTTGGCAATCCTCAATCAAGCTCAACCAACAATAATCTCCCCACCGCCAGGCATCTTTGTGGCGCCTCTATCACCTTTGTCTCATAATGTCACCATCTCCAGACCTACAGTCCTCATCCCGGCCACTCTACTCCCACTCCCAAGGGGGATACAATATGGACTTTCCAGAACAAAATTTACAGAATTTATCCTCTACTTGGATGGCCCCAGATTTGCAGATGATGAAGAAGTTTCCACACAGGAAGTGCAGTGACCAGCAATCAAGAAATCCTGTGGTCCAGAAGTCTGTCACCTAGCCTGTCAGCCCAGGAAGCAGAACTGATAGCGCTGACGAAGGCCTGCCAGATGGCAGAAGGCTAGACTGCAAACATCTACACCGACTACAGGTGCTCGCATGGCATAGCACACGACTTTGGGCCCATCTGGGCTGCAGGGGACTTCATCACAGCAAACGGACAACCGTGAAGCATCATGGAGCCTTCAGGGACCTGCTGGGTGTACTCCAACTTCCAAAATGGTGGCAATTTGAAAAATCAAAAGCGCATGGAAAACTGAGAACAGAAGAGGCGTGAGGCAATAACATGGCGGACATGGCAGCCAAAGAAGCGGCCAAAGGAAGACAACATGGAGAAGTGGGAGAGGTCGTAGAGCCGGACAGCTACTACATGACGACTGAAGACAAGAAACCTGACAAAAAGACGTTCTGGGATCTGCTCAAGAAGTTGCAAGACCAAGCTCCAAAAGGAGAAGAGCTGAATGCGACAAAAGCAACACGTGAAGAAGGAAGGCTATCTACAATGGACTCCAAACCCTGCCTACCACAAAGTATGCACCCTATGGTGGTCCAAATGGGCACATGGACCCACACCCACATATCAAAGACACAGATGAATGATCTGATTGGTGCTTACTGGTTCGCTTCAGGGATCTCCACCCTAACAGCCAAATTCACCAGCAGCTATCTGACCTGCGGCAAATGCAAGCCTGGACGTATGGAAGAAAGTCCCCCTCACCTCATCTGGCAAGACCACTCTACCAGCTTCAGAGGATCCAGATAGACCACATCCAGATATCGCCAAGTGAAGGATTCAAATACGCCATTGTGGTCAAAGAAGTGTTTTCAAGATGGACAGAAGCTTTCCAAGTCAGCAAAGACTACTGCAAAGAAGCTACTTTCGGAAAATAGTGTGCAGATACGGGGTTCCAGAAATGATAGAAAGTGATCAGTGACCCGCATTCACAGCAAATCTGACACAAGAGATCTGGTTAGCAGTAGGATCAGATTTAGGCCTACACACTCCTTACCACCCCCAGAGCAGCAGGAAGGTAGAAAGACTGAACGGAACACTTAAGAATAGGATGCTTTGAAAATTGCCCAAGAGACACGCAAACCATGGCATGAGACACACCCCCAATTGCACTGTTTAGCGTAAGGCACACTCCCAGAGACCCAGAAAAGCTGTCACCATGCAAAATTTTGTTTGGGTCTAGTCCCAAGTTAGGTGCATTCTTCCCTCAGCAGCAGAATATGCAAAATGATATCTTGTTTGCTTATGTAATTGAATTGGTCAAAAACTAATGTCCATTCTCGAGTTTTCTCTTCACTGCCAGATTTGATGGTCCTGTCCAAGAGCCCCAGATGACATCAACCTCTGTGTAACTAGAGGGAAAGCCTGCTTGGATCCACGTATCGCATTGCAAGGAAGCTCCCATACCAGGAGAGACACCTAAGCCATGAAGGATGTCGTGGATGCTCTGACTGACCAGACAGATGACCTACCTGATGAAGAATACACACGTTTTTCTGAACATGCAGTTGAATAAAGAGACTATGATTGCAAACACATGAACCCCTGCTAGGGACAGTCCTTCTGACCGCCCGTTTGCGAAAAGTCTGTATCGGTATGGGAGGCATGTACTAGGCATATCTCAACCCGCCGGCAGCACAAAAGAGTTGCAGCGCTTTAGGACAGGAGCAGGTTTTTAGGGCAAGTGGTATCTAAGGGGGGACTGTCATGGAAGTATATATGTATTCCATATATTCAATGTATATTCATATATATGCATTCACAGTTAGATAGATCTCACTTGCTAAAAATCCTGTGCTCACACGTATCTATGCAAAAGCTGATGCCAGCTATAATCAGTCGTTTAAGACGACCCTGGCCTTCATAAGAAACAAGAACAGAAAGTCTTAATAGATATCTATTGTTTTCTTTACTAGTCATGCAAGAAAGCTAGGGCAAAGAACAAAAACAATAAATCTGCAACTTCAGCCCTTTTATCATAATTATCATACTTACACTAGAACAGCCAATAATCTAGCAGCTTTTAATTGTATGTTAATTGACTAACCAGCCCCTTTTTGTAAACGTATAAAACCTTGAATGAATAATAAACGTGGGGTCTTGACGAACTGCTATACTGACACTTCTGTGTGGACAGTTTTCATTTCGTTCTGAGCGCTCAAAAAGACATTTAGGATAAAATTGGGAACAGCACCAGCAAACACCTGCAGGATAGATTTATCCTAATTAAATTTCCATAACACTGAAAAATAGCAGCCTGCTTTTAATTACTCTGAGGCTGGAGGGGAGAAGTGATGGGAGCACTCTGCTCTGGCATACTCTTCAATTATAAAATATGTATTGGGTGTATGTCACATTAGTTTATGGCAGTGTTTCTCAACTCTAGTCCTCAGGACCCACTAACAGGTCATGTTTTCAGGATTTCCTTAGTATTGCAAAGGTGATGGAATTAATGCTTGAGCAGGTGATAAAATTATCACCTGTGCAATACAAAGGAAATCCTGAAATCAAGACCTGTTGGTGGGTCCTGAGGACTGGAGTTGAGAAACACTGGTTTATGGGTAACCTGAGAGTGGAGTGACTCCTGTTATATGCTGCTTTTACATAAGGCAGCAATCTTTGATGACAATTCCTCTTTATTACATGTATCATATTGCTCCAGATAGTTTATGGTTCCTTACTGCTTGGTAGACCACTATTCTATATGTATGGGATAATCTGTGTTGATTTCCTGCCATGCAATTCAAGGATACTAAAGAGCATATTTTTTTTTCTCTTTGCAAAACTTCCCCATGTGGGAACCCAAATTTTTGGAAAAGTGTTACATATTACATCTCTTTGATGCAATTTAAAAGAAGGTACAATCGTATCTAACACCTAAAAATGGATTATGTGAGACGTAAAGCATTTGAACAGCCACTCAATATCACTTCTTTTTCTTGCACGGATCAGAAGTCAGAATAGCAAGTGACCCACCCTTACATTAACATCTAGGGCTAGTCAAATTTTGAAAGGATTTTCTTATTAAATGAACTTGAAATGGACTAAATTACGTACATATTTCCCGATGGATAACGTGGTAGAATTTCAGTTTATGGGTGATATTTCAAGACTATGTTTGCTGTGGTTTGTGGTTCTCGCCTTTATCTCTTTGCAAGGATTTACTTGATTTTCTCTTTAGCTGCTGGCAGAAGTAAGTCAGGCTGCAGATTACTATTCATAAATCCATTCATGCTGTTCTATCCATACACTGCTTGGTGACAGGAAATTGCTGGTTTTCACGTATATTTTCATCAGTGAATTAGACGGGAGTGACAGTCACAGTTTCTATAAAGAATCAGGTTTCGGCTTTATTAAGAGTCTCACAAAGAGGAACAAGCTTTGCTATTTCACATACCTGGAACTAGGAAAAAGAGTGTTATTATTAAGTGTCACAAGGAATGCAACACTTGTAGCCCATGTCCTGGATACATCTTGTGTGGTGGCTTGAAACAATGACTCCAGCAGCAGTCCACTCCTTGTGTATCTTCCCCAAATTTTTGAATGGCCTTTTCTTAACAATCCTTTCAAGGCTGCGGTTATCCGATGGGCCCAGGTACTGACACCTGGCATACTGGCCAGCAGCTGCCTAAGGTCCCCCACTGCTCCAAGGGACCCCACTGCTCCAGGGGCCCCCAGCCAGTGGCTATGGGGCCCCTGAGTCAAGTGGGCCCACCCTGTGCCTGCGTAGCAGCAGCTAGTGACAGGATCGTGTCCCCGCTGCTAAAGCTAAATGAATATTCATGCTTCCCCACACCCCCACTAGCCAACCACTAGCAGGCAAACTACTCCAAGCCTACTAGTATTGATTTCCAGCACACCACAATCTTCCAAGGAAGACAAAGTATTTGGCCTATCTATTGATCGAATAAACACTGCATGCAAACCATCTGCACTTTTTTTTAGCAATCTGTACCATCCACCCAACAGCTACAAGCCAAAAAAGATTTATTTTCCAACCTGTCAAAACAGCATTTTGTTCAAAACAAAGTGCAATTGCTTGTAAAATGAGCAACTTTGCAATGTATCCCTTATTAAAAATCCTCTTCGTTTTCAAGTTATTCTCAGAGAAACAGTACTTTGTTCTCTATGAGAGCGCAATTTCTCCCCAATGAGCTAAAATATGGAGAGATTGAATTCCAACTGCCTCATCCTGATGTCCCACTGCTGAAATTGACAGCTTCAGTTAACTTTTATCTAATGTGTAAAGAGGCTCTGTCATGATTCTGTTGTCAGATAACCCAGGCACTGGGCTTCTTCCCTATCCCTGATGCTATGGGCACCCTAGATATTCCTGCTCCCCAGGTTACTGCTGATAGTGAAAATGCTGGGGCCACATGCCTTGCTGTACTCCTGAATCAACCCTTATCCCCTCCTCTACCCAGGGAAGTGGAGAGGAATAGTGTACATACACAAACCACACAAACAAGGAAGGACGTACAGGGATAAATGAATATAACAATCATACAAATATGCACTCACAGACAACAGAGGGGAACAATGCCTCTGCAGAACACTCCTTCACAATGCAGTACAAGACTTAAGGCCCCGTCACACATAACGAGATCGCTAGCTAGATAGTTATTACGTCACGATTTTGAGATCGCTGGAGAGCCGTATCGTGATCGTTGGGGAGCTGTCAAACATGCAGAACTTCCCAACGATTTCGGCCGCCCCAGCGATCTATCTAACGATCTCGTTGCTCATTGGGACGCTTTCACACAGCAGCTATTTCAACGATCCACACCTTGATAGGGGCTGTACTGTGTCACCAATCATCTCCGATTGGTGGATGCTACTGCGTCCTGATTGGGCGGCAGGTTTAGAATAAAACCACGTTGTAGCAATTCCGTCCCTTTGTTCCTGTTTGCGTTCTGGTTTCGGTTCGTAGCAGTGTTCTTCGGCTGTGACTCTATATCCATTCATCTGGGCTTTGTTCCTGACAAGCGTTGTGGATTGTAGTGTTCTTCGGCTGTGACTCCACACAACCCAGAGAATTCTGCTAAGATCTGCAATCCAGCACGAGGTCAGAAACAAAGGATGGAATCGCTATTCTGTTGCTTTCTTTATGCACGACGGGAAATGAGAATGCTGTAGCGACCACCAATCGGGGACGAGGGGCGCAGAAAAGTCCAATTTATGCACGCCTACGTGTCTCAGTTCTGAATCGCTAACGAGGTCATTGGTTAGGTGTTAAATACAGCGATGCACACTGCCCAGCGGGAGCGCAACGACCTAGGAATGGTCCAGGAAGCTTTGTAACGATCAGCGATCTCACAGCAGGGGCCTGATCGTTGCTACCTGTCAGACGTAACGAGATCGCTAGCGAAATCGTTATTGCGTCACAAAACCCGTGACGTATCAACGATCTCGCTAGTGATCTCGTTTTGTGTGACGGGGCCTTTAACACTGGCAATCCAGATTGCCAGAGGTGAGCATATATGGGAGAGGGGAGTGGCTGATGCTTCACAGCTGAGATCTTCCAAACTGGAAGCTACATGAACTCCAAGTTGAAGAGTTTAACCTCTGTAATGCTGAAAGAAACCTACACCATTTAATATAAGGAGGAAGTGCTTCTATTCAGTGCAGGCGTATGAGAACGCTCTGCGGTCTTCTGGTTCCTCTCTGTCATGGCAAACCCATGACAGGCTTTTATGTGTATGTCCTTTGGTGCTATTCTCCCTAATTTAGACCTTTAGCAGTACAACAATACTTCCCATTTAATACTCTCCCCCTAATGATAATGAAATGACTTGTTCTGTCTTAGTTTATTCAGCAAAGCTGTTAAGTGAACTACCGAAAGCAGGATGTGTCAACCTATTGTGACTGCTATAGTTTCCATTATCACATTTTACAGAATAGCAATAGACAAATGAAAAAAGCATCAAAATTATTTGAAGTATATATTTGTAATATATAAAAGATTAATATAATATGTCATCATTTAACAGTGAATGGACTATCCAGGGCTCTCAGCGTACTTTATATTTGCAAAACTCTATCCCTGAATATAAATAGATGATTGAATAATTTTATCAAAACCAAAGCAATCAATCACAAAAATGTGTTATTCTATTCTTTCACATTAATCTAACATGCAAAAAAATCATCACTACTTGAAATGCTGCATTGATTAAGCCTACATTACAGATAATGCTTTCACTAAAGTTCATCACTGCCTTTTTCGATCCCCAGGAAAAAGCAAAATACTGGCAAGTGTACAGAAATTGAAGGTTTTGCATTGTTCTTTAAGCAAAGTACAATTACGCAAGTTTAGTCCCTAGGCAAATCTTAGCCTTGGGCAATAATCGTCTACATCTCTAATGCATGTGTTGCTATGTAATGAGCTCTCTATATTCTTGTTTAGTCTGATTTTATGTTATCAATATATTCCACTTAGCTAAATCTGAGGAGTATTGAGTCAGGGCCTCATAACAGCACAGTAGGCAATTACTTGGAGTTTCCGTGTTATCAAAATGTCATATTTGTTAGTAAGATCATTGAAATGAAGCAAGTAAGAAATCAATTTGCTTAATTGTTACTTTTATTTTTTAAAATTTTCCATATAATAATGATCCAAAATTCTTAGAATAGAAAAGTCATAGAAGCCATCAGTAAACTATGTATTGCAAACAATAAATCTTCTCGGAATTACAAATAAATCTGCAAAAAACAGAAGCAACCAAAAGGAAAAATCATGAAGTGATGTTATAATTGAGAAAATGGGATGACAGATGATCATCACACTTCTTTCAATGTGGGTTGGAAGGTTATAAAAAAGTGCTTCCCTAGCCTCACAGCATCATACAATGAACTGAACTTACAGCACTACAGATTCACTTGTGATGGGTTATTTGCGAACAACGTGGCATCATGAGAACTGAATCCCCACTGAGAGCCACTTGCACTTTATAAATGTCTCTCATTGTTTCACTGCTTATGTGACCAAAATCCAACCAACCCACCAAGCAGCTCAAGTCAAAACCTTGAAAAAGACTCTGCCATTGGCAAACTGCAAGTGGCCGGGTTTTTGATTGAATTGGGATGGGCTAATTTTACCACAAATATTGTGTAGTTAAAGAAAAACGATCATGATGAAAACGTATTATAGAACAGGGAGTGCTGAATAGGTTGATATATTCTTTTGTAAGAAAAGATTCAGTATTACCTGTGGTTAAATCAATAAAAAGCTCAGCTATATCTGGGATTTTTGGTCCAGTGGGCGGTCCTATTAGTGACTTACAGTCTCTGATCCTTCTCTGTTTGCTCACTTATACACTTATAGATAGCTGTCAGTCACTGCTAGGACCGCCCTCTGGACTGGAAATCCCAGAAAGACTAGATGGTTAAATGATGAAATCACAGATTATACTGAATCTTTCCTGACATCACCCCCCCGCTTTATAATATGGTGTCTGCAGATTGGACTATATTTTCATGGTGACAGGTTCTCTTTAACATTTATCCATTTTAAATCCAAAAGAGCCGGACTGCCCATCACTAAGTTTCAAATGAAACATGATGGTTTTCAAGCAGAGGTAATCTTCCATATTTGATAGCTTAGTTGTTCTTTTCAGAAAATTCATGGTTTAGACTCTTTGAGCCTACAGAAGGAGAAGTTTCAAAGGCAATACATACTGTATTTAATCCAGGGAAAGCATGTTACTATAAAATACAGTTGTATCTTTATTTTACATGCAAGATTCTCACATAATAATAAAAGACATATAAAATAAATAAATTACAAAAACACAGCTGTCACTCTTGAACATATTGCCAACTAAAGGTTATTCAATGGGGAGGGTGCAGCTGTGCTGGGGGAGAAAATGGCTAGAAGGTTGGAGGAGTCTTTAAACTAGGGACTGGGGGGAGGGTATTCATTTTATAGGAGGGGAAGGCAGTGCAGATAGAGACCTGGGCACAAATAATGAAATTGGGGGTGGGGGTGGCATGGGGGGTGGGGTTAGAACAGTTAATTATTTAAGAAAGAATAGAGGTTACAGAGAGATACATAAAGTGCATGTATACTAATGCTAGAAGCCTCACCAACAAAATGGAGGAATTAGAATTAATTTTGTTGGAATATAATTATGACATGGTGGGGATATCTGAGACATGGGTTGACGAGAGCCACGACTGGGCTGTTAATTTACAGGGCTATAGTCTGTTTAGAAATGACCGTACAAATAAGCGAGGGGGGGTGTGTGTTTATATGTAAAATCATCCTTAAAACCCATCCTGCGTGATAATATCTGTGAAACTAATGAAGATGTAGAGTCCCTGTGGGTGGAGATTAGGGGAGGGGGGAAAAATAGTAAATTACTGATAGGGGTTTGTTATGTCTCCAAAAATAATGGAAGCAACGGAGAATATCCTCGTAAGGCAAATAGATGAAGAAGCGACTCAAGGAGAAGTCATTATTATGGGGGACTTCAACTACCCTGAAATACATTGGGAAACAGAAACCTGCAGTTCCAGCAAAGGTATTAGGTTTTTGACAACTATGAGAGACAATTACCTTTCACAACTAGTTCAGGACCCAACAAGAGGGGGGGCACTGCTAGACCTAATATTAACCAACAGGCCAGATCGCATATCAAATATAAGGGTTGGGGGTCACTTGGGTAATAGTGATCACAAAATAATAAGCTTTCATGTATCCTTTAATAAGATGTGTAGTCGAGGGGTTACAAGGACACCTAAACTTCAGGAAGGCAAATTTCCAACGGATAAGAGATGATCTTGGTGCAATAAACTGGGACGATATCCTGAGACATAAAAATACACAAAGAAAATGGGAGACGTTTATTAGTATCCTGAATAGGACCTGTGCACAGTATATACCCTATGGGAATAAACATGCTAGAATTAGGAGGAAACCACTATGGCTAAATAGAGCTGTAAGGGGCGCAATAAGTGACAAAAAGAAAGCGTTTAGGGAATTAAAGCAAGTAGGTAGTGATGAGGCATTAAATAAATACAGAAGATTGAATAAATTCTGTAAAAAGCAAATCAAGACAGCAAAGATTGAGGCAGAGAGACTCATTGCCAGAGAAAGTAAAAATAATCCCAAAATATTCTTTAACTACATAAATAGCAAGAAACTAAAAAATGATAGTGTTGGTCCCTTAAAAATAGTCTGGGTGAAATGGTGGATGAGAATGAGGAAAAAGCCAATATGCTAAATGACTTTTTTTCAACAGTATTTACACAAGAAAATCCCATGACAGATAACATGATCAGTGATAAAAAAATTTCTCCATTAAATGTCACCTGCTTAACCCAGCAGGAAGTACGGTGGCATCTAAAAATCACTAAAATTGACAAATCCCCGGGCCCGGATGGGATATACCCCAAGTACTGCAGGAATTAAGTACAGTCATAGATAGACCATTATTTTTAATCTTTAAAGATTCCATAATAACGGGGTCTGTACCACAGGACTGGCGTATAGCAAATGTGGTGCCAATATTCAAAAAGGGGACAAAAACTGAACCTGGAGATTATAGGCCAGTGAGCTTAACATCTACTGTGGGTAAAATCCTGGAGGGTTTTTTAAGGGATACTATATTGGAGTATCTGAAGAAAAATAACCTCATGACCCAGTATCAGCATGGGTTTACCAGGGACCGTTCTTGTCAGACTAATCTGATAAGCTTTTATGAAGGGGTAAGTTCAGGACTGGACCAAGGGAATGCAGTGGACGTGGTGTTCATGGACTTCTCAAAAGCTTTTGATACACTGCCACACAAAAGGTTGATACATAAAATGAGAACAATGGGGATAGAGGAAAATATGTGTAAGTGGGTTAAGAACTGGCTCATGGATAGGAAACAAAGGGTGGTTATTAATGGAGCACACTCGGACTGGGTCACGGTTAGCAGTGGGGTACCACAGGGGTCAGTATTGGGACCGCTTCTCTTTAACATATTTATTAATGACCTTGTAGGGGGCATACAGAGTAGTATTTCAATATTTGCAGATGACACTAAGCTCTGCAGGGTAATCAATACAGAGGATGACAATTTTATATTACAGGAGGATTTATGTAAACTAGAAGCTTGGGCTGATAAATGGCAAATGAGCTTTAATGGGGATAAATGTAAGGTCATGCACTTGGGTAGAACAAAACAAGATGTATAATTATGTGCTTAATTGTAAAACACTGGGTAAAACTGTCACTGAAAAAGACCTGGGTGTATGGGTGGATGACAAACTCACATTTAGTGGCCAATGTCAGGCAGCTGCTGCAAAGGCAAATAAAATAATAGGATGCATTAAAAGAGGCATAGATGCTCAAGAGGAGAACATAATTTTACCTCTATACAAGTCACTGGTGCGACCACACTGAGAATACTGTGTACAGTTCTGGTCTCCGGTGTATAAGAAAGACATAGCTGTACTGGAGCGGGTGCAGAGAAGAGTGACCAAGGTTATTAGAGTTCTGGGGGGTCTGCAATACCAGGACAGGTTATTACACTTGGGGTTATTTAGTTTGGAAAAATGAAGGCTTAGGGGTGATCTTATTACAATGTATAAATATATGAGGGGGCAGTACAAAGACCTTTCTAATGATCTTTTTACTCTTAGACCTGTGAAGGGACAAGGGGGCACCCTCTACGTCTGGAGGAAAGAAGGTTTAGTCATAATCACAAACGCAGATTCTTTACTGTAAGAGCAGTGAGACTATGGAACTCTCTGCCGTCTAATGTTGTAATGAGTGATTCCCTACTAAAATTTAAGAAGGGACTGGATGCTTTTCTTGAAAAGTATAATATTACAGGCTATATTAACTAGTTTCCTAGATATTGCGTTGATCCAGGGAGCTAGTCTGATTGCCGTATGTGGAGTCAGGAAGGAATTTTTTTCACCAATGTGAAGCTTACTGTTTGCCACTTGGGGTTTATTTGCCTTCCTCTGGATCAACATGTTAGGGCAGGTTAAGATACGATATGGGTTAAACTAGATGGACTTAAAGTCTTCCTTCAACCTTAATAACTATGTTACTATGTTACTATAATAATAATCTTTATTTTTATATAGCGCTAACATATTCCGCAGCGCTTTACAGTTTGCACACATTATCGTCGCTGTCCCCGATGGGGCTCACAATCTAGATTCCCTATCTGTATGTTTTTGGAGTGTGGGAGGAAAACCGGAGTACCCGGAGGAAACCCACGCAAACATGGGGAGAACATACAAACTCCTTGCAGATGTTGTCCTAGGTGGGATTTGAACCCAGGACTCCAGCGCTGCAAGGCTGTAGTGCTAACCACTGAGCCACCGTGCTGCCCTACTATGTATTATAAGGAGCACCATATCAGATATATGTACCTAACAGGAGTACATACAGTGTAGAGCGAATCATTATTAGGCTGGGATCACACATGCAAGGAATACGACCGAGTCTCACATGTTAATTCCCGGCACTGCCGCCAGTCTCGGGAGTGGAGCGTGCGGCCGCATAGCAATACATGGAGCCCCACGCTCCACTCCCGAGGCTGGCGGCAGTGAATTAACATGTGAGACTAGGCCGTATTCCTTGCATGTGTGATCCCAGCCTTAAGATGCAACTCACACACTTTCCAACTCCAGCAACCATAGTGGCTGAGTGGTGCACATCACAACTAATAGCATAGTCATGCAGTGTTTGACTTCTTCCCAAGAGAATACCTTGATGTGCCTTTTGCAGGCTAAGGGATCATACTCTTCTGCATTAAAAATGGACGAGTGCAATCCGATAAAAAATTGAATTGCAATCTAACTAATGCTATTCAATAATTCAGTGGTCATCTGCGATTTTTTTCTCAGTTCAGACTGGACTGAGAAAAAAATCACAGCATGCTTCTAGTAGCTACATTTATCGGATGAGACTCGCCAATGCAAGTCAATGGGTGCAAGAAAAAAAATTACTCACCCATCTCATAGGAAACCTGTTATTTCATCAGCCGAGCACAGTAAACTCAAAACCTAAAACTCTCAGAATAGAATAGAAGCGATATATAAAGAATAAAAAAAATGGCGTGGTTCCCCGAATTTTTAATAACCAGCTGATGGAAAACTGACAGCTGGGGGCTGATATTTAGTGCCTAGGAAGGGAGTAATAAACATGAAGCTTCTGGTTAAGTTCAGCTTACAGCTGTCTACTTTGCCTTTACTGGTTATTAAAATGAGGACCAATTTTTAGAAAAATGACATGGTGTCCCCCTATAATTAATAACCAGCAAAGGCTAGGCAGACAGCTGTGGGCTGATATTAATAGACTAGGAAGGGCCCTTGGATATTGGCTTTCTCCCATACTGAGAACATCAGCCCAGAAGATGCGGCAAATCTGGTAATTAGCCTCACTTGCTCTGGTGCGATGAACAGGGCTGCCACTAGAAATTTTGGGGCCCCATACTGCTAAATTTTCGGGGCCCCCTTGAGACTCTGCCCAGGATCCACCCTAGCTCCATCTCCACCACACTCCAGGGGGAGGCTAGTGGTGACTGGGGGCCCTCGTCCAACAGTGCCCAGGGGGAGGCTAGTGGGGACTGAAGGCCTTCATCCAACAGTGCCCAGGGGGAGGCTAATGGAGACTGGAGTCCCTCATCCAACAGTGCCCAGGGGAAGGCTAGTGGGTCCTATTGTACATGGCCCCTAGTATCCACTAGCCTCCCCCTGTGCCCTGTTGGACGGTTACGTGGCCCCCAGTCCCCACTAGCCTCCCCCTGGACCCTGTTGGACACTGCCTCCAGTCCCTACTAGCCTCCCTCTGGGCCCTGTTGGATGCAGGGCCCTGGGCAATAACAGTATTAGGGCCCCGGGCAATAACAGTGTGAAGGCACCCAGGCAATAACAGTGTGAGGGCACCCAGGTAATAATAGTGCGAGGGCACCTGGGCAATAACATTGTGAGGGCCCCCAGGCAATAACATTGCGAAGGCCCCCAGGCAATAACAGTGCGAGGGCCCCCAGACAATAACAGTGCGAGGGCCCCGGGTAATAACAGTGCGAGGGCCCATGGGCAATAGCAGTGCGAGGGCTGGCGGACAATAACAGTGAAGGGCCCCCGGCAATAACAGGGGGAGGCTAGTGGTGACTGGGGGCCCAGTCCAATAGGGCCCAGGAGCCCTGGGACCTGTTGGATGCGGGTCCCCAGTCACCACTCACTTTCTCTCATCAGCCACACTCTACCAGTCCAGATGCAGCCAGCCACGGTGAGCCTCCTCTCACTGCCGCCGGAGAGACTCATCCTGCTCGTCCGGTCCGTACCGTCCGCCATCCAACCCCACCCACGTGGCACACTGCACGCTGCTCTGCTCTGGAATGAGGAAGTGAATCAGCGTGTGACATCAGGACCATGATGCACCCAGGCCGGCAGCCGCAGTTTAAGGGTACAGTGCCCATTTCCGTTCGTCTGATGCATTAACAACACTGTGGTGAATCTTTAAAACACCAGTGTTGTTATGCATTGGGCGTTCGGAAGCGTTGAACAAAATTTACAGGGCCCCGATGAGGAGAAGCAAAGAGAGGGGGGCCCGAGCGTGGACCAGCCTGACAGCATGTTCGGGCCCCCCTTTTTGCTTCTAATCTCTGGGCCCCATACATTAGTAAGGGTAGTAATGCCCTGATGGCGGCCCTGGCGGTGACAAGTGGGGTAATAGGTTTGGGGTTTATGCCAGCTGTTTTATGGCCACTGTCATCAAGCCCAGGGGTTAATAATGAAGAGGCTTCTATAAGATTCCCTCATTACTAACCCCATATTCATATTATAAAAATTACACAGCAAGAATTAATTCCTTTAATTGAAAGAAAGACACAGACTCCTTTATTTTAAATAAATACTCGCCGTCCCTCTTTTCCCATTTATTACTGTAAAATAAAATAATAATAGACCGCCATATTCCTCAACTGTCCACCGAGAATGTGATGCTGTCCCGCAAAGAACTCAGCTATGCTACATCCAAGTGGTTTGTTGAGCGGTGGCATGATGCAACTGCTCATCAAGTCAGCTAGAACACACTGAGACAGAAGCGTGATTGCCCTCCTGCAGTGTGTAGCAGTGACATGAGATAGGTCACTGGAGTTCATACCTGATCACCGCACTGACGTCACCACTCGCTGCATGAGAAAGGGGAGAAAAATCATCCTACTTTTCAGGAACAACATTGGACCAATTTTATTTACGGTGATGAGTGTGAGCCATTAATCAGGTTATGCTGTCTTAGATATTTTGGCTGTTAAAGAGATCAAGTAAGTCAAATAGTCCCATGGCACATGCCAGTGTAGGTGGGATGTCATGTCAGAGGGCAATAGACTGCTGAGGAACATAGTGCGCTTCACTTCTGACTTCTGCCCCTTCTGTTCATTTGAAGACTGGTGTAATTATTATCCACTCCGTGCACACATGCAGGTAATGAGATGGATTTTTAAAGGAATGATGGGAAAAGGACCTGCCGACAGGTTTTCGTATAAAGCTAACGTTAAGGGAAATCTGTCAGAAACTGTAGGTTTGCCAAACTACCGTAATTACATTGCTGGATACAGTAGTAAAAAACAATTGGATGCTCCATTTTTTGAGAAATGAGATGGTGAAACAGTGAAATGGTGCACTATGACAGATTGATGATCGGTGCACTGAATCTTTGCATTACCCAGATATATGTAGCCTGACATTTATTCAGCATTGCTATTTCACTTTTATCAGCAGTGCTTAACAGACGTCAAGCGAGCCAATGAGGGAGGTGATTGGTGGAGAAGAAAGCGGAGGATTGATGTGCTAACCGGGGATTATCCAGTCTTTGTTACACTTGGCGTTTCATTTGCAGAAAGTTTCAGTCCACCAGTGATGAAATATTCATTTGTTGTCAGGAAGTTATAGGCTTTTATTAGTCCACCCAGCAATGTAGTTAGTCTGCTGCTGACCATAAAACTCTTACTAGATTATCTTATTCATGTGAAGCTGCTGGGTTATTTAGTGGACTATAGAAAGGCCAAAAACAGTCAGTTAACAAAATCTTGTGGACTCACTACAGTAGTCTGACCTAATGAGCATTAGTAACATATGCCAAATATGTATAAGTGAGGAAGCCTGAAAAATGTTACTGCTTGCTATGTAAGAAAAGAATAAAGATGTTTGTGGACAATTTCAAAGGAAACCTGTTACAGAGGTAGGCCTCTATGACTTCTGCCAGCCCCGTTCGCCTAGATTGTAAGGCAGTAGCATAGCTACCTGGGGGGCAGAGGGGCAGTGGCCCCAGGCCCCGAGCTCTGAGGGGGCCCACCTAGAGCTACGCTACTGTAACTGTATCGGCGTGCGCAGCACACTGATACAGTTACATTCTGCAGCAAAGCAGGGAGAATCGATCTCCCTGCTCTGCCGCTATGGGCCCCTGAGCAGGCGGGGCGGCCCGGTGCCAGCAGTGGGCCCACCGACCAGTCATCGATCGCAGGTTCAGCTGTATCGGAATGCAGCCGATACAGCTGACCACAGTGATGATAGAAGGAGCGAGCGCTCCTTCTTCCATCATCCCCCTCTCCCTGACAGCGGGCGCAATGACGTCACTGCCCGGCATCCGTTGTCAGGAGATGAGCGGGAGCAGTGAGCAGCGCAGGAGCTGGGAACAAGAGAGGTGAGTACAGGATTTATTTTTTCATGGGGGTGCTGCATTACACTACAGTCTGCCTATAGGGGATGGGGGTGCTGCCTTACACTACTGTCTGCCTATAGGGGATGGGGGTGCTGCCTTACACTACAGTCTGCCTATAGGGGATGGAGTGCTGCCTTACACTACAGTCTGCCTATAGGGGATGGGGTGCTGCCTTACACTGCAGTCTGCCTATAGGGGATGGGGGTGCTGCCTTACACTACAGTCTGCCTATAGGGGATGGGGTGCTGCCTTACACTACAGTCTGCCTACAGGGGATGGGGAGGCTGCCTTACACTACAGTCTGCCTATAGGGGATGGGGGTCTGCCTTACACTACAGTCTGCCTATAGGGGATGGGGTGCTGCCTTACTCTGCAGTCTGCCTATAGGGGAGGAGGGTGCTGCCTTACACTAATCTGCCTATAGAGGATGGGGGTGCTGACTTACACTAGTCTGCCTATAGGGGATGGGGGGCTGCCTTACACTACAGTCTGCCTATAGGGGATGGGGGCTGCCTTACACTACAGTCTGCCTATAGGGGATGGGGGATGCTGCCTTACACTACAGTCTGCCTATAGGGGATGGGGTGCTGCCTTACACTACAGTCTGCCTATAGGGGAGGAGGGTGCTGCCTTACACTAATCTGCCTATAGAGGATGGGGGTGATGCCTTACACTAGTCTGCCTATAGGGGATGGGGGGTGCATTACACTACAGTCTGCCTACAGGGGATGGGGAGGCTGCCTTACACTACAGTCTGCCTATAGGGGATGGGGGTCTGCCTTACACTACAGTCTGCCTATAGGGGATGGGGTGCTGCCTTACACTGCAGTCTGCCTATAGGGGAGGAGGGTGCTGCCTTACACTAATCTGCCTATAGAGGATGGGGGTGCTGCCTTACACTAGTCTGCCTATAGGGGATGGGGGTGCTGCCTTACACTAGTCTGCCTATAGGGGATGAGGGTGCTGCCTTACACTACAGTCTGCCTATAGGGGATGGGGTGCTGCCTTCCACTGCAGTCTGCCTATAGGGGATGGGGGCTGCATTACACTACAGTCTGCCTACAGGGGATGGGGAGGCTGCCTTACACTACAGTCTGCCTATAGGGGATGGGGGTCTGCCTTACACTACAGTCTGCCTATAGGGGATGGGGAGGGTGCCTTATACTGCAGTCTGCCTATAGGGGATAGGGGTGCTGCCTTACCCTACAGTCTGCCTATATGGGATGGGGGGCTGCCTTATACTACAGTCTGCCTATAGGGGATGAGGAGCTGCCTTACACTACAGTCTGCCTATGGGGCGGCTGCCTTACACTACAGTCTGCCTATAGGGGATGGGGGTCTGCCTTACACTACAGTCTGCCTATACGGGATGGGGGGCTGCCTTTCACTACAGTCTACCTATAGGGGATGGGGGGTGCTGCCTTACACTAGTCTGCCTATAGGGGATGGGGGGCAACCTTATACTACAGTTTTCCTATAGAGGATGAGGGGGCTGCCTTATACTAAAGTCTGCCTATGGGGGGAGTGCTGCCTTATGTTGCAGTCTGCCTATAGGGGGGGTGCTGCCTTGCATTACAGTTTGCCTATGGGGGCTGCATTATACTATATTGAGAACTATCTGGTGTATTATACTATATGGAGACTATCTAGGGGGCCATCACACAGTGTTGGAGCCATCATTGGGGAATACTAATGGGTCAGTATGTATACAGTCAGGGCTGGCGTCAGCACCTGGCATACCTGGGCAAGTGCCGGGGCCCTGAGCAGGCGGGGGGCCCACTCGCCGTCGGGCACCCCAGTGCCCATTAGCGGATGACAGTGGTACAAGCGCCGCCACTGGGCCCCCCCGCTTGCTCAGGGCCCCGGCAGCAGCCGGCGCAATACTTACCTCTCCCCGTGCCTCCGCTGCCGCAGCTCCGGGCTCCAGGGGGCGCATGCAGGGTGCCTGCACTTCCTCTCACAGCAGCGCCGCTGAATGACATCATCATTCAGCAGCCGGCTGTGGCAGAGAGAGCGCGGACGCCGGACAGGTGAGGTGTCTGTGTGTGTCTGTGTGTATCAGTGTGTGTGTGTAGTGCGGTGCTTTGTGTGTGTGTATGTGAGAGAGTGCTGCGGTGCTGTCTGTGTGTGGTGTGCTGTATGTGTGATGGTGGTGGGGGGGAGGCAATGATGATGATGAAGATGGGGAGGCAATGATGATGATGATGGGCAGGCAATGATGATGATGGGGAGGCAATGATGATGATAATGGGCAGGCAATGATGATGATAATGGGGAGTCTTTCCACAGCGCCCTTTCCTGAGCCGTAACAGCGCAGAACGCAGCACAGTGCAGAGGAGAGCTCCATATTTTGTATGGAGCATTATATGGGGACCAGTATCCTGTATGGAGCAATTTATGTGGTCCAGTATTCTGTATGGAGCATTATATTGGGTCCAGTATTCTGTATTGAGCATTATATGGGGGATGGAGGGGTGACATCCTGCATGGGGTATTATATGGGTGATGAGGGGGAGACTATGTGGTGTCCATAATATTGTATGGAGGACTGTACTGTCCAGTCTGTACAGTCATGGCCAAAAGTTTTGAGAATGACACAAATATTAATTTTTACAAAGTCTACTGCTTCACTTTTTCTAATGGCAATTTGCATATACTCCAGAATGTTATAAAGAGTGATCAGCTTAACAGCAATTACTTGCAAAGTCAATATTTGGCTAGAAAATGAACTTTATCCCCCAAAACACATTTCAACGTCATTGCAGCCCTGCCTTAAAAGGACCAGCTAACCTCTTTTCAGTGATTGCTCCATTAACACAGGTGTGGGTGTTGATGAGGACATGGCTGGAGATCAATCTGTCATGATTAAGTAAGAATGACACCACTGGACACTTTAAAAGGAGGCTGGTGCTTGGCATCATTGTTTCTCTTCTGTTAACCATGGTTATCTCTAAAGAAACACGTGCAGTCATCATTGCAATGCACAAAAATGGCCTAACAGGGAAGAGTATCGCAGCTAGAAAGATTGCACCTCAGTCAACAATCTATCGCATCATCAAGAACTTCAAGGAGAGGTTCCATTGTTGCCAAAAAGGCTCCAGGGCGCCCAAGAAAGACCAGCAAGCGCCAGGACCGTCTCTTAAAAGTGTTTCAGCTGTGGGATCGGGCTACCAGCAGTGCAGAGCTTGCTCAAGAATGGCAGCAGGCAGGTGTGAGTGCATCTGCACGCACTGTGAGGCGGAGACTCTTGGAGCAAGGCCTGGTCTCAAGGAGGGCAGCAAAGAAGCCACTTCTCTCCAGAAAAAACATCATGGACAGACTGATATTCTGCAAAAGGTACAGGCAGTGGACTGCTGAGGACTGGGGTAAAGTTATTTTCTCTGATGAATCCCCTTTTCGATTGTTTGGGACATCAGGAAAACGCCTCATTCGGAGAAGACAAGGTGAGCGCTACCACCAGTCTTGTCTCATGCCAACTGTTAAGCATCCTGAAACCATTCATGTGTGGGGTTGCTTCTCAGCCAAGGGAATCGGCTCTCTCACAGTCTTGCCTAAAAACACAGCCATGAATAAAGAATGGTACCAGAATGTCCTCCAAGAGCAACTTCTCCCAACCCTCCAAGAGCAGTTTGGCGATCAACAATGCCTTTTCCAACATGATGGAGCACCTTGCCATAAAGCAAAGGTGATAACTAAATGGCTCAGGGAACAAAACATAGAGATTTTGGGTCCATGGCCTGGAAACTCCCCAGATCTTAATCCCATTGAGAACTTGTGGTCAATCATCAAGAGACGGGTGGACAAACAAAAACCTAAAAATTCTGACAAAATGAAAGCATTGATTGTGCAAGAATGGACTGCTATCAGTCAGGATTTGGTCCAGAAGTTGATTGAGAGCATGCCAGGGAGAATTGTAGAGGTCCTGAAGAAGAAGGGTCAACACTGCAAATATTGACTTGCTGCATTAACTCATTCTAACTGTCAATATAAGCTTTTGTTACTCATATGTTTGCAATTATATTTCTGTCTGTGATAAAAACATCTGTCAAACACACATAATAACCAGAGGGCAGCAGATCATGTGAAAATATAATATTTGTGTCATTCTCAAAACTTTTGGCCATGACTGTACTGTGCGCTGTGAGGATTTGGCGGTTTTTGAGCTATTGTACAATTTACAATAGATATCAGTCATGTAATGGAAGAAGAGAAGTGTTTGGCATTGTACTATACCTATATTTCTCTGCTGTATCTGTGCATCATGAATCGTGGTCTGTGTTAAGGGGCCCACTGAGACTCTTTCGCCCAGGGCTCATAAAAACCTGGAGCCGGCCCTGTATACAGTGAGGGGCATTTTACTGTGCATAGGAGAGGTGTACAGGGGGAGACTCAGGACATTAATAAATGTAAAAATTGGGCACTTATTGTTATAGGGGAACTCAGGTTACTGTAACTGTCATATGGGGCACACACAGGGCATTATTATATTCTAGGGGACAAGATGTGGGCGCTGTGTTCTAGGGCACTTGCACCCAGCATTACTATATTCTAGAGGATTGCTTTAGAATTTAGAGGTCACACAGAACCACACAATAGGTGAAGTAATAGGGACACATACAGCAGCAGCGGCTCAGTATTGGGGTATCAGGTGCAGTAATAGGGACACATACTGCAGCAGCGGCTCAGTATTGGGGTATCAGGAGCAGTAATAGGGACACAAACGGCAGCAGCGGCTCAGTATTGGGGTATCAGGTGCAGTAATAGGGACACATCCGGCTGCAGCAGCTCAGTATTGGGGTATCAGGTGCAGTAATAGGGACACATATGGCAGCAGCGGCTCAGTATTGGGGTATCAGGTGCAGTAACAGGGACACATATGGCAGCAGTGGCTCCCTATTGGGGTATCAGGTGCAGTAATAGGGACACATATGGCAGCAGCGGCTCAGTATTGGGGTATCAGGTGCAGTAATAGGGACATACGGCAGCAGAGGCTCAGCATTGGGGTATCAGAAGGATGAGGGGTTTGTGCAGGTTGGGGATACATGGTGATAGGGCTGGAATATGAGAAGTAAAACGTACGTGTCTTTGTTGTATTCTCTGTAGCCGTGTCCTGGCTGGAGACGTTGTCATGTCGGTCTGGGCCAGATGGAAAAGACGTGAAAAGTGAACGATTCCATCAGAAAGACCGTCAGCGGCAAGTCACCAACAATAACTGTGCAGTAATCACTTATATGTTTTGTAGGACTAGTATTTACCACTGACCATATGAAGATAATATCCATGTTGGTCTTTATATAGAGATTATTGTCAGTAATAGCGCAGTCATCTCCTACATCCACTGTTAGGGTGTGTCACGGAGTTGTAATCAAAGTTACCTGGTTGGGGGCCCACTCAGAAGTTTCGCCCCCCCTGAACGAAAACCCCAGCTACGCCTCTGCTGTAAGGCCTTCCCTATCTGTGAATAGGTAGAGACCTGTCAATCTATGTGGGTGGAAAGAGAAGAAGATGGCAAGGATGTACTTCTGGTACTAGACATCCTAGTCATCATGTTCTTTGCTGGCACAGTGTTTGAAACATACATGTCTAAAATGACAAAGCCAGTCTCGGAATTATGCTGCCCGTAGTTCGAGCAGCACAGAGCCCCGCTGCCGCCACATCACAGAACCCCGACACCACTGCACCACAGAGCACAGGAGGCTGCATTTAAACCACCACCACGGGACCGCCGCCACAGGATTTGTAAATATATTGCGACCCCACAGAGCACAACCACCCCACAGTGCACAGCCACCCCATAGAGCACAGCCACCTCACAGTGCACAGCCACCCCACAGTGCACAACCACCCCAAAGAGCACAACCACCCCACAGCACAGCCACCCCATAGAGCACAGCCACCCCACAGAGCACAGCCACCCGACAGCACAGCCACCCCACAGTGCACAACCACCCCACAGAGCACAACCACCCCACAGAGCACAGCCACCCCACAGAGCACAGCCACCCCACAGAGCACTCCTGCAACACAGAGCACCACCACCACACCAGCCTGGACCACCGAATGACCTCTGTGACCACTCCTCTACCTGTGCTGATCCCTTCGCTGGTAAGCTGAATTCGGACTGTAAGACGGACCCCCATTTGACACATTAATTTTTTTTTCCTTATCTTCCTTCTGAAAATTTGGAGTGCGTCTTATGGTCCGGTGCGTCTTATAGTCCGAAAAATATGGTAATATAATATATATAAACCCTTGGACGGATATATTAGATGTAAAAAAAAATCTCTACTACCCCTATTTTTCTTATTTTAGTGTATATGGAGAGGTGAGAGCTGAGGAGAATGGCACCTATATTACATAGCTGGTATCTGCATTTAAGGCCGGAGTCAGACAGAACGTATAAAAAATTGGTCCGATTTTGTCTGCCGAGAATTGCAGAAATGTTCTCCATATAGTGATCCGTATGTAATCTGTTTTCAGTGCGATGATGCGATTTCCTCGCATCTAAGTATCCGTGTGACATCCGTATGCAATCCGTATGGCGTGATTTTGTCGCACATTTGCAAAATGAGCAAATGATGGATCCATGGGATGAAAATCATTAGAAATTAATCATGAAACCTATTTATTGGCTCAATAACAAGTCCCCTCCTCCCGCCTTTCCATTACAGTGTTTGCTGGTGTTTTTCTATTGCTGCTTTGTATGCAACATGTCATACAGGCTTACCTTCAACACTACCGAGCAGGTGCTTTTACACTGGGTTTTCTCTCAGCGTTTTGGGAAGCCTTACCCAATGATTGTGGATCCGAGGATGCGGAGAAGAATGTGGGTCCATCCACTTTTGAGGCGACGGCTGACTAAAGGCCATTTCCCCCGTCTGTATGCATCTCTGCGTAGCCATCCTGACACGTTCCAACAGAATTGTCGGATGAGCATGGCCACATTTGACATTCTTCTGGAGACTGTGCGCCCTGGGATCACCTACAAGGAGACCGTGATGCACAAGTCTATTTCCACAGAGTAGCGGCTTCTACTTACTTTACAGTATGTCCAAAACCTCTATGTTGCTTATGTATTTTATGTGGTTATTTGCTAAACACACTGTTCCCTTCTGTTTGTGTGCATTCTTATGTCCCTTTATTTAAACTAATTTTTTACAAACATTATGCCTTTCACATTCCCTGCTGTTTGTATTTCAGCTATGCTCCCTACGCATTGTATACTGATGTCACTTGTTGAGCCAGGGCTTAGTTTGCACTCTCCGTAAATGTTATGTTGCTCTAAATTCGTACGATGATGCATGGATATGTCCTAATTAGAGATGAGCGACTTTGGCTCCTGGAGGGACGAGCCGGGTTTCGGACCACCCTACTTTCCCAAAAGTCGAGTTGAACGAAGTCGGCCGACTAACGGAAAAGGTCAAGTCGGAGTCTAAAACCCGACCCCAATGCAAGTCAATCGGGAAGAAAAGTCGGCAGTCAGTGGAGGACAATAAACACACCTACAGTGCCCATTTCAATGCCAACAACATCAATTCTTATTATTTAAGCTTGTCAACCTTAATTTACTTTATAATAATAGTAACTCATTGAAAACAGGGGGTTATTTGGCTAAAGTTGTGGGGGGGGGGGCAGGGCTGGCTCCAGGTTTTCGTGGGCCCCGGGCGAAAAAGTCTCAGTGGGCCCCTTTAACACATACGACAATTCATGATGGTCCGATACGGCAGAGAAATATAAGTATAGTACAATGCCAAATACTTCACTTCTTACATTATGAGTGATATCTATTGTAAATTCTACAATAGCTCAAAAAACGGACAGTATAGTCATCCATACAGTATTATGGGCACCCCATATATTGCTCTATACAGAATAATGAGCCCCATATATTGCTCCATACAGAATGGGCTCCATATAATGCTCCATACAGAATAGGCCCCATATGTGCTCCATATGATGCTCCATATATAAAGGGCCCTATATGATGCCCATAAATAATGAACCCCATATGATGCTCTAGTATATGATGGGCCCCATATATGATGCTCCAGTGTATGATGGGCCCCATATAATGCTCCAAATATAATGGTCCCCATATATAATGCTCCATATATAATGGGCCCCATATGATGCTCCAGTATATGATGGGCCCCATGGATGATGCTCCAGTGTATGATGGGCCTATATAATGCTCCATATATAATGGGCCCCATATAATGCTCTAGTGTATAATGGGCCCCGTATATGATGCTCCAGTGTATGATGGGCCCCATATATGATGCTCCAGTGTATAATGGGCCCTATCTATGATGCTCAAGTGTATGATGGGCCCCATATATAATTCTCCAGTGTATAATGCTCCCCATATATTGCTCCAAACATTAAAAAAATGAAATAGCTCTCCTCGCTGGGCACTGCTCTACTCTGGACTCCTCAGCGTCGCCATCTTCCAGCTCTCTGCACTGTGACTGTTCAGCCAGAGGGCGCACAGACGTAACGTCATCGCGCTCTCTGACCTGAATGTCACTGTCAGGAAACACGGAAGACGTCACAGCGGTGGAGCAGGGAGAGGTAAGTATTGCAAGTGCTGGGGCCCTGAGCAAGCAGGGGGGCACACTCGTGGGCGTCGGGAACTGGCACAGGGCCCTCATAGTACTCCGGTGTCTGTGACGGCGAGTGTGCCCCCCACCTGCTCAGGGCCCCAGCACTTGCCTGGGTGCGCCAGGTGCTGACGCCGGCCCTGGGGGGGACAGCCCAGTTAAGGAGGTGGAAAAACTGGCATATGTTGAGGTATAGGCTGGACGTTTAGCAGCTGCAAATGGAGGAATTGGAGAAGTCGGAGGAAGAGGAGGACAAAGCAAGCCATTTTGCTGGCAACCTATGTGTCGTCAGGGGAAGGTTGTATAAAATCCTTTGAAACCCAGGCATGGTTCATTTTAATGAAGGTGAGATCACCTACATTTTGGGTCAACAGCCGGGTCCTTCTTTCTGTCAGGATTGATCCAGCAGCACTGAAGACTCTTTCTGATGGCACACTACCAGCAGGGCAAGTGAGCTCCTGTAAGGCATATTGTGCCAATTCAGTCTAGGTGTCCAGTTTACAGGCCCAGTAGTCAAAGGGGAATGAACTGTGAGGGAGAACATCGATAGGGGAGGAGAGGTAATTTTGAACCATAGTTGACAACTGCTGTCTCCTGTCTGTTGCAATCGATTCAGTATTACCAGTCGTGTGAGCGTTACTCGGAAAATCAGACCACAACATGGTCATGAAACCCCTGTCTCCAACGCCACTTCGACTGTGTGCACCACGAACACCTCTTCCATTTGGCCTAGAACGGCTCGGGGTAGAACCTGAATCACTGCTGTGTGCTGGGAATGCCTCTAACAAACGGTTCACCAGAGTTGCTTGTTTGTTCGCTAATATTAGCTCTAGGTTCTCCTGTGGCATGATGTTCTGTAATTTGCCTTTATAGCGTGGATCGAGGATGCTGGCCAACCAGTAGTTGTCATCCTTCATAATTTTGGCAAAGCGGGGGTCCCTTTTTAGGATCCGCAAGACATAAACACACGTGTGGGCCAATGTTCCAGGCGTCAATGATGCACTGCCGGTGGTGAGTGGAGGAGCACTTTCTGCCAAATCCACATCCCTCCAGTCACGCACAAACCCTGTACCTGACCTTGGCAAGCCAACATTTTCTCTTGCCCCCTGAGAAGCATCCTCCTCCCCAAAAAAATCATCCCCCTCATTCTCCTCCTCCTCCTCTTCCTTTTCTTCCTCCACCTTGTCCAGGACAGTTCCCTGAGCAGACAATGGCTGACTGTCATCAAGGCTTCCCTCCACCTCCTCCTCCGCTGTAGACGCCTGATCCTTAATGTGCGTCAAAGTTTGCATGAGCAGACGCATAAGTGGGATGCTCATGCTTATGATGGTATCGTCTGCGCTTACCAGCCGTGTGCATTCCTCAAAACACTGAAGGACTTTACAGAGGTATTTCAGCTTTGACCACTGCACACCCGACAACTTGATGTCTGCCCTCAAACTGCCTGCCCGTGTATCCTCCCACAAATGCATTACAGCCTGCCTCTGTTCACACAGCCTCTCAACCATGTGCATGGTGGGGTTCCACCTTGTTGCAACGTCTATGTTTAGGCGGTGCTTGGGGAGGTGGAGCGATCGCTGCAGCCTCTGCATACGACTGGAGTCTACGGGTGAGCGACGGACGTGTGAACACAGTCTTCGCACCTTATGGAGCAGGGCTAGTAACTCCGGATAATTATTTATGAAGCACTGCACCACCAGGTTCAAGGTGTGAGCCAGGCAAGGTATGTGTCTGAGTTTTGCCAGGGCTATGGCCGCCACAAAATTACAGCCGTTATCACTGACTACCTTGCCTGGCTCAAGATGTAGACTGCCCAGCCATGACTCAGTTTCTCGCTGCAAGTAGTCGGCGAGTACCTCCACAGTGTGTCTGTTGTCGCCCAAAGACATCATCTTTAAAACAGCCTGCTGACCCTTACCACTAGCTGTTCGATAGTGGGACACCTCATGTGCAACACTGGCAGATGCTGATGGAATGCTCATGCGACTGCGCTCTGTCGATGAGCTTTTAGAGGAGGAGGAGGAGGGTCGAACGCCTACAGCCAACTGTTGCCTTTACCGTGGGCTAGGCAGCACTGTCCCACCGGCGCTGTCCCCTGTGGACCCTGCATCCACCACATTAACCCAGTGCGCAGTGATGGACACGTAACGGCCCTGGCCATTCCTACTGGCCCATGCATCTGTTGTGAGGTGCACCTTTCCACTCACTGTTTGTTTGAGTGCATGGACAATTCGGTCTTTCACATGCAGGTTGAGGGCAGGGATGGCTTTTCTAGAAAAGAATTGCCGACTGGGTAGGTCATAGTGTGGGACAGCGTAGGCCATGAGCTCTCGGAACGCTGCTCTTTCAACCAAATGGAAGGACATCATCTCTAATAAGATTAGTTTGACAATGTAGGCGTTCAAAGCCAGTGAGGTTTTGTAGTCCATCCACGCTTGCAAATGCATGGTGTTTAAATGTCTAAGCATGCAACTGGTATTCAATTTTCGGAGATTTTTCCCTCGGCTAAAGGTCCTTCTGCACTTCTTACAGATAACCTTTACCTCATCAATATGATTTTGGTAAAAAAGTGCCACACTGTACTCTTCCTACTATGGGATAAATTTTCAGGGCTTGCACGCTGTGCTAATTTGACCGTCTGGCCAAGCTGTCCTGCAACTCTTTTTGTTTTTTTTAACATGTTTTTGGACTGCTACGTGCCTGCGAGATAACCGCAGCTGCAATGTCGATGCCTGCTGCGGATCCTCCTCCTCTTCTGAGCTATTGCCAGCTGCACCCTCTTACCCCAATGGATGCCAATCCGGGTCAACAACTGGGTCATCCATCACCTCCTCTTCAATTTCATGTGCACCTTCCTCTGTGTCACCGTGTAAGGTGTTAGAGTATGCGGGAAGGGGCACCTGAGTTTCATCAGGGTCAGATTCTGGCTCAGTAGACTGCGAGTGCAATGCAGTGCTCTGGGTGAATGTACCAGCAGAATCATATAGCAGTGGCTGTGCATCAGTGCATTCCATATCATATTCATCTTGGACTGGGGAATTCAGGATTTGACTTGATAACCCAGACATGGTATGTGAAAAGAGCTCCAGGGAGTAATCTGAAGCGTGGCCTGCCGCATCCTTCACTTGTGGTGGGGGTGAAGGATACAAGGAAAGGTGTTGTTCCTGACCAGGAGCCTGCACTGACGACTCAGTGCTTGCATTTTTTGAAACTTCAGAAGAGGAGGCGATAGAGCTGGAGGCTGTTTCGGCAATGTAAGCCAAAACCTGTTCCTGATGCTCCGGCTTTAGAAGTGGTTTACCTACTCCCAGAAAAGGGAGCCTTCCAGGCCTTCTGGAGCCAGGCGATGACGCAGGCTCAACACCTCCTGCCTTAGGTGCTATTGTGCTTTTGGCACTACCAGCAGATGCACCACCACCTGTCATGGGGCATCGCCACGAAGATCGTCGCGATTGCACATTCTGACTTCTCGCAGCTGAGTTGCTGTTTCTTTGTGTTTGGTAATGAGGGAGTTAATTTTACCTAGCTCTTTGCTAAGACTAGGTCCAGCCTCGCCCGGCTGCTTTTGATTATGTTCTAATTAGCTTCCTTTATATACCTGCCAGTCTGCTGGTTAGAGGCCGTGAAAGCATTCATACAGACTGCAAATAGGATCGGTTCTGAGAAGACTTAAGCTAAGAGCTCTTTTGTTGTTCATCCCCTCCTTGCTTATAGTTTATCTCCTAGACCTTTGGTGTTCCCTCTGTGTTTATATGTTGTATGAAAGACAGTATTTACTTTATCCCCTGTCTGTCTCGTTTGTCTATACTGTTTGTTAACCTTTACCTGTCCATTCCCTTTGGTGGTAATCAGGGTCCTTCTAAGGACTAGATTACAGTGGTCAGGGATTAGTAGGAGACAGGGTTTACGCTGGTGGCCTGGACCTCTGTACCATTAACAGTACCTCCAGGTAGAGGGACTAGTCAGGACCCCAGTTTAGGGTCAGCATAGACCCCGGTCCACCTCTAGCCAGAGACAGCGTGAAAAGGATTCAGTATTGACTCACAGGATATTATGTCAGGTAATACTATGCTATATATACATGTTAATGTTACCTACTTATATGTTAGATAGTATGTTGTCCCACTTGATAGATTACTGACATTATATATTTATACATCTGCTAGACAGCGTGACATTTTCACCGGCCAAACTAAAGATTCTCCCCAGCTACCATGGATCCAGTAGCCCAGCTTGCCCTGCAGTTGCAGAGGTTGTCCATGGAGCTTACGGACATTAAGTCCAAGGTTTTGTCCCCCCCGGAGCAAACCAGATCTGAACCTAAGGTTGCTCTCCCGGACAGGTTCACTGGTGGGCGGGACAAATTTTTTACCTTCCGGGAGGCATGTAAATTATACTTTCGGCTGCGGCCTCGGTCATCGGGGAGTGAAGAGCAGAGGGTGGGAATTGTCATCTCGCTCTTACAATGGGACCCTCAATCCTGGGCGTTCTCTCTTCCTCCGGGCTCCCCGGCCCTCCAGTCAGTAGATCGATTTTTTGCTGCCCTGGGGCTGGTGTATGATGACCCGGATCGGGTCTCCCTTGCTGAAACGAAGTTACGTAGGATACAGCAGGGAGATCGTCCAGCGGAGGAATTTTCTTCTGAGTTCCGTAGATGGCCACAGATACTCAGTGGAATGACCCAGCTCTTAGGAGCCAGTTTTGTCAAGGGTTATCTGACAAATTAAAAGATGTTTTGGCTCAGTATGATTCTCCTCCGTCACTGGAGGCTGCTATGGCCCTTGCTATTCGTATTGATAGACAACTTCGGGGAGGTGCGAGGTAACTCCGCCCCCTGTTATGACTCCACCCACTACTAAAGTCCCTTATATGGAGGTTCCCCTGGTCTGTTCTGAGGAACCTATGCAGTTGGGTGGGACATCATTTTGTAGGAGGGAATCGGCGGTGCGCCGCAAGACAAGAAGGTGTTTCTTCTGCGGGAGAGAGGGACATTTTGTTGGGGGGTGTCCCTCCCGTGCCTCATTGAGCAAAAAAGTCACCGAAAAACTGTTAATCCCAGGTTGTGTGGTGGACGACAACCTGGGAGTAGGTATTTCGTCCCCAGGTCCGTCTCAATTTCTCGTGCCTGCGGAGGTGGTGGTTGGTGCGAGAGTTGAGAGGATTTCTGTTCTTCTTGATAGTGGGTCTGGGGCTAATATGGTGGACGCTCGGTTTGCCCAGGTGCAAGGTATGCAACTGGGTGTATTGGCCAAACCGATCCCTATACTTTCTATTGACGCCAGACCTCTCGGTCAAGGTAGCTTTGTACAAGCTGTTCATAACATAGACCTTCGAGTAGGGGCAATACATAAAGAACAGTTGTCTTGTTATGTGTTGGAGGGTCTTCCTACTCCTATTGTGTTGGGACTTCCTTGGTTGGCTAAACATAACCCAGTGATTGATTGGCAATCCAGAAAGATAAGCCAGTGGGGTGAATTTTGCAAGAATAACTGCATGAACACGGTCATCGGTGCGGTCGTGCTTAGGACTTTGCCTCCTTTTCTGGAGGACTTTGGGAGATGTTCTCAGAGGAGGGGTGTCAAAAGTTACCTCCTCATCGCACGTATGACTGCTCAATAAAATTGCTTCCTGATGCCTTATCTCGTAGTTTCCCAGGGGCCGGAAAGACGGATGGCCCGGTTCCTATCCTTCAGGAGGGAGTGGTGGTGTCGGCTGTGTGCTCTGACTTGAGGAGGAGGTGTTGGAGGCTCAGGGGACGCCCCTGTAGGACCTCCAGGGAAACTGTTTGTTCCTAATCAGTTAAGACAAAAAGTTATCGAGGCACATCATAGTTCTGCTTTAGCAGGACATCCAGGGAGTAAAGCAACTGTGGATCTCCTTTCTCGCCGGTTTTGGTGGCCTAACTTAAATAAAGAGGTAATAACTTTTGTCGCGTCCTGTGGAGTTTGTGCTCGCTCTAAGACCCCACATACCCGTCCATCTGGGTTCCTGAGGAGGAATGATTCTCATCGTCACTTGCTTCAGTTTGGAGAGGAGTGCTGAATGGTCTGAGTGCTATGGGAACGGTTTCAAGCGGAGGTCTGATAGGAGGAGAGTGTCTGGTCCGGACCTAGGTGTGAACGATCTGGTGTGGTTGTCTACCAAGAATATAAAACTCAAAGTTCCCTCCTGGAAACTGGGTCCCAGGTTCATCGGTCCATACAGGATCAGTTCTATAATTAATCCTGTGGCATTTCGTCTGGACCTCCCTCCTACGTTTAAAATCCATAATGTATTCCACAAATCGTTGCTTAAGAGGTACGTGGCGCCAGTTAGACCGTCACTTCTACCTCCTCCTCCAGTGGTGGTCAATGGTAACTTAGAATTTCAAGTGTTGAAGATCATTGACTCACGTCTGAATCGCCGGTCCCTTCAGTATTTGGTTCATTGGAAGGGATATGGTCCTGAGGAGAGGACGTGGGTTCCTGCGTCTGAGATTAACGCAGATCGATTGGTTCGGACCTTCCACACGACTTACCCGGACAGACCTGGCCCTGAGGGTCCGGAGGCCCCTCGTAGAAGGGGGGGTACTGTCATGGGGCATCGCCACGAAGATCGTCGCAATTGCACATTCTGACTTCTCGCAGCTGAGTTGCTGTTTCTTTGTGTTTGGTAATGAGGGAGTTAATTTTACCTAGCTCTTTGCTAAGACTAGGTCCAGCCTCGCCCGGCTGCTTTTGATTATGTTCTAATTAGCTTCCTTTATATACCTGCCAGTCTGCTGGTTAGAGGCCGGTGAAAGCATTCATACAGACTGCAAATAGGATCGGTTCTGAGAAGACTTAAGCTAAGAGCTCTTTTGTTGTTCATCCCCTCCTTGCTTATAGTTTATCTCCTAGACCTTTGGTGTTCCCTCTGTGTTTATATGTTGTATGAAAGACAGTATTTACTTTATCCCCTGTCTGTCTCGTTTGTCTATACTGTTTGTTAACCTTTACCTGTCCATTCCCTTTGGTGGTAATCAGGGTCCTTCTAAGGACTAGATTACAGTGGTCAGGGATTAGTAGGAGACAGGGTTTACGCTGGTGGCCTGGACCTCTGTACCATTAACAGTACCTCCAGGTAGAGGGACTAGTCAGGACCCCAGTTTAGGGTCAGCATAGACCCCGGTCCACCTCTAGCCAGAGACAGCGTGAAAAGGATTCAGTATTGACTCACAGGATATTATGTCAGGTAATACTATGCTATATATACATGTTAATGTTACCTACTTATATGTTAGATAGTATGTTGTCCCACTTGATAGATTACTGACATTATATATTTATACATCTGCTAGACAGCGTGACACCACCACCATCAGTCCCAGCTGGCCCCCCCATCCCACATCCGCGGCCTCTTCCATCATACTTCCTCATGTTTGGGAAAATGTACCAAAAATACCAGCAGATATATGGTACTGTATGAGGAGCGTACAGCTGTATACGGTGTAGGGAAAAAATTAAATCTCCGTATATATTTCCGGAGTCACACACAGATGCTCTCTCAGTATGGATTTCACCGTAATACAAAGAGCAGATATACGGTACTGTATCAGAAGCGGACAGCTGTATACGGTGTAGGGGAAAATTTAAATCTCCATATATATTTCCGAAGTCAGACACAGACGCTCACTCAGTATGGATTTGACCGTAATACAAAAAGCAGAAAAACGGTACTGTATCTGAAGCGTACAGCTGTATACGGTGTAGGGGAAAATTTCAATCTCCAGATATATTTCCTGAGTCACATACAGATGCTCACTCAGTATGGATTTGACCGTAATACAAAGAGCAGATATACGGTACTGTATCAGAAGCGGACAGCTGTATATGGTGTAGGAGAAAATTTAAATCTCTGTATATATTTACGGAGTCAGACACAGACACTCACTCAGTATGGATTTGACCCTAATACAAAAAGCAGATATACGGTACTGTATCAGAAGCGGGCAGCTGTATATGGTGTAGAAGAAAATTTAAATCTCCGTATATATTTACGGAGTCAGACACAGACGCTCACTCAGTATGGATATGACCGTAATGCAAAAAGCAGAAAAATGGTACTGTATCTGAAGCTTACAGCCGTATACGGTGTAGTGGAAAATTGCAATCTCTGTATATATTTCCGGAGTCACACACAGACGCTCACATCAGTATGGATTTGACCGTAATACAAAGAGCAGATATACGGTACTGTATCAGAAGCGGACAGCTGTATACGGTGCAGGGGAAAATTTAAATCTCCATATAGATTTCCGGAGTCACACACAGATAGCATGTATTTGTCCGTGATACCAGCCGGTACACGGTAGTGTGTGAGGAGCGTACAGCTCTATACAGTTTGGGAAAAAATGAACGGTCGGTAACTGTGCAGAAAAAAAGAATATAAGTTTTAGTGCTATGTAAAAAGCAGTCTGCACAGCAGTGTACACACAGCAATACAGCTATCAGGCAGCCTAATAACCAGCGCTGCTGCACACAAGAAAATCCTCTTCTGTCACTGCACACTAACTGTGCAGCACAATTGCTATCAGCACAAGCACAGAAGAACTTGTCTTTCCAGCCCTAACTCTCTCCCTACTGATAAACAGCGTCAGCAACCTCTCCCTACTGTTAAGATCGGCAGAAGTAAAATGGAGGTCGGCGCTCAGTGCTTTTATAGACACTATGACGCCCCAAAGCAAGCCAATCACTGCAATGCCCTTCTGTAAGATGGTGGTGGACGCTGCTCATGTCATCTTGTTGCCCACAGTGTACGTCCTTGCTCATTGGCTGAAAAAAGGCGCTTGAAAGCATTCTGGGAAAATTGACTTTGGCGCTCGTTTTGCCGACCGCATGACCGACTGCACGCGTTGGCCGAAACCCGACTTTGGCAAAAGTCGGCGACTTTTGAATCTGACCAACCAGTTGTGCTCAACTCTAGTCCTAATAAAATTTATTTTCTTTGTTTATTTCTTCCAGATTTCTATCCACTGGGCTGTCCTATGCGGCACTGCATTTTAAGTTCTTAATAGGCAAATCCACCATCTCAGGCATTGTCCGTTCTACGTTCTCAGAAATTTGGTCCCGACTGCATCACTCGGTAATGCCAGATCCCAAAAACAAGACTTGCTGCGGATATCCCGTGTATTGGAGCCCTGAATGGGAAGCACATCCGTGTACGTAGGCAGCCGAACTTAGGCTCCCAATATTATAATTACAAAGAATATTTTTCTGTAGTGCTGTTGGCTCTAGTCGACATCCCATACATGTTTATAATTGTTGATATTGGAGCATATGGAGGAACTGGAGACTCCCGAGTCTTCAATTCTTCCATAATGGGTCGGCGGCTGCACAATAATCAGTTGGACCTCCCACCTCCACGTCAGCTACCAGGGTCTAATCTGAAACCGGTGCCTTATGTCATGGTTGGTGTTGAGGCCTTTCAATTAACCAGGAACCTCATGAGGCCTTATCCACGTAGAACCCTGGACCACCGGCGCAGTGTCTTTAATTTCCGCCTATCCCTGCACGGTGCCTGGTGGAGTGTGCCTTTGGCATTCTGTGTGCCAAATGGCGTGTTCTGCAGTCTGCTATTCAACTAAGTGAAGGAAATGTGAATGAAGTTAAAAAAGCATGAGTGGTACTTCACAACTTTAGAAGAATTCATGATTGTAGTGCAAATGCTGGTGATGATGTTGCGGATGTAAATAATGTCATGGCTACTACACATGGACATAATCCACGTCGGCCGCCCTCTGGACTTAAACTGCGGGATGTGTTTACTAATTATTTTGTTTCACTGGAGGGATCTACTCGTGGCAGGACAATGCAGTGTCTATGCTATAATTTTTTTTTTGGTATGTAAAATAAAAGTATGTTCATGTTTGCAGTGTATGATGTGTTATTGTAAATATGTGAAAATACTGATATGAAAAACATCATCTATATATTGTAAACACAACAAAACACACACATTTAATTAACTGACATTACTTACATAATGTTTTTTAAACCAAACAAATTGACATCATATGGCATATAGGACCACTATTACGGCCCTTAAACAAGTTGTAAATTTAAAATAAAAAAACGTAAATAAAAAAAGTATTAAAAAGAAAACACAAATTATGGTATGTAGGCGGAGGAGATGGCGGGAGGGCAGCCTGAGTGCTTTAACTACTTTGTGTGGCTAATTGATCATGACCCTGAGTGGTGCCTGATGCTGCCTGATGGAACAAGGAAGGGATCTATTGTGGAACATGCTGGTACAGAGCACTTGGGTATGGATTAACATAATCCAGGGTATTGCCAGGGCCCATTTGTGTATACCCCCCAGAATGTCCATATCTACCATACCCATGTAGTGGTCACTCTCCTACACTGGGTATGGTCAAGTGGCCATACTGGTGAGTTCCAGCTGTAGGCATAAAATGGCCATGTTGTGGGCGGTGTTGTATTGGGCCTTCATGTGGCTGTGGTGAAGGACTCTGTGTGGGAGGGGTTCACTCACTGATCTTGTGGTCTCCTCGGGTAGTCCAGGCATTTGTAGAACGTTTTCTCTTGAAAGTTGCCATCTCTCAAGGTATGCCAAGACTGGGTGGGGTTATTGGGTGAGGTGCGTGCATCAATAACTATTTGAATTGCACCTCTGGCCCACAGCCTCACGTTATGGGGAATTGTGCACAGATAGTGCACCAGAATCCATGAATAGGCCTCCTCCCCGTCATCATTGGCAGTGCGGGACAGGTAGTTCAATACCCCAGTATCTACTTGTCATTTTGTACCAGTGGTGGCAAGCTCCCTCCTGCACTGGCCATGGCGTGGGATTACTGCAGGCTGTGGTGATGTATCAAGGGGGAGTGTAGGGCTGCTACTGTGCCCACAGTCCTCCTCTTCTTGAGTTCCCTCGTGTCTTGCAGAATGGCGTGCTGGTGGTGGTGGTTGTTGGCTTGTTGATGGTTGGGAAGATGCTCCAGCCACTTCTTCCTCTTCATCAACAGGGTCGACGTGGACCTCGGAGTCCGAGGCAGTCTCCCACTCAGTTATGTTGGATTCAGTTCTGTTTTTCAAGAAAAAAAACAACAATAATAAATTATTACTATTGTACCGTAAGGCCACGTGGCAAATGTGTGGTGTGGTGATTCATACACTTACGGACGGAGATCCAGAACAGGAGCAAGAAAATGTAAGCAATCATAATAAATATATTTTCGCTTCTTTGTGCCCTCTGCCCCACTCCTGGCCCGATTCTGAAGCTCACGGCAGAACTGGTCATGGCAGCTGCACCACCGTCTAGTGTAACTTTGCAGTGTGTGATGTCACAACAAATGTTTTACATTAGGATCACAGTGTATGCATAGGCAAATGTAGGTTACATGCTAATGTGGCATGCTACTTGACAAGTGTAAAGGGGCAAATAGGCAGGATAGCAAGCATAAAATCACATATGCTGATGTTAGGCTCATTTGTTGCTTCATTTAAAAGAATTAAATGTTTTTTTATTTTTGGATAGTACTTACTCATTTCATGCTGCACCTCAGGTGTACTTTCTTCATATGTTGGGAAAATTTGGCTGCAGATACGCTTCCATGATGCGTCCTTGCGACCATTGTCTACATAATGAGCATCACGTAAATCCCAAATTTCTGGCCTCTCCTCCACCAGAATGATCAAAAGCTCGACATTAATTTGTCTTGCCATCTTTGTATACTCCGTGGAGGCGTGATGGTGGCTTGTTCTCGAACTTCCCAGGGTAATAGCGTACCAAAGCTTCCAGAATAATGGCTGAGGAAATTTCCTGTCACCTGGCCAATGCTTGCGTATTTCTAGCAAGTCACACACATGGTCCGTGTGCTGTGCGATTTTTTCTCGCACCCATAGACTTGCATTGGCGAGACTCAGCCGAGAAACTTAGAAGTTTTATGGCTCTGCTTATATGCAGAATGTGAAATGGAAAATCTAAAGTTAGATTCTAAGCTGGTGTCCTTTAGTAGAGAAAAAGAGAAATTGAAAAATATTTTACAGTTGGTCCATGTATTTCACAAGTTTGTGTCAGAGAAATAAAAAAATGACTGTGTAGAAATAGTGTCAAAGGAAAGTAGTGATGTTCCCGAGATTGACTGTAATGTGGAGACTGAACACGATGTGATGACACGTGTCTGTAATGGCTATTGAAGGTGACCTTGTGTCTGATAACGTAAAAAAAAATGGCAGAAATGTGGGAGGAGACTTCAGAACTAATGTAGGAAGAAACATGGGAGGAGATTTAGAAACTTACATAGATGACATACGAGGAACAGATGTTCAAAGGCCACTAAAAATAGAAGACAACTCAGAGGCCCAACTCCAAATTAAAGTTAGGAAAAATTTGTTAAAATTATGCAAAATCATTCCTGCATATGATAACAAAATCCATGTGTGTAGAAATTCAGAGATATTTGACAGTTTTACTAATAATGCACTCAACAAAAACCCAAATAACCAAAGCACATAACTGAAGCATATGTAACTATACCAAAAAGAACCAGTATAAAGTGCTATTTTAGAAAAAATATAAAATTTTATTGACATAAACACAATACAGAAAAATATACAAAATATTAAAGTAATAAATAAATGAACGAACGTTGAAAACAGGTACTACCAGACCAATATTAAAATTGGGGATAAGACCACAAATGTATCTAACCTACAAGCCATGTATATAACGCCCATATATTAGTATTATACCGAAAACACAGCCGCTTGAGTAAATAGTGAATCAGCCTTTACAGCTGCGTTAGCAACAGTGTGCCTCAGCGGCTGAAATAAAACATAGCGTTATTCAGGGCACTTACATTAGTGGTGGTCAGTGCTGTGTGGTATCCACAAGGCGCCCCAACGTGCGTTTCGTCCCTTCGTCAGGAGGCGAACGTAGGGAGGAAGGGGTGTGTACTTTAAATAGGGAAAGACAGCCAAAGAGAATTTGAGTTTCGATATGTTCATTACGTTTAATCATGTGTGCCATTTAGTGGTGTTCAATTGCGCATGTGCCGCTGACGTCAGCCCTCTTTTTGGCGTCCTGGGTTACGGACGCAGGCTCGAATGGGCCGTCTAATAGTCGGCGCATGCGTCCTGCTCCCTGTGCCCGCTCACCAGAACGCCGAAGGCTTCCGCAACTTCCACATGCGTCATACCACAGAGGAACCGGGAATATTAAGGACAAATTCAAATAGTAGCCATAGGAAAGGACGCTTATTAAAGTGACTAGTGCATGTATGTGAATATGTGAATAGACATCCAATATTATACATCATACATTAAATGTATTACATATAGCAGAAGCAATTAAGGACGAATAATATAATAAACAATATACAAAATTATAATAATAAATCAATAGTGTAGTGAAAAATAACAAAGATGATAATAATAATCCATAATGTCCTATCAGATATACGTATAGACATAAAAAACAAAAAATAGGACATAAACAAACATTATTATACTAAAATCTAATAAATTTAGTGCAAATTATATATAAATAATGAATATATAAATGGTGTAAATATATAATAATATTGACGAAAAAGCGTCCAAAGATATGGCATGATTTCATCTCCGAATATAGGTTCAGACATCCCAAGACGTCCCACCGGACCCCTGCGACCAGAACGGTCCAAAGACACCACTGTCAAAGGAAAATGTCATTCCCAAAAAGGTAAGTAAACCTATAAAGAAATATGTATAATTAAAAACAAAAATACACAAAAATAATGATCCTTATACAGTATGAAAAATAAAAAATAAAAAATGAAAAAAAAACCCCCCCATAACCCATACTAAAAGATACCAAACCCTATAAAAAAGAACTAAACCCAACATTTTCGTTAAGGCCCTTTGGTGTTACTGTTCGAAGTCGGTAGATCCATCGGCTTTCAATCTGTGCCAATCTTCTAAAGAGATCCCCTCCTCTCTGGCCCATGGATACTTGATCAATTGCTCTTAATTTCAAAAGACTTGAGTCGGAGTTATGAAAATCCCTAAAATGCCTAGGGAGAGTTTTTAATGATTCTTCCGTAACCGAATTCTTGGATTTATCAATGTCTCGTACATGTTCCCTAACTCTGATTTTGAATTCACGGGTAGTCATACCCACATAGATTTTCATGCACGGACATTGAGCAAAGTAGACAACTCCCGTAGAAGAGCAAGTCAATCTATGCCATATTTTAAAGGTACGTGTGCCATCCGAGTTTTGAAATTCCTTGCACTTTACTAAGTTCCTACAGGCTTTACAAAGTCCACATGGGTAAAATCCCTGTAGGGGAACAGAATTTCTTCCCCTATTCTCCTGTTGTTCAGAATTATAGTGGCTATGGACTAAGAGGTCCTTCAAATTCTTGGATCTTCTTGCTGTGACTCTCGGCACAGGTGGGATCAAGTTTCTCAGAATGGGATCAGTGTGTAGCACATTCCAATGGGTACGGAGTATGCCAACCAAATCGTCCCACTGCTTGTTATATGATGTGATAAATCTTAAATCTCCCAATTTTTTATCATTTTGCGATGATGTTTGATAGAGTAACCTGTCCCTAGAGACCTCATTGGCTCTCTGATAGCCTCTGCGTATTGTTCTATGACTGTACCCTCTCTCCCGGAATCTACAGTATAGATCTTTATTTTGTATATATATGATTATTATATTTTGTATATTTTTCTGTATTGTGTTTATGTCAATAAAATTTAATATTTTTTCTAAAATAGCACTTTATACTGGTTCTTTTTGGTATAGTTTTACTGATAAGTTTAATTTAACTAATGAGAAAAATCGGTTTTTTAAAATGTGGATTCCTGCAACCTTTTCCAGATGCTTAACATTAAAATTGTCTTGTGATAACGACTCACATGAAGATTTAAATGATAAAGACAGATTAAAAATTCTGATTTTCTGTGCATTAAATGAAAATTGTATAGATATTGATATTTTTCAAAAATTAAGGATTGGTTGGAAAAAATGTACCTTTACATTCATGTCCATGTTTGAACGATTGTACAGAACTCTCATTAACAATGTCAAAACACTTTCAATGATATAAAGTTTTGTAAATAAATTTGGGTTCCTAAATTATGTATCTTGTGTTATTGTGTCACCAAAAGATTCTTAATTGGAATGTGCGCAATCCCTTGATTTTGCTTAATTGAAAAAGAACCCTTTACATGGATTTGTCTTTATTTACTCAGGAAATTGTAATAACTGCATGATTTTATATATTTAACACTTAAAATAAATAATATAGAACTAACGGAATCTAAATTTTGTTTTTTGTGTGTTAATATTTTCTAACATTTTGCACAGTTATTTCTTTGCATGGTAATATATCTTTACTGCATGAACTGACATGACAGTCACAGCATGTGACATCTGAACTTTGGGCAAATAATAAGGATACCATACACCCCTATTTCAGTTTTTGTAACTTAAGAAGTTTGTAACCCCAGTGAGAAGAATTTCTGAGAGACCTCAACTTTTGCAAGTCAAAGGAATTTTTTAGGCCTCTTAAGTTCGAGGGTTCAGATACAATTGCAAACCCTTGCACCAAGTATAGCTACAACTCAACTCATGCCCAATGAGTCCTTCTATCTATAGAATGGTTTACAAACTTTTATGTTATGTATATTTGGGGAATATTCAAAGAAATATTAGGATATTAAATGTAATAGTTTTCAATGCATTGATAATTAGGATACAATAATTAGGGTTAATATACATGTATTCCTACTTTCGTATGTGGAATATGTGTTTTGAACTTATATGTGTCACAGTCAGAGTGACAGGTGACAGATGAGCAGCTGCTGAAAGAGACTATAACGTAAGAGTAACGTGGTATGTGTGATGTATGAGAGGCCTCATGACTCATGGTATGCTTGGAAAAAAACTTGTGTTTATGGGAAATAATGCAAATCAGTTAAATTATTAGAATATTAAGATATAATGAAATATAATCTACTCAACATATATTTCTATATTTCTTTAGTGATTATTATTTTTTGATTTAGTTAATTGTGGATAAGTGTAATGTCACGCTCACGCCCTGGCTGGTGGGCGAGAGCCAGGAGGTTGTGGCCCCACTGTGCCACAAACCAGACTACTCTGGAAGGGCTGTGACTAGGACAGCTGCCTCGGTCTTCACTGGAGCCTCTGATATTAAAGTCAGGCTTGTGCGGCAGGCAGCTGCCAGGTGCCACTCCAGGGTGGTGCCTGGCTGTGGCTGCTGATCCCACTGGTGAGATGGTGGCACGGCTGGACACTGGCAGGCAGGCAAGGCTGAGACACAGGGCTGGCAGGCACGGCTGATACACAGGCTGGCAGGCACGGCTGAGACACAGGGCTGGCAGGCACGGCTGAGACACAGGGCTGGCAGGCATGGCTGAGACACAGGGCTGGCAGGCAGGGCTGAGACACAGGGCTGGCAGGCACGGCTGAGATACAGGGTAGGCAGGCACAGCTGGGACACAGGGCTGGCAGGCACGGCTGAGGCATGGGGTTGGCAGGCACGGCTGAGACATGGGGTTGGCAGGCACAGCTGAGTCATGGGGTTGGCAGGCACGGCTGAGACACAAGGTAGATAGGCACGGCTGAGACACGGGGTAGGATCCTGTTCACACAGCAAGTGCAGGTACTGCTACTGACTGGATGAAATGGTGTATGGAGAAACAGGTCAGGCTTGTGCGGCAGGCAGCTGCCAGGTGCCACTCCAGGGTGGTGCCTGGCTGTGGCTGCTGATCCCACTGGGGAAATGGTGGCACGGCTGGGACACTGGCAGGCAGGCAAGGCTGAGACACAGGGCTGGCAGGCACGGCTGATACACAGGCTGGCAGGCACGGCTGAGACACAGGGCTGGCAGGCACGGCTGAGACACAGGGCTGGCAGGCACGGCTGAGACACAGGGCTGGCAGGCACGGCTGAGACACAGGGCTGGCAGGCACGGCTGAGACACAGGGCTGGCAGGCATGGCTGAGACACAGGGCTTACAGGCAGGGCTGAGACACAGGGCTGGCAGGCACGGCTGAGATACAGGGTAGGCAGGCACAGCTGGGACACAGGGCTGGCAGGCACGGCTGAGGCATGGGGTTGGCAGGCACGGCTGAGACATGGGGTTGGCAGGCACAGCTGAGTCATGGGGTTGGCAGGCACGGCTGAGACACAAGGTAGATAGGCACGGCTGAGACACGGGGTAGGATCCTGTTCACACAGCAAGTGCAGGTACTGCTACTGACTGGATGGAATGGTGTATGGAGAAACAGGTCAGGCTTGTGCGGCAGGCAGCTGCCAGGTGCCACTCCAGGGTGGTGCCTGGCTGTGGCTGCTGATCCCACTGGGGAGATGGTGGCACGGCTGGGACACTGGCAGGCAGGCAAGGCTGAGACACAGGGCTGGCAGGCACGGCTGATACACAGGCTGGCAGGCACGGCTGAGACACAGGGCTGGCAGGCACGGCTGAGACACAGGGCTGGCAGGCACGGCTGAGACACAGGGCTGGCAGGCATGGCTGAGACACAGGGCTGGCAGGCAGGGCTGAGACACAGGGCTGGCAGGCACGGCTGAGATACAGGGTAGGCAGGCACAGCTGGGACACAGGGCTGGCAGGCACGGCTGAGGCATGGGGTTGGCAGGCACGGCTGAGACATGGGGTTGGCAGGTACAGCTGAGTCATGGGGTTGGCAGGCACGGCTGAGACACAAGGTAGATAGGCACGGCTGAGACACGGGGTAGGATCCTGTTCACACAGCAAGTGCAGGTACTGCTACTGACTGGATGGAATGGTGTATGGAGAAACAGGTAGAAACCTGTTCACACAGCAAATGCAGGTACTGATACTTGACTGGATGGAATGGAGTATGGAGGAACAGGTAGAGACCTGTTCACACAGGAGGAGAACTGCAAGGCTGCGGAGAAGGGCTGTAGAGCAGCAAGAGGTTCTGCAGCGGCAGGAGCAAAGCAAAGTGGAACCGCAAGGTATGTGGAGAGGAGCTGCAGCAAGAGGTTCTGCAGCTGCAGGAGTGAAGCAGAGCAGAACCGCAATATATGCGGAGAGGAGCTGCAGCAAGAGATTACTGCAGCCGCGGGAGCAAAGCAGAGTGGAACGAAGCAGAACCGCAGGAGTGTGGACAAGAGGCAGAAAGAGATTTAGAGAGAACACAAGACAAGACACAGCAGGGAAGGAAACCACAGACAAGGAGACTAAAGCCTCCATCTCACACAGCGATCTCGCTAGCGAGATCGCTGCTGAGTCACTAGTTTTGTGACGCAGCAACGAGCTCACCAGCGATATCGCTGTGTGTGACATTCAGCGACGATCAGCCCCCCTGCTGGGTATCGCTGATCGTTGCTGAATGTCCTAGACATTTTTTTGATCGCTGGTCTCCCGCTGACAGGCACGCATCGCTGCGTGTGACAGGCGGGAGACCAGCGATCCGCTGGTAACCAAGGTACACAGCGGGTTTCCAGGTGCGGGGCTGTGCCTAGAAACCCGCTGTGTACCTTGGATACCAGCGCCCTGATGCAGGGAGCTGGTAACCAAGGTACACAGCGGGTTTCCAGGCACCGCGCAGCGCCTGGAAACCCGATGTGTACCTTGGTTACCAGCTCCCTGCATCAGGGCGCTGGTATCCAATCGTACACTGCGGGTAACTAAGCGATGTTACCTGCAGTGTCGCTGTCCCAGATCGCTGCCTGAGCTGCCTGTTTGGCAGCTCAGCAGCGATCATGTAGCGATACACCAGCGATCCTGACAAGTGCATATCGTTGTCGGGATCGCTGGTGTATCGCTATGTGAGACCCAGGCTTAAGAGACAGAGGTAGGACAGAGTTCAGACAAGGAAATGACACGAGACAAGGTACAAGGACAAAGACACAGGGACTGAGATATTCTGCCTCCTGGAGGGCGGCAAGGACAAGTACAAGACAAGGTCAGAAGCAAAAGCACAGAGACCAGGATATTCTGCCTCCTGGAGGGCGAACAGACAGGTACAAGACAAGGCTAGGAGTGAAGCCTACAAAGATGATGGAACACAGAACAAGACCTGGAAGCTCAGTAGCAAAACACTAACTGAGTTAACACATTGCACAGGCCAGATCCACAGAGTGGAGCTGCCCTAAATGCTAGAGGGCTAATGGTAATTGGTCAGAGATATATTAAACGAGTGCACCCTGATTCCACAAGAACCAGAGAGTTCTGACGCCGCCCCCCTATGTACACAGCCAGGAGACATGCAGAGAGCAGGCAGAAAGAAAGAGGCACAGAACATGGAGCCGGCAGCAGACAGAAATCACAGCATGACCTGGAGCAGAGAGCAAGTTGGTATGTGGGGAATGGGAAGCCATGCAGTGATACCAGCAGGGTTGTTACATGTAATCACACATCAAAATGGTTAAGCAAGAAAATCTACATTTAGAATCATTTTTTCCAATTGATAATTTTTTGGTAGTCAATGTTATTTTTAATGGTTACATAGATGGGTTCACATCTTCAGACAAATATATGGTATAAAGCTAATATAGAATTTACACAGATAATTTATAAAATAATTAATTATTTTTAACTTTGGTTTTGATAAATGAATTATTTCATAAAATAATATTTTTTGGTATTAAAAGGGAAATGTGTTATTTGATCCTGATTACATCACATTTAATCAACACCTCTTCTTCACACATTTTAATAAAGAAGAAATATAAATAACGTACAAAGGCATAACTATTGGGTATAATAACATTAACTATTATAAAGAGTCATTTCTTTACACTAAAGTTATTACATTTAAGGTTGCATAACTTAATATTTTGGTAACACAAGGTTATGACAGATATGAAATCATCCAGATAATGGAAATATTAAAGGTCTGTGTTACTGAGAACATAATTACTCTGCACCTGTTATCAACAAGGCCTTATTTTTATTTTTTATTCTTATTTTTCATTCTTAATTTTTATTCTTACATTATTTTTATTTTTAATTTTTAATTTTTATTTTTTATCACAATTAAAAACATCAATATTTAATAAAGTAATGTCTAGCACAAGAATATTGCTTCATTAAATATAGCGATGCTGTGGTTCCATTATAAGGGAAAAATGTTGCAGTTCTGAGTAAATGCAACAATTCTTTCATTCATTCATTCATTCACTCATATTTTGGTTCATGGCTATACATTCTTACATATTATTGGTCTAATTAAAATGAATAAAGTTTAAGTAATAAAGATGGAAACACTTGTTACATAAAAAACACACTGACACCTATGGGTTGAAAAGGTAATTACACCTATGACATAAAAATGTTTTATCACGTGAAGAATATGGTCAACAATGTATTATCATTTATTATTGTTTTATTATTCCAAACATGAATTCCATATAAATATTCTGATAATAATTACATGGATATTACTAATTGCTATGATACGCTGTGATATTATTGGTCAGAAAATTACCAGATTAGGTATAGAATAGGGAATGAAGACTTCAATCAACATACTTGAATTATGTTAATAAAGACTCTTCATATTTCTAAATTCAAGAGATTCTCAAAAGTTGCAAGAAGAAAAAGCCGCTATCCAGAAGTCCCAATAGGTAACAAGCTATTATTTCTGAGTAATAATAGACTGTGTCAATTATAAATCATTCCACCACTGACAATGACTGCAGTATCTAAACTGACAACCACGACTGCAGTATCCATCACTGACAACCATGATTGCAGTATCTAAACTGACAACCACAATTGCAGAGGACGATGATCCTATGATGCTACGATTAACTGTGTTATCACTTTTTTTTTTGTCAAGGTCCAGTGGTTTCCTATCACCTGCAAAGCTTCAATGAAAGCTAGTGAACAATAAGGTAATTGTCAGGAAGCTACCACCCTGACATGTGTCCTGTGCATTAAGGACTAAAGGCTGGGTCTCACATAGCGATACACCAGCGATCCCGACAACGATCAGGATCGCTGGTGTGTCGCTGTGCTGATCGCTGCTGAGCTGCCAAACAGGCAGCTCAGCAGCGATCAGCACAGCGACACTGCGGGTAAACATCGCTTACCGTATATACTCGTGTATAAGCCGACCCGTGTATAAGCCACCCCCCTAATTTTGCCACAAAAAGCTGGGAAAACTTATTGACTCGTGTATAAGCCGGGTGTATAAACTGCCCTCCTGCTCTGTGCTGCCCCCGTCCTGCTCCTTGCTCCCCCATCCAGCTCTGTGCTCCCCTATTCTCCTCTGTACTCCACCCCTCCTGCTCCATCCTCCGCTGTGCTCCCCCATTCCTTCTCCATCCTCCTGTGCCCCCCCGTCCTGCTCCATGCTTCCCCCGTCCTCCGTTCTCCCCGTCCTCCTCCATGCTTCCCCCATCCACCGTTCTCCCCCCCCTGTCCTGCTCCATGCCTCCCCCGTCCTCCGTTATCCTCCCCGTCCTCCTCCATGCTTCCCCCGTCCACCATTCCTCCCCCCCGTCCTGCTCATGCTCCTTGTCCTCTCCTCCATCATACTCACCCCTCCCCGTGCCATCGCTGAGCGTCCCTGCAATCCTGCAGCTCTCCCCGGCTTCCTTCGGCTCTCCAGCGCTGAGTGGTGATGTAATACCGCTCATTAAGGCCATGAATATGGACACCACGCCTATGGGAGTGGCGTCGCGTCCATATTACATGACCTTAATGAGCGGGTATTACATCACCGCTCAGCGCTGGAGAGCTGAAGAAGCCGGGGAGAGCTGCAGAAAGCCGGGAGAATGCAGGATTGCAGGGACCCTCAGCGATGGCACGGGGAGGGGTGAGTATGATCCCAGCCACCGGCTCCTGCCGCGGCACCCCCTACCCCGCTGGTTTCTGCCCTATGACTCATGTATAAGCCGAGGGGGCATTTTCAGTACGAAAAAAGGTGCTGAAAATCTCGGCTTATACACGAGTATATACGGTAGTTACCCGCAGTGTACATTGGATACCAGCGCCCTGATGCTGCGCGGTGCCTGGAAACCCGCTGTGTACCTTGGTTACCAGCTCCCTGCATCAGGGCGCTGGTATCCAAGGTACACATTGGGTTTCCAGGCACAGTCCTGCGCCTGGCAACCCGCTGTGTACCTTGGTTACCAGCGGATCGCTGGTCTCCCGCCTGTCAAACGCAGCGATGCGTGCTGGCCAGCAGGAGACCAGCAATCAAAAAAATGTTCAGGACATTCATCGACGATCAGCGATACCCAGCAGGGGGGCTGATCGTCGCTGAATGTCACACACAGCGATATCGCTGGGTAGATCGCTGCTGCGTCACAAAACTAGTGACTCAGCAGCGATCTCGCTAGTGAGATCGCTGTGTGAGACGGGGGCTTTAGGACTGGTTATGGTGTTATGTTTAGCGACAAAGAGTCAATTTTAACCCTTGCTTTGCTGACAAAAGATGTCACACCTGTTGCAAGACCAGTGCGGGTGACATGAAGGATTCCAGAACTATCCAAGGCAATCTCATTAAGTCCAGGTCTTTAACCCCTTCACCCCCAAGGGTGGTTTGCACGTTAATGACCGGGCCAATTTTTACAATTCTGACCACTGTCTCTTTATGAGGTTATAACTCTGGAACGCTTCAACGGATCTTCGCGATTCTGAGATTGTTTTCTCGTGACATATTGTACTTCACGTTAGTGGTAAAATTTCTTCGATATACCTTGCGTTTATTTTTGAAAAAAACGCAAATATGGCGAAAATTTTGAAAATTTTGCAATTTTCAAACTGAATTTTTTTCCCTTAAAACAGAGAAATATGTCACACAAAATAGTTAAGAAATAACATTTCCCACATGTCTACTTTACATCAGCACAATTTTGGAACCAAAATTTTTTTTTGTTAGGAAATTATAAGGGTTAAATTTTGACCAGTGATTTCTCATTTTTACAACAAAATTTACAAAGCCATTTTTTTAGGGACCACCTCACGTTTGAAGTCACTTTGACGGGTCTATATAGCAGAAAATACCCAAAAGTGACACCATTCTAAAAACTGCACCCCTCAAGGTACTCAAAACCACATTCAAGAATTTTATTAACCCTTCAGGTGCTTCACAGGAGCTGAAGCAACGTGGAAGGAAAAAATTAATATTTAACTTTTTAGCCACAAAAATGATCTTTTACAAACTTTTTTTTATTTTCACAAGGGTAAAAGGAGAAAATGGACAGATAAAGTTGTTGTGCAATTTCTCCTGAGTACGCCAATACCACATATGTGGGGGAAAACCACTGTTTGGGCACACGGCAGAGCTCGTAAGGGAAGGAGCGCCGTTTGACTTTTTCAAACTAAAATTGGCTGGAGTTGAGATTGGACGCCATGTCGTGTTTGGAGAGCCCCTGATGCGCCTAAACAGTGGAAACCCCCCACAAGTGACACCATTTTGGAAACTAGACCCCCTAAGGAACTTATCTAGATCTGTTGTGAGCACTTTGAACCCCAAAGTGTTTCACAAAAGTTTATAATGCCTGGGTGTGAGAAAAAAAAAAAAATTTCCACAAAAATGATTTTTTAGTCCCAAATTTTTGATTTTTCCCAAGGAAATTGGACCCCAAAAGTTGTTGTCCAATTTGTCCTGAGTACGCTGATACCCCATATGTGGGGGGGAAACTGTTTGGGCGCATGGCAGGGCTTGGAAAGGAAGCAGTAACGTTTTGGAATGCAAACATTGATGGGGGTCATGTTCCGCTTGTAGTGCCCCAGATGAGCCTAAACAGTGGAAACCCCCCACAAGTGACCCCATTTTGGAAGCTAGACCCCCTAAGGAACTTATCTAGATCTTTGGTGAGCACTTTGAACCCCCAAGTGCTTCACACAAGTTTATAATGCCCGGGCATGAAAATAAAAAATCCTATTTTTTTCCCACAAAAATTATCTCTTAGTCACTAATTTTTTATTTTCCCATAGGTAACAGGAGAAATTGGACCTCAAAAGTTGTTGTCCAGTTTGTCCTGAGTACGCTGATACCCCATATGTGGGGGGAAATCACTGTTTGGGCGCACGGCAGAGCTCGGAAGGGAAGGAGCACCATTTGACTTTTTCCAACCAAAATTGGCTGGAATTGAGATTAGACGCCATGTTGCATTTGGAGAGTCCCTGATGTGCCTAAACAGTGGAAACCCCCCACAAGTGACCCCGTTTGGGAAACTAGACCCCCTAAGGAACTTATCTAGATCTTTGGTGAGCAATTTGAACCCCCAAGTGCTTCACACAAGTTTATAACGTAGAGCCATAAAATTAAAAAATCATATTTTTCCACAAAATTGATCTTTTCACCCCAATTTTTATTTTCCCAAGGGTAACAAGACTCCAAAAGTTATTGTGCAATTTGTCCTGAGTAAGTTGATACCCCATATGTGGGGGTAAACCACTGTTTGGGTGCATGGCAGAGTTTGGAAGGGAAGGAGCGCCATTTGACTTTTCAACGCAGAATTGGCTGGATGCCATGTCGTGTTTGGAGAGCTCCTGATCTGCCTAAACAGTGGAAACCCCCCACAAATGACACCATTTTGGAAACTAGACCCCTCAAGGAACTTATCTAGATGTGTAGTGAGCACTTTGAACCCCCAAGTGCTTCACAGAAGTTTATAACGTACAGCCGTAAAATAAAAAATCCTTTTTTTTTTTACAAAAATGATTTTTTTGCCCCCGATATTTTATTTTCACAAGGGTAACAGGAGAAATTGGACCCCAAAAGTTGTTGTCCAATTTGTCCTGAGTACGCTGATACCCAATATGTGGGAGTAAACTACTGTATGGGCGCACGTCGGGGCTCGGAAGGGAAGTAGTGACGTTTTGGATTGCAGACTTTGATGGATTGGTCTGGGGCGTCATGTTGCATTTGGAGAGCCCCTGATGTGCCTAAACAGTGGAAACCCCCCACAAGTGACCCCATTTTGGAAAATAGACCCCACAAGGAACTTATCTAGATGTGTGGTGAGCACTTTGAAGCCCGAAGTGCTTCACAGAAGTTTATAGCGTACAGCCGTAAAAATAAAAAATCCTTTTTTTTTTTACAAAAATGATTTTTTCGCCCCAAATATTTTATTTTCAAAAGGGTAACAGGAGAAATTGGATCCCAAAAGTTGTTGTCCAATTTGTCCTGAGTACGCTGATACCCAATATGTGGGAGAAAACTACTGTATGGGCGCACGTCAGGGCTCGGAAGGGAAGTAGTGATGTTTTGGATTACAGACTTTGATGGAATGGTCTGGGGGCGTCATGTCGCATTTGGAGAGCCCGTGATGCGCCTAAACAGTGAAAACCCCCCACAAGTGACCCCATTTTGGAAAATAGACCCCACAAGGAACTTATCTAGATGTGTGGTGAGCGCTATGAAGCCCCAAGTGCTTCACAAAAGTTTATAACATACAGCCGTAAAAACAAAAAAATCATTTTTTTTTTACAAAAATGATATTTTCGCCCCCAGTTTTTTATTTTCCCAAGGGTAACAGAAGAAATAGGACAAATTGCACAATAACTCTTGGGGTACAGAGTATGCTGATACCCCATATGTGGGGGTAAACTACTGTTTGGGCGCATGGCAGAGCTCAGAAGTGAAGGAGCACCGTTTGACTTTTTCAACGCAGAATTGGCTGGAATTGAAATCAGACGCCATGTCACATTTGGAGAGCCCCTGATGTGCCTAAACAGCAGAAACCCCCCAATTCTAACTCCAACCCTAACCCCAACACACCCCTAACCCTAGTCCCAACCCTAACCACAAACCTAACCCTAACACACCCCTAACCCTAATCCCAACCCTAACCCTAATCCTAACGTTAGCGCCAACCCTAACCCTAACTTTAGCCGCAACCCTAACCCTAATGGGAAAATGGAAATAAATAAATTTTTTAAATTTTATTATTTTTCCCTAACTAAGGGGGTGATAAAGGGGGTTTGATTTACTATTTATAGCGGGTTTTTGTGATTGGCAGCTGTCACGCTAAAAGACGCTTTTTATTGCAAAAAGTAGTTTTTTGCATCACCACATTTTGAGAGCTATAATTTTTGCATATTTTGGCCCACAGAGTCATGTGAGATCTTATTTTTTTGCGGGACGAGGTGACGTTTTTATTGGTACCATTTTTGAGCATGTGACGTTTTTGATCGCTTTTTATTTCGATTTTTGGGAGGTTAGAATGAACAAAAATCAGCAATTCATGAATTTCTTTTGGGGGAGGCGTTTATACTGTTTCGCGTGTGGTAAAATTGATAAAGCAATTTTATTGTTTGGGTCAGTACGATTACGGTGATACCTCATTTATATCATTTTTTTATGTTTTGGGGCTTTTATAGAATAAAAGCAATTTTATCTAAAAAATTATTATTTTTGCATCGCTTTATTCTGCGAGCTATAACTTTTTTATTTTTTTGCTGATTATGCTGTATGATGGCTCGTTTTTTGCGGGACAAGATGACGTTTTCAGTGGTACCATGCTTATTTATATCGGTCTTTTTGATCGCGTGTTATTCCACTTTATGTTTGGCGGTATGATGATAAAGCATTGATTTTTTGCTTATTTTTTTTTTTTTTTTTTAAGGGGTTCACTAAAGGGGTTAACTAGTGGGATAGTTTTATAGGGGGGGTCGTTACGGACGCGGCGATACCAAATATGTGTACTTTTATTGTTTTGTTTTTTTTATTTACAGGAAGAAATGAATTTATTGGGGAATATTTTTTTTTTTTTTTATGATTTTTTTTACCACTTTTTATTTTCATTTTTTTTAACTTTTTTACTTTGTCCCAGGGTGGGACATCACAGTATTTTAGCAGATCGCTGGTGTGACAGTGTGCACAGCACTCTGTCACACCAGCGATCGCTCTGGCAGTGCTGCAGGCTTCTCAGTGCCTGCTCTCAGCAGGCACTGAGGAAGCCGCCTCCCTGCAGGACCCTGGCGCCATCTTGGATCCGGGGACCTGGAGGGAGGACGGACCCTCGGAACAGCGCGACACATCGCGCTGCTCTGAGGGTCTCAGGGGAGCGCGCAAGGAGCCCCCTGCCTGCGCGATCCTCCCCTGTGCCCCCTGGTACAGCGCGATCATGTTTGATCGCGGTGTGCCAGGGGTTAATGTGCCGGGAGCGGTCCGTGACCGCTCCTGACACATAGTGCTGGGTGTCAGCTGTGATAATCAGCTGACACCCGGCCGCGATCGGCTGCGCTCCCCCAGGGAGCGCGTCCGGTCGCACGGGACGTACTATCTCGTCCATGGTCATACGGGCCCAGGTACCATGGACGGGATAGTACGTCTGATGGCAGTAAGGGGTTAAAGGTGACACTGCACAGATTTTAAAGCTACATTTTATTTATGGACTTTCTTTTCTTATCAACATTTGAATTTATAGACTTTGATTGATACATGACACATGGTCTCTACAAAATCTACACATTATAATTTATTTCAAAGGAATTATCATCTAAAGACTGTGTTTTAAAAGAACCAAGAAGACGGGAAGACATCAAGAAGAAGACCAGATGACATCAGATGATGATTAAGCCTGTGTTGTTTCAATTTAGATTTAGATAAGTATAATTATACATTTTATATGAATATTAATCATGGCTTACCATAACACGAATTCACATCATTGTGTTATTGAGTATGTATAACAATAATCTGATATTATTATTATTATTACGACAATAAATTATTTTGCCAAAGAAGAAGAAAAGAAGAAATAAGATCTTATCTACTTTGAGGGTTCCAATTAATGTCTGTCACACTCAAAAGGGGAATTGTTACATATTAATTATTGGTTATTGATTTATTCTTGTTACACTTAATTCTGTACTGACCACATTTGCTTGTGGTTATTTCAGTATATTTTGCTCATGGTAAATGTCAACACCATATAGAGAGAACACGTTCTCTGTTGGATGTATATAACACATGACCCATAGGAAAGGGGTCTCTCTTCGCTCTTCTTCGCTCTCTTGGGACATACTTCGCTCACACTTCACATAGACATCAGATGACAGATGAAGAGTTAACCATGCTCTTGACAGAGACAGACACCATCTACCATTCAGGATCCCAGAAAAGATGGGGAACAAACTTTGATATGGACAAATGAACAATCTCTTTGTAACTATTGTTACTATTTCATCTATTTTATGTTTTGCTGCAATTATGCTTTTTGGTGGACAATCCAATAAACCACTACATTTTTTATAAGAAACATCATGACATTTTCTTTAGAGTATTGCATCTGGTAAAGAGTCCTAAATAAATAAATATACAAAATAAGTATATTTAACACTACTTATATGTGTTAATTACTTGGGCTTGGAGGAAGCATAATTCTCACGCGAAACAGAGGTCAGCCAATTTTGGTCTCCACATTCTCGTTTATAGAACCACAATAAAGTGCTTCTTTAACATGAAGTGGTGAGTGCCCCATTTTCTTCTTGCACTGTATATGTATAGGGTCGGACTGGCCTGACAGGGTATTGGTGAAATCACCAGTGGACCCTTCATGTGAGCGAGAGAAAAAAAAAGAAGAGCCTTCAGGTTTTAAGGGGCACGGGCCCTTTTTAAAATGCATGCAGAGTACATGCAGGAGAGTGTGCACACAGCGCTCTTTACCTGAACTGCCCTGTCGCGAGTCATGATGAAGGCTGACATTGGTCTGTATGACGTCACTGGCATATAACGTCTTTGTCATGCGTCGCCTGCAAAGGGGACACTCACATTGGCCGCTGGCCTCTGCTAGGTCGGCGTCCATTTTAACATGAGCTGTGGATCTGCAAGAAGATGTCAGCGCAGGAGCACAGGAAGGTAAGATAAATTTCTTTTGAAGATACAGGGGCTTATGGGGCCAGGATGGACATATGGGGGCCTATATGGATATGGGACATATGGAGTTCAGGATGGACATATGGGAGTCAAGATTGACATATGGGGTCAGAATAGACATATGTGGGCTAGGATGGACATGGGACAAATGGGGGCAGGATGGACATATGGGGGCCAGGATTGACAAATTACATAGGGGTCCAAGATGGGGCACATTATTAAATAAAAGGGGTCACGATGAGGTATGTAATTATTGTATGGGGGCCAGAATGAAGGAACATACAATATTAGTTAATGGTGGCAATTAGAGGACATTGTTAATGCTGTAACATAATTTACTTTTTAGGAGACTGTTTTCCATGAGGGGAAACAAAAGGGAGGTCCTGTTTACTGTGCAAGGTGGCACTAAGTCACTTTTATTCTTCAGCTGGCATAGTGTAGAAACAAGGAAAAAGTGGGGAATGTGCTCTAGAAGCGATCAGCTATTGATGACTGTGATTTATTTTCTGCAGAGACGAGTCCTGGCAGGAAGAAGTGATGGCTGTCTGTGCCAGATGAAGAAAAAAAGCGAAGATGAAGGACTTCACCTAGAGACGTCACTATTGAGTCGCTGTTTCACATGTACATGCACACTATACACAATATACTATATGCAGAGCTCCTCTGTATAATGTCACTGGTGATCACTATATTATCTGTACACTGACACTATATACTGGGTTCTGGTGTATAATGTCTGTTAAGGGCCTGCGGAATGCACCTAATAGATATTAAGGAGAGATGCGTTCGCAGCGCGGGGTCCACCGTGCATGCAGAGCCTGCTGCTAGTAAGATGGCGCAAATAGGCAGTACGAGTGAACTCTGTTATCCCACAGAGTCGCAGATGTAAACGCCGTAGCACTATATGGCGGCATGGGCGAACTCTGTTATTCCACAGAGTCGCTAACTAAAATGCTGTAGCGCTATATGGCAATATAAGCGGACTCTGTTAATTCACAGAGCCACTGTGACAAAGACTGTGTCCTGTCAGACTCACAGGAGACACAGATGACTGCTAAGCGGATTGCAGTCTGTGGTCATGCAATCAGAACACAAGCAATAATCTCCTCACCGGAGTAGCCGGTATTTTAATGGCGTTTTCAGCCAAGCCCTGAACACGTGCATACAAAACTCCTCACCGGAGGTGCCAGTATTCTAGGGGCTTATTTCAGCCGGACCGAACCATGACCACACTGGCGCAAGCACGTAACAGATTTGATACTAGCGCACGGCCGTGCTGTTATGCCACCTTTTTATAGTAGCAACTACAGGACCTTCCAGAAAAGGACCAATGAGAAACTGTTCCAGAACACAAGCAGTTTCAGGACCTTCCTGGCGGATTAATGGGAGTCGCTGCTGTAACCGAGCATGTGACCCCTGATCTTCAATGGGAGATCTTGCCCTGGGCATGCTCAGATGGAGAAAGCGAGGACTTTGTCCCAGGGCTGCCTGCTCCAGCACTGGTTATAATAGAGGAACCAGGAGAGGCAGCATCAAGCCTCTGCACAGTATTAGACCGAGCGAGACGCTGGGACCGACGTCTCCGCTGAGCAGGCTCCACTGCGGCCGGAGATGGATGGGGACCGCAGCGGGACTGGTTCGAGATTCCCCTTGTGCAGCAGCGGGAACTCGATCCCTAACATTACCTCCCTCCTAGGGCCCCCCCTTCTTTGGGCCTCGCTGCGTTCAAAGGCAGCGATGAGCTGCGGAGTGTGAACGTGCTCGGCAGGCTCCCAGGACCTATCCTCAGGCCCATAACCCCTCCAATCCACCAAATGAAATATTTTGCCCCGTACCACCTTACACCCTACGATGGCATTCACCTCATGATCGTCCGTAAACGAACTTGATGTCCCGGTAGATGACTCGGAAAACCAGGACATGAGCACGGGTTTCATGAGGGATACGTGAATGGTGTCAGAGATACCCAGGCGTGGTGGAAGGGCCAAACGATATACCACAGGGTTAACCTGCTCGAAGACTTTGAAAGGACCCAGGTAGCGGGGTGCCAACTTGGTGGACTCAACTCGCAGCCTGATGTTACGGGCGGAGAGCCACACCAAGTCCCTAGGAGCAAATGTCGGAGCGGGGTGCCGATGTGCGTCGGCGGAGGACCTCATCCTCTCCTTGGACACCTGAATGGCATCCTGGGTACGATCCCAAATGTCCCATGCCTCCACAGCCCAGTCTGCCACCCTGGAGTCGGCTGAAGACAAGGGCATGGGCACCGGAACCCCCGGATGCTGACCGTAGTTTAGGAGGAATGGAGTCTGTCCGGTGGAGTCAGCCACAGCATTGTTTAGTGCAAACTCAGCCCACAGTAGCAAGGATGCCCAGTCATCCTGCCTGGCTGAGACAAAATGTTGTAGATAGGTGACCAAGGTCTGGTTGGCCCTCTCTACCAACCCATTCATCTCGGGATGATACGCAAAGGAGAGATTTAGCTCAATGCTGAGTAGCTGACACAGCTCTCTCCAGAACCGAGACGCAAACTGGGGACCTCGATCACTAACGACTTTGTCTGGCATACCGTGTAAACGGAAAATATGCCTAATAAATAATGCTGCCAAAGCCCGTGCAGACGGTAACTGTGGTAACGGCACCAAGTGCATCATTTTGGAGAAGTGGTCGGTTATCACCCAGATGATGGTGCAGCCCCGAGACTTGGGTAAGCCCACCACAAAATCCATCCAGACCATCTCCCAAGACCTGTCTGCCACCGGCAAAGGAAAAAGTAACCCAGCCGGCCGTTGTCGAGGGTACTTATTCTTGGCGCAGAACATGCACGCCTGAACATATTCCCTGATGTCACGGACCATATGTGGCCACCAGTATGTCCTCGCCAGCAACTCAGATGTCCTTTTTGTCCCGAAATGTCCACCAACCCTGGAGGAATGTGCCCAAGAAAATACTTCCGGTCGCAAATTGGTGGGTACAAAAGTCTTGCCCGGAGGCACAGACTCAAGCGAAACTGGAGCCACAGTTCTTAGGCTCTCACAGGGGACAATAAGCCGAGGCTCCTCCTCCACCTCCTCAGAGGATATGATGGAGCGAGACAGAGCATCGGCCCGAATGTTCTTCTCACCGGAGAGGAAATGGAGGGTGAAATGGAATCGGGAGAAGAACAGGGGCCATCTGGCCTGGCCGGAATTCAGCCGCTGGGCTGTTTGCAAGTACACCAAGTTTTTGTGGTCCGTGAAGACCTGGAAGGGAAAGCGAGCCCCCTCCAGAAGATGTCTCCACTCGGAGAAGGCCAACTTCATAGCCAGTAACTCCCTGTCCCCAATGGAATAAGTCCTCTCTGCTGGTGTAAAAATTTTAGAAAAGAAGAAGCAGGGATGCTTCCGACCTTGAGCATCCTTTTGATAAAGGACTGCTCCAGCGCCAACAGAAGAGGCGTCCATCTCTAAAATAAACGGCTTATCTACATCGGGGCGATGTAATATGGGAGCACTGGTAAAATGCAACTTGATGGAAAAGAACGCCTTGGAGACCTCCTCAGACCACAACTTGGGATTTGCTCCCTTCTTGGTGAGGGCTACCAAGGGAGCTACCAAAGTCAAGAAATGGGGAATGAACTGGCGATAATAATTAATGAACCCCATAAAGCGCTGCACCCCTTTAAGAGAATGGGGTTCTTGCCAGTCCATCACAGCCTGTAGTTTGGCAGGATCCATAGCCAATCCCTGGGCGGAGATGATATAGCCCAGGAAAGGTAAAGACTCCTGCTCAAGCATGCATTTCTCCAACTTTGCATAGAGGGAATTCGTCCGTAAAAGGTCGAAGACTTTGCAGACATCCCTCCGGTGAGAGTCAATATCTGGAGAAAAGATGAGAATATCATCCAGATAGACTACTACAGAGGTAGAAAGCATATCCCGGATGATGTCATTGACAAAGTCTTGAAAACAGCTGGGGCATTACAGAGCCCGAAGGGCATCACCAGGTATTCATAATGCCTATCCCTGGTATTAAAAGCCGTCTTCCATTCGTCCCCTTCTTGGATGCGAATCAGGTTATATGCACCACACAGGTCTAATTTAGCAAATACCCTTGATCCCCGGAGCCTATCAAAGAGCTCAGAAATCAGGGGCAACGGATACTTATTCTTAACGGTGATGGTGTTAAGACCCCTGTAATCTATACACGGACGTAATTCTCCAATCTTCTTCTGCAGGAAGAAGAACCCCGCCCCTGCTGGTGACACCAACTTCCTAATGAACCCTCTTGCCAGATTCTCCTGGATATATTGAGACATAGCCTCTGTCTCAGGAAGAGAGAGAGTATAGACTGTTGTGAATGGGTTTGAGATGAGTTCTGAGCAGAGACTCCCTCTGGTGGTTACAAGCGATACTGGTCTGTTCAGTGAAGATTGTGAGGACTGGGAATCAGGTGTTACTGACTGGTCTTATATAAGGGAGTCACCTTCCCATCAGGGTTGCCGGTGATCAATTGTTCTGGTCTGAATCCTTCATTCCTGTTTCCCTTGTGGCCTGCTGTGTCGTGTCTGCATCTCCTGCTAACAAATAGGACATTTTCTTCTTTTTGTTTTTGTACTATATTTTTGCATTTTGTCCTGCACTTCTGTGGGGGCCTTCTGGTCCCCTCCGGGGGCTTTTGCCCTCTCAGTTTAGTTCAACCACTGATGTTTGTACTTTTGCTTTTTCCAGTTTTTTCAGTGGCTGCTGTTTTGATTTTGTTACACCAGAGAACTAATTTAGGTGGTAGAGGTCGTGTGATCTCAGGTGATTTTGAAATTAGTAGAGTTGGTGCTTTTCAGGGTTTTCTGGGATTGCAGTAAGTACCCTTCCTATCCTTTTCTATTTAGTTAGTTTGGGCCCCAGCGTTTGCTCTTACTATTTTCTTTCTGTGTCAGTATTTCTTCTTGTCTAACCGCCATTACTTGTTTGGGGGCTTTCTATTGTCTTTGGGGTTCTGCTCCGGGGCAGATAGCTTTCCTATTTCTATCTTTAGGTGTAGTTAGTTTCTCAGGCTGTGACGAGGCGTCTAGGACCAACGTAGGAACGCTCCACGGCTGCCTCTAGTTGTGGTGGTTAGTCAGGGTACTGCAATCTCATAGATTCCAACTGCTCTGGTGTATTGCCTTTTTTACCTGCACTCCTCAGCTACCGAAACATAACAGTATCACCGGCCACCCTGATGGGAAGGTGACTCCCTTATATAAGACCAGTCAGTAACACCTGATTCCCAGTCCTCACAATCTTCACTGAACAGACCAGTATCGCTTGTAACCACCAGAGGGAGTCTCTGCTCAGAACTCATCTCAAACCCATTCACAACAGTAAAAAATGTCCTATCTGTTAGCAGGAGATGCAGACACGACACAGCAGGCCACAAGGGAAACAGGAATGAAGGATTCAGACCAGAACAATTGATCACCGGCAACCCTGATGGGAAGGTGACTCCCTTATATAAGACCAGTCAGTAACACCTGATTCCCAGTCCTCACAATCTTCACTGAACAGACCAGTATCGCTTGTAACCACCAGAGGGAGTCTCTGCTCAGAACTCATCTCAAACCCATTCACAACAATAGACCCTTCCCCTAGTAGGTTCTGCTCCAGGCCAGAGGTCAATAGGACAGTCGTAGGGACGATGGGGCGGAAGAGTCTCCGCAGCCTTGTTAGAGAACACGTCTGCATATGACCGATAGCACTTGGGAAGAGGAGTAAGATCTGCGGGTATCTCTGTAGTGGTAACCTGAATGCACTCCCTGACAGATCTGCCCTTACATGTCTCACTCCAACCCAGTATCCTACCGGAGGTCCACTCAATATGAGGGGAGTGGAAATGGAGCCAGGGTACTCCCAGTAGGATTTCGCCTATTCCCTCGGGAAGGACGAGAAGGGAAATAATTTCCTGATGGGAAGGGGATACACACAAAGTAAGGGGAACAGTCTGATGTGTAATTTGCGAGGCCAATGTCAACCCATTCACTACCCGGACAGTCACTGGTTTGTCGAGTGCTACCAGATGTATTGCGTGGCGATGAGCAAAGGTGGAAGACATGAAATTCCCCTCTGCTCCCGAGTCCACACAAAGCTCGACTGTAAGAGTGAAAGAGCCTACAGTGACTGTCCCTTTAAATGTCATCTTGGAGGAAAATGCAGCTGTCTCTAGTGAACCTCCTCCTAGGGTCACTAGACGCGATCACTTCCCCTATCGCTGTGGACATCTGTTAGCATAGTGTCCTGTCTGCTGGCAAAGATTACAGACCACGGGAATTTGAGCGGCCTGAGACTTCGGTCCCGCACGAGAAACCTCTGTGGCTTTTTGGGGTTCGGACGCCTGAACGGGGGATTCGAGAGGTTTGGCAAAGGTGGGAGCCAACCAAAACCTCTGCCTACACTGGGTCCGCTCCAACCTCCGCTCGTGAAAATGAAGGTCAATGCGGGTAGATATAGAGATAAGCTTCTCCAGTGTGGCGGGAATCTCCCTGGTAGCCAAAACGTCTTTAACATGGTCAGCCAGTAGACCGGAATGAGAACTTTATCCGACCATTCAAGCTCAGAGGCCAGAGTCTGAAATTGGACGGAAAACTGACTGACCAAAGTCGAACCCTGTGCCAATGCCAGCAGCTGGAGCGCCGCATCATGGGTGACCTGAGGTCCTAAAAATACCTTTTTAAGAGCTTCCAAGAAACGAGGAGCACTCCGCACCACACAATCGTCGCGCTCCCACAGCGGCGTTGCCCACTCCAACGCTCTGCCCGAGAGTAGAGACAATACAAAACCCACTTGTGCCCGATCCGTGGGGAAACGTGCAGCCAGAAGCTCGAGCTGTATAGAGCACTGACTCACGAATCCCCGACATTGCTTGCTGTCACCAGCAAACTTGTCATGAAGCGGGAGGTGGGATGATGTAGGGGCAGAGGTGACAGAGGACAAACTGGTTGCAGCTACGCTAGCAGCCTGAACAGCGACTGCAGTAACATCGACAGCTGAGTTTGTGTGCTCAAGGGCTGCCAACCTACCCTCCAGCTGCTGAATGTACTGCTGTAGACGCTGGTCATCTGCCATTTTACTAGCCAGACCCTGGCTCTAGTATTATGTTAAGGGCCTGCGGAACGCACCTAATAGATATTAAGGAGAGATGCGTTCGCAGCCCGGGGTCCACCGTGCAGGCAGAGCCTGCTGCTAGTAAGATGGCGCAAATAGGCAGTATGAGCGAACTCTGTTATCCCGCAGAGTCGCAGATGTAAACGCCGTAGCACTATATGGCGGTATGGGCGAACTCTGTTATTCCACAGAGTCGCTAACTAAAATGCTGTAGCGCTATATGGCTACAGAGCCGCTGTGACAAAGAATGTGTCCTGTCAGACTCACAGGGGATACAGATGACTGCTAAGCAGATTGCAGTCTGTGGTCATGCAATTAGAACACAAGCAATAATCTCCTCACCGGAGTAGCCGGTATTCTAATGGCATTTTCAGCCGAGCCCTGAACACGAGCATAAAAAACTCCTCACCGGAGGTGCCGGTATTCTAGGGGCTTACTTCAGCCAGACCTAACCACATGCATACATGACCACACTGGCACAAGCACGTAACAGATTTGATACCAGCGCACGGCCGTGCGGTTATGCCACCTTTTTATAGTAGAATCTACAGGACCTTCCAGAAAAGGACCAATGAGAAACTGTTCCAGAACACAAGCAGTTTCAGGACCTTCCTGGCGGACCAATGGGAGTCGCTGCTGTAACCGAGCATGTGACCCCTGATCTCCAATGGGAGATCTTGCCTGGGCATGCTCAGATGGAGAAAGCGAGGACTTTCTCCCAGGACTGCCTGCTCCAGCACTGGTTATAATAGAGGAACCAGGAGAGGCAGCATCAAGCCTCTGCACAGTATTAGACCGAGCGAGACGCTGGGACCGACGTCTCCGCTGAGCAGGCTCCACTGCGGCCGGAGATGGATGGGGGACCGCAGCGGGACTGGTTCGAGATTCCCCTTGTGCAGCAGCGAGAACTCGATCCCTAACAATGTCACTGGTGATCACTGTATTACCTGTACACTGACACTATATACAGAACTCCTGTGTATAATGTCACTGGTGATCACTGTACAGTCATGGCCAAAAGTTTTGAGAATGACACAAATATTAATTTTTACAAAGTCTGCTGCTTCACTTTTTCTAATGGCAATTTGCATATACTCCAGAATGTTATAAAGAGTGATCAGCTTAACAGCAATTACTTGCAAAGTCAATATTTGGCTAGAAAATGAACTTTATCCCCCAAAACACATTTCAACATTATTGCAGCCCTGCCTTAAAAGGACCAGCTAACCTCTTTTCAGTGATTGCTCCATTAACACAGGTGTGGGTGTTGATGAGAACATGGCTGGAGATCAATCTGTCATGATTAAGTAAGAATGACACCACTGGACACTTTAAACGGAGGCTGGTGCTTGGCATCATTGTTTCTCTTCTGTTAATCATGGTTATCTCTAAAGAAACACGTGCAGTCATCATTGCAATGCACAAAAATGGCCTAACAGGGAAGAGTATCGCAGCTAGAAAGATTGCACCTCAGTCAACAATCTATCGCATCATCAAGAACTTCAAGGAGAGAGGTTCCATTGTTGCCAAAAAGGCTCCAGGGCGCCCAAGAAAGACCAGAAAGCGCCAGGACCGTCTCTTAAAAGTGTTTCAGCTGCGGGATCGGGCTACCAGCAGTGCAGAGCTTGCTCAGGAATGGCAGCAGGCAGGTGTGAGTGCATCTGCATCATGGACAGACTGATATTCTGCAAAAGGTACAGGCAGTGGACTGCTGAGGACTGGGGTAAAGTTATTTTCTCTGATGAATCCCTTTTCGATTGTTTGGGACATCAGGAAAACGCCTCATTCGGAGAAGACAAGGTGAGCGCTACCACCAGTCTTGTCTCATGCCAACTGTTAAGCATCCTGAAACCATTCATGTGTGGGGTTGCTTCTCAGCCAAGGGAATCGGCTCTCTCACAGTCTTGCCTAAAAACACAGCCATGAATAAAGAATGGTACCAGAATGTCCTCCAAGAGCAACTTCTCCCAACCCTCCAAGAGCAGTTTGGCGATCAACAATGCCTTTTCCAGCATGTTGGAGCACCTTGCCATAAAGCAAAGGTGATAACTAAATGGCTCAGGGATAGAGTTGAGCGATACTTTCCGATATCCTAAAGTATCGGAATCGGAATGGTATTGCCGATATCACTAAAAAATCGGTGATACCCGATACCGGAAGTCCCATGTAAGTCTATGGGAACAAAATATCGCAACTAAAAAAACCCCATTCTTTCCTTGTAAACACTAAATATACACACATAGAATACATATATATATATACATGTCATTGTGACATATATATATATATACATATATGTATAGTTTATACACTTCTACATAGTAAAATATCCTTTGATTCAATTGCCGGGTAAAGCCGGCTTCAGTGAAAAGACAGAAGCACCCGACATGAAATGACACTTGGTGTACATAGGGTTAACCATGTCTTTTCATGGCGTTTGCTATCTGATTTGCACAAACAATTAAATCAGACTATGTGTGCAAAATTTCACACCTGTAGGGGTTAATTAAAGGTGTAAATTCGTTGTAAAAAAAACGGACTTTTTTGCTACGAATTTACACCTTTAATTAACCCCTACAGGTGTGAAATTTTGCACACATAGTCTGATTTAATTGTTTGTGCAAATTAGATAGCAAAGGACATGAAAAGACATGGTTAACCCTATGTACACCAAGTGTCATTTCATGTCGGGTTCTGCATTTTCACAAAAGCCGGCAATTGAATTAGCGGCTATTATACTATGTAGAAGTGTATGAACTACAAATATAAATATATATATATATGTGCCACAAATTCAATGACATGTATATATATATATGAGGTGTAAAATTGCTGAAAAAAAATGCGTGGGCTCCCGCCCTATTTTCGCAACCAGACAGACAAAGCCAGTGAGTGGGGGCAGATAATAATAGCCCAGAGAGGGACCATTATTTTTGGCCCCCCCCCGGCTACTTAACATCTGCCCCCAGACACCCCAGAAAGGGCAAATCTCTAATTAGATTTGCCCTTTCTGGCACTTTGCCCGTCTATTCCATTGCCCTGTAGCGGTGGCGAATGGGTTAATAAGGGGTTAAAATGACCTTGCAATTGAAAGGTCACTTTAAGCTAGGTTAATAATTGAGAGCTGTCAATTAGACAACTATCAATTATTAATCCTATTGTATGAAAGAAAAATCAAACACACACACTTTAATAAAAAAGAAGTTTAATGAAATAATCACACAGTTTTTGACCATATTTTATTTACCTGCTAAAACCATTTCCTGTAATAAAAATAAAATAAAAAAGCAAAATTATTCTTACCTATCCCATGCACAGTCAGGTCCCACGGTGTAATCCTTCAGAAAGGGTTAATGTTTACTGCAGGGACCGCAGCTAATGCTGCAGCCTCACAGTAAACCCCAAATGAATGAGTTCCTCTCCTGCCTGACAGGAGAGTAAAGGCTGGGTGTCACATAACGATACACCAGCGATCCCAACAACGATATGCACTTGTCAGGATCGCTGGTGTATCGCTACATGATCGCTGCTGAGCTGCCAAACAGGCAGCGATCTGGGACAGCGACACTGCGGGTAACATCGCTTAAGGGCCCGTCTCACATAGCGATATCGCTACCGAGATCGCTGCTGAGTCACTAGTTTTGTGACGCAGCAGCGAGCTCACCAGCGATATCGCTGTGTGTGACATTCAGCGACGATCAGCCCCCCCGCCGGGTATCGCTGATCGTCGCAGAAATGTCAGGACCTTTTTTTGATCGCTGGTTTCCCTCTGACAGGCACGCATCGCTGCGTGTGACAGGCGGGAGACCAGCGATCCGCTGGTAACCAAGGTACACAGCGGGTTTCCAGGCACCGCGCAGCGCTTGGAAACCCGCTGTGTACCTTGGATACCAGCTCCCTGCATCAGGGCGCTGGTATCCAAGGTACATAGCGGGTTTCTAGGCACAGCCCCGCGCCTGGAAACCCGCTGTGTACCTTGGTTACCAGCGGATCGCTGGTCTCCCGCCTGTCACACGCAGCGATGTGTGCCTGTCAGCGGGAAACCAGCGATCAAAAAAAGGTCCTGACATTTCAGCGACGATCATCGATACCCGGCAGGGGGGCTGATCGTCGCTGAATGTCACACACAGCGATATCGCTGGTGAGCTCGCTGCTGCGTCACAAAACTAGTGACTCAGCAGCGATCTCGGTAGCGATATCGCTATGTGAGACGGGCCCTTAAGTGGAAAGCTTAATTGATTGCTTTCCACTTTCACTTCAGGTCAGCCAGGGACACAATCAGTGACGTCAGAGGGAACTGATTAACAAAAATAGGGGTTCCCTTCGAAAAAAAAATGGCGTGGGGTCCCCCCTATTTTTGTTAACCAGCCAGATGAAGCAGACCGCTGAGGCCTGGATTTTCAGGCTGTTAAGGAGCCAAGATCCATGGACCTTGCCAGCCTGATAATACCAGGCCACAGCAGTCTGCATATCTTGGCTGATTAACAAAAATAGGGGATCCCCTCGAAAAAAATTGGCGTGGGGTCCCCCCTATTTTTGTTAACCAGCCAGATGAAGCAGACCGCTGAGGCCTGGATTTTCAGGCTGTTAAGGAGCCAAGATCCATGGACCTTGCCAGCCTGATAATACCAGGCCACAGCAGTCTGCATATCTTGGCTGATTAACAAAAATAAGGGATCCCCTCGAAAAAAATTGGCGTGGGGTCTCCCCTATTTTTGTTAACCAGCCAGATGAAGCAGACCGCTGAGGCCTGGATTTTCAGGCTGTTAAGGAGCCAAGATCCATGGACCTTGCCAGCCTGATAATACCAGGCCACAGCAGTCTGCATATCTTGGCTGATTAACAAAAATAGGGGATCCCCTCGAAAAAAATTGGCGTGGGGTCCCCCCTATTTTTGTTAACCAGCCAGATGAAGCAGACCGCTGAGGCCTGGTTTTTCAGGCTGTTAAGGATCCAATATCCATGGACCTTGCAAGCCTGATAATACCAGGCCACAGCAGTCTGCTTAGCTTGGCTGGTTAACAAAAATAGGGGATCCCCTCGAAAAAAAAACGGCGTGGGGATCCCCCCTATTTTTGTTAACCAGCCAAGTAAAATGCAGACTGCTGCGGCCTGGTATTAAAAGACTGTCAAGGCCCATGGATTTTGGCCCTCAACAGCCTGATAATACCAGGCTACAGCAGCCCCACATTTGGCGCATCAAAAGATGTGCCAATTGTGGCACTTTACCCGGCTCTTCCCACTTGCCCTGTAGCGGTGGCAAGCGGGGTAATAAGGGGTTATTGTCACCGTTGATTGCACGGTGACAATAAGCCCGGTTAATAATGGATAGGCGTCAATAAGACACCGATCCATTATTAATCCCAAAGTTATTAAATGCATAAAAAAAAGACAAAGCAAGAAAAAAGTATTTTAATGAAATAAAAGAGACAACACAGTTTTTATTAATTTTATTACTCTCTCATTCCTGCGACGCCATCGATCTCCTGTAAAAAAAGAAAAAAAACAAACCAACAGTATACCACCTGTCCGACGCAGTCCAGAACGACAGTCCCACGACGATCCAGCTGTGCTACATCGCAATGACAGGCAGAGCCTGTCATCGCGACGCAGCACAGCTGATTACCTGCTTCCCCGGCGGTGACGTCATCGGACTGACTGCTTTACGGCCGGGATTACCCAGCAGTCACTGCAGTTATCGCGAGAAACTGCATGTGACCGCCGGGGAAAGAAGATTGCGGCCATGAAGCAGTGCAGGACGTGACCGCCGGAGATCTTCTGCCAGGTAAGTGCCGCTGACTCCTGACAGACCCGACCGACGGACACTGACAGTGACAGTGACAATCCCGATTCCGGTATCCGATAAGACGAAAATATCGGAACTCGGAATCGGAATTCCGATACAGCTAATATCGGCCGATACCCGATATTTGCAGTATCGGAATGCTCAACACTACTCAGGGAACAAAACATAGAGATTTTGGGTCCATGGCCTGGAAACTCCCCAGATCTTAATCCATTGAGAACTTGTGGTCAATCATCAAGAGACGGGTGGACAAACAACAACCTAAAAATTCTGACAAAATGAAAGCATTGATTGTGCAAGAATGGACTGCTATCAGTCAGGATTTGGTCCAGAAGTTGATTGAGAGCATGCCAGCGAGAATTGCAGAGGTCCTGAAGAATAAGGGTCAACACTGCAAATATTGACTTGCTGCATTAACTCATTCTAACTGTCAATATAAGCTTTTGTTACTCATATGTTTGCAATTATATTTCTGTCTCTGATAAAAACATCTGTCAAACACTCACATAAAAACCAAAGGGCAGCAGATCATGTGAAAATATAATATTTGTGTCATTCTCAAAACTTTTGGCCATGACTGTATTACTTGTACACTGACACTATACACTGTATGCAATAGACAAAGCTCCTGTGTATAATATCACTGGTTTTAATAACAGTGTTGTTAGTATTGTTTTTTTTTCATGTTCAGTATTGTAGTATTCGGTCACTATGGGGTGGTATTTTGTGGTCTGGTGACGGTGTGGCAGTATTTGTCCATTGTATGTGGAATTATTCAGTCACTATGTGGTGATAAAATGTGGTCTATCCATTGTACAGTATATGGTATATTATTTGGTCAGTATGTGGTGGAATATGTAGTCCATTCATGGTGTGGCAGTATTTCTCCCTTGTATTTGGTATTATTTGTTTGCTAAGTGCTGGTAATATGAGGTCTGGTCATCATGTAGTTGTATTTGTTCCTTGTATGTGGTATTATTTGATCACTATGTGGTGGTAATATGTGGTCTGGTCATGGTGTGGTAGTATTTGTCCTTGTGTGTGCTCTGATGTAAATTAGGAGAAGATTCTTTATCTTCATTAGAGATTAAATACTTGGAACACAATGACAGAGATGCAATTACAAGGGTTTTCCAGTGAAAAAAAGGTAATCACCTCTTCACAGCATAAGTGATAAGTTATTGATTGATGGAGGTGTAACTGATTGGACCTGCACCTATCAGCAGAATGTGGAACTTTTATCCCCATTATACTGAAGCGTCATGTACGACTCGACCACTGATCCATTCATTCCCTCAGTGGCTGAGAGTGCTGTTCTTGTTTTTTTCTAGAAGCCCCAAAGAGAATGAATGGAGCAGTGGTCAGACATCCCATCTGCCAATCCATTTTAAAATGGGGATAAAAGCGCCCATTCTTCCGATCAGTGCGATATCCAATGTTGATGGACCCCACCAAACACCTATGCTGTGAAGCCCATGGATTGGTGACAACTTGTTTTAGCCAAAGAACCCCCTTAATGCAAGCTAGTGTAATTGTATATCCCAGTTGTGTGTGCACAATTGATGTGCAGGAGCTGCCTTTGTTTTTCAGTTGATGCTCCATTTTGACTGGGATAATGGACAACAGATATTTGCAGATAACAGTAGAGTGGGTCGCTAGAGTCAATTCTCCCGCTGAGCCACAGAAACCCCAGTCTGACCTTGTACATTAGATTAGGAAAAGGGGAGTAACCATGTTATCTGTGTATGTTTCTATGTACATTTTGTTAACTCTTCACACACTGCAAACAATGTAGGCTGCTCTCGACTTGTTTTTGAGCTTCAAAGTGCACTGTACTGTAGATACCTGCAGCATCAACTGTGGGCAGGTACGATATAGAAGTTTCATGGCTCACTGGGAGAATGCATCACCACAACGGGGAGAGGTGGTGAAGACTCTGTGATTGAGAGCTACAACTGTTCCCATTCTCAGGAGGCCGTTGTTTCTCTTCTCCTAAACCTCCTCCAGATCGTGGTTGACTGACAAGACGCCATCTCAACAGGCATAAGTCACACTGTTGACTCTACAACCCATCCTCATTCTATTTATCCATGTAAAATAAAGTGCTGCCAAGCGGTTTTACAGCTTGAAAGCCCGGGGGAGAAAAGCCATCTGGCATATGAGCTGAAATTTTAATGCTGTGTATGTTGAAGCATCTGTACAAGCAACATAAAGCAGTTACAGACTACATCATTTAATAGGCAAACTTGCATGTGTTCATCGCCTTCTGGTGTTTATTGGAGACCCTCAAAGTTGATGATGCATGATTTGGAGAAAATGGAGGAGCAGCTGTAACGGGGTTGGGGTGGTAGTCATGGCTAAGGGTTGCTTTTCCGGCACACCCTGGCTCTCCGCAACATAAACACAATGTCCAATCTGTTGTGTGATGTACGCGCAATGCATTTCACTCACTTGTGGGTTAGAGTCCTCCTCAGGTTGCAGGGTTCCAGTTTCCTTCAGCATCACACAATGATATTCGGAGTCCAAGTTCATTTTCAACAAAACAACTTTACTCAGCTTATCCAGTTTAGTCACAGACACCATGCAATAATCTTTGCAAAATATTCCTTTTTTCTGTGCTGTCCCTTATTTTTTCTGAAATACCATGCTTCCGTACCGTATCCTCCGTACCGCAGCTTCCCGACTAGCCAGACTAGCTCGCTCCTGGAACTCCCCGCCCTCTTCCCCTGTGAGGGTGAAATTAAAGGATGACATTTCCAATCCTTTTCAGACTGTAGGTCTCAGATGTTAAGGGATTTTCCTTCGAGCCTAGCCGCTACCATTCTCATGCTGCGTTGATATTCTCTCACAACCGTGTGACCGTCAGCCTCCAGGCCCTGGACTGCTGGGCTCTTCTGTCTGAACTGTTTCCTGACACAACCTCACTATAATTCCTTCCGGCTCTAACTAACTCACCCCTGGAAGTTTCTCAGCTAACCCTTACCTGGCTCCTCACAATCAGGTATTCCCTATTGTCTTAACTATTTCCTATCCTAATCTACAATGCCCCCCACTGTTCTATGTCCTACACTACCCCTATGTAACGCCACTGTGTTTGAACTCTGTTTACCCGGCGTTACTCTGCATATCTCTGCTTTAACCCTTCGCTCTTTTCCCTCTAATTAGCTGGAATGCTGTTGTCAGTTACCTGTATGGATGCTGCTCAGTTCCCAGCTCCGCTGCATAGCCGTACATGCGGCTTCCGCTGTGGAAGCTACCCATGGGTTGCAAGGTCCTCTGCAGATTTGCATGACTTGCCACGTGTGTTCAGCTTTGCAGCCGGTACCAGGTGTCCTTGTTATGTTTGTGTCAGGCTGTGCTAGGGTGCATGGGGCCGCATTTTCCCTGCTTTTATGAGGAATGGGTGTGTGCTAGAATTGCTGCTCCAGCCTATCGCTGTGAGGCAGCTCATATATAAAGTTCCCCAGCCCTGTGGGGCATTGCCAGAGCTTTGCATTAAGTTTCTGAGTCTTGCTATGTCTGTTTGATGTTCAGCTTCTGTCCTGGCTGCCTGCAGTTAGAGGTGAGCTGATGCCTGCCTTCTGCCTGTTCTGGGGGCTGAGTACCCAGATCCGTTTCTGTAATCAGCTGTGGGACAGCTGATGTCTGAATTCCTGGACTTATCCTGTTTATGTGTTGCGTTCCTGAATTCTTGATTCCTGCTGTGTTGTGTTCCTGAAGCCCTGATTCCTGCTGTGTTATGTTCCTGAAGTCCTCTGTGTCCTGAATCCTGTGCCCAGTGACTGACTCTTTGCTAACTGGCTTTCTGTGATTTAACCTGGGTTCATCTTGGAAGTAGGAGTCTGGTGTGTCTGCTGAGTCTCTGCTACTCTGTGCTCAGCTAGTTATTTGGTGCAATCATTTGCCGGCTCCAGTTCAACCCGGCGGGGCTTGCATCAGACTGCTTGGGTTCCTTTGTAGGTCGCTGGCAGATGTCCGGATCCTGATGACTGTAGCCTGGTATCCTGTCTGTGTTCCTGATGTCCATGTTCCTGATGTCCATGTTCCTGAGTTCCTGATGTCCCTGTTCCTGAGTTCCTGATGTCCGTGTTACTGAGTTCCTGATGTCCATGTTCCTGAGTTCCTGATGTCCCTGTTCCTGAGTTCCTGATGTCCGTGTTACTGAGTTCCTGATGTCCGTGTTCCTGAATTCCCGAGTCCGTGTTCCTGAGTTCCTGAGTCCATGTTCCTGTGTTCCTGAGGTCCGGTCCGTGTTCCTGAATCCGTGTTCCTGAGGTCTGGTCCGTGTTCCTGAATTCGTGTTCCTGAGGTCTAGTCCGTGTTCCTGATGTCCGGTCCGAGTTACTGAATCCGTGTTCCTGAGGTCCGGTCCATGTACCTGATGTTCGGTCCGTGTTCCTGAATCCGTGTTCCTGATGTCCAGCCTGTGTCCAGATGTCCAGTTCCTGGTTCTAGTGTTCCAAGTAGTGCTCTTGAGCCGGACTCGCTGGTGTTCCTGAATGGATTTCCCCTCCATGGTTCCTGGGAGTCTCCAGCTCTGTTCCCCGGTGATGGTTCCGCCAGTGAGTCCTGGATCTGACTAGCCGATGCCCAGTGCTGTAGTGCCAACGTTCCTGGACCAGTGCTATCCGTCTATATTCTGATGTCCTGCCAGTTCCCTGGGGTCTTACCTGTGATGACCCTAGCCATCATCTGAAGTCTGCCTGAGGTTCATGTCTGATGTTCTCATGCTGAGCCTGTGCTACGCCCAAGGCCTGAGAGAGAGGCCATTCTAGTATGCCCATGCCAGATAACCCTGGACTGCATCAACCCGAGATGTCCTCGTGCCATCGTTTGAAGCTAGTCTGAGGTCAGTGTCTGATGTTCTCCTGCTGTGCTTGTGCTACGCCTGAGGCCTGAGTGATAGGCTATCCTAGTATGCCCGTGCCAGACGTCTCTGGACTGCGTCAACAAGTGATGACCCTTTGCTTTGCCTGTCAACATGAGATGTGTGTCCTTCATGATGTGCTTATTCCGGAACCTGGTGTTTTGATGTCATTTGCTTTATTTAAGTAAACTTTATGTTTCTTCTTACCTGAAGTTGTGCGGTGTCTTTTAGTCCTGCATATGGCCATCTCGTTCACAAGCTCAGCTGCCACAGACCCCGGTCGCCACCCTTCCCTAGTTCACGTAGGCCTGGGTCCCCCTGTGGCCCAGTGGGTCCACATTCCACGATCACCAGGGACGCATACCCCGTCGTCGTTATGGTTCGACGGCATGGGGGCATTGGCTGGTAAGCCACGCGGCGTCCTCGATCGTAACATCCTATATCTTTCCCTGGCTCACAAAGATATATACATATCTTTCACAATACATACATAATAATACACAATGCAATGATATCACATGACATGTAAAATGTACTCACTTTATTAGGAACTTATGCAAGAAATGCAGGGCACAAGCTAGCCCCAAGTACCCCACTTACACAGCAGCAGGTGAATGTGGAGGGGGGCCTAGCCATACTTTCAGAACCTTGCAAAAAAAAGCAAAATAGGGGAATATTTTCCAGTTTGCAAAAGGAAGTTCAAATTGGCTTTTACCAGGATAAGCTGTGTTACCTATGTAACAGTGTATCAACCCTTGTCTACCTCCATGTACTGTAGTGCAATCAGGTCCTCCATTGGCATTTCCTATCCTGCATATGGGGAAAAGGATGTGTGCCTTTGTTCCTCTTTGCAGGCGGCATCCCTGATGCACATCTTTGCAGTTTGTCTGGAGAAAGTACTTCATTAATCTTCTTCCAGATTTTGAGTCACATGTACACGAAGGTGGATTGTGCACACTTCTGCACACCAAAAAGTTGATCTCAAGAGGAAGATAAAAGTGTAAAGAAAAATGTTTTGTGGTTTTTGTGTCTTGGAAAACCAAGTATCTGCTGCTCAGGTCAGATCCTGGAACCAATGCATGGATTGTTAGAGACTGTTACGGTTTTGGTTCAGGAGGGGCGAAATTTCTGAGTGGGCCCCTAACCAGGTAACCCTGATTACAACTATGATAGCGCACTGTTATGATTTGGTAACTGAGGAGTGCAGGTAAAAAGGCAATACACCAGAGCAGTTGGAATCTATGAGATTGCAGTACCCTGACTAACCACCACAACTAGAGGCAGCCGTGGAGCGTTCCTACGTTGGTCCTAGACGCCTCGTCACAGCCTGAGAAACTAACTATACCTAAAGATAGAAAGAGAAAGCTATCTGCCCCGGAGCAGATCCCCAAAGAACATAGAAAGCCCCCAAACATGTAATGGCGGTTAGACAAGAAGAAATACTGACACAGACAGAAAATAGTAAGAGCAAACGTTGGGGCCCAAACTATCTAAATAGAAAAGGATAGGAAGGGCACTTACTGCAATCCCAAAAAACCCTGAAAAGCACCAACTCTACTAATTACAAAAACACCTGATATCACACGACCTCTACCACCTAAATTAGTTCTCTGGTGTAACAAAATCAAAACAGCAGCCACTGAAAAAACTGGAAAAAGCAAATGTACAAAACATCAGTGGCTGAACTAAACTGAGAGAGCAAAAGCCCCCGGAGGGAACCCTGAAGGCCCCCACAGAAGTGCAGGACAAAATGCAAAAATCAAGCACAAAAACAAAAAGAAGAAAATGTCTTATCTGTTAGCAGGAGATGCAGACACGACACAGCAGGCTACAAGGGAAACAGGAATCAAGGATTGAGACCAGAACAATTGATCACTGGCAACCCTGATGGGAAGGCGACTCCCTTAAATAAGACCAGTCAGTAACACCTGATTCCCAATCCTCACAATCTTCACTGGACAGTCCAGTACCGCTTGTAACCACCAGAGGGAGCCTCTGCTCAGAACTCATTTCAAGTCCATTCACAACAGTACCCCCCCCTTGAGGAGGGGTCACCGAACCCTCACTTGAGCAACCAGGTCGGTCAGGATGAGTTCTATGATACGCACGGATGAGTCTCCTAGCATGGATGTCCGAAGCAAACACCCAAGAATTGTCTTCCTGACCATAACCTCTCCACTTAACCAAATACTGGAGTTTCCGTCTAGAAAAACGAGAATTCAATATTTTCTCAACCACAAACTCCATATTGCCCTCAACCAGAACAGGGTCAGGAGGCAAAGCAGTAGGAACCACTGGCTCAACAAACCTCTTCAACAAGGACTTGTGGAACACGTTATGGATCTTAAATGTCCCTGGAAGAAGCAAACGAAAAGAAACAGGATTAAGAATCTCCATGATCTTATAAGGTCCAATGAACCTAGGCTTAAATTTAGGAGATGCCACTCTCATAGGAATATTTTTTGAGGACAACCAGACCAAGTCCCCCACTTTAAACCGAGGACCATCAGTCCTATGCCGGTTAGCAAACCGCTGGGCCCTCTCCTGAGAGAGGGACAACCTCTCCACTACCTGGTCCCAAATCTGTTGCATACGCTCCACAACAGAGTCAACACCTGGACAGGCAGAAGCCTCCGTCTGTCCTGAAGAAAATCGAGGGTGAAACCCAGAATTACAGAAAAATGGAGACATCAAAGTGGCAGAGCTAGCCCTATTATTAAGAGCAAACTCAGCCAAAGGCAAAAAAGAGACCCAGTCATCCTGATCAGCAGACACAAAGCATCTTAGATAAGTCTCCAATGTCTGGTTTGTTCTCTCAGTTTGACCATTGGTCTGAGGATGAAACGCCGAGGAGAAAGACAACTGAACACCAAGCTTAGAACAAAAGGTCCTCCAAAATCTGGAAACAAACTGGACTCCTCTGTCAGACACAATGTTCTCAGGAATGCCGTGTAAACGAACCACGTGCTGAAGGAACAAAGGCACCAATTCAGAGGAGGAAGGCAACTTAGGTAATGGCACAAGATGTATCATCTTGGAAAACCTATCACAAATCACCCAGATGACGGTCATTCTCTGAGAAACAGGGAGGTCGGAAATGAAATCCATAGAGATATGGGTCCATGGTCTCTTGGGCACAGGCAATGGCATCAACAAACCACTAGAGCGAGAGCAAGGCTTGGAGCGAGAGCAAGTCCCGCAGGACTGCACAAATTCCCTGACATCACGAGACAAGGTAGGCCACCAAAAGGACCGACTAACCAAGTCTCTGGTACCAAAAATTCCGGGATGACCGGCCAACGCGGAACAATGAATCTCAGACATCACACTCTTTTTCCACTGGTCCGGGACAAACAATTTCCCAACAGGACAGCGCTCGGGCCTATCCTCCTGACACCCCTCCAGAGCCAGTCTCAAATTGGGCGAGATGGCGGAAAGAACTACACCTTCTTTCAAAATAACAGAAGGATCAGATACCTCAGGAGAGTCCGCAAGGAAACTCCTCGAGATGGCATCCGCCTTAACATTCTTAGTGCCAGGAAGAAAGGAAACCACAAAATTAAAACGTGTGAAAAACAAGGCCCACCTGGCCTGTCTAGGATTAAGTCGCTTGGCAGATTCCAGATAAACCAGATTCTTATGGTCCGTAAGGACCACCACCTGATGTTTGGCTCCCTCCAGCCAATGTCTCCACTCTTCAAAAGCCCACTTCATGGCCAATAACTCCCGATTACCCACGTCATAATTACGTTCAGTAGGAGAAAATTTTCGAGAGAAAAAGACACAAGGGTTACTTTTAGAGGTCTCTGGATCTCTTTGGGACAAAACGGCACCTGCCCCAATTTCAGAGGCATCAACCTCCACCTGAAATGGCAGAGAAACATCAGGCTGCCATAGAACAGGAGCAGAAGTGAATCTCTGCTTAAGTTCCTGAAATGTAGAGACTGCCTCAGGAGGCCAATTCACCACATCAGAACCCTTTTTGGTCAAATCAGTTAATGGTTTAACAATAACCGAGAAATTACCAATAAATTTACGATAAAAATTGGCAAAACCCAAAAATCTTTGAAGAGCCTTTAATGAAGTAGGTTGGACCCAATCACAGATGGCCTGAACCTTGACCGGGTCCATTTCAATAACAGATGGGGACAAAATGAATCCCAAAAATGAGATCCTCTGTACGCCAAAAAGACACTTTGATCCCTTCACATACAAAGCATTCTCTCTCAAAATCTGGAATACAGTTCGAACATGTTTCACATGAGAGTCCCAGTCATTAGAAAAAATCAAGATATCATCCAAATAAACAATCAGAAATTTATCCACAAAATCCCTGAAAATGTCATTCATGAAGGACTGGAAGACAGAAGGAGCATTAGTGAGCCCAAAGGGCATCACAAGGTACTCAAAATGCCCCTCAGGGGTGTTAAATGCCGTCTTCCATTCATCCCCGTGCTTAATGCGAATAAGGTTATATGCCCCTCTGATGTCAAGCTTGGTAAACCAAGTAGCGTTTTTCACCCTGGAAAATAGGTCAGAAATCAAGGGTAACGGATATTGATATTTCACAGTAATATTGTTCAAAAGACGATAATCAATACACGGCCTTAATGAACCATCCTTTTTGGCCACAAAGAAAAAACCGGCACCTAAGGGTGAAGAGGATGGTCTGATATGACCCTTCTCCAATGACTCCTTGATATAAGACCGCATAGCGTCATGTTCAGGTACAGACCTTTAGGGAATTTACTACCAGGCACTAATTCAATAGCGCAGTCATAGCTCCTATGGGGAGGCAAGGATGCAGATTTACTTTCGCTAAACACATCAGAAAAATCAATCAAAAAGTCAGGAACATCCTGAGCCTGGGGGGAGGCAGAAAAAACAGGAGTGTTGGTATTAACACATTGGCAGCCCCAACTGGTTACAAACACAGATTTCCAATCCAAAACAGGATTATGAGACTGTAACCAAGGGAAACCCAGCACGATAATGTCATGCAGATTATACAGAACCAAAAATTTGCAGCTCTCCTGATGATCAGGTTCAACCCTCATTATCACCTGAGTAGAGAACTGAGGTTTATTCTCAGCCAAAGGGGTAGAATCGATTCCCAGTAGGGGAATAGACTTCTGTAGGGGTATCAAGGGAAACCCGCAACGTTTAGCAAAATCAAAATCCATCAGGTTAATAGCTGCTCCCGAATCAACGAAAGCCTGAGCAGAAAATGAGGACAGAGAGCATATCAGAGTAACAGTTAATAAAAACTTAGTCTGAACACTACCCAAGACAACTGAGCGTGCAAAACATCTTCCCCGCTTAGGGCAGACTGAAATAGCATGAGAGGCATCACCACAGTAGAAACATAACCCATTGCGCTTTCGAAACTCATGACGCTGTGCCCCAGAAACCACTCTATCACACTGCATGGGTTCAGAAGCAGGTTCACAAGGCAACACTATTCCACGCATACTTCTCCGCTCACGCAAACGTCTGTCAATTTGAATCGCTAATGACATGGAATCATTGAGACCAGAGGGGACAGGGAATCCCACCATAACATCCTTTACATTATCTGACAGACCCTTCCGAAAAAGGGCTGCCAAAGCGTCGTCATTCCATTTGGTCAGGACTGCCCACCTGCGGAATCTCTGACAGTATAACTCAGCGTCATCAAGCCCCTGATTTAATGCCAACAAGGCTTTTTCAGCTTGATCAGTGACATTAGGCTCATCGTACAATAACCCCAAGACCTGAAAAAATGAATCAACATCATTCAAAACAGGATCCCCAGGTGTCAGGGAAAAAGCCCAATCCTGAGGATCGCCGCGCAGGAGAGAAATGACAATTTGAACCTGCTGCGCTGCGTTCCCTGAGGACTTAGATTTTAAGGCAACAAACAATTTACAATTATTTTTGAAATTCAGAAACTTGGCTCGATCCCCCAAAAACAAATCTGGCATGGGAATCCTAGGTTCCACAACAGGCAACCTAGCAAGATAGGTAGCAATACTCTGAACCTCAGTGGCAAGCTGATCCACACGGCCAGACAACTGTGCAAACTCCATTGAGAGAAAAAATCCTCCCCAGCACCCAGAGATACAGAGGGAAAAAAAAAAAAAAAAAAAAAACAACAAACAGAAAAATATCTCTGACAACTCTGACAACCTTTTTTTTTTTTTTTTCACAATATTTTTTTCCCTTCTGTGAGTACCATATAATTTTCAGTTATGGCCGGTGATACTGTTATGATTTGGTAACTGAGGAGTGCAGGTAAAAAGGCAATACACCAGAGCAGTTGGAATCTATGAGATTGCAGTACCCTGACTAACCACCACAACTAGAGGCAGCCGTGGAGCGTTCCTACGTTGGTCCTAGACGCCTCGTCACAGCCTGAGAAACTAACTATACCTAAAGATAGAAAGAGAAAGCTATCTGCCCCGGAGCAGATCCCCAAAGAACATAGAAAGCCCCCAAACATGTAATGGCGGTTAGACAAGAAGAAATACTGACACAGACAGAAAATAGTAAGAGCAAAGTTGGGGCCCAAACTATCTAAATAGAAAAGGATAGGAAGGGCACTTACTGCAATCCCAAAAAACCCTGAAAAGCACCAACTCTACTAATTACAAAAACACCTGAGATCACACGACCTCTACCACCTAAATTAGTTCTCTGGTGTAACAAAATCAAAACAGCAGCCACTGAAAAAACTGGAAAAAGCAAATGTACAAAACATCAGTGGCTGAACTAAATTGAGAGGGCAAAGCCCCCGGAGGGGACCCTGAAGGCCCCCACAGAAGTGCAGGACAAAATGCAAAAATCAAGCACAAAAACAAAAAGAAGAAAATGTCTTATCTGTTAGCAGGAGATGCAGACACGACACAGCACGCTACAAGGGAAACAGGAATCAAGGATTGAGACCAGAACAATTGATCACCGGCAACCCTGATGGGAAGGCGACTCCCTTAAATAAGACCAGTCAGTAACACCTGATTCCCAATCCTCACAATCTTCACTGGACAGTCCAGTACCGCTTGTAACCACCAGAGGGAGCCTCTGCTCAGAACTCATTTCAAGTCCATTCACAACAGCGCATCCTAATAGTGGATGTAGAAGAACCTCAAAAGATGACCGCGCTATTACTAATAAAAGTCCCTATACAAAGACCAACACTGATATTACTGCCATACGGTGACCTTATAGTGGTAGATACTAGTGCTGCAGTACATATAAGGGTATGTCCTCTGCGTCCAAAGCGCTGCCGGCTTTTGAACGCAGATGATTCCGCATGTGTTCATTCAACCGTGCAGAATCACCGCGTCCTATACATTTTACGGGGACATTTATCTTGCGGAGACTGAGCGTCTCTGCAAGATAAATAGACATGCTGCAGTCTGGAAAGACGCGCCGCATGTCCATCTCCGCAGGGAAGCAGCGGGCGCCAGTGTATAACAAGGGCGACCGGGGTGGTAGTCTGGACCAAGCTCACCCACAAAAACACAGTCCGAAGACACCGCGGCCCTTTGCACACAAAACACAGGACTGACACAGCTTTTCCCTCCACGGGTTATCTTCTCTCCCTCTGGTCACATTTTTCCCGGCAATTAGAGTTCAAGAACGCAGCTGTAGTCTAACAGGGAAAAAACTTTTAATAAACAGTGATGAGATAAAGGAAAATACAACACTGGCTTCCAGCTCTTCCAGCTCTCTCCCTGACACTCTCCACGGCCGTACCCACGAAAGCCGCAGTAGCCGATGTTTGCAGTAGTCTATTCGCTGGGATCTGGACACTTAAAGTCCTTTCAGCGGAGGCCCTCGCGAAGTCCTGGGGCCCGTGTTATGGTCCTTAAGTCCTTGAATCAGGGGCAACAGATCTCCCCTCCAGGAGTCTGGCAATGCCCCGTCTGGCCATATACATCCATTCAGGGGTAACGTGCCCGGCTTCTGACCAGGAGCAGCAACTTTCTGCCACCTTTTCACTGTTCCTGACCCAGCCCACATTTTTAACCCATTGCTATCCCTGTCTCTAACATAAGCATAGACATAGCAGGTACATAATACAGACTACATCACATACATTACGCACCACAACATAGGGGTAAAACAGGAATACATTATGTTAGGGTCTGCGGAACGCACCTAATAGATATAGTAGAGAGGTGTGTTCGCAGCCCGGGGTCCACCTTGCAGGCGAAGCCCGCTGCTAGTAAGATGGCGAAAGTGGCAAACTCTGTTATCCCGCAGAGTCGCTAAAATAAATGCCGTAGCGCGCTGTGGCAGTTAGTGCGAACTCTGTTAATTCCCAGAGCCACTAACGGGAATGCCACGCACTATATGGCGATAAGTGCGAACTCACTTAGCTTCAGTGAGCCGCAAAGTAAAACGCTAGGGCGCTGAACCAGCGTTATAAAGTGAACTCTGTTGTGTCACAGAGCCGCTGAGAAAAAGACTGTGTCCTGTTAGACTCACAGTGATACACAGATAACTGCTGTGCGGATAGCAGTCCGTGATCATGCAGACAGCAACGCAATCAAGCAATCTCCTCACCGGAGAAGCCGGTATTCTAGGGGCTTATTTCAGCCGAGCCCTAACCACATGCATACATGATCACACTGGCGCAAAGCACATAATGCAATTGATACTAGCACATGGCGGCCCAGCCATGCCACCCTTTTATAGCAACAGCTACAGGACCTGCCAGAAAAAGGACCAATGAGAAACTGTTCCAAAACATATGTAGTTTCAGGACCTTCCTGGCGGACCAATAGGAGCTGCTGCAGTACCTGAACATGTGACCCCTGATCTCCAATGAGAGATCTTACCCTGGGCATGCTCAGATGGAGAAAGCAGTGACTTAGTTCCTTATCTGCCTGCTGCAGCACTGGTTATAATAGAGGAACCAGGAAAGACCGCAACAAGCCTCTGCACAGTGTTAACCTGGGCGAGACGCTGGGACCGACGTCTTTGCTGAGCAGGCTCCACTGCGGCCGGAGATGGATGGGGGACCGCAGCGGGACTGGTTCGAGACTTCCCTTGTGCAGCAGTGGGAACTTGAACCCTAACACATTACTACACAATAAAGGGAACTTTACATAGTAAACCATAGTACACAGCAGACGTAAAAACACTGCACATTACGATGCATAACTTTCAGGTGCAACATATGGTGGTACACACATTGCAAATACAGCATAGACACATATAAAACATTACATTACAAGCTTCACAACAATATACATATTTATCAAAAAGAGGTTGCATTTGTTCTGTGTGGGGGAGGGGCAGATGAGGAGTCCTGCCACCTCCTTACACTCCTCCCCTACTTACACATGGGACGGTCATGGCAACCTATGTAAAATGTACACGTAACATCAGAGTCCCAGTCTCTCTGTATATGGGTCCATAAAATGTATAAGAACAGTTCATAGTCCACAAGAGCCTGTTGGCCCTATAACACTGATTGGCACTACTAAGCCCCTTCAACTTCCTCCTCTGTCTGTTCAGCGGACCACAGGCCCTTTAATGGTGGTTGGCTGCATTTTTAAACATGGGGCTAGTCCAGCAGCTGCATCCGGAGTCCACCGACATTAACCCCCATGGTGTTTTGGTCACGTGATCCATCAAGGGAGGCACCCGGACGATCCTCCACACCAAATCCTCTATTCAGGCTCGGCTGGGTCTTTTGCTGTGTCTACACTATATTTCCTTATCAAGGACACTCCTCAGTGAGGTTTGATAAAGACCCTATTGTGGGTCGAAACATTACCTCGGTATACTTTTTTGTCCTTTTTTCGTCCATGTGGTGTTGTTTAAATATACATTGAATAATAAAAAGAAACTTCATTAGCACAATATTTTGCTCTTGAGTGTGACTGCTTTTCTACTTTGTTAAGACAGGTGCAAACAAACTGGGAGGAGGGGAAAACAAACAAGCATGGCCGATAACAGGTGGCCACGTCAGACGCCATTGTCCTTGGGCGCCAGGTATTGATGCTACCCTTTTAGGGATGCAGAACATTCCATTGTTCTGGGTGCAACCAGCACCAACATCATGCCTTAGAGGGGCAGCTCAGTCTGTACATGGCCGCTGAGTTGCATAGTGGGCCGCATTGGGACCCTGTACCACCACATTTACATGAGATGAAGACCCACAGGAGGAGGAGTTTCCACTGTTCCTCCGGCTCCGTGCTCCCTCCTGTGGTGGTCCCACACCTCCGGGAGCCTCTGGCTCCGTAAACACATCGGCGGCCGCCTCACTGTCCTGAGGCACTGCTCTCTCCTGGGCGGCCGAGACATCTGCGGCCTCAGCAGCTGGCCGTTCCACATCTGGGTTCCCTGGCAGGGGGCTAGTCTCCCGGTTGGAGGCCATCCTAACGGCCACCACATAAGGCCCCTGGGGTCCCTGTTCCTTGATAAATTCCACATAATGCCCCTCCTGGAGGGGACCACTGAACGTGAGAGAGCCAGCATTAACGTAGACCTTGGCTCCCATCTCTAACTCTTGCACAAAGCCATAGCACCTGTTCCTATTCAGATACAGGACAAGGCCAAGGGTCATCCGGCCTGCTGTAGTTCCTCTGCTGGGGTGCCAGAGCTCTTGAACAGTCCGGCGATCCCGCTGCCTCTTTTCCCGCATAACCTCATGAATCCACGGGTCTTCCGCGCCTGCAGGTACACTGGGTCTCTCTACACTCCTGCCACAGGTATCAACCAGAATGGGTGCGACCTGGAGAAGCACAGGGGCCATCGCTGCTGAGGACGATGATGGAGGGAACCGCAGAGATGACTCTGGTGAAGATGGCGGGGTCACGGGAAGCAGGTGAGCAGAGGCTGAGGTGGCAAGACGGCCAGGTGGGGGGCTTTTACTCACCACCAAGCCCGGTGACAATATTCCAGCGTGGCCACCAGGGTCAGCAATCGCGACCGCCATGATGCCTCGCAGGGCCGCCTCAAAAGTCTTACATATGCCTGTGGGCTTCCGTCAGGGCATCTCCAATCCTTCATCCTCCATGTAGTCTTTGGCCTTCACAGGTGGCTGATGTGGCAGCCGGATCAAGGGCCGTTCCTCCATTTCTCCTGACCTCCAGGCCTCAAAGCATAGGCCAGTCCCCAGTCCTCGTGGCTGATGCCGCCACGGAATGACATGCTATATCTCTCCATGTCTGCAGGCAATGGTGTCTCTCTGACAGGCATGCTGTCTGGCTCCTTCGAGTGCCACCCATTTGTGGCTGGGGTAATTCCTTGCTGCTCCACCCATTTCTCCTCATCAAGCTGCAAGGGCGGCAGCTCCTTCTTCGCCCGCACCCATTTAAGATGGGCATCTATCACAACGGGGTGAGGCTTTCTCTCTTCTGGAGCCAAATTCTCTGCATGACACCCATGAAAGGCGGGAATTTTTGCAGTTTTCGCGCCAACGGCCACCATCTTTTCAGCACTTGTCATCGCCATCTTTGAATCTACAACATCCGCCATCTGCAATTCTGTTACGGCAGGCAAAACAACACAAGTCCCAAATCCACAGTCACAAGTCTCAGAGTCACTGTCAGCCGACAGCTTCATATCTTCCAGTTCGGGCAGCACATCACAAATTCCAAGCTCACAGTCACTGTCAGCTGACATCTCAAACAGTCCCAGCGTTGCAGGTCCATCCTGCCGACTACGCCAAGTGTAACAAGGGCGACGGGGGTGGTAGTACTGACCCAGCTCACCCACAAAAACACAGTCTGAAGACACCCGGCCCCTTGCATTCAAAACAAAGGACTGACACAGCTTTCCCCATGGGTTACCTTCTCTCCCTCTGGTCACAGTGGTCCTGGCAATTAGAGTTCAAGAATGCATTTGTAGTCCAACAGGCAATAACTTTTAATAAACGGTGATGAGATAAAGGAAAATACAACACTGGCTTCCTGCTCTCTCCCTGACACTCTCCACGGCCGTTCCCACAAAAGCCGCAGTAGCCAAAGTTCGCAGTAGTCCACTCGCTGGGATCTGGACACTAAGGCTAAGTTCACACGTTGCGGAATTGCCGCAGAAATTTCCGCGGCAATCCCGCACTTCTCCGGCGGGAAATACGCATTTTTTTGGTATGCGTATTCCCGCCAGAAACCAGCGTTTTGCAAGCGTAATTAGCTTGCAGAATGCTAGCGATTTCCAAGCGATCTGTAGCATCGCTTGGAAAACTGATTGACAGGTTGGTCATACGAGTCAAACATAGTGTTTGACACATGTGACCAACTTTTTACTATTGATGCCGCCTATGTCGCATCAATAGTAAAAAGATCTAATGTAAAAATAATAAAAAAAATAATAAATAATGATATTCTCACCTTCCGGCGGCCCCCGCAGCCTTCCGCCTTCAGCGACGCTCCCGGCAACTCCCAGTCCCAAGGATGCATTGCGACAAATCACCCCGATGACGTAGCATCACGCGAGACCGCTACGCCATCTGGGTGATTCTCGCAAAGGACTCTTGGGACCGGGAGTTGCCGGGAGCGTCGCTGAAGGCGGGAAGGCTGCGGAGGCCGCCGGAAGGTGAGAATATCATTATTTTTTATTTTAATTATTGTTTTACCAGGGATATGGTACCCAGGGCCTGGAGGAGAGTCTCCTCTCCTCCAGACCCTGGGTACCACCGCACATGAACCGCTTACATTCCGCAAAATTAATGAACATGTTGCTATTTTTTCGCGAAGCGTTTTTTTCGCGGAAAAAAACGCAACATGTGGCCGAAACATGCGGAATCAATTAACATGTATAGGATGCTTAATGCTTGCGTTTTTTTTCGCGTTTTTACCGCGGAAAATCGCGGCAAAAACGCGAAAAAAACGCAAATATTCCTGAACGTGTGCACTTAGCCTTAAAGTCCCTTCAGTGGGGGCCCTCCCGAAGTCCTGGGGCCCTTGTTGATGTCCTTATGTCCTTGAGTCCTTAAGTCTTTGAATCCTTAAGTCTTGAAATCCGGGGCAACAGATCTCTCCCCTCCCGAAGTCTGGCAATGCCCCATCTGTCCATATACATCTGCTCACTGACCGGGAGCAGCAGCTTTCTGCTGCCTTTTACCCGTTGATGACTCAGCCCACATTTTTGATCCATTGCTATCCCTGTCCCTAACATAAGCATAGACATAGCAGGTACATAATACAGAGTACATCACATATATTACACACCACAACATAGGGGTAAAACAGAAATACATTACTACACAATAAAGGGAACTTTACATAGTAAACCATGGTACACAGCAGATGTAAAAACACTGCACATTACGATGCATAACTTTCAGATGCAACATATGACGGTATACACATTGCAAACAAAGCATAGACACTTTTAAAACATTACATTACAAGCTTCACAACAATATACATATTTATCAAAAAGAGGTCGCATTCGTTCTGTGTGGGGGAGGGGTAGATGAGGGGTCCTGCCACCTCCTTACAAGTGCACGCATAGTAGAGATGGAATTTCTTCAAATCCCATTCACTATGCTGTAACATCTGGCGGGTGCAGGTTGAACGCTGCAATGTACGCAGCATTCAACTCGCAGCGTTTACTGACCGTGGGAACATACCCTAAGTGATTACGGCACAGTTATAGAAAATGGCTTACAGCTGACCCTCTTTCTGATGGAATCATTCACTTTTTTCATCTGGCCCAAATCGGCATGACAACTTCTCCCGCCAGCATTCATTTGCAGAGATTACAACAATGACACATTTAACTCCTCACATTTCAGGCACCACCCACATCTATTCCCAACATGCACCAACTTCTTATCCTGCTGATACTCCAATAGCGAGCCACTGCAGCCATATGTGTTGCTATTCCTGCACATGCTGTGCACCCTCTATAATATATTAAACTATATTAAAATAAACCTCTGGAATATATTAATGCCCTGTGCAAGTGCCCTAGAAAACAGAGCCCACAGCTTGCCCCCTAGAAAAAAATAATGCCCTCGGTATGCCCCTCATTACAGTCACAATAACCTGACTGCCCTTAAAACAATAAGTACCCACTTTACATGTAATAATGTCCCGAGTCTCCCCCACTATACAGCTCCCCTAGACACAGTATGATGCTCTCCTATGCACAATATAATTCCTCCACACAGTATACTGACCTCTTATTAGCCTCCAAACTGTTTGATGGCTCCTACACTGTACAAAGACCCCACATTAGTTCCCATACTATATGATGACCCACTCACTGTATTCCCCAAACGGTATGATCGCCACCTCACTGATGGCCAACATATAGTATAATGCACCCCATAGTCCTCCATATAGTATAATGCACTCCCCATAGGCCTCTATACAATATAATGTACTCCCCATAGGCCTCCATATAGTATAATGCATTACCCATAGACCTCTATAGTATCATGCACTCCCAATAAGCCTCTATATAGTATAATGCACTCCCCATAGGCTTCTATACCGTATAATACACTCTCCAAAGGCATCTCTAAAGTATAAGGCAGCATAGTATATAGTATAGTATAGGCCTCCATATAGTATAATGCACTCCCCATTGGTCTCTATTTAGTATAATACACTTCCCATAGGCCTCTAAATAGTATCATGTACACCCCATGTAGTCGATATAGTTGAACGTTGAACTTGCAATGACAGGTGCCAGCAACGGGCCCCCCTCCTGCTCGAGGGCCGCATAGCGGCTGCATCGAATTGCAGAGAGATCAAGTCTCCCTGCTCTGCCGCAGGGTGTAACTGTACTGCGTGCTGCGCAAGCCAATATGGTTACAGTAGTGCAGCTTCGGGTGGGCCCCTCACAGCGTGGAGCCCTGGAGACCACGCCCTTTGCCCCCCCAGTAGTTATATCTTTCATATATCATTGGACATCTATCTTGTCTTCCCTCTGGATTTTGGGAGTTCTTCTAAGGATCACTGCATGTTATTATTCATTGTCATCAGAGTACTGGGTGGCACCCCAGGATTTGTTCAATTTCTTGTTGTTTTATTGCAAATTCTTGGAAATTAAGTCAATATTCTGTGAATTATTCTCCAAGTGATACAATAAAGTTTGATTGTCTACCACCCCTGCTCTCTGTCATACACCCTATAATAAACCTGCTCTGTGGAGCTATCGCTGATGTCTGCCTTCGTGACTGACAAGACCACTCGTATAATCCATGCAGACACAATGCGCCCCTGTCTGTGCCAGCATTAGGACAACTAGTAGCCGAGGCAGTGAATACTACTATATGTTTAGCAAAATGGACCAGATGTTTTATCTGCCATTATGACAACTGGACACACTGTAGTAAACAGACATTCCAAGTCCAGGTTCAGTCATACCTAGACAGTGTCCTGTCTCAGAAAGATACTTTGATAGCTTGAAGCCCAATCCTATGAACTTCAAGAACTGGCCCAATTAGCTAAGAGCATGTTAATATGTCCACTCTCCAGTGCAGTGTCAAGATGTTTGATTAACTCTGCCATTGGCTTTGTCACACCCAAGCGGAACAGGTTATCCAACACAGGTGTGGAAAACGTAATATTTGTCAAAATGGGGCTTAGCTGGCCTGAAACTGCTGCACATATCCTTGACTGCCCTGTACTAATTTGCTACCATGTGGTTTCTGCCGCAGCCAATGCAGGGCCACATCAGTCACACATTTTCTGGCTGCTAACTGTGTTTTATGGTTCTAGACCATGGGTCTCAAACTGCATTCCTCGAGGGCCGCAAACCGTGCGTGTTTTCAAGATTTCCTTAGCACTAGGTGCTGGAATCATTATCTGTGCAGGTGATTAAATTATCACCTGTGCAATACAAGGAAATCCTGAAAACATGACATGTTTGCGGCCCTTGAGAAATGCAGTTTGAGACCTCTGTTCTAGACAATCCTTCTGCTGCCATTGCTGGCCCTACACATCTTCTTACCTGTCCCGTACTTTTTCTCTACAATGTGGCTTCTGCCATTGCCACTGCACAGCTATGTTGGTCATGCACACCTCACCTCATAGAAATACATGCAGCTGCACGCTCCGGTCTGAGTGCCAGTTGCAGTGCCGGGTTGTTGCCGGGTGTTGATGCGAGAAACTCGTGCAAGTTTCTCGCATCACACACACAAGTGTGACACCGGCCTCAGGCAGAAATCCTCCCTCAAAAAGGATAATTTTTGGACTATTTATAAAGTATGAAACTGCAGTATTGTTAAACAGGCTGTTGGCTACCACCACTTCCCATTGATTTACACCTTGCTAGATAGGAAAAGGTCCCTTAGACATTAATAAGGCTGCATTAGCATTACAAAGCTCAAAACTTCTTCTTTGGGAAAATTCCGTGAATTTTAATCAGACTGCTCTTTTCTTCTCTCAACTGTTACCTGGGGCATCTATCCTGGGTGCTGAGCGCTGAGCGGGGCACCAAAAGCTACTCTGTTTTGACCACAGTATTGATATTCAGCTCTAAGCAGCAAACCTTGGTCCAAAGTAAAGAAATGTTTTATTATACTGTATATAAATCTAAACATTGTAATAAACCTTCATTTAGGAATTAAGTGCACATAAAAAAGACTCAATAGCAATCTACAGTTATAATTAAAACAGCATACTGAGTATCTGCTGCCAACTGTGCTATGCACTCTATATTTTATCATTCAAGCTCTGCTTGATAAGAATTCAGAAATGAGCCTGCCTCACTCTGGGAAGCTTTTATAGAACTGATGTGAACCATACAAGTAATTTTCTAAAAGGTTCTATTTCATATGCATTTTTTTCATATTTATATATGACATCATATATGCTTTTAGCTCTGTGCTATGGATTTATTTTTTTAGTTACTGCATTTGTGATTTTTTAGAACATGACTTACCAACCACATACTGTGATTTAGAATTTTTTTTAATAGGGATATAGAAAGACTATCTATTGAAACCATTCTACACCCAGGTGGCAAGCATTTTTATTGGTATATGGTCTCACATTCTGGTATGTGCTGCCCCCCTATCCTGGTATGCATGGCACCCCTATGCCTATCCTGGTACGCATGGTACCCCTCATCCCTATCCTGGTATGTATGGCACCCATCATCCCTATCCTGCTTTGCATGGCCCCCCTCATCCCTATAATGGTATGCATGGCCTCTCATCCCTATTCTGGTATGTATAGTCCCTTCACCCCCCCAATCCTGGTATGTATGACACCCCATTCCTCATCCTGGTAAGCATGGTCCCCTCACCCCCCAATTCTGGTATGCATGGTACCCCCTCTTCCCTATCCTGGTATGCATGGTACCCCTTTATCCCTATCCTGGTATGCATGGTATGCCCTCATCCCTATCCTGGTATGTATGGTCGCCTCACCCCACAATCCTGGCATGCATGGTCCCCTCATCCATATTCTGGTATTCATGGTTTCCTCACCCCCAAATCCTGGTATGCATGGTACCCCCTCATCCCTATCATGGTATGCATGGTCCCCTCACCCCCCCAATCCTGGTATGCAAGGTAACCTTATCCCCAATCCAGGTATACATGGCACCCCTTACCTCCCAATTCTGGTATGTATGGTCCCCTCATCCCCAATCCTGGTATGCATGGTACCCCTCATCCCCAATCCTGGTATGCATGGTACTCCTCATCTCCAATCCTGGTATGCATGGTACCCCTCACCCCCCAATCCTGGTACGCATGGTCCTCTCACCCCCCAATCCTGGTATGCATGGTCCTCTCACCCCCATCCTGGTATGCATGGTCCCCTCACCCCCCTATCCTTGTATGCATGTACACTCACCCCCAATCCTGATATGCATGGTCCCCTCACCTTCTATCCTGATATGCATGGTCCCCTCACCCCCCTATCCTGGTATGCATGGTCCTCTCACCCCCTATCCTGCTATGCATGTCCCCTCAGCCCCCTATCCTGCTATGCATGGTCTTCTCACCCCCCTATCTTGGTATGCATGGACCTCTCACCCCCCCTATCCTGGTATGCATGGTCCTCTCACCCTCCTATCCTGGTATGCATGCTACCTCTCACCCCCCTATACTGATATGCATGGTCCCCTCACCCCAGTCTTGGTATGCATTGTCCCCTCATCCCCAATCAAGGTATACATGGCACCCCTTACCTCCCAATTCTGGTATGTATGGTCCCCTCAACCCCTATCCTGATATGCATGGTCTCCTCACCCCCCATCCTGGTATGCATGGTCCTCTCACCCCCTATCCTGCTATGCATTGTCCCCTCAGCCCCCTATCCTGGTATGCATGGTCTTTTCACCCCCTATCTTGGTATGCATGGACCTCTCACCCCCCTATCCTGGTATGCATGGTCCTCTCACCCCCTATCCTGGTATGCATGCTACCTCTCACCCCCCTATACTGATATGCATGGTCCTCTCACCCCCTTTCCTGGTATGCATGGTCCTCTCACCCCCCAATCCTGGTATTCATGGTCCTCTCACCCCCCTTTCCTGGTGTGCATGGTCCTCTCACCCCCCTATCCTGGTATGCATGGTCCTCTCACCCCCCTATCCTAGTATGCATGCTACCCCTCACCCCCAATCCTGATATGCATGGTCCCCTCAACCCCCAATCCTGGTATGCATGGTCCTCTCACCCCCCAATCCTGGTATGCATGTCCTCTCACCCCCCTATCCTGGTATGCATTGTCCTCTCACCCCCCAATCCTGGTTTGCATGGTCCTCTCTCCCCCCAATCCTGGTATGCATGGTCCCCTCACCCCCCCATCCTGGTATGCATGCTACCCCTCACCCCCCTATCCTGATATGCATGGTCCCCTCACCCCCAATCCTGATATGCATGGTCCCCTCACCACCCAATCCTGATATGCATGGTACTCTCACCCCCTATCCTGGTATGCATGCTACCCCTCACCCCCCTATCCTGATATGCATGGTCCCCTCACCCCCAATCCTGATATGCATGGTCCCCTCACCCCCCAATCCTGGTATGCATGGTCCTCTCACCCCCCCAATCCTAGTATGCATAGTCCTCTCACTCCCCTATCCTGGTATGCATGGTCCTCTCACCCCTAATCCTGATTTGCATGGTCCTCCCACTCTCCTATCCTGGTATGCATGGTCCTCTCACCCCTCTATCCTGATATGCATGTCCCCTCACCCCCAATCCTGATATGCATGGTCCCTTCACCCCCTATCCTGATATGCGTGGTCCCATCACCCCCCTATCCTGGTATGCATAGTCCTCTCACCCCCTATCCTGCTATGCATGGTCCCCTAAGCCCCCTATCCTGGTATGCATGGTCTTCTCACCCCCCTATCCTGGTATGCATGGACCTCTCACCCCCCTATCCTGGTATGCATGGTCATCTCACCCCCTATCCTGGTATGCATGCTACCCCTCACCCCCTATCCTGATATACATGGTCCCCTCACCTCCAGTCCTGGTATGCATGGTCCTCTCACCCCCTTTCCTGGTATGCATGGTCCTCTCACCCCCCAATCCTGCTATACATGGTCCTTTCACCCCCTTTCCTGGTGTGCATGGTTCTCTTACCCCCCTATCCTGGTATGGTCCTCTCACCCCCCTGTCCTAGTATGCATGCTACCCCTCACCCCCCAATCCTGATATGCATGGTCCCCTCACCCCCCAATCCTGGTATGCATGGTCCTCTCACCCCCCAATCCTGGTATGCATGGTCCTCTCACCCCCCTATCCCGGTATGCATGGTCCTCTCACCCCCCAATCCTGGTATGCATGGTCCTCCCACCCCCCTATCCTGGTATGCATGGTCCTCTCACCCCCCTATCTTGGTATGCATGCTACCCCTCACCCCCTATCCTGATATGCATGGTCCCCTCACCCCCAATCCTGATATGCATGGTCCCCTCACCCCCCAATCCTGATATGCATGGTCCTCTCACCCCATATCCTGGTATGCATGCTACCTCTCACCCCACTAACCTGATATGTATGGTCCCCCTCACCCCTATTAAACTGCACACATACAAAAAAAAATTATACTCACCTTTCTTCCCTGTGCTCCAGTGCTGTCCCGTTCTGCTGAAGGCCGGGAGGAATGCGGCGCCGGAGTACGCACATGCCCATATCGCGCTATCCTCTGCCATATTGCTGAAAACACACTGCAAATGTGTCTTCAGTAAAATGGAGCCGGATAGCGCTACGCGCATGCCCGATTCCGTCACAGCACTCCTGCCCCAGTCTCCGGCAAGAAGAGAAGCGCTGCGGCAACGCTCCTCCAGGTCAGGTAAGTATGTAAGTATGGCACCGGAAATCGCGGTATGCATTCAGTGTCTACGCGTACCGTGATTTCCGGCGTCATACACACTGCTCTTACCTGTAACTGCTGGAAGCCTTCTTCTGTCTGGATCCAGACTGCGCAGGCACGTCGCGCTTGCGCAGTCTATAAAGGCTTCGGACAGAGTGACGCTTGTAGCGTTATATTATAGATTCTTTAAATGATGACTCTAGATAAATCATGAAATCTACAGTATACCTGTGTTGTAGTTCATACGCCATTTCTTATAAGCACAGTGTTGCAAAATGTAATGATTTTATGCTTTGACCAATTGATTAAAGTAATCTACAATCCTTAGTTATCTACAAAAATAGCCAATTGTATCTATGTAAAGATAAGGATGTTTCAGATGTTTATACATTAATGTATGATTGTTTTTTGTTTTGTACCTATGTCTAACTTTTTTCACTGTCAAAAATTATTATTGAAAAAAAAGTCAGTAATATAATACAGTTCGTTTGCAAATTGCACAGTGTAAAAAACAAAACAAGTGAAAACAAACAGTTCATGACATGGTAAAGAAAAATTTCATGTTCAAAGTTAGTAAAAGCAGCATTTAAAATGAAAGTGTCAGCAGGATTTTGCTAAGTAAACTATAGACATTGTCATGTTGATGCTGTTATACTGATTAAAATGATAGCTGAGGTGATGAAATCCATCTTGTAGTTCTTGTGTATTCATTGTTAGAAGTTTTCAGCTTATGAGATGCCTGTGCTCTGGGGCAGGACTATAGGCAGGGTCTTATCTTCCTGCTCAGAGAGACCAAGGAGAAACCTGCCCACAGGACACCCCAAAGCACAGTCTGTCTCTATGATGAGGAATATGTTTGTGCTTCTGGGTGGCCTGTGGGCAGGTTTCTCCTTGGTCTCTCTGAGCAGGAAGATAAGACTCTGCCTACAGTCCTGCCCCGGAGCATGGGCATCTCATTAGTTGCAAACTTCTAACACTGATTACTAGTGTTGAGCGATACTGCTCGATATCTAAAAATATCGTATCGAAATGGTATCGCCGATATCACTAAATATCGTCGATATCCGATTCTGATACCGGAAGTCCCATGTAAGTCTATGGGAACAAAATATCGCAACAAAAAAAAACCTTTCTTTCGTTGTAAACATAAAATATACACACATAGAATACATATATATATATATATACATGTCATTGTGACATATATATATATATACATATATTTATAGTTTATACACTTCTACATAGTAAAATAGACTCTGATTCAATTGCCGGGTAAAGCCGTGACATACCCCATAGAAGTCGACGGGCTCGGTGCCGAGTACCCCCAAAACCTCTGGCTCTGTGCGACTCAACTTGGGCGTCACGAACAGGATTCTGTAGCTCGCTATAAGCGAGTCCTGTGTGCCTGAATTGAACTGGTTTTGTGCTTGAGAATTGCTAAAATCATCAGAGAATGTATTTGCCATTTTTCAGCCATATCTTCATCACGACGAGGCACTGGTGAAGAAGAAGGGCGTGCTCTTCGTGGGTGTCACTCAGTGGCGCGAAAACGATGGCCGACCACTGTAAATGGTACTGCAATGTAACATCGTGCCACACAGCTCTTCAGTTCCGCCTCCTCATCCTCCTCAGTGTGCGGAAACTAACACGAAGGTCCCGCCTCCCTACAAAAGAGGGGCCCTCTCCAGATGCTAATGACACATGTGACTTGGCAGAGATGGCTAATGGACACGAGCAGAAGTGTGAAGGGATGGAGCAGTCAGAGCTCTCCCCCCACGGAAGCGACCCGATCGCCACGGAACCACCGTTGGGCACCCGGCCTGGAAACCCTCCTACGCTGCAAGAAGCGGAGGATACCCTAAGAGGCCTGGCCCGGCACCGGGAGGAGGTCGCCAGGATGGAAGCCAGCTGGCGTGCCCTAAAAATAAACTTGGAGCGGCGCCAATCCCTCTTACCTGAAGTGTCTGTACCGGAAGGTGAGGCACCCGTTCTAGTAGAGGAGCCCTTGCAATGTGATCCGGTTGACGTTGTCGCAGTGGAGGCACCCGTTCCTGCAAAAAACTCTGCACCGGCAGCACCCCAGATCCCGCTGTCTGCCCCCGTCGCTGAGACAGAAGAAGCGACACCCGTCCTCATGGAGGAGGCCGCGCAGGCACCAGAGGTCTACCTGCCTTTACCGGAGCCCCGACTGTCATCTGTTCCAGAGCCGGCTGCTTCCTCCGCAGGTGAGCGCCGCCAGGACTGGGGGGCGCCAGGAGAGCTGCCGCAAACCGGACACTGTAAGCTGCAGTTTAATGGTGGAGACATGGAGCTGCTGGTGGAGGAGAATTTCAACCGGCGTCAGGAGGAAGAGTGGAGACGTTGGGAGCGGGAAGCAGAGCGACAAAGGGAGCAGCGAGAAACCCAAAAGCTTCGCCAACGTAACCTGGAGAAGGACCTGGCAGAGAAGGCACGTATGAGAAAAGATAAAGGAACCCTGTGGGAGCCGCGGCGTAAGGGTGCAGTACGGAGCTTTAAATTGAAAGGTGGTTGGGGCTTCATCCAGGAGCCTGGACTTTATTTAGAAGTTTTTGTGAACCGGCGGGACGTGGAGGCTCACCTCCCAGAAGGACACCCGGGGAGGGACCTGTTGCCAGGAGACTTGGTGACTTACACCCGACACTGGGGTTACAATGGATGGTACGCCCTAAATGTTACCAGGTGCGACCCCTACTCCCCAGAGTGTCAGGAACCTGTGAGACCCTCGGAGCCTTCAGCCTCCCACATCTAGGCCTCTGCAAAAGTGCCCACCCCACGCCGTAAATCTCCCCAGCCTCCCTCAGTGGTCTCCTCAGCAGCCCCAGCTATGGACATGATAAGTATAGCTGGCCCGTACCCGGCGCCTGTTAGGCCCCCTGGGGTTCGTTCAGTCCGGGACATAGGGTTCCAGACCCGGAGGGAGATGAAAGAGGTGGCCACACAGACCCAGATAGCGGGTCACGACTTGACTGTACAGGCCACACGACGTCATCAGGTCCTGGTGGTCCTTGGTGCCTCGGATGTTTGGCATCAGAAGAGTACCAGGTGGTACCTGGAACACCCCTGCCAAAGAATTATAAATAACCCGGACAGGGTCCCTGTATGTAAATAGTTAAATTGTTTATGTACCCGGACGGGTGAATGTTCATAAAAAAGTTTTTTAATTTAATAAAAAAAAAAAAAACACAGTTTTCATTACTTTTATTACAGTCTCATCCTGCGACGCCATCGATCTCCTGTAAAAAAATGAAAAAAAAAAAAAAAGTATACCACCTGACCGACGCAGTCCATAGTAACGAGTGTCCCACGACGATCCAGCTCTGCTACATCAGAATGACATCAGAGGCAGGCAGGCAGGCAGAGCCTGTCATCACGGCGCAGCACAGCTGATTACCTGCTTCCCCGGCGGTGACGTCATCGGACTGGTTTACGGCCGGGATTACCCTGCAGTCACTGCAGTTATCGCGAAAAACTGCATGTGACCGCCAGGGAGAAGATAATGGCGGCCATCAAGCAGTCCAGGACGTGACCGCCGGAGATCTTCTGCCAGGTAAGTGCCGCTGACTCCTGACAGACCCGACCGACGGACACTCACAGTGACAGTGACAAATCCGATTCCGGTATTCGATAAGACGAAAATATCGAAACGAATTATCGAAAGGCCGATAGAGCTAATATCGGCCGATACCCGATATTTGCAGTATCGTATCGCTCAACACTACTGATTACACAACAATTACATGATGGATTTCTTCAACACAGATATCATTTTAATCAGTTTAACAGCGGCAACATGCCAATGTCTGCAGTTTACTTAGCAAAATCCTGCTGACAGATTCACTTTAAATCACTCAATGAAGGTTAAACATTCAGATTTGGGACAGTTTTCCGCTGTAAACATAAAAAAAACACAAGAAAGGATAATCTCTCCATGACTTGGTTGAGGGTCCCTTCCCCATGCTAGATATCATTTTATTAACTCTCAGTCTTCAAGTTTTCTTCTTGGATTAGAAATGTGTAAAGATTTGATTTCTCAATTGATTATAAATTGTACCTTTGTGTAAAAATATTGGTTTATTTACACCTATGCAACTGTCTTGAAGGCCAGAAGAAGGATAGAGTTGGGCAAACACAGGATGGGAAAGTCTAACACATACAGTCAGGGCCAGAAATATTTGGACAGTGACACAATTTTCGCGAGTTGGGCTCTGCATGCCACCACATTGGATTTGAAATGAAACCTCTACAACAGAATTCAAGTGCAGATTGTAACGTTTAATTTGAAGGATTGAACAAAAATATGTGTTAGAAAATGTAGGAATTGTACACATTTCTTTACAAACACTCCACATTTTAGGAGGTCAAAAGTAATTGGACAAATAAACATAACCCAAACAAAATATTTTTATTTTCAATATTTTGTGGCGAATCCTTTGGAGGCAATCACTGCCTTAAGTCTGGAACCCATGGACATCACCAAACGCTGGGTTTCCTCCTTCTTAATGCTTTGCCAGGCCTTTACAGCCGCAGCCTTCAGGTCTTGCTTGTTTGTGGGTCTTTCCCTCTTAAGTCTGGATTTGAGCAAGTGAAATGCATGCTCAATTGGGTTAAGATCTGGTGATTGACTTGGCCATTGAAGAATGTTCCACTTTTTGCACTCATGAACTCCTGTGTAGCTTTGGCTGTATGCTTGGGGTCATTATCCATCTGTACTATGAAGCGCCGTCCAATCAAGTTTGCAGCATTTGGCTGAATCTGGGCTGAAAGTATATCCCGGTACACTTCAGAATTCATCCGGCTACTCTTGTCTGCTGTTATGTCATCAATAAACACAAGTGACCCAGTGCCATTGAAAGCCATGCATGGCCATGCCATCACGTTGCCTCCACCATGTTTTACAGAGGATGTGGTGTGCCTTGGATCATGTGCCGTTCCCTTTCTTCTCCAAACTTTTGGCTTCCCATCATTCTGGTACAGGTTGATCTTTGTCTCATCTGTCCATAGAATACTTTTCCAGAACTGAGCTGGCTTCTGGAGGTGTTTTTCAGCAAATTTAACTCTGGCCTGTCTATTTTTGGAATTGATGAATGGTTTGCATCTAGATGTGAACCCTTTGTATTTACTTTCATGGAGTCTTCTCTTTACTGTTGACTTAGAGACAGATACACCTACTTCACTGAGAGTGTTCTGGACTTCAGTTGATGTTGTGAATGGGTTCTTCTTCACCAAAGAAAGTATGCGGCGATCATCCACCACTGTTGTCTTCCATGGGCTCCCAGGTCTTTTTGCATTGATGAGTTCACCAGTGCTTTCTTTCTTTCTCAGGATGTACCAAATTGTAGATTTTGCCACTTCTAATGTTGTAGCAATTTCTTGGATGGTTTTTTTTCTGTTCTTGCAGCTTAAGGATGGCTTGTTTCACCTGCATGGAGAGCTCCTGTGACCGCATGTTTCCTTCACAGCAAAACCTTCCAAATGCAAACACCACACCTCAAATCAACTCCGGCCCTTTCATCTGCTTAATTGAGAATGACATAACAAAGGGATTGCCCACACCTGTCCATGAAATAGCCTTGGAGTCATTTGTCCAATTACTTTTGGTCCCTTTAAAAACAGGGTGGCACATGTTAAGGAGCTGAAACTCCTAAACCCTTCATCCAATTTTAATGTGGATACCCTCAAATGAAAGCTGAAAGTCTGGACTTCAACTGCATCTGAATTGTTTTGTTTAAAATTCATTGTGGTAATGTCTAGAACCAAAATTAGATAAATGTTGTCTCTGTCCAAATATTTATGGACCTAACTGTACATTATGATACATGAGCTATGAATCTGATATCTTTATATTATTCTCTATTAATCTTGAGTGGGAGACTCAACTGAAATGTATTTTGCCTCATTAAAAAACTGGCTTGCAACAAAATGCAGAATCCCAATTGGATGTATTCAATGGCTCCTTTACTGGCAAGTTACTGATGCCATAAAGCTGATACAACTTGATAAATAGGCAATAATAAATGTTTAAATGAATGCACTAGCACTTTCAGACATAAGAAAATATATAAAAAGGAATTATGAGAATGAGACCTTTTGGTGACACAAGGAAGGGCATTTTTCATTCAGTAGAACTTTTTTTTCTCCTCTGGGGCTAAGAACTTATCTGCAAAACTGTTCTGCGGAGATCTCTTTCAGCTCAGAACAGTTAATGAGAGGTCCTGGTGTTAATTCTGATGCTTCATTTGATCTCACTTCGAGAGAGCAGTTCCTTCTTTTCTGCTCTGTTGCTGGGGCGTCAGTGCTGATGTCATGCTGATTGACAGCTAGATTCCTGCTTCCTACCTGTTGGGAGCCGGTTGTCAATCGGTATGTTGTCAGCAGTGACGACCTGTTCACAGAGCAGAGCAGAAGAAAAAGAGTTGTTCTTTCGATGTGAGGTCAAAGGAAGATAACAGAATCATGACATGAGGAATGAGAGATTTTTGAACAGCAGAACAGTCAGGTAGTTAGCAACTATCTACCAGTAAGCTATTAGCCCCATAGGTAAAAAGTCAAAAAGTCCAAGAAAACCCCTTTAAGTTCAAATTTGAATAGTTATTGATGTTAATGGCTTACAAAGCCTACAGTCCAGCATATCTTATATGTCACAAGAATGAAATCAATCACAGCTATAAAAACACAGTAGTAAAACCATTTTAAATTATTTTATAATTTTCTTTCAAAATAACGTTGCAATGCATGAGATAATAAAGTGTAAAATTGTATAACAAAGCAGACATGATGAAAAGAACATATCTATAACAAGGTAAAAAGATAAAAAGCGAATGGCGGCACCAGTGCACATATACTCAATCATCTGCAAGTATAGATGATTGTTATCCCATATCTATAACAAGCAAAAAGTCTGAAATCTAGTGCAAAATTACTAGGAACTCTGTCAGCACAAAATGACTTTTCAAACATTGTTAGCAGACATAGTCTTAAAAAAAAATCACATCTTTAGTGTTCAAATCCTTTCTTGCATTTGCTAAGAAATGTTCTTTAGTAATCCCAAAGAGAGAAATGTGCCAGGATCAATAATTTAAAAAAGTACAATGAAATTGTGAGTACCCTGATAGTTAACGGATATATGACCAAGCCATTTTGTAGGTTAATGACCAGGCCAATTTTTACAATTCTGACCACTGTCTCTTTATGTGCTTATAACTCTGGAACGCTTCAACGGATCTTGGCGATTCTGAGAATATTTTCTCGTGACATATTGTACTTCATGATAGTGGTAAAATTTCTTTGATATAACTTGCGTTTATTTATGAAAAAATGGAAATATGGCAAAAAGTTTGGAAATTTTGCAATTTTCAAACTTTTAATTTTTATGCCATTAATCAGAGAGATATGTCACAAAATATAGTTAATAAATAACATTTCCTACATGTCTACTTTACATCAGCACAATTTTGGAACCAACATTTTTTTTTGTTAGGAAGTTATAAGTGTTAAAAGTTGACCAGCAATTTCTCATTTTTCCAACAAAATTTACGAAACCATTTTTTTTAGGGACCACCTCACATTTGAAGTGAATTTGAGGGGTCAATATGACAGAAAATACTCAAAAGTGACACCATTCTAAAAACTGCACCCTCAAGGTGTTCAAAGCCACATTCAAGAAGTTTATTAACCCTTTAGGTACTTCACAAGAATTGAAGCAATGTGGAAGGAAAAAATTAACATTTAACTTTTTTCCCAAAATTTTTCTTTCGACACAATTTTTTAAATTTTGTCAAGGGTATCAGGAGAAAATGAACCACAATATTTGTTGTACAATTTCTCCTGAGTACACCGATACCCCATGTGTGGGGGAAAACCAATCTTTAGGCGCACGGCAGTGCTCAGAAGGGAAGGAGCATCATTTGAGATTTTGAATGTCAAATTGGCTGGAATCGAGAGCGGACACCATGTCGCGTTTGGAGAGTCCTTGATGTACCTAAACAGTGAAAACCCCCCACAAGTGACCCCATTTTGGAATCTAGACCCCCCAAGGAACTTATCTAGATCTGTGGTGAGCACTTTGAACCCCAAAGGGCTTCACAGAAGGTTATAACGTAGAGCCGTAAAATTTAAAAATCATATTTTTTCCACAAAAATGATCTTTTCAACCCCAATTTTTATTTTTCAAAGGATAAAAGGATCACAATAGTTATTGTGCAATTTGTCCTGAGTACGCTGATACCCCATATGTTGGGGTAGACCACTATTTGGGCGCATGGCAGAGCTCGGAAGGGAAGCAGCTCCATTTGACTTTTTTGGCTGGAATTGAGATTGGACGCCATGTCGCATTTGGAGAGTCCCTGATGTGCCTAAACAGTGGAAACCCCCACAAGTGACCCCATTTTGGAAACCAGACCCCCCAAGGAACTTATCTAAATGTGTTGTGAGAGCTTTGAACCCCCAAGGGCTTTACAGAAGGTTATAACGTAGAGCCGTAAAATTAAAAAATCATATTTTTTCCACAAAAATGATCTTTTCATCCCAATTTTTATTTTCCAAAGGATAAAAGGACCCCAAAAGTTATTGTGCGATTTGTCCTGAGTACGCTGATACCCCATATGTGGGGGTAAACCACTATTTGGGCGCATGGCAGAGCTCGGAAGGGAAGCAGCGCCATTTGACGTTTTTGGCTGAAATTGAGATTGGACTCCATGTCGCATTTGGAGAGTCCCTGTGTGCCTAAACAGTGGAAACCCCCCACAAGTGACCCCATTTTGGAAACTAGACCCCCCAAGGAACTTATCTAGATGTGTGATGAGAGCTTTTAACCCCCAAGGGCTTCACAGAAGGTTATAAAGTAGAGAAGTAAAATTAAAAAATCATATATTTTCCACAAAAATGATCTTTCCACCCCCAATTTTTATTTTCCAAAGGGTAATAGGTCCCCAAAAGTTATTGTGCAATTTGTCCTGAGTACGCTGATACCCCATATGTGGGGGTAAACCACTATTTTGACGCATGGCAGAGCTCGGAAGGGAAGAAGCGCCGTTTTCAAATGCAGACTTTGATGGAATGGTCTGCGGGTGTCATGTCACGTTTGGAGAGCCCCTGATGTGCCTAAACAGTAGAAACCCCCCACAAGTGACCCCATTTTGGAAACTAGACCCCCCAAGGAGCTTATATAGATGTGTGGTGAGCACTTTGAACCCCAAAGTGCGTCACAGAAGTTTATAACGTAGAGCCGTGAAAATAAAAAAATCATATTTTTTCCACAAAAATAATCTTTTTGCCCCAAATTTTTATTTTTATAAGGGTAACAGGAGAAATAGGACCCCAAAAGCTATTGTGCAATTTGTCCTGAGTACGCTGATACCCCATATGTGGGGGGAACCACTATTTTGACGCATGGCAGAGCTCGGAAGGGAAGGAGCACCGTTTTTGAATGCAGACTTTGATGGAATGGTCTGCAGGTGTCATGTCGCGCTTGGAGAGCCTCTGATATGCCTAAACAGTAGAAACCCCCCACAAGTGACCCCATTTTGCAAACTAGACCCCCCAAGGAACTTATCTAGATGTGTGGTGAGCACTTTGAACCCCCAAGTGCTTCACAGAAGTTTATAACGTAGAGCCGTGAAAATAAAAAAATCATATTTTTTTCCACAAAAATAATCTTTTTTGCCCCCAAATTTTTATTTTTATAAGGGTAACAGGAAAAATAGGACCCCAAAAGCTATTGTGCAATTTGTCCTGAGTACGCTGATACCCCATATGTGGGGGGGAACCACTATTTTTACGCATGGCAGAGCTCGGAAGGGAAGGAGCACCGTTTTTGAATGCAGACTTTGATGGAATGGTCTGCGGGTGTCATGTCGCGCTTGGAGAGCCTCTGATGTGCCTAAACAGTAGAAACCCCCCACAAGTGACCCCATTTTGCAAACTAGACCCCCAAGGAACTTATCTAGATGTGTGGTCAGCACTTTGAACCCCCAAGGGCTTCACAGAAGTTTATAACGTAGAGCCGTGAAAATAAAAAAATCATATTTTTTCCACAAAAATGACTTTTTGCCCCCGAATTTTTATTTTTATAAGGGTAACAGGAGAAATAGGACCCCAAAAGTTGATGTGCAATTTGTCCTGAGTACGCTGATAACCCATATGTGGGGAGGGAACCACTGTGATCGCCTTACTGCGATCTTTGGGAGGCAGAATGAACAAATCCACAAAAGGTGAAGAATTGGTTTTATTTTTTAAGCCGTTCCTCGTGCGGTATTAGTCATTAGGTGACTTTATTTTTCGGGTCGGTGCGATTACAGCGATACCAGATTTATACCCCTTTTTCATGTTTATCTTCTGTCACACACTAAAAAATGCTTTTTTTTGTAAGAATTTTTTGTAAGAAATTTTTGCATCGCTGTATTTTGAGAGCTATAATTTTTTCTTATTTCGTTCGACAGAGTTATCTGTGGGCTTATTTTTTGCGGGACGAGCTGACGTTTTTATTTGTACCATATTCGGGCACATAACGTTTTTTGATCGCTTCCTATTCCGATTTTTGTGGAAGCAGAATGAACAAAAACCAGCAATTGTTTTTTTTTTTTCCTCCGTTCCGCGTGTGGTAAAATTGATAAAGCAGCTTTATTCTTCGGGTCACTACGATTACAGCGATACCTCATTTATATATTTTTTTATGTTTTGGCGTTTTTTACACAATAAAAAATTTTATAGAAAAAATAATTATTTTTGCATCAGTTTATTCCGCGAGCTATAACTTTTTTATTTTTTCGCTGATGATGCTGTATAGCAGTTTGTTTTTTGCGGGACAAGATGACATTTTCAGCGGTACAATGATTATTTATGTCCCACTTTTTGATCGCGTGTTATTGCACTTTTTCCAAGCAGTATGATGATACCAAACGTGTATTTTTTTTGTTTTTTGTTTTTTTTTGTTACATAAAAATGTGTATTTTTAGGGAATTTTTTAAAATTATTTTTAATATTTTTTTTACAATTTTTTAAAAAAAAATGTTTTTTTTACCTTGTCCCTTTATGGGACTTTCACTTTTTTACTTTTGATTGCAGTTACAATGCATTGCAATGCTCCAGCATTGCAATGCATTGTACCTATAGTGAAAGCTGCTGTGACCATGTCGGCACTGAACTACCACTGCGTGTTTACACTGTGTTTACACGCAGTGGTAGTTCAAAGACAGAACATGCACAGTTCGTCAAGGTGCCAAAACTGACACCTTGCCATGACGGACTGTGCACGTCAGTGGACATTAAGGGGTTAAGTGACACGAGTATATAAAGTATGGAGACAGTCTCCAAGAGAAATAGTTTAAAGGTCACCAAAAAGCATCAAGAGAATAGAACCCAAGATATTGCACATGGTAGAAAAGTCTGATAAGATGGCGTGGGGTCCCCCATTTTTGAAAACCAGCCTTGCTAAAGCAGACAGCTGGGGGTTGGTATTCTCACGCTAGTAAGGGGCCATTGATATTGGCCCCCCCAGCCTAAAAATAGCAGACCGCAGCTGCCCAGAAAAGGCACATCTGTTAGATGGCCAAACTCTCATGCTGCTAGAGGAGATTTCACCGAGGTCACCGCAGTTGGGAATGGAGCCTCAGTGACCGGATGTAACCTCAATGATGTCACCACCGGTCTGTGAGGCCACTCTCGCAGCCGCTTAGTCACCAGTGGTTCTCAGCCTAGACGGTCGCATCTTGGTACGGTCCAGGTTGAAAACTGTTTATCCCCAAGACATGGATTACGGCGTGGGACAGAACGACAGACAGGTATGGTATATTGTTGTTTATATATTTTAGTTTTATTACAGGAGATCTAGGGCTTCTGTGGAATTAGGCAAGGTCGTACGCATAGTTTAATTAAGCTTATTTCTGACAGCGGCATTTAACTCGTGCTTACCGATCATCGCCCATTTGTAGCAGAGGAGATCAAAGCACTGCAGCTTCTAGTCTTCCATGGAGATCATTGAAACATACAAAAAGTAAAAAAATTTAAAAAATATATAAAAGTTCAAATCACCCTGCTTTCACCCCATTCAATATAAAACAATAAAAAAAAATCAAATATACACTTATTTGGTATCGCCACATTCAGAATCGACAGATCTATCGATATAAAAAAAAATTGACCTGATCGCTTAGCGGTGCAATGAGAAAAAAAATCAAAATGTCAGAATTACGTTTTTTTGGTCGCCACTACATTGCAATAAAATGCAATAACGGGCGATCAAAAGATCATATCTACACCAAAATGGTATCAATAAAAACTTCACCTTAGTGCACAAAAAATAAGCCCTCACCCAGCCCCAGATCATGAAAAATGGAGACCCTACAGGACTTGGAAAATGGTGCCTTTTTTTAACCAAATTTTAGATTTTTTTCACCACTTAAATAAAAAAGAACCTAGACGTGTTTGGAGTCTAGGAACTCGCAATGACCTGGAAAATCATAATGGCAGGTCAGTTTTAGCATTTAAGGAACATGGTAGAAAAAAAACCCCAACAACTGTGGAATTTCACCTTTTTTGTAATTTCACCACACTTTGAATTTTTGCCATTACAGGATATGTTTTAACCAATGGTGTAATTCAAAAGAACAACTTGTCCAGCAAAAACAGCCCTCACATGGCCATATTGCCTGAAAAATAAATAAGTTATGGTTCTGGGGAAAAGGGAAGCAAAAAACGAAAATGCAAAAATGGAAATACCTCTAGTCGTGAAGGGGTTAATGAATATACTTCAGTCATTGACACGCTCCACAAGGAGGGTAAGCCACAAAAGGTCTTTACTAAAGAAGCTGGCTGGTCCCAGAGTGCTGTATCCAAGCATATTAATGAAAAGTTGAGTGGAAGGTAAAAGTGTGGTAGAAAAAGGTGCACAAGCAACCTGGATAACCGCAGCCTTGAAAGGATTGTTAAGAAAAGACCATTCAAAAATGTGGTAGAGATTCACAAGGAGTGGACTGCTGCTGGACTCATTGCTTCAAGAGCCACCACACATAGATGTATCCAGGACATGGGCTACAAGTGTCGGATTCCTTGTGTCAAGCCACTCATGACCAATAGACAATGGCAGAAGCATCTTACCTGGGTCAAGTAGAAAAAGAACTGGACTGTTGCTGTCGTCCAAGGTATTGTTTTCAGATGAAAGTAAATTTTGCATTTCATTTGGAAGAGTATAAAAGCACACAATCCAAGCTGCTTGAGGTCTAGTGTGAAGTTTCCACAATCATTGATGGTTTGGGGACCAATGTCATCTACTGGTGTAGGTCTACTGTGTTTTATCAAGACCAAAGTCAGCGCAACCGTCTACCAGGAAATTTTAGAGCACTTCATGCTTCCCTCTGCTGACAAGCTTTTTAAAGATGGAAATTTAATTCTCCAGCAGGACTTGGCACCTGTCCACACTGCCAAAAGTACCAATACCTCATTTAGAAACAACAGTATCACTGTGCTTAATTGGCCAGCAAACTCACCAAACCTTATCACCATAGAGAATCTATGGAGTATTGTCAAGAGGAAGATGAGAGACAGCAGACCCTACAATGCAGACGAGCTGAAGGCTGCTATCAAAGCAACCTGGGCTTCCATAATACCTCAGCATTGCCACAGGCTGATCACCTCCATGCCACGCCACATTGATGCAGTAAGTGACGCAAAAGGAGCCCCGACCAAATATTCAGTGCCTTTACTGAACATACATTTCAGTAGGCCAACATTTTGAATTTTAAAATCATTTCAAGCTGGTTTCATAAAGTATTCTAATTTACTGAGATAATGACTTTTGGGTTTTGATTGGCTGTAAGCCATAATCATCAACATTAACAGAAATATACACTTGAAATAGATCACTCTGTTTGTAATGACTTTATATAATATGAGATTCACTTTTTGTACTGAAGAACTGAAATATATTCATAGAATCATAGAATCATAGAATCATAGAATGGTAGAGTTGGAAGGGACCTCCTGGGTCATCTGGTCCAACCCCCTGCTCAAAGCAGGATTCTCTAAATCATCCCAGACAGATGTCTATCCAGCCTCTGTTTGAAGACTTCCATTGAAGGAGAACTCACCACCTCTTGTGGCAGCCTGTTCCACTCATTGATCACCCTAACTGTCAAAAAGTTTTTTCTAATATCTAATCTGTGTCTCCTCCCATTCAGTTTCATCCCATTGCTTCTAGTCTTTCCTTGCGCAAATGAGAATAAAGATGATCCTTCTACAATGTGACAGCCCTTGAGATATTTGTAGACAGCTATTAAGTCTCCTCTCAGTCTTCTTTTTTGCAAGCTAAACATTCCCAAATCCTGCAACCGTTCCTCATAGGACATGGTTTGCAGACCGGTCACCATTCTGGTGGCTCTTCTCTGAACTTGCTCCAGTTTGTTGATGTCTTTTTTAAAATGTGGTGCCCAAAACTGGACACAGTATTCCAGATGAGGTCTGACCAAAGAGGAGTAGAGGGCAATAATGACCTCACGTGATCTAGACTGTATGCTTCTGTTGATACATCCTAGAATTGCATTTGCCTTTTTTGCTGCTGCATCACACTGTTGACTCATGTTAAGTCTGTGATCAATTAGTATACCCAAGTCTTTTTCACATGTGCTGTTACTTAGCCCTATTCCTCCCATTTTGTATATGCTTTTTTCATTTTTATTGCCCAGATGTAGTACTTTGCATTTTTCCCTGTTAAAATCCATTCTGTTAGTTGCTGCCCACTGCTCCAGTTTATGTATATCTTTTTGAATCATCTCTCTCTCTTCTCTAGTATTAGCTACCCCTCCTAGCTTTGTGTCATCAGCAAATTTGATCAGTTTACCCTCAATTCCTTCATCCAAATCATTGATAATATGTTGAACAATACAGGGCCCAAAACAGAGCCTTGTGGTACCCCACTTGAGACATTCTTCCAACTGGATGTGCAGCCATTTACAACCACTCTTTGGGTCCGATCACTAAGCCAGTTATGAATCCACCTAACAGTTGCCTTGTCCATTCCATACTTAGTCATTTTTTCAATAAGGATTGTGTGAGATACTTTGTCAAATGCTTTGCTGAAGTCAAGATATACTATATCTACAGCATTTCCCTGATCCACCCAGTCAGTGATTCTGTCATAGAAGGAAATTAAGTTAGTCTGACATGACTTATTAGTTACAAACCCATGCTGACTCTGTTTAATCACTTCATTTTTATCCAGGTACTTGCATACATGTTCTTTAATAATTTGTTCAAAGATCTTTCCTGGTATAGAAGTCAGACTCACCGGCCTGTAGTTCCCTGGGTCCACCTTCTTCCCCTTTTTGAAGATAGGAACAACATTTGCTCTTCTCCAGTCTTCTGGGACTTCTCCTGTTCTCCAAGAATTTTCAAAGATTATGGACAGTGGTTCAAGAATTTCTTCTGCTATCTCCTTCAGTACCCTGGGGTGTAATTCATCTGGACCTGGAGACTTGAATTCATTTAGGTTAGCTAAGTGTTTCCTCACTGTCTTTCTGTTTATAGATATCCTGGATTCTTCTATTCCTTTAATAGGACAGTGAAGATCAGTTGATGTTACATTTCCTTTCTGAGAGAAAACAGATGCAAAATAGGAATTTAAAAGTTCAGCCTTCTCAACATCCTGACTTACCATTTCATCATTTTCATCCTGTAAAAATCCTATAGCATCTTTGATTTTTCTTTTACTTTTGACGTATCCCCAAAATCCTTTTTTGTTGCTTTTGACGTCACTTGCAAGCCTTAATTCATTGTCAGCTTTAGATAATCTGATTTGTGCCCTGCAGGTTCTGCAGACGGCATTATATTCTTCTTTAGATATGCCTCCCTCTTTCCATTTGATAAACATTTCTTTCTTCCTTTTTAGCATGTGTTTAAGTTCTATGTTCATCCATCCTGGTTTCCTTAAATGCTTCCCATTCTTCCCTCTTTTCGAAATTGTTAACGATTGTGCTTTGAGAATCTCATTTTTCAAGATTTTCCATCCTTCCTGGACATTTTTGTCCTTAAGGATATCCAGCCATTGGATCCCTCCAATTCTCTTTCTGAGTTCCTTAAAATCTGCCTTTCTGAAATCTAACCTTGACGTCTGAGTCTTCACAGGTCTTCCTCCTCTTGTTATCCAAAATTCTAAAATAGCATGGTCACTACCTCCTAGGGTCCCAGCCACTCTTACCTCCTCCACCATTTCCTCCCTGTTTATGAGGATTAGATCCAAGGTAGCAGATCCCCTTGTTTTCTCCATTACCTTTTGGAAGATAAAGTTGTCAGCAAGAGAGGATAAGAATTTCCTGGACCTGTTAGTTTTGCCTGAGAGAGATTCCCAACAAATGTCTGGATAGTTGAAATCTCCCATGACCACTATGTCATATTTTTTGGAGAACTTGGCCATTTGATGCATAAAGAGTTCATCCATATCTTCAGCTTGCACAGGCGGCCTGTAGTAAATGCCTACAATGGTGTCCTTTCCATTGTTCTGTCCTTGTATTCTTACCCAAACAGTTTCCACAGAACTCCCAGTCTCTGAAGCTTCAATCTCTGTGCAGATATACGCTTTTCTAACATACAATGCAACACCTCCTCCTCGTTTATCAAGTCTGTTTCTTGCAAATAAGTTGTAACCTTCTAGCCTTGTATTCCAATCATGTGTATCGTCCCACCAAGTCTCAGTGATTCCAATGACATCATATTTCTTCTCCTGCGTTAGTAGCTCCAGTTCTCCTTGTTTGTTGCCCATGCTTTGTGCATTCGTATAGAAACACTTTAGTTTGTGATTGGTTTCTCTTTCTTCAATATTTTTATTATGTAGATTTTTTTGTCTTTGTTCTTCCCTTCACTTCTAATAGCAGAGTTCTCAATAGCATTTTTCAGGTGTATGGCTTTTGCTGGCGTTTTGCTTCCCTTCCCACATTGTTCTAGTTTAAAGCTCTCCTGATGAGTGTAGCAAGGCGACTTCCAAATACATGTTTTCCAGTGTTCGTAAGGTGCACCCCATCTCTAGCAAGTAGTCCATCGTACAGGTAATTCACTCCGTGATCCAGAAATCCAAATCCTTGCTGACGGCACCATCGACGTAGCCAGTTGTTCACCTGCAGAATCTTATTCCACCTCCTTGTTCCATGGCCATCCACTGGAAGGATGGAGGAGAAGACCACCTGCGCTCCCAGTTCTTTCACTTTCTTACCTAAGTTTTCAAAGTCACTGCAGATGGTTTCCAGGTCGTTTCTAGCGGTGTCATTTGTCCCCACATGTATTAGCAGGAATGGGTAGTCATCTTTATGTCTGAAGAGTCCTGATATCCTGTCAGACACATCTTTAATTTTCGCACCTGGAAGACAGCACATTTCTCTTGAGGTTATATCTGGTCTGCAGATAGCAGCCTCTGTTCCTCTCAACAGGGAATCCCCCATGACAACAACTCTCCGTTTCTTCTTCACAACATTTTTCTTTCTCCATTCAGGAGGACTCTGAGGGCGTACAAGGTTACTCTTTGTGGGCAAAGTCTTATCCTGATGTATTTCTTCATCGTTCTCCTGTGTAAGAGCCTGGTACTGGTTTCTGAGCAGAATTGGTGCTGACTGCCTCCTGATCCTCCTGCTTCTCTGGGTCACATGCTTCCATTCCTCTGTTTCTTCAGTTGCACTTCGAATTTCTTCTCTTTCTGTACCATGAAGAGATAATTCTGCTCTGTCTAAGAACTCTTCACCTTCCTTAATGGTCTTCAATGTAGATAACCTCTCTTCCAGATTTTGCAACTTTTCCTCCAACAGGGACACAAGCTTGCATTTGTGGCATGTGAAATTTGGCTTTTCCACTGGTAAGTCTATGAACATGTAGCAAGAAATGCAGCTCACCACATGGCTCCTGGCCTCTTCCATGTTCTTATTGTTCAAGAGATAATCAAGCGGTGAAATATAAGCCAAAACTCGCGCGCCTAGCGGCGCGCGGTTTACTGATGTCCTCCTTTCAGCTGCAACAGCCAAAATCCAGTGTTCCTTGAGCTCGCGGAGACTCTTCACTTATCCCAGAAGGCACTGGGAATATGCAAATTATCTCCTCGGGACTCCTCCCCTGGTTTACTGATGTCCTCCTTTCAGCTGCAACAGCCAAAATCCAGTGTTCCTTGAGCTCGCGGAGACTCTTCACTTATCCCAGAAGGCACTGGGAATATGCAAATTATCTCCTCGGGACTCCTCCCTGGTTTACTGATGTCCTCCTTTCAGCTGCAACAACCAAAATCCAGTGTTCCTTGAGCTCGCGGAGACTCTTCACTTATCCCAGAAGGCACTGGGAATATGCAAATTATCTCCTCGGACTCCTCCCCTGGTTTACTGATGTCCTCCTTTCAGCTGCAACAGCCAAAATCCAGTGTTCCTTGAGCTCGCGGAGACTCTTCACTTATCCCAGAAGGCACTGGGAATATGCAAATTATCTCCTCGGGACTCCTCCCCTGGTTTACTGATGTCCTCCTTTCAGCTGCAACAGCCAAAATCCAGTGTTCCTTGAGCTCGCGGAGACTCTTCACTTATCCCAGAAGGCACTGGGAATATGCAAATTATCTCCTCGGGACTCCTCCTCTGGTTTACTGATGTCCTCCTTTCAGCTGCAACAGCCAAAATCCAGTGTTCCTTGAGCTCGCGGAGACTCTTCACTTATCCCAGAAGGCACTGGGAATATGCAAATTATCTCCTCGGGACTCCTCCCCTGGTTTACTGATGTCCTCCTTTCAGCTGCAACAGCCAAAATCCAGTGTTCCTTGAGCTCGCGGAGACTCTTCACTTATCCCAGAAGGCACTGGGAATATGCAAATTATCTCCTCGGGACTCCTCCCCTGGTTTACTGATGTCCTCCTTTCAGCTGCAACAGCCAAAATCCAGTGTTCCTTGAGCTCGCGGAGACTCTTCACTTATCCCAGAAGGCACTGGGAATATGCAAATTATCTCCTCGGGACTCCTCCCCTGGTTTACTGATGTCCTCCTTTCAGCTGCAACAGCCAAAATCCAGTGTTCCTTGAGCTCGCGGAGACTCTTCACTTATCCCAGAAGGCACCGGGAATATGCAAATTATCTCCTCGGGACTCCTCCCCTGGTTTACTGATGTCCTCCTTTCAGCTGCAACAGCCAAAATCCAGTGTTCCTTGAGCTCGCGGAGACTCTTCACTTATCCCAGAAGGCACCGGGAATATGCAAATTATCTCCTCGGGACTCCTCCCCTGGTTTACTGATGTCCTCCTTTCAGCTGCAACAGCCAAAATCCAGTGTTCCTTGAGCTCGCGGAGACTCTTCACTTATCCCAGAAGGCACCGAGAATATGCAAATTATCTCCTCGGGACTCCTCCCCTGGTTTACTGATGTCCTCCTTTCAGCTGCAACAGCCAAAATCCAGTGTTCCTTGAGCTTGCGGAGACTCTTCACTTATCCCAGAAGGCACTGGGAATATGCAAATTATCTCCTCGGGACTCCTCCCCTGGTTTACTGATGTCCTCCTTTCAGCTGCAACAGCCAAAATCCAGTGTTCCTTGAGCTCGCGGAGACTCTTCACTTATCCCAGAAGGCACCGGGAATATGCAAATTATCTCCTCGGGACTCCTCCCCTGGTTTACTGATGTCCTCCTTTCAGCTGCAACAGCCAAAATCCAGTGTTCCTTGAGCTCGCGGAGACTCTTCACTTATCCCAGAAGGCACCGGGAATATGCAAATTATCTCCTCGGGACTCCTCCCCTGGTTTACTGATGTCCTCCTTTCAGCTGCAACAGCCAAAATCCAGTGTTCCTTGAGCTCGCGGAGACTCTTCACTTATCCCAGAAGGCACCGAGAATATGCAAATTATCTCCTCGGGACTCCTCCCCTGGTTTACTGATGTCCTCCTTTCAGCTGCAACAGCCAAAATCCAGTGTTCCTTGAGCTCGCGGAGACTCTTCACTTATCCCAGAAGGCACTGGGAATATGCAAATTATCTCCTTGGGACTCCTCCCCACTCCTCACTTTTTGATGATATTCTAATTTAGTGAGAAGCACTATATATATATATATATATATATATATATGTATACACACATATATATACATATTCACATACACACACACTGTATACTTTTTCATTTTTTATTATTTGTATTTTAATTTCTATATTTATTATTTTTGATTTACAGATATAAAGCCAATATTTTTCATCTTAATCTTCTGTCATATGTTTTAGTTTTTCTAAGTCCACCTTTTAGATAACATTTTATATTCCTATATATGATTGAATATTCATTTAATATGCATACACAGAATTATTATTTTATTATTTATATATATATTTACAACCCCTGGCAAAAATTATGGAATCACCGGCCTTGGAGGATGTTCATTCAGTTGTTTTATTTTGTTGAAAAAAAACAGATCACAGACATGGCACAAAACTGAAGTCATTTCATATGGCAACCTTCTGGCTTTAAGAAACACTAAAAGAAATCAAGAACACATAATGTGGTAGTCAGTAATGGTTATTTTTTTTAACCAAGCATAGGGGAAAAATTATGGAATCACTCAATTCTGAGGGAAAACATTATGGAATCATGAAAAACAAACAAACAAAAAAACACTCCAACACATCACTAGCATTTTGTTGCACCACCTCTGGCTTTTACAGCAGCTTGCAGTCTCTGAGGCATGGACATAATGAGTGTCAAACAGTACTCTTCATAAATCTGGCTCCAACTTTCTTGGATTGCTGTTGCCAGATCAGCTTTGCTGGTTGGAGCCTTGTCATGGACCATTTTCTTCAACTTAGACCAAAGATTTTCAATTGGATTGAGATCCGGATTATTTGCAGGCCATGACATTGACCTTATGTGTCTTTTTTTAAGGAATATTTTTACAGTTTTTGCTCTATGGCAGGATGCACTATCATCTTGAAAAATGATTTAATCATCCCTAAACATCCTTTCAATTGATGGGATAAGAAAAGTGTCCAAAATATCAACGTAAACATGTGCATTTATTGAAGATGTAATGACAGCCATCTCCCCAGTGCCTTTACTTGACATGCAGCCCCATATCATCAATGACTGTGGAAATTTGCATGTTCTCTTCAGGCAGTCATCTTTATAAATCTCAATGGAACGGCACCAAAGAAAAGTTCCAGCATCATCACCTTGCCCAATGCAGATTCGTGATTCATCACTGAAAATGACTTTCATCCAGTCATCCACAGTCCACGATTTCCTCAGCCCATTGTAGCCTTGTTTTTTTCTGTTTAGGTGTTAATGATGGCTTTTGTTTAGCTTTTCTGTATGTAAATCCCATTTCCTTTAGGCGGTTTCTTACAGTTCGGTCACAGACGCTGACTCCAGTTTCCACCCGTTCGTTCCACATTTGCTTTGTTGTGCATTTCCTGTTTTGGAGGCATATTGTTTTAAGTTTCGGGTCTTGAGGCTTTGATGTCTTCCTTGGTCTACCAGTATGTATACCTTTAACAACCTTCCCATGTTGTTTGTATTTGGTCTAGATTTTAGACACAGCTGACTGTGAACAACCAACATCTTTTGCAACATTGCATGATGATATACCCTCTTTTAAGAGTTGGATAATCCTCTCCTTTGTTTCAATTGACATCTCTCATATTGGAGCCATGATTCATGTCAGTCCAGTTGGTGAAACAGCTCTCCATGGTGTGATCACTCCTTTTTAGATGCAGACTAACGAGCAGATCTAATTTGATGCAGGTGTTAGTTTTGGAAATGAAAATTTACAGGGTGATTCCATAATTTTTTCCCTCTGAATTGAGTGATTCCATAATTTTTTCCCTATGCTTGGTTAAAAAAAATAACCATTACTGACTACCACATTATTTGTTCTTGATTTCTTTTAGTGTTTCTTAAAGCCAAAAGTTCCATTTTGAAATGCTTCAGTTTTGTGCCATGTCTGTGATCTTTTTTTTTCCACAAAATAAAACAACTGAATGAACATCCTCCAAGGCCGGTGATTCCATAATTTTTGCCAGGGCTTGTATATACAGTGTCATGTAAAAGTTTGGGCAGCTAAGCAGCTGCCTAGCACTTTGAAAATGAAATTGGTGAAGGCCCACAAAGCAGGAGAAGGCTGTAAAAAGATAGCAAAGCTTTTTCAAGTTGCCCTTTTCCTTATTTCGAAATATAATTAAGAAATGGCAGTTAACAGGAACAGTAGAGGTCAAGATAAGGTCTGGAAGACCAAGGAAAATTTCAATGAGAGCTGCTCATAGGATTGTTATAGAGGCAAATCAGAACTACTGCCTGACTGCAAAAGACCTTCAGAAAGATTTAGCAGTCTCTGGAGTTGTGGTATGTTGTTTTACTGGTCAGAGACACCTGCACAAATATGGCCTTCACGGAAGCATCATCAGAAGAAAACTTCTCCTGAATCCTCACCATAAAATTCAGTGTCAGAAGTATGGAAAATAGCATCAACACAAGCCAGATGCATTTTGGAAACAAGTCCTGTGGACTCGTTAGGTTAAAATAGAACTCTTTGGCCACAAAGGTATGTGTGGAGGAAAAAAGTGCACAGAATTTCAGGAAAAAAACATCTTCCCAACCATTAAGCTTGGGGGTGGATCAATCATGCATTGGAGACGTGTTGCAGACAATGACATGGGTAGAACGAAGAATGGATTAAATTAAATTTCAGCAAATTCTTTATGCAAACATAACACCATCTGTAAAAAAATATGAAGTTGAAAAGGGAAAGACTTCTACAAATGGATAATGATCCTAAACACGCATCAAATCTACAATAGACAACCTCAAAAGGCGCAAGCTGAAGGTTTTACATTGGTCCTCACAGTCCCCTTATCTGAACATCATTACAAATCTGTGACTAGACCTCAAGATAGGAGTGCATGTAAGACAACCCAGGAATCTCACAGAACTGGAAGTATTTTCCAAGGATGAATGGATGAAAATCGCTCAAACAAGAATTTAAAGACTCTTGTCTGGCTATAAGAAGTGTTTCCAAGCTGTGTTACTTGCAAAAGGGGGTGCTACTAGGTACTAACCATGCATAGTGCCCAAACTTTTGCATTGACCCCATTTTCCCCTTTGTAATTTTTAAAATGTAAAAGATGAAAATATATATATTTTACATAAATGACAATGTAATGTGTCATCTTTAACTTTAGCCCGTTTAAAGATCATTTCATCTTCAAATGCTTACATTAACAGTAATTTTAACCAGGGGTGCCCAAACGTTTACATGCCATCTTAATACATATATTTCCTCCTTTCTAATATATATTTTTTATTTAGTTTCTTTCGTATTTTCTACTTGGCCCATGTTTGTATTTAGGGTTAATAATGTTGGTATCTGCCCAATCTCAGTACATACTGAAAATTCAGAGGCATGACCGCTGTCCCGGCCATTTTATTGGCTACACTATATGCATGTGCACTCTCTACCTATTATGTTGCTGTGTGACATGGCGGTCATCTGACCTCCATATCATGTGTTGTTCATGTCATAGGAGCACATTATCTGATCTCTTCTTGTTTCTGTGCATGCGCTGGCATTCAATATGGATTAATGGCCGTGGTGGTTTTAATGTGAGTCTGTGGCCTCTGATCCTCTGAACATGTGTATTAATTTATGTTTTCTTATTTATTGGCCAGTTGTACTATATATGTCTTTCTCATGCTCCCACCAATCACCCCTGATGAAGCATTAGTGAAACACGTATCGGGTATTTGGTGGGTGTGCTTATTACTCATGTTGGTATTTATCTTTAACATATTCTTTGTTTGTTGAAAGTACTTACTCATATTTTACCAGTCTTTGTCTCTGCATATGAATTCAAATTTTAGTAATTGTGTGTAGTATACCCATTTTGTTTTCCACTATGGAAATTAACTGTTAGGAGCACATACATATCTATTATTCCTACGTTGAATTATGCACCAACTCTGTTCTGTGTATATAAATAAATTAATAAATCTTGTAGGGGTTTCCCACATTAGCCCACCCGTCAAGTTTAGATTTTGTCTGTATTTCTGGGATTGCTTGTACCTATTGTTCTTAAACTGCATATTTAATAAAACTTTGATTATTTTCTTTACACTGATTGAATTATTTTGTTCCTGGCTTTTTTTTTTCTTTTTTGGATGTCAAATTCCCATTAAGCAAAAAGTTTTCAAATGGAAGTCTCATTCACTGAACTGTGAAACATCTAGTCTTGGCAAACGAGCAACATTGGTTACATGAGGCCTGCATGGGCATAGCACCCTCATGGCACAAGTCCACACATCCAGCCAGGAAACCCACTTTCATGTAATGTGCCAGGGCGTAAGAAATGAGTACCTTGCCCAAGGCTACCACCTCGCACAGGGCTGGCTCCAGGTTTTCATGGGCCCCTTTAACACGTACTACAATTCATGATGCTCCGTTACGGCAGAGAAATATAGGTATAGTACATTGCCAAATACTTCACTTCTTACATTACATGAGTGATATCTATTGTAAATTCTACAGTAGTTCAAAAACCGGACAGTATAGTCCTCCATACAGTATTATAGGCACCACATAGTGCACCATACAGAATGCGCTCCATATAATACTCCATACAGAATAGGCCCCATATGTGCTCCATATGATGCTCCATATATAAAGGGCCCTATATGATGCCCCATAAATAATGAACCCCATATGATGCTCTAGTATATGATGGGTTCCATACATGATACTCCAGTGTATGATTTGCACCATATAATGCTCCAAATATAATGGTCCCCATATATAATGCTCCATATATAATGGGCTCCATGTGATGCTCCATATATAATGTGCCCCATATGATACGCCATATATAATGGGCCCCATATGATGCTCCAGTGTATGATGGGCCTATATAATGCTCCATATATAATGAGCCCCATATGATGCTCCAGTGTATAATGGACCCCATATATGATGCTCCAGTGTATGATGGGCCCCATTTATAATGCTCCAGTGTATGACAGGCCCCATATATAATGCTCTAGTGTATAATGGGCCCTATCTATGATGCTCAAGTGTATGATGGGCCCCATATATAATTCTCCAGTGTATAATGCTCCCATATATTGCTCCAAACATTAAAAAAAATGAAATACCTCACCTCGCTGGGCACTGCTCTACTCTGGACTCCTCAGCATCGCCATCTTCCAGCTCTCTGCACTGTGACTGTTCAGGCAGAGGGCGCACAGACTTGACGTCATCGCGCTCTCTGACCTGAATGTCACTGTCAGGAAACGCGGAAGACGTCACAGCGGTGGAGCAGGGAAAGGTAAGTATTTCAAGTGCTGAGGCCCTGAGCAAGCAGGTAGGCACACTCGTGGGCGCCGGCACTGGCACAGGGCCTGTCATAGTACGCCGGTGTCTCTGACGGCGAGTGGGCCCCCACCTGCTCAGGGCCCCGGCACTTGCCCGGGTGCGCCAGGTGCTGACGCCAGCCCTGACCCCGCACCACATTACATATGTCTACTACAAGGGCTGTGCTTGTTTTGAATAGTCATTTTTTCTGACAGACTCCCTTTAAGTAGATGAAGAAAGTTCTACTAAATTAATTGTCTCACACAAGTCGCTGATGTCTGACATCTTCATTGGGAGTTCTGCTTCAGAAATGACTCCTCATTAAATTAACCAAAGTGCAATGATTTTTTTACTGCAACTTCTTTCCCATCTCATTAAAGGATAATTAACTTCACCTTTTGTTCATTTATCCAAGGAAAAAAATCCGTCATTATAAATAATTCCACCCTAGTAGTGTCAAAATAATTAAAAATCCTCAGAGTGGTAAGCGAAACATTTAGCTGGGTAGAATGAAAGTGATGCCTTATATAAGTTAATTGATTATAGAGCTGCAATATTTTAATAGCATTCCAATAATATGGGTAATAAGAAATATAAGGAACATTGTTGAACAAATAATCAGTGTAATCAAATAAAAACTCCAGCTATGGGATTGAAAATTCTCCATCTTAAACCTTAGGTAGAAAAGAATTACTAGGAATTTTACACTCTGGTGCTAGCAACTACTGTTATGGAAATTTGGTTAGGATAAATCTATCCCCATGTTTGCTTCTGCTGTTCCCAAATTAGACTGAGTATTTTTGAGAGCTCTCTGGAAATGAACACTGTCCACACAAAGGTGCCAGCATAACATTCCATCAATACTGATGACTTTTTTATTGGTACATAGTCTTATACCTTTACAAAAAGGGGGTGGTTTGTTAACATACAATTAGAAGCTGCTAGATTATTAGCTGTCTGAATTTATGAGTGTATGCAGTTTTTTTAACTATCTTAACAAAAGCTGATTCGACAATTTATGACCCTTGTCCCAGCTTTCCTGCGATCTCAGCAAAAAACAGCCATCATTTGGACCATCTGCTACTTAGTTCCTCTTTGTGCCGTCTGGTGGCTGGAAAGCACCTTGTAAGCTGTCTAGCTCTTGCACTAGCCTGACTTATGTTGATCAGGGGTCATGTCTTAAGCAACTGATTATAGCCTGCATTAATTGTAAACATATACTAGTATATTGGTATATATGGTTAGTACGGTGACAAGCAAGTGAGATCTACCTGATGTAAATAAGATACATATATATTTCCATCACAATCCCCCTTAGATATCACTTGCCCTAAAAACCTGCTCCTGTCCCAAAGCGCTGCAACTCTTTCGTGCTGCCGATGGGTTGACACATGTCTAGCACATGCACCCCCCATCGTTCCAGACTTTTCGCAAATGGGCGGTCAGGAGATCTGTCCCTAGCAGGGGTTCATAACTTTGCAATCATAGTCTCTTTATTCAACTGCATGCTCAGAAAAACGTGTGTATTCTTCATCAGGTAGGTCATCTATCCAGGCAGGCAGGGCATCCACGACATTATTCATGGCTTAGGTGTATCTTCTGGTACGGGAGCTTCCTTGCAATGCGATGCGTGGATCCAAGCAGGCTTTCCCTCTAGTTTCACAGAGGTTGGTGTCATCTGGGGCACTTGGAGAGGACCATAGAATCTGGGATCGAGTGTTCTCCTTTCCAACTTTTTCACCCACACCCAGTCTCCTGGCTTCAAGGAGTGCGTACCGGACACTGAGTCTGGATCTGGCAGTGAAGAGAAAAACTCGAGAATGGACATTAGTGTTTGATCAATTCAATTACATAAGCAGACAAGATATCATTTTGCATAGTCAGCTGCCGAGGGAAGAATACCCCTAACCTGGGACTAGACCCAAACAAAATTTCATATGGCGACAGCTTTACTGGTCCTCTGGAGTGTGCCTTACGCTAAATAGTGCAATTGGGAGTGTCTCATTTAGTTTTTCTACTTTCTTACTGCTTTGGGGGTGGTATGGATTGTGTAGGCCTAAATCTGACCCTACTGCTGGCCAGATCTCTCGTGTCAGATTTGCTGTGAATGCAGGTCCCTATTCACTCTCTATTACTTCTGGAACCCCGTATCTGCACACTAAAGTAGCTTCTTTGCAGTAGTCTCTGGTTCCTCACTGGGAAAGCTTCTGTCCATCTTGAAAACACTTTTTGACCACAAGTTCGTACTCAAATCTTCCACTTGGCGACATCTGGATGTGGTCTATCTGGATCCTCTGGAGGAGGGTAGAGTGGTCTGGTCAGATGATGTGGGGGGCTTTTGCCACACTTCCAGGCTTGCATTTGCTGCGGGTCAGACAGCTGCTGGTGAATTTGACTGTTAGGGTGGAGATCCCTGGAGCGAACCAGTAAGCACCAATCAGATCACTCATCTGTGTCTTTGATCTGTGGGTGGGTCCGTGTGCCCATTGAATCACCATAGGGTACATACTTTGCGGTAGGCAGGGTTTGAAGTCCATTGGAGTCCATTGTAGGTAACCTTCCTTCTTCACGTGTTACTTCTTTCGCATCCAGCTCTCCTTCTCCTTTGGAGCTTGGTCTTGCAACTTCTTGAGTAAACCGCATGTAATGTATGTAGTACAGTTCATATAGCGTCTTGTGCTTGGGTGCGATGAAAATACATGAGACACAGGTTTGATATAGAAAGTCTTGTATTACTTCATACAAGTTGGCAAAAATAGTCACACAGTTTGCAGACACAGAAGCAGGAGACACAGCAGGCCAGAGTAATCTAAGCTCAGCAATCACTCTCCACAACAGGTTCAGGATCTTCTTCTCTGTTACTGTAAGTCCATGCAAACGTGGGTCTTTCAAAGAGCAGGGTTCAGAGTCCACAAGTGCTTCAGAGTTCCTCAGTAGGAATAGCTGGAGTACAAGGTCCAAGGCTTTAGGAGTCAGGTCACAGGTTCACTGCAGGCTAGATTCTGAAGCACTGATTGCTCAGCTGTGGCTGCTTAAGAAGCAAAAGGAGAGAATCAGGGCGGGAACATGCAAGCTGGAAACTCCATTTTGACTGAGGGCAAGATAGCTGCAGCAAGACAGAAAGTAAAATGGCTGACGAACAAACTGAGTTTCAGGAACATGTACACAGAACCTTACATTACTCCCCCTTAGGGACAACCTCCGGATGACCTCAGGCCAGGCTTGTGTGGGTACCTCTGATGAAACTGACAGAGCAAGCGAGGAGCATTAACGTTATTGACTGGTTCCCATGAGTTGTCCTCCACTGGGTAGCCCTGCCATTTAATCAGATATTGTAACTGATTTCTATACAACCTGGAATCTAAAATCCTTTCCACCACAAATTCTTCCTGACCATCGACTAGCACTGGGTCAGGGCAAGGAGAAGAACGTCCAGGAAACGTATTGGGTGTCGCAGCCTTTAGTAGGGATACATGAAAGACAGGGTGAATTCTCATAGTTCTGGGCAGTTGAAGACGACAAGCAACGGCACTTATAATTTTACTGATTTTATAGGGTCCAATGTACTTATGTCCCAACTTAGACGATGGAATCCTTAACTTAAGATTTCTGGTTGACAGCCAGACCAAGTCTCCTACCTTGAAAGCTGGTGCAGGTTTACGAAATTTATCTGCTGCTTTCTTGTACCTTTCCTGAGCCGATTCCAGATTCTCCTTTAGAAGATCCATATTCTTCTGTAAAGACGTGATTCTTTCAGCCACTGCTGGTAAAGGCGTTTCTATGGGAAATCGTGGTAGAATGTTAGGATGATAACCTAGATTAGAGTAAAAAGGAGACTGCTTAGTGGAGGCACTCTGAGAGTTGTTAAACGAGAACTCAGCTAATGGAAGTAGATCCACCCAATCATCCTGTAGGTGGCAGATAAAGCAGCGGAGATACTGCTCCAGGGTTTGATTGGTTCGTTCGGTCTGTCCATTAGTCTGGGGATGAAAAGCAGAAGAAAGGTTTACTTTAATGTCCAATGCTGCACAGAAATTTTGCCAAAACCTAGAAGTGAATTGCACCCCTCAATCCGAAATAACCTCATCCGGTACTCCATGTAAGCGAAACACATCTTTAATCATCAAATCTGATGTCTGTTTTGCAGTGGGTAAGCCGACACAAGGGATAAAATGAACTGCCTTTGTTAGACGGTCAACCACCACTAGAATGGTGTTCTTCCCTTGAGAGGTTGGTAACTCCACAATGAAGTCCATAGAAATGGATCCCCACGGGCGGGACGGGGTGGGAAGAGGCTGTAACAGACCAGTTGGTGAGGAGCGAGGTGTTTTGCATCTTGCACAGACTTCACATGAAGTGACATAGTTTAAAACATCCTTCCTGCAAGTGGGCCACCAAAAGAAACGAGAGAGAAATTCCTGTGTCTTTAGAATTCCTCTATGCCCAGCTATCTTGGAATCATGAATGAGTTGCAATACTCTCAATCTGACTGTTTCAGGAATATACAGGCGTTGTCCCTGAATCCACACACCATTCTTAAAGACAAGACTTACGTCCCTTGGGGGTTGTGCCAAAAAGGAATCCGCATGGTATGCTTCCTTGATGTCCTTAAGTAGGTCTTGATTATGAATTACTCCTAGGAATCTAGAGTCAGGAAGAATAGTCTTAGGAGGAGTAATTGGACGTGTCTCTGCTGAGTAAATCCTAGAGAGTGCATCAGCCTTTCCATTGCGCGATCCTGGTCTATAAGAAATGATAAAATTAAATTGGTTTAAGAAAAGATTCCAGCGAGCCTGGCGAGGAGTCAGGCACTTAGCCGACCTGATAAACTCAAGGTTACGATGGTCTGTCAGGACGACTATTTGCTGTGCAGCTCCCTGAAGAAGGTGTCTCCATTCTTTGAAGGCGGCAATAATGGCCAACAACTCTCTATTGCTCACATCGTAGTTCCTCTCAGCCGAAGACAACTGCTGGGAAAAGAAGGCACAGGGATGCAAGACATTCTTCTCACCTGTTCTCTGAGAGAGTATAGCTCCAACGGCACAGTCTGAAGCATCCACCTCTATTATGAAGGCAAGCTCGGGGTTGGGCTGTACTAGGATAGGTGCAGTGGTAAATTTATCTTTTAGACGGGAAAATGCTTCCAGGGCTTGGGGAGTCCAGGAGAACCTAGACTCTTTCCGGGTAAGTTGGGTGATAGGTGACACTACCTCAGAGAAATTTCTAATGAAACGTCTATAGAAGTTGGCAAACCCGATGAAGCGCTGTACCTCCTTCACATTTCTAGGACTTGGCCAATCCTTGATGGCTTGGGTTTTGCTTCCATCCATACTAATTCCTTGTGTAGACAGTACATACCCCAGAAATTGAATTTCGGTCCTATGGAATTCACACTTTTCAAGTTTGATGTAAAGATGATTTTGTCTTAGACGTTCCAAGACCATTCTCACATGTCCATGATGTTCCTCTGTGGAGTTAGAAAAAATTAGAATATCATCCAAATAAATTACCACGAATGTATCTAGGAGATCCCTGAAGATGTCATTCACCAAGTGTTGGAAAGTGGCTGGGGCGGTACTCAGACCAAAAGGCATAACTAGATATTCAAAGTGTCCATAGCGTGACCTGAATGCAGTCTTCCATTCATCCCCAGGTCTAATACGGACTAAGTTATAGGCCCCACGAAGATCTAGTTTAGAGAAAATTTTGGCATGTCGCACTCTCTCCAATAACTCAGGATTAAAGGCAATGGATAACGGTTTCTAATAGTAACCTTATTGAGTTCCCTATAGTCTACGCATGGTCTCAGAGATCCATCTTTCTTCTTTACAAAGAAGATGGGTGCACCTGCAGGAGATGAAGAGGGGCGTATGAAGCCCTTGGCTAGATTTTCGTCTATGTAATCCTTTAAAGCCTTTAGTTCGGGCCCCGCCAGGGGGTAGATCTTACCAAAAGGTATCTCTGCTCCAGGCAATAATTCAATTGGACAATCATATGGACGGTGAGGAGGAAGCTGGTCAGCGTTCTTCTTGTCACATAAATCCACATAGTCCTGGTATACAGCTGGTAGTTCAGGGACTGACATGGTTACTTTAGGAACAGAGCAAGCTGAAACTTTTGGACTCATCTGTTTCTCTGGAAAGTGTAATTCCTTGGTCTCCCAGTTAATGGTAGGATTCTGAGCCTGCAGCCATGGTAGCCCTAGAATAATGGGAAAGTGGGGAGAAGAGATAAGCATAAAGGACAGTTTCTCTTGATGATCTTTACCCATAAGAACCCTCAAAGGCTCTGTTTCCTGATCCACTGGTCCAGAGGTCAGCAGGGAGCCATCCACAGTTTCCATCTGTACTGGAGTAGCCTTCTTCACTGAACGTATCCCCTGTTTCAGAGCAAAGGAGACATCCATAAAATTTCCACTTGCCCCTGAGTCGATCATAGCAGAGCTAGACACCCAAGCTGAGTCAACCCAGAGTTTGATGGAAAGAAAGCAATGAGAATTGTTTTTCTTACAACTCAGCTGGGACACCGCTGAGGAAAGTTGAAAAATGGCAGCGTTTACACAGTCAACGTCCTCAGAGGTAACGGAGTTTAAGTCCGAGAAATCAAGATCTGTTGCTGCAGATCTCTCTGGAGCCTGAGGCTCGGACCTGACAGATCCCCTCTCGCAACACTCACAATGAATGAGTGCTGCAGTAGTCTTACGAGAACGGCTGGGGCAGTTTATAATGAAGTGCCCTGACTTACCACAATAGAAACATAGATTCTCCTTAAAACGATGTTCCTTGCGTGCATCACTAACCCGTCGTTGTAAAAGTCTACCTGCATGGGTTCAGGTTCAGGTTCCCGTGTAATCCTACTCAAAGGTTCCTTAGCTGGAGAGGAAGGTAGGAAAAGGTTAGTGCGATTGCTTTCGAACCATCTCTCTTGCCTGCGTTCAGTCAGACGAGTATCAATACGGATGCAGTAGTTAATAAAGTCACCTAACGCAGTGGGAGGGTCGGCACGAGCAAGTTCATCCTTAATCAGTGGAGATAACCCCTTTCGAAAAATAGATTTTTTGGCGGAACTGTCCCAGGTGGTATCAAGGGCCCATCTCCTGAAATCCAAGGCATATTCAGCTACCGAGTGCTTACCTTGGCGCAAAGCTAACATGGCTGCTTCAGCTGTTGCACCTCGATTGGGGTCATCAAACACCTGCCCCATGGCTGAAATAAAAGCATCAAGGTGATTCAAACAATCATCCTCAGTCTCAATCAGAGGGTTTGCCCACATCAAAGCCTTGTTGGTAAGCAACATAATTATAGTAAGCACCTTAGATCGTTCAGTGGGAAATTGTGAAGCATGTGCAGAAAAAAAAAGATTGCATTGATTAATAAATCCCCTGAATTTCTCACGTTCACCGCCAAAACGAAAAGGGGGCAACTTGGGAATCCCAGAACTCGGGGCTACGGCAGGAGCCTGGACTCGCTCTTCTAGAACCTCAATCCTGGCTCGCAAATCCTGGGCAGTCTGTCCAAACACTTGCAAATTGTGATTAGTGAGGTCCTGTAGGCTTGAAAAACGGGTCTTTATATTCTGCAAATCTGCAAGGATATTATCAGTCACTCCGCAAAGTTCCTTTATGCGGGCCTCCATTTTCCAGATCTTTTAAGACAGGAGTACTGGAAGAAGAGGAGAGGAGAAAAAAAAAACAATAGTGTTTACCTGTGGTAACACTGCAGAGAGAAAAAAAAATTAAGGGAACTGCTCACCTGGAATGGTTGTGAGAAGTCACAACCACTATCATCACAGAAAGTTCACCCGGACATCTGATATCCACAGTTACAGCAGACAAAAAAGAGAAAAGAAGAAAAAAAAAAACAATAGTGTTTACCTGTGGTAACACTGCAGAAAAAAAAAACACTTAAGGGAATTGCTCACCTGGAATGGTTGTGAGAAGTCACAACCACTGTCATCACAGAAAGTACAACCGGACATCCGATATCCACAGTTACAGCAGACACAGCCTTTCCAGACCCAGCAGACACTAACGTTTTGGCTTCAGAATCTTGTAATGTATGTAGTACAGTTCATATAGCGTCTTGTGCTTGGGTGCGATGAAAATACATGAGACACAGGTTTGATATAGAAAGTCTTGTATTACTTCATACAAGTTGGCAAAAATAGTCACACAGTTTGCAGACACAGAAGCAGGAGACACAGCAGGCCAGAGTAATCTAAGCTCAGCAATCACTCTCCACAACAGGTTCAGGATCTTCTTCTCTGTTACCGTAAGTCCATGCAAACGTGGGTCTTTCAAAGAGCAGGGTTCAGAGTCCACAAGTGCTTCAGAGTTCCTCAGTAGGAATAGCTGGAGTACAAGGTCCAAGGCTTTAGGAGTCAGGTCACAGGTTCACTGCAGGCTAGATTCTGAAGCACTGATTGCTCAGCTGTGGCTGCTTAAGAAGCAAAAGGAGAGAATCAGGGCGGGAACATGCAAGCTGGAAACTCCATTTTGACTGAGGGCAAGATAGCTGCAGCAAGACAGAAAGTAAAATGGCTGACGAACAAACTGAGTTTCAGGAACATGTACACAGAACCTTACACCCAGGAGGCCAGGACGTCTTTTTGTCAGGTTTCTTGTCTTCAGTCGTCAAACAGTAGCCGTCCGGCTCTATGACCTCTCCCACTTTTCCATGTTGTCTTCCTTTTGCCGCCTCTTTGGCTGCCATATCCGCCATGTTATTGCCTCATGCCTCTTCTGTTCTCAGTTTTCCATGCACTTTGACTTTCCAATTGCCACCATTTTGGAAGTTGGAGTACACCCAGCAGGTCCCTGATGGCTCCATGATGCTTCACGGTTGTCCCGCTTACTGTGATGAAGTCCCTTGCAGCCCAGATGGGCCCAAAACAATGTGCTATGCCATGTGGGTACCTGGAGTCGGTGTAGGTGTTTGCAGTCTTGCCTTCCGCCATCTGGCAGGCCTTCGTCAGAGCTATCAGCTCTGCCTCCTGGGCTGACAGGCTAGGTGACAGACTTCTGGACCACAGGATTTCTTGATTGCTGGTCACTGCACTTTCAATGTGGAATCTTCTTTCATCATCTGCAAATCTGGAGCCATCCAAGTAGAGGATAAATTCTGGGTTGGTCAGTGGCTTATCCGCCACACTGGGTGGTATACCACAAATTTTGTACATTTTGTTCTGAAAAGTCCATATCCGTATCCCGCCTTGGGAGTGGGAGTAGAGTGGCCGGGTTGAGGACTAAAGGCCTGGAGATGGTGACATTGTGAGATAAAAACAGATAGCACTGGAGGCGAAGATGCCTGGCGGTGGAGAGATTATTTGGTTGAGCTTGATTGAGGATTGCCAAGATGTCGTGCGGAGTGAGAGTTTCCAGTGGCTGTCCAAGAATGATGTCAGCAGTCTTGTCCAGGAAGGTGTGTGCTGCAAATACTGCCAATAGGCAGGTGGGTGCTCCTCTTGCAACTGGATCCAAGCGGGCTGAGAAGTAGCCTAAGAGTCTCTGTTTTCCCCCGTGAATCCGTGTCAGGACTTCAGTAGCAAGACCTTCTTTCTTCCATCAGGTAGAGACGGAATGGCTTCTCGCAGTCAGGTAGGCCTGGTACTGGCGCTAAAAACTAAAGAGTCTTTCAATTTCCTGAACGAGTTGAAGGCTGCGTCTCACAAAAGGAGTGGGGTTGCATTGATGTAATCGCACAGAGGCTGCATTAGGACTGAGGCATCAGGGATCCAGGTTCTGCAATACGACACTAGACCAAGGAAGGCCTGCAGCATCTTCGGAGTTGTTGTGGGAGCCATCTTCTCCACAGTGGCCTTCCAGTCATCTGTCAGGTGTTTCGTCTGGTGGGCAATACAGTGTCCCAGGAATGTAACTTGCTTCTGACACCACTGGACTTTGCTCTTCCAGACCTTGCATTGCTGTTCCTCCAGGTAGAGTACGAGAGACAAGGAATGGGCTGTGCAGGTATCGATGTCAACCACACAAAGGAGAAGGTCATCCACGTGAAGGGGAACATTGAAGAAGGCGCTGGCCAGGTTGATCTCCGTGAGTACTGTTGCTTGCACATTTGAGAACAGAGTGTGCAGGTTCAGTGCAGTTGGGGTTTCAAATACCTTAGCCTCTTTCACGGCCTTCAGGCCTTGCACCAATCTGAACTCGGTTGGCTCTCCTTTTACAGTCTCTTTCTTCACTGTGGAAAGCTGGGATTGATTCCGATGGGTGAGGCGGCCCAGTCTGGCCTTGTCCTTCACAATGCTGCAGGGGACTCCCATCTTGAAGACGAAAAGCAACGGCACTTATAATTTTACTGATTTTATAGAGTCCAATGTACTTATGTCCCAACTTAGACGATGGAATCCTTAACTTAAGATTTCTGGTTGACAGCCAGACCAAGTCTCCTACCTTGAAAGCTGGTGCAGGTTTACGAAATGTATCTGCTGCTTTCTTGTACCTTTCCTGAGCCGATTCCAGATTCTCCTTTAGAAGATCCATATTCTTCTGTAAAGACGTGATTCTTTCAGCCACTGCTGGTAAAGGCGTTTCTATGGGAAATCGTGGTAGAATGTTAGGATGATAACCTAGATTAGAGTAAAAAGGAGACTGCTTAGTGGAGGCACTCTGAGAGTTGTTATACGAGAACTCAGCTAATGGAAGTAGATCCAGCCAATCATCCTGTAGGTGGCAGATAAAGCAGCGGAGATACTGCTCCAGGGTTTGATTAGTTCGTTCGGTCTGTCCATTAGTCTGGGGATGAAAAGCAGAAGAAAGGTTTACTTTAATGTCCAATGCTGCACAGAAATTTTGCCAAAACCTAGAAGTGAATTGCACCCCTCGATCCGAAATAACCTCATCCGGTACTCCATGTAAGCGAAACACATCTTTAATCATCAAATCTGATGTCTGTTTTGCAGTGGGTAAGCCGACACAAGGGATAAAATGAGCTGCCTTTGTTAGACGGTCAACCACCACTAGAGTGGTGTTCTTCCCTTGAGAGGTTGGTAACTCCACAATGAAGTCCATAGAAATGGATCCCCACGGGCGGGACGGGGTGGGAAGAGGCTGTAACAGACCAGTTGGTGAGGAGCGAGGTGTTTTGCATCTTGCACAGACTTCACATGAAGTGACATAGTTTAAAACATCCTTCCTGCAAGTGGGCCACCAAAAGAAACGAGAGAGAAATTCCTGTGTCTTTAGAATTCCTCTATGCCCAGCTATCTTGGAATCGTGAATGAGTTGCAATACTCTCAATCTGACTGTTTCAGGAATATACAGGCGTTGTCCCTGAATCCACACACCATTCTTAAAGACAAGACTTACGTCCCTTGGGGGTTGTGCCAAAAAGGAATCCGCATGGTATGCTTCCTTGATGTCCTTAAGTAGGTCTTGATTATGAATTACTCCTAGGAATCTAGAGTCAGGAAGAATAGTCTTAGGAGGAGTAATTGGACGTGTCTCTGCTGAGTAAATCCTAGAGAGTGCATCAGCCTTTCCATTGCGCGATCCTGGTCTATAAGAAATGATAAAATTAAATTGGTTTAAGAAAAGATTCCAGCGAGCCTGGCGAGGAGTCAGGCACTTAGCCGACCTGATAAACTCAAGGTTACGATGGTCTGTCAGGACGACTATTTGCTGTGCAGCTCCCTGAAGAAGGTGTCTCCATTCTTTGAAGGCGGCAATAATGGCCAACAACTCTCTATTGCCCACATCGTAGTTCCTCTCAGCCGAAGACAACTGCTGGGAAAAGAAGGCACAGGGATGCAAGACATTCTTCTCACCTGTTCTCTGAGAGAGTATAGCTCCAACGGCACAGTCTGAAGCATCCACCTCTATTATGAAGGCAAGCTCGGGGTTGGGATGTACTAGGATAGGTGCAGTGGTAAATTTATCTTTTAGACGGGAAAATGCTTCCTGGGCTTGGGGAGTCCAGGAGAACCTAGACTCTTTCCGGGTAAGTTGGGTGATAGGTGACACTACCTCAGAGAAATTTCTAATGAAACGTCTATAGAAGTTGGCAAACCCGATGAAGCGCTGTACCTCCTTCACATTTCTAGGACTTGGCCAATCCTTGATGGCTTGGGTTTTGCTTCCATCCATACTAATTCCTTGTGTAGACAGTACATACCCCAGAAATTGAATTTCGGTCCTATGGAATTCACACTTTTCAAGTTTGATGTAAAGATGATTTTGTCTTAGACGTTCCAAGACCATTCTCACATGTCCATGATGTTCCTCTGTGGAGTTAGAAAAAATTAGAATGTCATCCAAATAAATTACCACGAATGTATCTAGGAGATCCCTGAAGATGTCATTCACCAAGTGTTGGAAAGTGGCTGGGGCGGTACTCAGACCAAAAGGCATAACTAGATATTCAAAGTGTCCATAGCGTGACCTGAATGCAGTCTTCCATTCATCCCCAGGTCTAATACGGACTAAGTTATAGGCCCCACGAAGATCTAGTTTAGAGAAAATTTTGGCATGTCGCACTCTCTCCAATAACTCAGGGATTAAAGGCAATGGATAACGGTTTCTAATAGTAACCTTATTGAGTTCCCTATAGTCTACGCATGGTCTCAGAGATCCATCTTTCTTCTTTACAAAGAAGATGGGTGCACCTGCAGGAGATGAAGAGGGGCGTATGAAGCCCTTGGCTAGATTTTCGTCTATGTAATCCTTTAAAGCCTTTAGCTCGGGCCCCGCCAGGGGGTAGATCTTACCAAAAGGTATCTCTGCTCCAGGCAATAATTCAATTGGACAATCATATGGACGGTGAGGAGGAAGCTGGTCAGCGTTCTTCTTGTCACATAAATCCACATAGTCCTGGTATACAGCTGGTAGTTCAGGGACTGACATGGTTCCTTTAGGAACAGAGCAAGCTGAAACTTTTGGACTCATCTGTTTCTCTGGAAAGTGTAATTCCTTGGTCTCCCAGTTAATGGTAGGATTCTGAGCCTGCAGCCATGGTAGCCCTAGAATAATGGGAAAGTGGGGAGAAGAGATAAGCATAAAGGACAGTTTCTCTTGATGATCTTTACCCATAAGAACCCTCAAAGGCTCTGTTTCCTGATCCACTGGTCCAGAGGTCAGCAGGGAGCCATCCACAGTTTCCATCTGTACTGGAGTAGCCTTCTTCACTGAACGTATCCCCTGTTTCAGAGCAAAGGAGACATCCATAAAATTTCCACTTGCCCCTGAGTCGATCATAGCAGAGCTAGACACCCAAGCTGAGTCAACCCAGAGTTTGATGGAAAGAAAGCAATGAGAATTGTTTTTCTTACAACTCAGCTGGGACACCGCTGAGGAAAGTTGAAAAATGGCAGCGTTTACACAGTCAACGTCCTCAGAGGTAACGGAGTTTAAGTCCGAGAAATCAAGATCTGTTGCTGCAGATCTCTCTGGAGCCTGAGGCTCGGACCTGACAGATCCCCTCTCGCAACACTCACACCCAAGCTGAGTCAACCCAGAGTTTGATGGAAAGAAAGCAATGAGAATTGCTTTTCTTACAACTCAGCTGGGACACTGCTGAGGAAAGCTGGGATTGATTCCGATGGGCGAGGCGGCCCAGTCTGGCCTTGTCCTTCACAATGCTGCAGGGGACTCCCATCTCCCGGCACAGAGTTAGCGGGAAAACAAGCCGTCTACTAGGATCCACATCATGAGAGATGACGACCAGCTGGCTTTCTTGTTCTCCATTAAGGCAGTCACTGTGTTAACACCTGTTCTGATCACAGGGGGTCTTCTTGTTGGGACGTCTGCTTCACCGGCTGCTTTTTGCTCAACACGGGCCATCAGCCATTTCTTTCTCTCCAGCTTGGTCTCAGGTCAGTACTTGTGCACCAGTTTGAAGAGCTGAGTGGCCTTTTGCCGGTCCAGGGCCTGGGTGAACTTGTTGATTGCAGGGGGGCACCTTCTGGTGCTTGCACAAGATGAACCTCTGACGTTGGAGTTGGATGTGGTGTTGCCATTCCATGAAGCGAGTAGGGTCCTTCTTGAGTTGAATATCCTGGCCAATGCCAAAGTTCTTAGGCCGTCTTCTTAGGCGGGTTCACTTAGACCTTCAGTTGGTCAGAGAGATCTTGACTCTGGGTGATGGAGTGGCTTTCTGGTACTATGTCCAGCACCTCCTGTGATAGGCCTGCAGTGGTTGTTTGAGGTTCCTGTTTCTTCTTGGGTCAGGGGTGAAGAAAGTGTCACGGTCCCCTTTTCCTGGATCACTCTGGTCGCCTTCAGCTTCTGCAGTAGGTCCACTCCCAACAGATTGAGGGTGCAGGTCTTTGACACAACAACCTGGGACAGGATGGAGTGTTCTGGCTGAGTCCACACGCTCAGGGGCTTCATAACCTGGAAATATCTGACTTGACCCTCAATCCCCATGCAGGACACAGGAGATTCTGATAGACAGGTCAGGTTGCAGAGTTCCACATATCTCATCACACATCTGGTTGCACTAGTGTCCACAAGAAAAGATTTGACTACGCCATCCACTTTCAGGGTATTGGTCCCACTGATGGGGTTTCCATGTTAGGAACGTGGTTTCCTGTGGACCTGGCTTGCTCCTGTCCTATGGACGAGGTTCTTCACTGCTTCCTGTGTTTCTTCTTTGACCTGTTCTTCTGGGCGAAGTCGGTGTTCTGCACTGGTTCCAGAAATGGCCAAACTTGCCACAGTTGTAACACTGGACATCCCCTCTGTCCCGGCGGGACTCAATCCTTTTTGCTAATGCGAGTAGGGTATCCATTGCTATTGACATGTACTCAGGCCTGGCTACTACCAGTGGTTTCCTGATTGGTTCTCTCAGTCCATGCACAAAGGCCTGTGCCAACATCCATCTGTTTGTCTGATCATGGGTAATGAGGCCCAAATCTTGAAACGTTTGCATCACTCTGTCTTGAAACTTCTCTACAGACTCTGTCTGGTCTTGGCTCATGACATGTAGGCTGAGAGCTTGTCCTGTCAGTCTGCTTTTGGCCCATTCTCTGAGCTGTTCAATTAGCTTTGGTCCTGACTCCCAGGCATACGCATCTAATTCTGCTGGAAGCTTGAAGTGTTCCCTCATAAATGGCCAGAATGCATCACCTGCTTTTATTTCCATTACGGCCCAGAGATCAATTCAGGCTGCTGCAGACGTTCGCTGGATCTGCTGCATTTTTTTGGCAAAATGGCATGGGTGTATCCCTGGGCCTGGCAGCATACTGATCACCTGGCTTGGGATGAATGGCTCATAGGATGGTGTCTCTACCTGTCCCTGCCCTCTTGGTGCTTGTGGGTTTTCTTCCCTAGTATTGGGCAGCATGTATGATATTGCATCTTCATCTTCATCAGATGAAAAGTGACATGGTGTGCTTGGTGCATACACTGGCTGAAATCTGAGCTTAAAAGTTGTCTTGCTGCATGGGGATGTCCCCCCTCCTTGCTGAAGCTGCGGTGGATCAGAGTCATAGTTCCATGCTGGCAGCTCTGCTCGGTACTGAGGTTCCTCATTAATGTCTGTAGCTACACTTCCCCCTGTGAAGCCCGAGCTGTGGGCTCTGCTGGCTGTTGTATCTGGGGGCTACCTGTGGTGTTTTGTGTAGGGAGATTTGCACTTTCTTCTCCTGATATTATAACTGGCAATGGTTGTACTGTGCTTGGAATAGACAGCGTGCCTTGTGCTGGAGGCACTGAATACAGGGACACCACATTGCTCTGGTTGGGCGTTGGCCCAGTTGATACCGAAGGAGTAGAAAAAGGAAGAAAAGGGAGGTGTGAGGGAGGAGAGGGATGTGTCATGGAGGAGGAGGAAGGAGGAGAGGGGTGTGTAGATGAGGGAGAGAGGGAAGAAAGGGAAGGAGGAGAGAGAGAAGAAAGTGAAGGAGGAGAGAGAGAAGAAGGGTGTGGTGAGGGAGGTGAGAGAGAAGAAAGTGAAGGAGGAGAGAGGGAAGAAGGGTATGGTGAGGGAAGAGAGAGAGAAGAAAGTGAAGGAGGAGAGAGGGAAGAAAGGGAAGGAGAGAGGGAAGAAAGTGAAGGAGGAGAGAGGGATTTGAGAGATGGAGAAGAAGAAAAAGAAGAAGAAGGGATAGAAGAAAGTGATGGAGAAAAAGATAGATGTGACAGAGACGTGAGGGGAAGAAAGGAATGACAGGGAAAGAAGGATAGAGAGGAATGGCAGAGAGGGAAGAGGTGAGAAGTTTGAAGAAAAAGAAAAGGGACTGAGAGAAGAAAGAGGAGAGAGTTTCCCCCCTGCGCAGCTTGAGAGGGGACTGTTGAAACAAAAATGCCTTCTCTCTGTAGGGAGAGGCAGGGAGTGGCATTCTCTGCTCAAGGCTCCCTATTCAATGAGGGCAGATGGCACATGTCCCATGTCTCCACAGGATGGACATCTGATGTGTGAAACTCTAAATTCTGCTCGTGACATGTCCGTGATCATTTCCTCACAGATGATTTCAATGCTTTAACACCTTTTCAATCTTATTCACATAAAAAATAAATCACTTCCTGATCCGTTCAAATAACTTGCTGTACCTTCTACACGATGCAAGACCACCACTGCTCTTATTCTAGCAGACAGCAGTCTAAAAACAAACTTCCTTTTTCCTTTCAAAACATTAATCCATTCTGCAGCGTAAAGTCTGCCCTTCTAGTGGATTCTCACGTACTCTGACCTTCTATTCACATGCTTAGCCCTTCCTGCCTACGTACTGTGTCTATTCCAAAACCTATTCAACAAAGGTGATTAAAAATTCACAAAATGGTTGGAGAAAGGAAAAAAAAAACTCTAAAAAAAAGTTGATTAAAAAACCTCTCCAAAATTTAATTAAAAATTTAATTAAAAGAAAACTTTAAAAACAAAAGTTGGATTAAAAAGGGGAGGGAAAAAAATTATTAAGAATAAAACTCTAAGAACAACAAGGTTGACAAGAAGAAAAAAACCCTTGTTATTAAAAAAAATAGCAGCAAATTAAAAACAGAAAAAAGGTGGACAAAATGATAAATTGATTGATTAAAACAAAACAAAAACAAAAAGGAAAATACTTTTAAGACTTTTGTTTGTATTCAAAAGCATTCAGAGAGAGATGAATTCAGACATAAAAAACTTCCTCTTTTTTTTCTTTCTTTGCTGGCACTTCCCCCCTCCCTTATCCCTCTGCTCGCTCTAGTCACTGGAATCACGTATCAAAAAAAGGTAGCACAGAGCAGGAAAAAAATGGATACAGCTCAGCTTCAACTCCTTAAAAATCTCCACACTACACCTGCGGCTAGAAAGCCAACTTAAGGGTATGCCACACTAAACAATATCGCTAACGGGATCGCTAAAAAACGTCACTATTTAGCGATCCCGTTAGCGATGTTGTTCAGTGCGGCATCTGCCAGCGACGAGCTTCCTGCTGTGATCTCGCTCGTCGCTGGAATCGTTCCGGACCCTATTTTATCGCCGGCGCCCCCGCTGGGTAAGTATCTAATCGCTGTGTGGCACCTTTTCTTAGCGATTTAGCGGTACTTTTGTACCGCTAAAGTCGTTAAGAAGATCGCTAACGGCGATAGCGTCGTTAACTATATCGCTAAATGTGGCCGCATTTAGCGATATAGAAACAATCCCGCTAGCGATCGCATTAGTATGCGTCGTTATTGTGATCGCTAGCGGGATTGTTTAGTGTGGCAGTACCTTTAGAACACAAAAAAAACAGGTAACAGAGCAAAAACAGATGTGACAACATGATTAGCAGAGGGGGGGGATTTAAGAAGGGCTTTTAGCCCGCTGCCTGCAGTGAGGAAGTTATGAAAACAAAACACTTGCAGTTCTTACTGTATGTTTTAAAGCAACAGTACCTGACAAGAACAAACACAAATGAAACAGACGCCCGGGAGAATCCGAAGCCCTCTTTCTTGATTTGTGACACGTACAAGCTGCTCTGGTAACTGATAGCTTACCAATTGCACTGAGCACGCCAATGCTACAGGTCTATTACCCTGAAAACCGGTCGCCCTGGATGGTACGACGGTCACAGTAATCTGGAATAGCCTTTATCAAAGTTCTCACCATCCGCGCCTGGTATGACTGGGAGTGTCTCCTTCCGATGCGTGGACAGTTACTGAGAGAACTTATCCATTCAAAGCCCTCACCTTCACACCTGGAATGACTGGGAGTGTGTCTCGCTCCTATGTGTGAGGGATTACTGTGAGAACTTATCCATTCAAAGCCCTCACCCTTCACACCTGGAATGACTGGGAGTGGGTCTGCCTCTGATGTGTGAAGGATTAAGGCACTGCCACACTTAGCGATCGCACCAGCGATCACGACAACGACTTAACCTGACGAGATCGCTAGTGCGATTGCTATGTGATCGCTAGTTACAGTCAGGGCCAGAAATATTTGGACAGTGACACAATTTTCGCGAGTTGGGCTCTGCATGCCACCACATTGGATTTGAAATGAAACCTCTACAACAGAATTCAAGTGCAGATTGTAACGTTTAATTTGAAGGGTTGAACAAAAATATGTGTTAGAAAATGTAGGAATTGTACACATTTCTTTACAAACACTCCACATTTTAGGAGTTCAAAAGTAATTGGACAAATAAACATAACCCAAACAAAATATTTTTATTTTCAATATTTTGTGGCGAATCCTTTGGAGGCAATCACTGCCTTAAGTCTGGAACCCATGGACATCACCAAACGCTGGGTTTCCTCCTTCTTAATGCTTTGCCAGGCCTTTACAGCCGCAGCCTTCAGGTCTTGCTTGTTTGTGGGTCTTTCCCTCTTAAGTCTGGATTTGAGCAAGTGAAATGCATGCTCAATTGGGTTAAGATCTGGTGATTGACTTGGCCATTGAAGAATGTTCCACTTTTTTGCACTCATGAACTCCTGTGTAGCTTTGGCTGTATGCTTGGGGTCATTATCCATCTGTACTATGAAGCGCCGTCCAATCAAGTTTGCAGCATTTGGCTGAATCTGGGCTGAAAGTATATCCCGGTACACTTCAGAATTCATCCGGCTACTCTTGTCTGCTGTTATGTCATCAATAAACACAAGTGACCCAGTGCCATTGAAAGCCATGCATGGCCATGCCATCACGTTGCCTCCACCATGTTTTACAGAGGATGTGGTGTGCCTTGGATCATGTGCCGTTCCCTTTCTTCTCCAAACTTTTGGCTTCCCATCATTCTGGTACAGGTTGATCTTTGTCTCATCTGTCCATAGAATACTTTTCCAGAACTGAGCTGGCTTCTGGAGGTGTTTTTCAGCAAATTTAACTCTGGCCTGTCTATTTTTGGAATTGATGAATGGTTTGCATCTAGATGTGAACCCTTTGTATTTACTTTCATGGAGTCTTCTCTTTACTGTTGACTTAGAGACAGATACACCTACTTCACTGAGAGTGTTCTGGACTTCAGTTGATGTTGTGAACGGGTTCTTCTTCACCAAAGAAAGTATGCGGCGATCATCCACCACTGTTGTCTTCCGTGGGCTCCCAGGTCTTTTTGGATTGATGAGTTCACCAGTGCTTTCTTTCTTTCTCAGGATGTACCAAATTGTAGATTTTGCCACTTCTAATGTTGTAGCAATTTCTTTGATGTTTTTTTTTCTGTTCTTGCAGCTTAAGGATGGCTTGTTTCACCTGCATGGAGAGCTCCTGTGACCGCATGTTTCCTTCACAGCAAAACCTTCCAAATGCAAACACCACACCTCAAATCAACTCCGGCCCTTTCATCTGCTTAAATGAGAATGACATAACAAAGGTATTGCCCACACCTGTCCATGAAATAGCCTTGGAGTCATTTGTCCAATTACTTTTGGTCCCTTTAAAAACAGAGTGGCACATGTTAAGGAGCTGAAACTCCTAAACCCTTCATCCAATTTTAATGTGGATACCCTCAAATGAAAGCTGAAAGTCTGAACTTCAACTGCATCTGATTTGTTTTGTTTCAAATTCATTGTGGTAATGTCTAGAACCAAAATTAGATAAATGTTGTCTCTGTCCAAATATTTATGGACCTAACTGTAGATTCCAAACATAACTCATCAGCGATCTGTATAACGACCTCTGCGGTCGTTGGGAAAACCTAGTCCCACCTGCGACGCTGGTGAAGTCGTTCATAAAGGGTGTCACACTCAGCGATTCAGGCTCACCAGCGGGACACCAACGACCAAAAAACGGCTTAGAACGTTCATAAGCGATCAGCGACATCTCAGCAGGGGCCACATCGCTGCTACATGTCACACACAGCTAAGTCGCTAACGAGATCGCTACTGCGTCATAAATGGTGATGCAGTAGCGATCTCGCTAGCGATCTCGCTTAGTGTGGCATACCCTTTACTGTGAGAAGTTATCCAGCAATTTGGTTTTTTTGCTATACAGCTCCCAGAAATCAGCAAGCAAAAACAGTCACCATTCCAACTTTCTCCCGGGTTCTCACAAAACATGAAACACATACACAGCAGGAGCAAACACCTTGTATCCCAGGGTTTTGGATAAGGGTGTGGACTTTTTACACTACCTGGGAATGCGGTGGTGACCACACCTGACCGGCAAAAGGTATAGACCCAGACTGGGCACAGGGGACATTCAGGTAAGATGACAAGATTTTCTTACCTTACAGTGGTGGCCAAAAGTATTGGCACCCCTGCAATTATGTCAGATAATACTCAGTTTCTTCCTGAAAATGATTGCAAACACAAATTCTTTGGTATTATTATCTTCATTTAATTTGTCTTCAATGAAAAAACACAAAAAGAATTGACCTAAAGCCAAATTGGATATAATTCCACACCAAACCTAAAAAAGGGGGTGGACAAAAGTATTGGCACTGTTTGAAAAATCATGTGATGCTTCTCTAATTCGTGTAATCACCAGCACCTGTAACTTACCTGTGGCACCTAACAGGTGTTGGCAATAACTAAATGACACTTGCAGCCAGTTAACATGGATTAAAGTTGACTCAACCTCTGTCCTGTGTCCTTGTGTGTACCACATTGAGCATGGAGAAAAGAAAGAAGACCAAAGAACTGTCTGAGGACTTGAGAAACCAAATTGTGAGGAAGCATGAGCAATCTCAAGGCTACAAGTCCATCTCCAAAGACCTGAATGTTCCTGTGTCTTCCGTGCGCAGTGTTATCAAGAAGTTTAAAGCCCATGGCACTGTGGCTAACCTCCCTAGATGTGGAAGGAAAATAAAAATTGACGAGAGATTTCAACGCAAGATTGTGCGGATGGTGGATAAAGAACCTCGACTAACATCCAAACAAGTTCAAGCTGCCCTGCAGTCCGAGGGTAAAATAGTGTCAACCCGTACTATCCGTTGGCGTCTGAATGAAAAGGGACTGTATGGTAGGATACCCAGGAAGACCCCACTTCTTACCCCGAGACATAAAAAATCCAGGCTGGAGTTTGCCAAAACTTACCTGAGAAAGTCTAAAACGTTTTGGAAGAATGTTTTCTGGTCAGATGAGACAAAAGTCAAGCTTTTTGGGAAAAACCATCTGCATAGAGTGTACAGGAAATAAAAAGAGGCATTCAAAGAAAAGAACACGGTCCCTACAGTCAAACATGAAGGAGGTTCCCTGATGTTTTGGGGTTGCTTTGCTGCCTCTGACACTGGACTGCTTGACCGTGTGCATGGCATTATGAAGTCTGAAGACTACCAACAAATTTTGCAGCATAATGTAGGGCCCAGTGTGAGAAAGCTGGGTCTCCCTCAGAGGTCATGGGTCTTCCAGCAGGACAATCACCCAAAACACACTTCCAAAAGCACTATAAAAAGGTTTGAAAGAAAGCACTAGAGACTTCTAAGGTGGCCAGCAATGAGTCCAGACCTGAATCCCATAGAACACCTGTGGAGAGATCTCAAAATGGCAGTTTGGAGAAGGCACCCTTCAAATATCAGGGACCTGGAGCAGTTTGCCAAAGAAGAATGGTCTACAATTCCAGCAGAGCATTGTAAGAAACTCATTGATGGTTACCGGAAGCGGTTGTTCGCAGTTATTTTGGCTAAAGGTTGTGCATCCAAGTATTAGGCTGAGGGTGCCAATACTTTTGTCTGGCCCATTTTTGGAGTTTTGTGTGAAATGATCAAGGATTTGATTTTTGCTTCATTCTCTTTTGTGTTTTTTCCTTGCAAGCAAATTAAATGAAGGAAAAAATAGCAAATAATTTGTGATTGCAATCATTTTCAGGAAGACACTGAGTATTATCTTACAGAATTGCAGGGGTCCCAATACTTTTGGCCACCACTGTACTTATGGAGCTGCACAGTCTCTGTCCCGTGAGCCAAGGCCATGGCCAACACCTCTGTCTCTCCGGTCAGCAGGTCCCCGTGCATTTCGTCCACTGCCCCGCGTGCAGGCACCAGATGTTATGGAAATTTGGTTAGGATAAATCTATCCCCATGTTTGCTTCTGCTGTTCCCAAATTAGAGTAAGTATTTTGGAGAGCTCTCTGGAAATGAACACTGACCACACAAAGGTACCAGCATAACATTCCATCAATACTGATGACTTTTTTTTATTGGTACATAGTCTTATACCTTTACAAAAAGGGGGTGGTTAGTTAATTAACATACAATTAGAAGCTGCTAGATTATTGGATGTCTGAATATATGAGTGTATGCAGTTTTCTTTAACTATCTTAACAAAAGCCGATTTCGACGATTTATGACCTTTATCCCAGCTTTCCTGCGATCTCAGCAAAAAACAGCCATCATTTGGACCATCTGCTACTTAGTTCCTCTTTGTGCCGTCTGGTGGCTGGGAAAGCACCTTGTAAGCTGTCTAGCTCTTGCACCAGTCTGACTTATGTTGGTCAGGGGTCATGCCTTAAGCAACTGATTATAGCCTGCATTAATTGTGAACATATATTGGTATATTGGTATATATGGTTAGTACGGTGACAAGCAAGTGAGATCTACCTGATGTAAATAAGATACATATATATTTCCATCACACTACTAATTATTATTTGTCACTAAACATCTAGAGCAAATTGACTAGCATATTTGGATCCCAACAGAGGCACAGATCTATTCAAGGCACCTGAGACACTAAGGAACAACCCAAATGAAGAAAGAATTATCATACAATACGGACAAGTAAAATATTAATTAAGAAACCTAATAGACACTACTTTCCTGTGTAGCTGTCAGCGCTTGCCCTCTACACTGCTATTTACACTCCCTCGTGATGACATCATCATGCAGGAGTGTGAATAGCAGTGCAAAGGGGGAGCAAACAGCAACAGTAGAGAAGAGTACTAAATATGAGTAAATCTGTTAAATATACTGATCTTTTTAGTACATTGAGATGTTATTTTCTGTTTACAATTCTATTTATAATTTTTATTAAAATCTGTTTGCAGGCGTGACGAAACAATGTAACTGTCATTTCAACGCTATCAGTAGTTGCCATCTATTATTTCTTACTGGCAGATCTGGTTAGTTATGCATATGTAATAGGCAGGGTGACAGTGGCCAAGGGTTGCATCTCTGCCCTGCCACACTACAGAAAAATGGAGATCTTTGCTGAGTCTCCGTGCTTTCATTTTAGCGTGCCACCACTGCAGACTGCGTGTTGCCACATTACATGGCAGGCCAAGACCCGAAGTAGAACGGAAGAATGAGGGAGACCAGAGTTCAAAAATAAATTTTTCATTACTGGAAAAACTGGTGAAACTTATATATATTAGATTGCAGGGATGTCACATGAAGAGTGCATCTTTTGCGCAATCCAGAGGAAGGAAATTTACAGTTACATGTGGAGGAACATTACTCTGAGACCCTCAGTTTTGGCTACACTTCCATTTCTTTCCTAGTGTAGATAACGCTTGATATAGGCCCCAACTTACCTGAGATAAAGGATCCTTCTGCCACTTGATATTTGTTTACTTCAGAACGTGATATCTGAGTATGGTCTCCCTTCTTCACAAACAAACATCCTTAATCCAAGCAGGTCTGCTGGATCATAGGTCCTTCTCTATTCAGTACTTTCCACAATCTGCCTGACAATCAGGAAACTGAATTTCCTATGCCCACTTAACTCCTCCCATCTTAGGCAGGCTCCATAGTTAACCCTGTAAGTATTACAGGCCACAAAACAGATAAACCACTTTTAAAACATGACAATTTATTTTATCTCCCTGAAGTGGACGGCTTCTCCACTTCTTTACACAGAAACACATTGGGGAAGATTTATCATGACCTGCATCACAATTTTTATATGTTGTAGATATTTTCTGTGCATTTTATCTGACATAGACACACGGCTTAATTGAAAAAGGGCATGCTTCATCAGAAGAGGGCATAGTGTAACATGCATCACCCTAAGCCAAAAGATGTCCCAAAATTTTAATGCAAATTTCTGCCACAAAGTCAGCCAATTAATAGGTGGTGAAACCTTAGGCAAGTCAGTTTAATGATTAGTTAGATTTGTCAATCAGCATAAAACACTATAATAAATTTGATGCATTTTTAGAGTATGTGCATACAATGACTTTTTTTCATGAAAATTCTGCCTGGAACATATCTAAAAAAGCTTTAAAAAACAAAAAGAATAAGCATATGTAAATCTATGTCAAAATGGGTTGTTGTGCGTATGTTCTGTCTTGTTTTACTTATTTTAACTGCTTTAAGTTTTGTGTAGTCGGAAATACTGCACTCCTGGTTTTGTTTTTGGGTGCACTGATAGGATCCAACTCCGTAGTAATGAAAATGTAGAAATATGTCACTCCAGAATAAAGTGAATGAAGATAAATCTTATTGCATACTGTATGGTTCATCTTGGTGTGCTAATGTGATGTTTAGGTCAGAACAACCTTTTTCAAACAAACAAAATAATGGGGATGAAGAATTCCGCAAGGAGAGAGGGCAACTGCCATCGTTATATCGAGAGAGTGCATTAAGGTTTAAGATCTGAACGCCATGAAGCGGCTAAATGAATTGACATGACAGTTCTACAGATGCCTTTTGCTTGGATATGCCACTATCTTATATGTAAAATAATATATATATATATATATATACAGTATATATATATTTTTTTTAAGAAAAGCTCAAATAGCAAGTGGTATGTAAAAAACAGACAAAAGGTAATACAAGAACAGAGAAAGTGAATTCATATACAGGTGCTTCACACAAAATTAGAATATCATTAAAATGTTAATTTATTTCAGTTCCTCAATACAAAAAGTGAAACTCATATTATATAGAGTCATTACAAACAGAGAGATCTATTTCAAGTGTTTATTTCTGCTTATGTTGATGATTATGGCTTACAGCCAATGAAAACCCAAAAGTCATTATCTTAGTAAATTAGAATACTTTATAACACCAGCTTGAAAAATGATTTTAAAATCTGAAATGTTGGCCTACTGAAATGTATGTTTAGTTAATGCACTCAATACTTGTTCGGGGCTCCTTTTACATCAATTACTGCATCAAATGCGACGTGGAATAGAGGCGATCAGCCTGTGGCACTGCTGAGGTGTTATGGAAGCCCAGGTTGCTTTGATAGCAGCCTTCAGCTCATCAGCATTATTTGGTCTGGTGTCTCTCATTTTCCTCTTGACAATACCCCATAATGGGGTTCAGGTCAGTTTGCTGGCCAATCAAGCACAGTGATACTGTTGTTTTTAAATCAGGTATTGGTACTTTTGGCAGTGTGGACACATGCCAAGTCTTGCTGGAGAATGAAATTTCCATCTCCAAAAAGCTTGTCAGCAGAGGGAAGCATGAAGTGCTCTAATATTTCCAGGTAGATGGCTGCACTGACTTTGGTCTTGATAAAACACAGTGGATCTACACTAGCAGATGACAATGGTCCCCAAACCATCACTGATTGTGGAAACTTCACACTAGACCTCAAGCAGCTTGGATTGTGTGCCTCTCCACTCTTCCTAAAGACTCTGGGACCTTGATTTCCAAATGAAATGTAAAATGTACTTTCATCTGAAAACAGCATCTTGGACCACTGAGCAACAATCCAGTTTTTTGTCTCCTTGGCCCAGGTAGGAGGCTTCTGGTGTTGTCTATTGGTCATGAGTGGCTTGACACAAGAAATGCGACACTTGTAGCCCATGTCCTGGATACTTCTGTGTGTTGTGGCTCTTGAAGACATGACTCCAGCAGCAGTTCACTCCTTGTGACTCTCCCCCCAAATTTTTGAATGGCCTTTTCTTAATAATCCTTTCAAGGCTGCGGTTATCCCAGTTTCACTTTTTGTAGTGAAGAACTGAAATAAATTAACTTTTTGGTTATATTCTAATTTTGTGAGAAGCACCTGTATTTATGACATATTTATCTGAAAGCAATATAGAAAGTAAGATACTGTTCATAATATAGGAAATTGGAAGTTTCATGGCATATCATTACAGCTCATAGTAGACCTGTCCTGCCTCACAGGGTGCCGATGGGTGCATAGAATGAAGTGCCCCCATGCCGGCGCAATGGTAATGCAGCTGTCAGAATTTGGCAGTGACATTTAACATGTTAACTTAACAACAGCAGGCAGAGATCAGCTTCAGCCCTGGTTGTTAGAGGCAGGTCCTGACTGTGTGTTACATCCATTGTCTGCTTGGTACACACCTGCTACTAGACAATGGTCTTCAAAGGGGAATGGGGCAATGGTAGAACTCATGGATCAGCTCTGTCTAATACAGCTATGGCGACTAACCATCCATAATGCCTGCTCCTTGTAATGTAACCCACGTAATTTAGTGACCTAGGTTATAAAACATTCATGGTAAATACAAATTACACATGCATGCTTAACTCAACTACTTCACTGTTAACTATATCATAGAATCATAGGGGTAAGGTTTCTCCTTGTGGAGAGTGACATACCAGCTCTGGCTTGTCAAAGTAAGGAGGCTTATTCGCCGTGCAATGCTCCTCTGGGAAATTTAATATGCAAATTGCCTCTTAAGAGAAAAAGTCACATTACAAGACTCATTAAAGGGTTAATTGTGACTTGTAGGATCGCTACTTCCAATAGGTGGTGCTATAGAGTTCAAGTCCACTTTTTCTCTTAAGAGGCAATTTGCATATTAAATTTCCCAGAGGAGCATTGCATGGCGAATAAGCCTCCTTACTTTGACAATCCAGAGCTGGTATGTCACTCTCCACAAGGAGAAACCTTAACCCTTAGACCTCAGTCCAGAGCCTCTCAGCTAGCCAAATCATATCTCATACTTTGCACTGACGAGGACCAATAGTCCGAAACACCATGTCTGCAAATTGAGATATGATTTGGCTTTTATCCTAAGTCACATTACAAGACTCGTTAAAGGGTTAATTGTGACTTGTAGGATCGCTACTTCCAATAGGTGGCGCTATAGAGTTCAAGTCCTCTTTTTCTCTTAAGAGGCAATTTGCATATCATAGAATCATAGGATGTTAGAGTTGGAAGTGACCTCAAGGGTCATCTTGTCCAACCTCCTACTCAGTGCAGGATTGACTAAACCATCTCAGACAGATTTCTGTCCAACCTCTATTTCAGGGGTCCCCAACCACTGGTCAGCGGCCCAGGACCGGGCCGTTGCAGTTCTGTGCCGGGCCGTGGAGCCATGGCTCAGAATGCTGGACACAAGGGGAGCCGGCGGCTGCAGCTGTCACTACAGTGCTTACAGAAGACATCGATACTCACCCTCAGTTCCTGCATCCCTGTCCCAGCGCGGCAGCTTTATCCTGCGCTGAGCGGTCACATAGTACTGCTCATTAAGGTCATGAATATGGACGCGACTCCACTCCCATTGGCGTGGCGTCCATATTCATGACCTTAATGAGCGGTACCACGTGACCGCTCCACTCAGGAAGAAGCTGACGCACCAGGATAGAGATACAGGGACTTGCAGCGACAGAGCGAGGAGGGTAAGTATGATGAGGGAGGAAGGGGGAGCCGAGCCATGTAAACAAGGGTGGGAGCAGAGCCATGCATACAAGGGTGGGAGCGTAGCCTTGTATACAAGGGTGGGAGAGGAGCCATGTATTCAATGGTGGGAGCGGAGCCATGTATACAAGGGAGGGAGCGGAGCTTTGTATACAAGGGTGGGAGCGGAGCCATACATACAAGGGTGGGAGGGAGCCATGCATACAAGGGTGGGAGCGGAGCCATGTATACAAGGGTGGGAGCGGAGCCATGCATACAAGGGTGGGAGTGGAGCCATGCATACAAGGATGGGAGGGAGCCATGCATACAAGGTTGGGAGCGGAGCCATGTATACAAGGGTAGGAGCAGAGCCATGTATACAAGGGTGGGAGCGGAGCCATGCATACAAGGTTGGGAGCGGAGCCATGCATACAAGGGTGGGAGCAGAGCCATGCATACAAGGGTGGGAGCGGAGCCATGCATACAAGGGTGGGAGGGAGCCATGCATACAAGGGTGGGAGCAGAGCCATGTATACAAGGGTGGGAGAGGAGCCATGCATACAAGGGTGGGAGCGGAGCCATGCATACAAGGGTGGGAGGGAGCCATGCATACAAGGGTGGGAGCGGAGCCATGTATACAAGGGTGGGAGCGGAGCCATGCATACAAGGGTGGGAGGGAGCCATGCATACAAGGGTGGGAGCAGAGCCATGTATACAAGGGTGGGAGAGGAGCCATGCATACAAGGGTGGGAGCGGAGCCATGCATACAAGGGTGGGAGGGAGCCATGCATACAAGGGTGGGAGCGGAGCCATGTATACAAGTGTGGGAGCAGAGCCATGTATACAAGGGTGGGAGCAGAGCCATGTATACAAAGGTAGGAGGGAGCCATGCATACAAGGATGGGAGGGTGGGAGGGAGCCATGCATACAAGGATGGGACAGGGGAGCCATGCATACAACCTCATCCATAGCCCCACCCCTTTGGACCAAAGCCCCACCCCTGCCCCACCTCCATCCCCGCCCTGCCGGGCCATGGAAGAATGGTCTTGCTTGAAGCCAGTCCCTGGTGCAAAAAAGGTTGGGGACCACTGCTCTATTTGAAGACTTCCATTGATGGTTACCTCACAACTAGAGATGGGCAAACCCAAAATGCAAAGTTTAGTGTCTGTAACGAACACCTACCGAAAATATTTCCTCTCGTGGCAGCCTGTTTCACTTATTGACCATTCTCACTGTCAGAAAGTTTTTCTAATATCTAATCTGTATCTTCTCCCTTTCAGTGTCATTCCATTACTTCTCGTGTTTCCATGTGCAAATGAGAATAAGGATGATCCCCCTACTCTGCGACAACCCTTCAGATATTCTTCTTTTTTGCAAGCTAAACATTCCCAGATCCTTTAACCGTTCCCTGTAGGACATACTTTGCAGTCCTCTCACCATCCTGGTATCTTTTCTCTGAACTTACTCCAGTTTTTCAATGTTATTTCTAAAAAAATAAAAGATATTTTTTTAACCCCTTTATTCCATCAGATGTACTATTCCGTCCATGTGACCCTGGACCTAATTCCCATGGACGGAATAGTACGTCATGGGCGATCAGCTGCGCTCCCGTGACTGTGTGTCAGGAGTGGTCACGGACTGCTCCCGGCACATTAACCCCTGGCACACCGTGATCAAACATGATCGCGGTGTACCCGTGGCACAGGGGAGGATCGCGCAGGGTGGGGGCTCCCTGCGCGCTCCCCTGAGACCCTCAGAGCAGCGCGATGTGTCGCGCTGTTCTGAGGGTCCGTCCTCCCTCCAGGTCCCCGGATCCAAGATGGCGCCAGGGTCCTGCAGGGAGGCGGCTTCCTCAGTGCCTGCTGAGAGCAGGCGCTGAGGGTGCCTGCAGCGATGCCAGAGCGATCGCTGGTGTGACAGAGTGCTGTGCACACTGTCACACCAGCGATCTGCTAAAATACAGTGATGTCCCACCCTGGGACAAAGTAAAAAAGTAAAAAAAATAAAAATAAAAAGTGGTAAAAAAAATCATAAAAAAAAAAAAAAAATATTCCCCAATAAATTAATTCTTTCCTGTAAATAAAAAAAACAAAACAATAAAAGTACACATATTTGGTATCGCCACGTCCATAACGACCCCCCCTATAAAACTGTCCCACTAGTTAACCCCTTTAGTGAACCCTTTAAAAAAAAAAACGAAGCAAAAAATCAATGCTTTATCATCATACCGCTGAACAAAAAGTGGAATAAGACGCGATCAAAAAGACCGAGATAAATTACCATTGTACCGCTGAAAACGTCATCTTGTTCCGCAAAAAACGAGCCATCATACAGCATCATCAGTAGTGTTGAGCGATACTGCTCGATATCTAAAAATATCGTATCGGAATGGTATCGCCGATATCACTAAATATCGTCGATATCCGATTCTGATACCGGAAGTCCCATGTGAGTCTATGGGAACAAAATATCGCAACAAAAAAAACCCTTTCTTTCGTTGTAAACACAAAATATACACACATAGAATACACACATATATATATACTGTATGTATACATGTCATTGTGACATATATATATTTATAGTTTATACACTTCTACATAGTAAAATAGACTCTGATTCAATTGCCGGGTAAAGCCGTGACATACCCCATAGAAGTCGACGGGCTCGGTGCCGAGTACCCCCAAAACCTCTGGCTCTGTGCGACTCAACTTGGGCATCACGAACAGGATTCTGTAGCTCGCTATAAGCGAGTCCTGTGTGCCTGAATTGAACTGGTTTTGTGCTTGAGAATTGCTAAAATCATCAGAGAATGTATTTGCCATTTTTCAGCCATATCTGCGTCACGACGAGGCACTGGTGAAGAAGAAGGGCGTGCTCTTCGTGGGTGTACACTCACTCAGTGGCGCGAAAACGATGGCGGACCACTGTAAATGGTACTGCAATGTAATATCGTGCCCCACAGCTCTTCAGTTCCGCCTCCTCATCCTCCTCAGTGTGCGGAAACTAACACGAAGGTCCCGCCTCCCTACAAAAGAGGGGCCCTCTCCAGATGCTAATGACACATGTGACTTGGCAGAGATGGCTAATGGACACGAGCAGAAGTGTGAAGGGATGGAGCAGTCAGAGCTCTCCGCCCACGGAAGCGACCCGATCGCCACGGAACCACCGTTGGGCACCCGGCCTGGAAACCCTCCTACGCTGCAAGAAGCGGAGGATACCCTGAGAGACCTGGCCCGGCACCGGGAGGAGGTCGCCAGGATGGAAGCCAGCTGGCGTGCCCTAAAACTAAACTTGGAGCGGCGCCAATCCCTCTTACCTGAAGTGTCTGTACCGGAAGGTGAGGCACCCGTTCTAGTAGAGGAGTCCGTGCGGGCATCCCAGCCCTTGCAATGTGATCCGGTTGACGTTGTCGCAGTGGAGGCACCCGTTCCTGCAAAAAACTCTGCACCGGCAGCACCCCAGATCCCGCTGTCTGCCCCCGTCGCTGAGACAGAAGAAGCGACACCCGTCCTCATGGAGGAGGCCGCGCAGGCACCAGAGGTCTACCTGTCTGTACCGGAGCCCCGACTGTCATCTGTTCCAGAGCCGGCTGCTTCCTCCGCAGGTGAGCGCCGCCAGGACTGGGGGGCGCCAGGAGAGCTGCCGCAAACCGGACACTGTAAGCTGCAGTTTGATGGTGGAGACATGGAGCTGCTGGTGGAGGAGAATTTCAACCGGCGTCAGGAGGAAGAGTGGAGACGTTGGGAGCGGGAAGCAGAGCGACAAAGGGAGCAGCGAGAAACCCAAAAGCTTCGGCAACGTAACCTGGAGAAGGACCGGGCAGATAAGGACCGGATGAGAAAAGATAAAGGAACCCTGTGGGAGCCGCGGCGTAAGGGTGCAGTACGGAACTTTAAATTGAAAGGTGGTTGGGGCTTCATCCAGGAGCCTGGACTTTATTTAGAAGTTTTTGTGAACCGGCGGGACGTGGAGGCTCACCTCCCAGAAGGACACCCGGGGAGGGACCTGTTGCCAGGAGACTTGGTGACTTACACCCGACACTGGGGTTACAATGGATGGTACGCCCTAAATGTTACCAGGTGCGACCCCTACTCCCCAGAGTGTCAGGAACCTGTGAGACCCTCGGAGCCTTCAGCCTCCCACATCCAGGCCTCTGCACAAGTGCCCACCCCACGCCGTAAATCTCCCCAGCCTCCCTCAGTGGTCTCCTCAGCAGCCCCAGCTATGGACATGATAAGTATAGCTGGCCCGTACCCGGCGCCTGTTAGGCCCCCTGGGGTTCGTTCAGTCCGGGACATAGGGTTCCAGACCCGGAGGGAGATGAAAGAGGTGGCCACACAGACACAGATAGCGGGTCACGACTTGACTGTACAGGCCACACGACGTCATCAGGTCCTGGTGGTCCTTGGTGTCTCGGATGTTTGGCAAGCATCAGAAGAGTACCAGGTGGTACCTGGAACACCCCTGCCAAAGAATTATAAATAACCCGGACAGGGTCCCTGTATGTAAATAGTTAAATTGTTGATGTACCCGGACGGGTGAATGTTCATAAAAAAGTTTTTTAATTTAATAAAAAAAAAAAACCACAGTTTTCATTACTTTTATTACAGTCTCATCCTGCGACGCCATCGATCTCCTGTAAAAAAATGAAAAAAAAAAGCAGCAGTATACCACCTGTCCGACGCAGTCCATAGTAACGAGTGTCCCATGACGATCCAGCTCTGCTACATCAGAATGACAGGCAGAGCCTGTCATCCCGGTGCAGCACAGCTGATTACCTGCTTCCCCGGCGGTGACGTCATCGGACTGGTTTACGGCCGGGATTACCCTGCAGTCACTGCAGTTATCGCGAAAAACTGCATGTGACCGCCAGGGAGAAGATAATGGCGGCCATCAAGCAGTCCAGGACGTGACCGCCGGAGATGTTCTGCCAGGTAAGTGCCGTTGACTCCTGACAGACCCGACCGACGGACACTCACAGTGACAGTGACAAATCCGATTCCGGTATCCGATATGACGAAAATATCGGTATTCGGAATCGAAAGCCCGATACAGCTAATATCGGCCGATACCCGATATTTGCAGTATCGTATCGCTCAACACTAATCATCAGTGAAAAAATAAAAAAGTTATAGCTCGCAGAATAAAGCGATGCAAAAATAATAATCTTTTATATAAAATTGTTTTCATTCTATAAAAGCGCCAAAACATAAAAAAAATGATATAAATGAGGTATCGCCGTAATCGTACTGACCCGAAGAATAAAACTGCTTTATCAATTTTACCACACGCGGAACGGTACAAACGCCTCCCCAAAAGAAATTCATGAATTGCTGATTTTTGTTCATTCTTACCTCCCAAAAATCGAAATAAAAAGCGATCAAAAAATGTGACGTGGTCATAAATGGTACCAATAAAAACATCACCTCGTCCCGCAAAAAATAAGACCTCACATGACTCTGTGGGCCAAAATATGCAAAAATTATAGCTCTCAAAATGTGGTGATGCAAAAAACTATTTTTTGCAATAAAAAGCGTCTTTTAGCGTGACAGCTGCCAATCATAAAAACCCGCTATAAATAGTAAATCAAACCCCACTTTATCAACCCCTTAGTTAGGGAAAAATAATAAAATTAAAAAAATGTATTTATTTCCATTTTCCCGTTAGGGTTAGGGTTGCGGCTAAAGTTAGGGTTAGGGTTGGCGCTAACGTTAGGATTAGGATTAGGGTTGGGATTTCGGTTAGGGGTGTGTTAGGGTTAGGTTTGTGGTTAGGGTTGGGACTAGGTTTAGGGGTGTGTTGGGGTTAGGGTTGGAGTTAGAATTGGAGGGTTTCTGCTGTTTTGGCACATCAGGGGCTCTCCAAATGTGACATGGCGTCTGATCTCAATTCCAGCCAATTCTGCGTTGAAAAAGTCAAATGGTGCTCCTTCACTTCTTAGCTCTGCCATGCGCCCAAACAGTAATTTACTCCCGCATATGGGGTATCAGCGTACTCTGGACCACAAGAGTTATTGTGCTATTTGTCCTATTTCTCCTGTTACCCTTGGGAAAATAAAAAACTGGGGGCGACAAAATCATTTTTGTAAAAAAAAAATGATTTTTTTGTTTTTACGGCTGTATGTTATAAAACTTCTGTGAAGCACTTGGGGCTTCATAGCGCTCACCACACTTCTAGATAAGTTCCTTGTGGGGTCTATTTTCCAAAATGGGGTCACTTGTGGGGGGTTTCCACTGTTTAGGCGCATCAGGGGCTCTCCAAATGCGACATGACGCCCCCAGACCATTCCATCAAAGTCTGCAATTCAAAACATCACTACTTCCCTTCCGAGCCCAGACGTGCACCAATACAGTCGTTTTCTCCCACATATTGGGTATCAGCGTACTCAGGACAAATTGTACAACAACTTTTGGGGTCCAATTTCTCCTGTTACCCTTGGGAAAATAAAAAACTGGGGGCGACAAAATCATTTTTGTAAAAAAAAATGATTTTTTTGTTTTTACGGCTGTATGTTATAAAACTTCTGTGAAGCACTTGGGGCTTCATAGCGCTCACCACACTTCTAGATAAGTTCCTTGTGGGGTCTATTTTCCAAAATGGGGTCACTTGTGGGGGGTTTCCACTGTTTAGGCGCATCAGGGGCTCTCCAAATGCGACATGACGCCCCCAGACCATTCCATCAAAGTCTGCAATTCAAAACATCACTACTTCCCTTTCGAGCCCAGACGTGCACCCATACAGTCGTTTTCTCCCACATATTGGGTATCAGCGTACTCAGGACAAATTGGACAACAACTTTTGGGGTCCAATTTCTCCTGTTACCCTTGTGAAAATAAAATATTGGGGGCGAAAAAATCATTTTTGTAAAAAAAAAAAGGATTTTTTATTTTTACGGCTGTACGTTATAAACTTCTGTGAAGCACTTCGGGGTTCAATGTGCTCACCACACATCTAGATAAGTTCCTTGTGGGGTCTATTTTCCAAAATGGGGTCACTTGTGGGGGGTTTCCACTGTTTAGACGCATCAGGGGCTCTCCAAATGCGACATGACTCCCCCAGACCATTCCATCAAAGTCTGCAATCCAAAACGTCACTACTTCCCTTCCGAGCCCCGACGTGCGCCCATACAGTAGTTTACTCCCACATATTGGGTATCAGCGTACTCAGGACAAATTGGACAACAACTTTTGGGGTCCAATTTCTCCTGTTACCCTTGTGAAAATAAAATATTGGGGGCGAAAAAATCATTTTTGTAAAAAAAAAAAAAGGATTTTTTATTTTTACGGCTGTACGTTAAAAACTTCTGTGAAGCACTTCGGGGTTCAGAGTGCTCACCACACATCTAGATAAGTTCCTTGTGGGGTCTATTTTCCAAAATGGGGTCACTTGTGGGGGGTTTCCACTGTTTAGGTGCATCAGGGGCTCTCCAAATGCGACATGACTCCCCCAGACCATTCCATCAAAGTCTGCAATCCAAAACGTCACTACTTCCCTTCCGAGCCCCGACATGCGCCCATACAGTAGTTTACTCCCACATATTGGGTATCAGCATACTCAGGACAAATTGGACAACAACTTTTGGGGTCCAATTTCTCCTGTTAGGCCGGGTCAGACACAACTACAAAAAATCGGACCGTTTTAGTCGGTCGATTATCGTACCAAAATGAAAACATCACACATCTGCCTGGCATCCGATTTTCCTTCAAAGATGCGATTTAGTCGCATGTGTGTGTACCTTGTAACATCCGATTTTCATCCGACTTGGGAGAATTTCTCGCAGGCTTGCAAAACTGACATATAATGGATCCAAAAGAATAGTATTTAAATCACAAAAGAAAGAATAGATATATACACATAGAACACATATATATATATATATATATATATATATATATATGTAATTGTGACATGTAATATATATATATATATATTTATAGTTCCTAGACTTCTACATACTGTAATAGCCGCTAATTCAATTGCCGGCTTTTGTGAAATCACAGAAGCCGACATGAAATGATACATTGTTTAGACACAGTTAACCATGTCATTTCATGTATTTTGATATATGGTTTTAACTTACAATTACATAAGTGTATGTGTGCAAAATTTTAGACATGTAGGGGTTAATTAAAGGTGTAAATTCGTTGAAAAAAAATGCGTGGGCTCCCGCTGTATTTTCTCCACCAGACAGACAAAGCAAGTGAGTGGGGCAGATAATAATAGCCTAGGGAGGGTACATTTTTTTTGTGCCCCCCCCTGGCTACTGACATCTGCCCCCAGACAACCCAGAAAGGGCAAATCTCTAATTAGATTTGCCCTTTCTGGCACTTTGCCCATCTATTCCCATTGCCCTGTAGCGGTGGCGAATGGGTTAATAAGGGGTTAAAATGACCTTGCAATTGAAAGGTCACTTTAAGCCAGGTTAATAATTGAGAGCTGTCAATTAGACAACTATCAATTATTAATCCTATTGAAGTAAATAAAAAAACACACACACTTTAAGAATAAATAATTTTAATGAAATAAAAACACATTTTTTTGACCATCTTTTATTTTAATCTTAATCCGTGCGAAGCCCTTGATCTCCTAAAATAAATATAAAATAATAAAACAACATTATTCTTACCTATCTGGCGATCTCTCACGTCCCACGATGTAATCCTTCACAAAGGGTTAACTAGCAATCAGCTAAGCAGCGCAACTAATACTGCGTGCTCAGCTGATAGCTCCTGAATGAATGAGCTTATCTCCTGGGGACAGGAGAGGATGTGATTAATGAATGAAGCTTAATTGATTGTATCCCACTTTCACCTTAGGTCAGGTCACTGAAGTGAAAGTGGCAATAAATCAATTAAGCTCCATTCATTCATCTCTTCCTCTCCTTTTGCTGGTAGAGGAAGTTATTCATTCAGGGGGTTAGAGCTAGTAGACAGCATTAGCTCTCTGCTTACTGTAACCTGTTAACCCTTTCTGATGGATTACAGCGTGGGACCTGACTATGCATCAGATTGGTAAGAATAATTTTGCTTTTTTATTTTATTTTTATTACAGGAAATGGTTTTAGCAGGTAAATAAAATATGGTCAAAAACTGTGTGATTATTTCATTAAACTTCTTTTTTATTAAACTGTGTGTGTTTGATTTTTCTTTCATACAATAGGATTAATAATTGATAGTTGTCTAATTGACAGCTCTCAATTATTAACCTGGCTTAAAGTGACCTTTCAATTGCAAGGTCATTTTAACCCCTTATTAACCCATAGACTTGCATTGGCTATAGTCGACCCACAATCGGTGACAATGCAGCATGCTGCGATTGCACTCGAACGATTAAAACGGACCACTAAAAAGCGGATACTGGGAGCTGCTCCATAGATTAACATACGGCAGACTGCAATGCGATATTTCATCGTATTGCAGTCGTCCGATTCTGTCGCCAGTGTGACGCCGGCCTTACCCTTGTGAAAATAAAATATTGGAGGCGAAAAAAATCATTTTTGTAAAAAAAAAAGAGATTTTTTTATTTTACGGCTGTACGTTATAAACTTCTGTGAAGCACTTTGGGGTTCAAAGTGCTCACCACACATCTAGATAAGTTCCTTGAGGGGTCTAGTTTCCAAAATGGTGTCATTTGTGGGGGGTTTCCACTGGTTAGGCAGATCAGGAGCTCTCCAAACACGACATGGCATCCAGCCAATTCTGCGTTGAAAAAGTCAAACGGCGCTCCTTCCCGTTCAAACTCTGCCATGCACCCAAACAGTGGTTTACTCCCACATATGGGGTATCAGCGCACTCAGGACAAATTGCACAATAACTTTTGGAGTCTTGTTACCCTTGGGAAAATAAAAATTGGGGTGAAAAGATCAATTTTGTGGAAAAAATATTTTTTAATTTTACGGCTCTTTGTTATAAACTTGTGTGAAGCACTTGGGGGTTCAAATTGCTCACCAAAGATCTAGATAAGTTCCTTAGGGGGTCTAGTTTCCCAAATGGGGTCACTTGTGGGGGGTTTCCACTGTTTAGGCACAGCAGGGGCTCTCCAAATGCAACATGGCGTCCAATCTCAATTCCAGCCAATTTTGGTTGGAAAAAGTCAAATGGTGCTCCTTCCATTCCGAGCTCTGCCATGCGCCCAAACAGTGGTTCCTCCCCACATATGGGGTATCAGCGTACTCAGGACAAATTGGACAACAAATTTTGTGGTCCAATTTCTCCTGTTACCCTTGGGAAAATAAAAAATTAGTGACTAAGAGATAATTTTTGTGGGAAAAAAATAGGATTTTTTATTTTCATGCCCGGGCATTATAAACTTGTGTGAAGCACTTGGGGGTTCAAAGTGCTCATCAAAGATCTAGATAAGTTCCTTAAGGGGTCTAGCTTCCAAAATGGGTCACTTGTGGGGGGTTTCCACTGTTTAGGCTCATCTGGGGCACTACAAACGAAATATGACCCCCATCAATGTTTGCATTCCAAAATGTTACTGCTTCCTTTCCAAGCCCTGCCGTGCGCCCAAACAGTTTCCCCCCTCCCACATATGGGGTATCAGCGTACTCAGGACAAATTGGACAACAACTTTTGGGGTCCAATTTCCTTGGGAAAAATCAAAAATTTGGGACTAAAAAATCATTTTTGTGGAAAATTGTTTTTTTTT
>JARQOD010000005.1:345741059-345808888 GCA_033576555.1 Oophaga sylvatica
TATATATATATATATATGTAATTGTGACATGTATATATATATATATATTTATAGTTCCTAGACTTCTACATACTGTAATAGCCGCTAATTCAATTGCCGGCTTTTGTGAAATCACAGAAGCCGACATGAAATGATACATTGTTTAGACACAGTTAACCATGTCATTTCATGTATTTTGATATATGGTTTTAACTTACAATTACATAAGTGTATGTGTGCAAAATTTTAGACATGTAGGGGTTAATTAAAGGTGTAAATTCGTTGAAAAAAAATGCGTGGGCTCCCGCTGTATTTTCTCCACCAGACAGACAAAGCAAGTGAGTGGGGGCAGATAATAATAGCCTAGGGAGGGTACATTTTTTTTGTGCCCCCCCCTGGCTACTGACATCTGCCCCCAGACAACCCAGAAAGGGCAAATCTCTAATTAGATTTGCCCTTTCTGGCACTTTGCCCATCTATTCCCATTGCCCTGTAGCGGTGGCGAATGGGTTAATAAGGGGTTAAAATGACCTTGCAATTGAAAGGTCACTTTAAGCCAGGTTAATAATTGAGAGCTGTCAATTAGGCAACTATCAATTATTAATCCTATTGAAGTAAATAAAAAAACACACACACTTTAAGAATAAATAATTTTAATGAAATAAAAACACATTTTTTTGACCATCTTTTATTTTAATCTTAATCCGTGCGAAGCCCTTGATCTCCTAAAATAAATATAAAATAATAAAACAACATTATTCTTACCTATCTGGCGATCTCTCACGTCCCACGATGTAATCCTTCACAAAGGGTTAACTAGCAATCAGCTAAGCAGCGCAACTAATACTGCGTGCTCAGCTGATAGCTCCTGAATGAATGAGCTTATCTCCTGGGGACAGGAGAGGATGTGATTAATGAATGAAGCTTAATTGATTGTATCCCACTTTCACCTTAGGTCAGGTCACTGAAGTGAAAGTGGCAATAAATCAATTAAGCTCCATTCATTCATCTCTTCCTCTCCTTTTGCTGGTAGAGGAAGTTATTCATTCAGGGGGTTAGAGCTAGTAGACAGCATTAGCTCTCTGCTTACTGTAACCTGTTAACCCTTTCTGATGGATTACAGCGTGGGACCTGACTATGCATCAGATTGGTAAGAATAATTTTGCTTTTTTATTTTATTTTTATTACAGGAAATGGTTTTAGCAGGTAAATAAAATATGGTCAAAAACTGTGTGATTATTTCATTAAACTTCTTTTTTATTAAACTGTGTGTGTTTGATTTTTCTTTCATACAATAGGATTAATAATTGATAGTTGTCTAATTGACAGCTCTCAATTATTAACCTGGCTTAAAGTGACCTTTCAATTGCAAGGTCATTTTAACCCCTTATTAACCCATAGACTTGCATTGGCTATAGTCGACCCACAATCGGTGACAATCGCAGCATGCTGCGATTGCACTCGAACGATTAAAACGGACCACTAAAAAGCGGATACTGGGAGCTGCTCCATAGATTAACATACGGCAGACTGCAATGCGATATTTCATCGTATTGCAGTCGTCCGATTCTGTCGCCAGTGTGACGCCGGCCTTACCCTTGTGAAAATAAAATATTGGAGGCGAAAAAATCATTTTTGTAAAAAAAAAAGAGATTTTTTTATTTTACGGCTGTACGTTATAAACTTCTGTGAAGCACTTTGGGGTTCAAAGTGCTCACCACACATCTAGATAAGTTCCTTGAGGGGTCTAGTTTCCAAAATGGTGTCATTTGTGGGGGGTTTCCACTGGTTAGGCAGATCAGGAGCTCTCCAAACACGACATGGCATCCAGCCAATTCTGCGTTGAAAAAGTCAAACGGCGCTCCTTCCCGTTCAAACTCTGCCATGCACCCAAACAGTGGTTTACTCCCACATATGGGGTATCAGCGCACTCAGGACAAATTGCACAATAACTTTTGGAGTCTTGTTACCCTTGGGAAAATAAAAATTGGGGTGAAAAGATCAATTTTGTGGAAAAAATATTTTTTAATTTTACGGCTCTACGTTATAAACTTGTGTGAAGCACTTGGGGGTTCAAATTGCTCACCAAAGATCTAGATAAGTTCCTTAGGGGGTCTAGTTTCCCAAATGGGGTCACTTGTGGGGGGTTTCCACTGTTTAGGCACAGCAGGGGCTCTCCAAATGCAACATGGCGTCCAATCTCAATTCCAGCCAATTTTGGTTGGAAAAAGTCAAATGGTGCTCCTTCCATTCCGAGCTCTGCCATGCGCCCAAACAGTGGTTCCTCCCCACATATGGGGTATCAGCGTACTCAGGACAAATTGGACAACAAATTTTGTGGTCCAATTTCTCCTGTTACCCTTGGGAAAATAAAAAATTAGTGACTAAGAGATAATTTTTGTGGGAAAAAAATAGGATTTTTTATTTTCATGCCCGGGCATTATAAACTTGTGTGAAGCACTTGGGGGTTCAAAGTGCTCATCAAAGATCTAGATAAGTTCCTTAAGGGGTCTAGCTTCCAAAATGGGATCACTTGTGGGGGGTTTCCACTGTTTAGGCTCATCTGGGGCACTACAAACGAAATATGACCCCCATCAATGTTTGCATTCCAAAATGTTACTGCTTCCTTTCCAAGCCCTGCCGTGCGCCCAAACAGTTTCCCCCTCCCACATATGGGGTATCAGCGTACTCAGGACAAATTGGACAACAACTTTTGGGGTCCAATTTCCTTGGGAAAAATCAAAAATTTGGGACTAAAAAATCATTTTTGTGGAAAATTGTTTTTTTTTTTTCACACCCAGGCATTATAAACTTTTGTGAAACACTTTGGGGTTCAAAGTGCTCACAACAGATCTAGATAAGTTCCTTAGGGGTCTAGTTTCCAAAATGGTGTCACTTGTGGGGGTTTCCACTGTTTAGGCATATCAGGGGCTCTCCAAACACGACATGGCGTCCAATCTCAATTCCAGCCAATTTTAGTTTGAAAAAGTCAAACGGCGCTCCTTCCCTTACGAGCTCTGCCGTGTGGTTTTCCCCCACATATGGGGTATTGGCGTACTCAGGGGAAATTGCACAACAACTTTATCTGCCCATTTTCTCCTTTTACCATTGTGAAAATAAAAAAAAGTTTGTAAAAGATCATTTTTGTGGCTAAAAAGTTAAATATTAATTTTTTCCTTCCACGTTGCTTCAGCTCCTTTGAAGCACCTGAAGGGTTATTAAACTTCTTGAATGTGGTTTTGAGTACCTTGAGGGGTGCAGTTTTTAGAATGGTGTCACTTTTGGGTATTTTCTGCCATATAGACCCCTCAAAGTGACTTCAAATGTGAGGTGGTCCCTAAAAAAATGGCTTTGTAAATTTTGTTGTAAAAATGAGAAATCACTGGTCAACTTTTAACCCTTATAATTTCCTAACAAAAAAAATTTTGGTTCCAAAATTGTGCTGATGTAAAGTAGACATGTGGGAAATGTTATTTCTTAACTATTTTGTGTGACATATCTCTCTGCTTTAAGGGGAAAAAATTCAAAATTTGAAAATTGCAAAATTTTCAAAATTTTCGCCATATTTGCGTTTTTTTCAAAAATAAACGCAAGGTATATCGAAGAAATTTTACCACTAACATGAAGTACAATATGTCACGAGAAAACAATCTCAGAATCGCAAAGATCCGTTGAAGCGTTCCAGAGTTATAACCTCATAAAGAGACAGTGGTCAGAATTGTAAAAATTGGCCCGGTCATTAACGTGCAAACCACCCTTGGGGGTGAAGGGGTTAAATATTTAATTGCATGACATGACTGCTTATCTCTACTTGATGGAAAAATTGTTGCAAAACTCTAACATAGGAGTAAAGAGAGAAAAAAATATTCTCCCATACATGCACAAATTATATTATTACCCTCATCATTGGGTCATTAATAAAATAATTCCATGGATTCTATTTTAACTTGTTTCATTTTTCTATTAAATCTTAATGTATCAATCACTAACCCCTTACTGCAGACAGATTTGTATACAGATTTGAGCAGTTTTTAAGAGTGAGTGATAATTGTAAGAGACAAGACATGACTGATAAGTAGGGCAAGAAGCAGTTTTACCCAATAGGATATATTACAACATTTCTTATATTCAGTTGTACTGTTGATTTCTGGAAAAAATAAAATAGATAGTATTTAAAGTGCCATTGACAGCATGCATGTGTGGAGAAAGCTGGCTGTCAGCTGGCGATAAAAGGCTGAATAATAGAGATCAGAAAAGCTAAAACGCTGTGCTACATTTTTTACATTTTGCAATTGTAGTTGATATTGGCCAACTAAGCCTATGCTTGCATGATTTTATCATTGTCAGATTCGTCATGTTTTCTTGAAGTAATAGCTCATACCTGTTGATACTTCTGTATATAAATACAAATCCGGGAGTAAGAAGATGTAATTTTATTATTTTCTAAGCATAGGAAAAACATAACTCAGGAACATGTGGTAATAACATCTATTTATGTCAGATGTAGATGTCAGATTTCCTTACCTGATTTTTTTCGTCTTATTTTATTGCAAAGAGGAAATGCAAAAAAATAGAAATGTTGCTGTGAATTGTGACAATGGTTGTGTGACTATTTGGTGATAAAGTTAAGTAAAGGATTCTACGGTCTGCAGAATTTGGAAGATTAGAATGAGATCAAGATTGTAATGTTGCATGAAAAAGGGGAGTGGGGTATGGTAAGAAATATATAGATTGTTAGTAATAACTTACATAGAAATATATATATATAAAAAGTATTGCATGCCGTGTTAAAGGAACTGCTACCAAATTTTTTATACCTAATGTGTGAGCAGCACAATATGGTGTCAGTGACACTGATTCCATCGATTTGTCACTTACTAGACTTCTTGCTGTAGTTTTTCAAAAAATCTGACTATTGAGTTCTTTGTTACGCCAACCAAACTCTCTTTGCTGCTTGCTGCAGTTTTTAAAATCGATATAAAAAATAATATGAACTGGTCATGAATCCTACAAAAGACTATCAAACCTATATACAGCATGCATGACTAAAGTACATTTTGGATATATTTATTAAATAAACCGACATATAAAAGGATAATATCACAGAATATTCTCAACAGACGATAAATGCGGTGAGCAGAATAAAATTACACATCTGAATACAATACAAAGTGAAAATAGCAGCAAACATAATAAATATAGTAAATATTGCACATAAGCGGAATAGATGCAAAATACAAAATATCAGGTACTGTGAATATAATAATTGTTAGTGATGTAAAGTATGAAAAAATAAAACAAACTACCAGGTATTATACTATTGCACCTATGCCCAAATAAATTCTAAACAATAGTGATATAGTATCAGTGTGCAAAAAGGAAGCCAGCCTGGTGGTTTAAAGTAAGTATGGGCATCAGCACAATTCAATCATAATGAGTACAGGTAAATTAAGGGTCTCTTGTTAAAGCTGGGGCGAAACGCTCTTTGGGCACAGCGGTCTGAGCGGTAAGCAGTCCTCACTGGCATTATGCATTTGTTTACATCCTCATTCATGCACTAGTCGCTTTAATTTACCTGTACTTATGATTGAATTGTGCTGATGCCCATACTTACTTTAAACCACCAGGCTGGCTTCCTTTATGCACACTGATACTATATCACTATTGTTTAGACTTTATTTGGGCATAGGTGCAATAGTATTATACCTGGTACTGTTTGTTTTATTTTTTCATACCTTACATCACTATGTATGACTTCCATATTCATGCGCTCTATACAATCCCATCCCACCACTGATTGGCAATTTTATGCTTATGCACAGTGCACACAGAAGACTGATAATCAGTGGATGGGGCGTGGCAATACAGAGCTCAGCATTCAGAGAATTGATAGAACTGCAGCAGATTAAACAGTGATTTTATCAAAGCTGTAGGAAGCAGGTTAGTAAGTGATATATTGCAAGATTCAGGGTCTCTACCCTTACATAATGGCGCTATCAGATGGGGTATCAAAAACCTGGTGACAGATTCCCTTTAAAGGAGTTGTGCCATCTTGTTAAGTGGGTAAAATTGCACAATACTTCTAAAAAAATAAATAAATTTAGCAATTCATGTCTAACTGTAGATCCTCTAAATACTCAAGAATGGATGGATTTTAATATTATAGTTTTTTGCTCATTGCCTAGGTTACCAGCCACCCCAGCAGTGTATCAGCAGTGGCCAGTTTCCTTAGAAAATATTGGGTGCTTACAAGCTTTTTGCTTTAGAGCTTGCTAGTTTTTATTTGAAGCCAACAAACTCATTGGATCACCTTTAGTGATGAGCGAACGTGCTCGCCAATAATCGTTACTCGCTCACGTATCACTGTACTCTGTGTAGTAGAGAAATCAGCCGCACTCAGTGTTGAATATAAAGCAAATAAAGTTTCATTTATTACATCAATGATCTGGATGAAAACACCAATACTTGTGTGATAGGTGAACAAAATAAGGACAGAGCTGGCGGGGTTTAACGTTTCGACCATACGTGGTCTTTCTCAAAAACCTCACTTATGATGCAGAGAGTAAATGGAGGATAAGCAGGAGCAAAGTCCCATGCAGGCTGGTTTGTGAAGCAAAGAAAAGGGAGCCGTCCGTCCAATCTCTCTGGACGGACGGCTCCCTTTTCTTTGCTTCACAAACCAGCCTGCATGGGACTTTGCTCCTGCTTATCCTCCATTTACTCTCTGCATCATAAGTGAGGTTTTTGAGAAAGACCACGTATGGTCGAAACGTTAAACCCCGCCAGCTCTGTCCTTATTTTGTTCACCTATCACACAAGTATTGGTGTTTTTGTCCAGATCATTGATGTAATAAATGAAACTTTATTTGCTTTATATTCAACACTGAGTGCGGCTGATTTCTCTACTATATTGGACATTTACGTTCAGCCAGCACCTATCAAGTTGTTACACAGTGTGCACATCATTTCTTTACTCACTGTACTCTGTGTACTCGACGAGCACCGAGCATTTCCGGTATTATTCGGCGGAAGCTCGGGTCTCCTCCCTGCAATTTTGGCGCTCTTTAGATTCCCAATGAACATGCAGGGATTGTCAGCCACGCACTGTAATGCCGCAGCCATCTTTGTTGTGATATTACAGTGATTGGCTGGCCGCACAGCGTCATCAGGTCTATAGGAGACCAGACGCCGCCCTGCTCGACGCATTCAGCTCCGGATTCAGACAGTGTAGGGAGAGTTGCTGCTGAGATAGGGATAGATTTGTGCTTTTATTAGTTAGTGTGGGTCTACCATTGTTCAATCCACAAACCAGCTAAACCAACAGTCCTTTTAAGGGCTAATTAGGGGGTTTATAGATTGCAGTGCTGGGTAGGCTATGGAGTCTATGTGCGCATATTCACATCAGTGCAAGGCATGCAGGCACTGTGTGTGACTGTATAGATCTGACTGCATACTTCAAAAGGGTCCATTACTGTCTGGTGCTGCCTATTATATATATACCTAGCTGCAGGTATCCGTGGCTAGGATTATTTTTTTTTTGCACCTGAATCCTGCTAATTTTATTACAAAGCAATCCAGAGACCCCATTTTTTTTCTAAATTTATTTGCTTGGTCACACTGCAGACCACAGCCAGGTCATTTTAATGCAACAGCGTGAAAATCTGGCAATTTAAAACTGCGTTTTTGGTCCCAGGCATCAGATCTGAGTACGCAGAAAATTTTCTTTTTTTTTTTTGTTACTGTAGTATTTTTTGGAGTGTCTTACAACATTTTTGGCACCATTTTGCTGACCAAAAAAACTTTAGGTGGCGAAAAAATATTTATCTACAGTTCTTATATTTATCACTGTGTTTTTAACGTCACAAGCATCTCAAATTATTGTGATAACTATTTTGCAATTTTAGTAGTCCAACAATTTGTTTTAGTGTCGTAGCCTAGTTATTGACACAATTTTGGTGGTCCAAAAAAAATCCAGCCCACATATGTAACAGTGTTCTATCTCCGTCAGACGCCAGATCTATATGTGGTATACAAATTTGTGGCATTTTTGGCCTATATTCCACTGTATTTGCTGTCTGTTACCCTGGTTCTGTACAATATTTTGGGGTATAACCTTAAAAAATACAGGCTACATAGAGTGACCAGTATGGTATCTGTGTCAGACTCATATCTCTATGTGTGCCAAAATTTGTGGCATATCATGGAAACATTCCCCTTTTTTGCTGTGTCTTACCCTATTTCTAGACAGTATTTTTGGTTAAAAATTTTTTTTTAAAAAACTCCAGGGCACATATTGAATAGTCGGTTATCTCCGTCAGATGCCAGTTGTATCTGTGCTCTACAAATACTGTATATACTCATGTATAAGCCGACCCATGTATAAGCCGACCTCCCTAATTTTGCCACAAAAAACTGGGAAAACTTATTGACTCGTGTATAAGCCTAGGGTGGAAAATGATTATGCCCCCATATGCTCCATAGATTATGCCCTCATATGATGCTCCACAGATTATGCCCCCATATGCTGCACAGATTATGCCCATATGCTGCACAGATTATGCCCCATATGCTGCAGATTATGCCCCCATATGCTGCAGATTATGCCCCCATATGCTGCACAGATTATGCCCCATATGTTCCACAGATTATGCCCCATATGCTGCACAGATTATGCCCCCATATGCTGCACAGATTATGCCCATATGCTGCACAGATTATGCCCCCATATGCTGCACAGATTATGCCCCCATATGCTGCACAGATTATGCCCCATATGCTGCACAGATTATGCCCATATGCTGCACAGATTATGCCCCCATTTGCTGCACAGATTATTGTTGTCTGTTACCCTAGTTCTGTACAATATTTGGGGGTATAAACTAAAAAAATACAGGTTACATAGAGTGACCAGTGTGGTATCTGTGTCAGACTCCTATCTCTCTGTGTGCTAAAAATTGTGGCATTTCAGGGCTACATTAGACAGTTTTTTCATCATCTTACCACAGTTATTGACAGTGACAGCAGTTTGTTAAACAAATAAAGCACATTCCAGATATTTGAAAGTGTGTTTTTCCCACACACAGATTACATCTAATTTTGCTCCAAATTGTGACTTTTTTATTGAAAGTTGAAAATATTGTACTACACTTAAAATGGGAAAGGTGAGTGGCAAGGGACGGAGAACTGGACGTGATGGTGATGGTGCATGCAGAGGCAGAGGGCAAGCTGCAATTGTGCCACAACAAACACCCACATCTTATCGCAATAGATTCCTGTCAGAATTCATAGGGGACCGCAGAAGACAAGTCTTGACACCAGAGCAGCCTGAAAAGGTAGTTGGTTGGATGGTGGATAATACTTCCAGTCAGTTTGGCACCACCACCAGCACCCTGTCTTCCACACGGTCAAGTCTGAGTAGCCGTGAGTCTGGACCACATATTCATCACCCTGATCCTCCTTCCACCTCCCATGCTGAGTGCCCGAGACAACTGATCCCACACTTGGACACTCCGAAGAGCTGTTCAGTTGTCCATTTATAGATTCTGGCCTCTCGCCCGGTCCACTTGAAGCGGGGCAAACTGAGATTGCATGTAGCGATGCCCAAATATTTGAGCAGTCATGTTCACACGAAGGCGATGGTGGGAATGTGTCACAAGAGGTGGACGATGATGAGAGACAATTGCCAGAAATTCAGATGGAGGACCAGGGTGCGGAAGTGGAAGAGGAGGTGGTGGATGATATAGTAACTGACCCAACCTTGTAGGAAGACATGCAGAGTGAGGACAGCAGCACACAGGGGGAGGGAGGTGTACCATCACAACAGGCAGGAAGAAGCACTGTGGTGGTCACAGACAGAAGGCGGGCAAACGTTCTTTGTAACATCAACACGACGGAAGTTGTCATTACAACTGTTCAGTACTCCCGAGTCTGGTTGTTTTTTAAAGACTCTGCTGATAACCCCAAACAGGCTATTTGCACCACCTGCCATGACCTCATCAGCAGAGGTAGCAAAACTACCAGCCTGACCACCACTTGAAATGTTGCCTTTTAGGCTTGTGGAGACCGAATCTTTCCGCAACATGATGGGGCGGCCGTCCCAAGGAACTCTGTCCCCAGTCGACACTATTTTTCACGGTGTGCCATCCCGGCATTACACAAGCACATGTCCCACAACATTACCCGTGCCCTCAACAATGCAGTTACAGGGAAAGTACACTTAACCACGGACACGGGGACAAATGCTTCTGGGCAGGGATGTTACATCTCGCTGACGGCACACTGGGTTAACATAGTGGAAGCCGCCACCCAGTCTGACCTTGGGATGGAACATGTCCTATCAACGCCGAGGATTGTGGGCCCTAGCTCAATCAGGGTTGCCCCAACAGTCTACAGCTCCTGCATGTCATCCTTCTCCTCCTCTTCAGCCTGCATCTTTGAAATGACCACATCAGTCGCCATCTGGAAGCACTGCAGCAATGCCTCAGCCAAGCGGCAACAGGCTGTGCTGAAGCTAATATGCTTAGATAACAAACCTCACAATGCTGAAGAGTTGTGGACAGCTCTGAAAGAGCAGGCAGATATGTGGCTGACACTGCTGAGCCTACAGCCAGGCATAGTGGTGTGTGACAATGGCCGTAACCTGGTGGCGGCTCTGAGGCGAGGCGAGCTCACACATGTACCATGCCTGGCCCATGTGCTTAACCTGATGTTTCAGCGGCTTCTCAAAACCTACCTGGAGCTGCCGGATCTGCTTGTGAAAGTACGCCGCCTGTGTGCCTATTTTAGAAAGTCAGCTATAGCTTCAGCCGCCCTTTCCGTGCTTTAGCAGCGTTTGCGTGATGTCCCCACATGTTGGAACTCTACATGCATTTGCTGGAAAGGATTTGTGAGTACCAGCATCAACAAGGGCGTCGGTATTCAGTTCAGACTCCGCACATAAGATCTCAGGAGTGGACATGGATGTCAGACATATGTACCATCCTACAAAAACTTTGAGGAGTCCACCAAGATGGTGAGCAGCGATGACGCCATAATTAGAGTCACCATTCCGCTTCTCTGTATTCTGAAAAGCTCTTTGCTCACAATCAAAGAGGATGCATTGCAGGCCGAGCATGATGAGATGTAGCAAGGAACCATACAGGGTGATTACACACAGCCCAGGCTCATGTCATCCCAACGTGGATTGGTTGGCAATGAGGAAGAGGAAGAGGAGAAAGAACAAAAGCTACTTTCCTGTGCTATAGATGATACTACAAGCACAACTGTCATACCGTCTGTTCAGCGTGGATGGCTTGAGGACAGGGAGGTGGAGAAGGAGGAGGAGGACAGCATGGTCAGTCGTCCTGTTGGTGAGGACACGGAAGGCTTGCCACAGTTATCAGTTTGGCATGGATGGCAGACTTTATGTTGCGCTGCCTTTACCGTGACCCTCGCTTTATCAAAATTTTTGCGGACACTCAGTACTGGTTGGTGACACTTCTAGACCCACGTTACAAGGAGAACTTTCAATCTCTTATTCCATAGTCAGATAAGTGTATTAAAACAATGCAGTACCAGAGGGCCATTGTTGCAGAATTACTGAAAAAATTCCCATCTGAAAACACTGGCGGCAGAGGTCACAATTCGTTGGCCAACCAAGGAGTACAGACGAGAGAGACCCAACTACAATCCAGCAAAGGCAGGGGAACACTGGCAAAGTACTGGGATACTTTTCTCAGACCCTCCCATCGCCCTGGCCCAGAGTCGCCGGGTAGTCTCACAAGGCCTGGAAAGTTTGGGAAGATGTTGAAGGAGTACCTTGATGACTGTACCAACGTCCTCCGGGATTCCTCTGTGCCTTTTAATTATTGGGTATCCAAGCTGGACACGTGGCATGAACTGGCTCTATACGCCTTGGAGGTCCTGGCCTGCCCTGCTGCTAGCGTTTTGTCAGAGCGGGTTTTTAGTGCCGTTGGTGGAATAATAACCGTTAAGCGCATCCGCCTGTCAACAGAAAATGCCGACAGGCTGACTCTTATAAAAATGAACAAGGCATGGATTGGCGCAGACTTATGTACGCCACTGAATGAGAACAGCGAAACACAACCTTCAATCCAGTATATTTTTTTGGGAGGTGTATTTCCATGCACCTCTTCACACCCACACATGGGTATACGCTTCCTGACTTTGGCTATTTGGTGTGTTATTATCCTCCTCCTCATCCTCATCAGCCACCACCACTAGAACATGAGGGTGACTGTGGTCTCTGATGCAACAGCCAGTATAAATTTTTTCAAGGGTGTTTTGATGCCCGTTCAAAAAATGTTTATACTCTATGTTGAGGTGTCACCCTCAGGGGAAAATGTTTTTCAGCCTATGCACTTAGTGCATGGGCATTCCAAGTATAGGAGACCCGCTCCTTTAAATTGGGGAGACCTTTTTCTTAGGCCGTACTCCACGTCTATTCCTACACCACCCCTAGATCACCAGGGTGACCGTGGTCCATGATGAAACAGGCACTAGATTGTTTTGCAAGGGTGTTTAGGATGTCTGTAACTACAAATATTTACTCAGTAGCTGTCATGGGTGCATCGCCACGAAGATTGTCGCGATTGCACATTCTGACTTCTCGCAGCTGAGTTGCTGTTTCTTTGTGTTTGGTAATGAGGGAGTTAATTTTACCTAGCTCTTTGCTAAGACTAGGTCCAGCCTCGCCCGGCTGCTTTTGATTATGTTCTAATTAGCTTCCTTTATATAGCTGCCAGTCTGCTGGTTAGATGCCGGTGAAAGCATTCATACAGACTGCAGATAGGATCGGTTCTGAGAAGACTTAAGCTAAGAGCTCTTTTGTTGTTTCTCCTCACCTTGCTTATAGTTTATCTCCTAGACCTTTGGTGTTCCCTCTGTGTTTTAATGTTGTATGCAAGACAGTATTTACTTTATCCCCTGTCTGTCTCGTTTGTCTATACTGTTTGTTAACCTTTACCTGTCCATTCCCTATGGTGGTAATCAGGGTCCTTCTAAGGACTAGATTACAGTGGTCAGGGATTCATAGGAGACAGGGTTTACGCTGGTGGCCTGGACCTCTGTACCATTAACAGTACCTGCAGGTAGAGGGACTAGTCAGGACCCCAGTTTAGGGTCAGCATAGACCCCGGTCCACCTCTAGCCAGAGACAGCGTGAAAAAGATTCAGTATTGACCCACAGGATATTATGTCAGGTAATACTATGCTATATATACATGTTAATGTTACCTATTTATATGTTATATAGAATGTTGTCCCACTTGATAGATTACTGACATTATATATTTATACATCTGCTAGACAGCGTGACATTTTCACCGGCCAAACTATAGATCCTCCCCAGCTACCATGGATCCAGTAGCCCAGCTTGCCCTGCAGTTGCAGAAATTGTCCATGGAGTTCACGGACATTAAGTCCAAGGTTTTGTCCCCCCCGGAGCAAACCAGATCTGAACCTAAGGTTGCTCTCCCGGACAGGTTCACTGGTGGGCGGGACAAATTTTTTACCTTCCGGGAGGCATGTAAATTGTACTTTCGGCTACGGCCTCGGTCATCGGGGAGTGAGGAGCAGAGGGTGGGAATTGTCATCTCGCTCTTACAAGGGACCCTCAATCCTGGGAGTTCTCTCTTCCTCCGGGCTCCCCGGCCCTCCAGTCAGTAGATCGATTTTTTGCTGCCCTGGGGCTGGTGTATGATGACCCGGATCGGGTCTCCCTTGCTGAAACGAAGTTACGTAGGATACAGCAGGGAGATCGTCCGGCGGAGGAATTTTCTTCTGAGTTCCGTAGATGGGCCACAGATACTCAGTGGAATGACCCAGCTCTTAGGAGCCAGTTTTGTCAAGGGTTATCTGACAAATTAAAAGATGTTTTGGCTCAGTATGATTCTCCTCCTTCACTGGAGGCTGCTATGGCCCTTGCTATTCGTATTGATAGACGGCTTCGGGGGAGGTGTGAGGTAACTCCGCCCCCTGTTATTACTCCACCTACTACTAAAGTCCCTTATATGGAGGTTCCCCTGGTCTGTTCTAAAGGAACCTATGCAGTTGGGTGGGACATCATTTTGTAGGAGGGAATCGGCGGTGCGCCGCAAGACAAGAAGGTGTTTCTTCTGCGGGAGAGAGGGACATTTTGTTGAGGGGTGTCCCTCCCGTGCCTCATTGAGCAAAAAAGTCACCGAAAAACTGTTAATCCCAGGTTGTGTGGTGGACGACAACCTGGGAGTAGGTATTTCGTCCCCAGGTCCGTCTCAATTTCTCGTGCCTGCGGAGGTGGTGGTTGGTGCGAGAGTTGAGAGGATTTCTGTTCTTCTTGATAGTGGGTCTGGGGCTAATATGGTGGACGCTCGGTTTGCCCAGGTGCAAGGTATGCAACTGAGTGTATTGGCCAAACCGATCCCTATACTTTCTATTGACGCCAGACCTCTCGGTCAAGGTAGCTTTGTACAAGCTGTTCATAACATAGACCTTCGAGTAGGGGCAATACATAAAGAACAGTTGTCTTGTTATGTGTTGGAGGGTCTTCCTACTCCTATTGTGTTGGGACTTCCCTGGTTGGCTAAACATAACCCAGTGATTGACTGGCAATCCAGAAAGATAAGCCAGTGGGGTGAATTTTGCAAGAATAACTGCATGAACACGGTCATCGGTGCGGTCGTGCCTAGGACTTTGCCTCCTTTTCTGGAGGACTTTGGGGAGATGTTCTCAGAGGAGGGGTGTCAAAAGTTACCTCCTCATCGCACATATGACTGCTCAATAAAATTGCTTCCTGATGCCTTATCTCGTAGTTTCCCAGGGGCCGGAAAGACGGATGACCCGGTTCCTATCCTTCAGGAAGGAGTGGTGGTGTCGGCTGTGTGCTCTGAGCTTGAGGAGGAGGTGTTGGAGGCTCAGGGGGACACCCTGTAGGACCTCCAGGGAAACTGTTTGTTCCTAATCAGTTAAGACAAAAAGTTATCGAGGCACATCATAGTTCTGCTTTAGCAGGACATCCAGGGAGTAAAGCAACTGTGGATCTCCTTTCTCGCCGGTTTTGGTGGCCTAACTTAAATAAAGAGGTAATAACTTTTGTCGCGTCCTGTGGAGTTTGTGCTCGCTCTAAGACCCCACATACCCGTCCATCTGGGGTTCCTGAGGAGGAACGATTCTCGTCGTCACTTGCTTCAGTTTGGAGAGGAGTGCTGAATGGTCTGAGTGCTATGGGGAACTGTTTCAAGCGGAGGTCTGATAGGAGGAGAGTGTCTGGTCCGGACCTAGGTGTGAACAATCTGGTGTGGTTGTCTACCAAGAATATAAAACGCAAAGTTCCCTCCTGGAAACTGGGTCCCAGGTTCATCGGTCCATACAGGATCAGTTCTATAATTAATCCTGTGGCATTTCGTCTGGACCTCCCTCCTACGTTTAAAATCCATAATGTATTCCACAAATCGTTGCTTAAGAGGTACGTGGCGCCAGTTATACCGTCACTTCTACCTCCTCCTCCAGTGGTGGTCAATGGTAACTTAGAATTTCAAGTGTTGAAGATCATTGACTCACGTCTGAATCGCCGGTCCCTTCAGTATTTGGTTCATTGGAAGGGATATGGTCCTGAGGAGAGGACGTGGGTCTCTGCGTCTGAGATTAACGCAGATCGATTGGTTCGGACCTTCCACACGACTTACCCGGACAGACCTGGCCCTGAGGGTCCGGATGCCCCTCGTAGAAGGGGGGGTACTGTCATGGGTGCATCGCCACGAAGATTGTCGCGATTGCACATTCTGACTTCTCGCAGCTGAGTTGCTGTTTCTTTGTGTTTGGTAATGAGGGAGTTAATTTTACCTAGCTCTTTGCTAAGACTAGGTCCAGCCTCACCCGGCTGCTTTTGATTATGTTCTAATTAGCTTCCTTTATATAGCTGCCAGTCTGCTGGTTAGATGCCGGTGAAAGCATTCATACAGACTGCAGATAGGATCGGTTCTGAGAAGACTTAAGCTAAGAGCTCTTTTGTTGTTTCTCCTCACCTTGCTTATAGTTTATCTCCTAGACCTTTGGTGTTCCCTCTGTGTTTTAATGTTGTATGCAAGACAGTATTTACTTTATCCCCTGTCTGTCTCGTTTGTCTATACTGTTTGTTAACCTTTACCTGTCCATTCCCTATGGTGGTAATCAGGGTCCTTCTAAGGACTAGATTACAGTGGTCAGGGATTCATAGGAGACAGGGTTTACGCTGGTGGCCTGGACCTCTGTACCATTAACAGTACCTCCAGGTAGAGGGACTAGTCAGGACCCCAGTTTAGGGTCAGCATAGACCCCGGTCCACCTCTAGCCAGAGACAGCGTGAAAAAGATTCAGTATTGACCCACAGGATATTATGTCAGGTAATACTATGCTATATATACATGTTAATGTTACCTATTTATATGTTATATAGAATGTTGTCCCACTTGATAGATTACTGACATTATATATTTATACATCTGCTAGACAGCGTGACAGTAGCTTGATGTGCCCCACCCCAGCGGAAAATGTTTTCAGCCTATGCACTTAGTGTATAGCCATTACAAGTATAGGAGACGCGCTCCTTTGTAATGGAAACTGATTTTTAGGAGGACTTCATACACGTCTCTTCCAAGTGGTATTTTGGTTTATCCAAATTTGGGGCAGGCCTTTCATTTAATGCCTAGGCAAATAGTATGTGAGACCCACTTCATAATAATGTGAACTTTGTTGGTTGTTCATATTCTTTTACAATGCAATTGTTCTATGCCAGCTCTTCAGCCTCAACACTGCAATGCTAAAATGCAGGGTCTTCTGACTCACCACAGCAATTGATCAATGCAGGTTCTTAAGCCTCAACAGTGCAATTATCCACTGATGATGCTTCAGGCTCAACACTAAAATACTCCACTGCGCGGTCTTTAGCGTCAACACTGCAATTGTCCACCGCTGGGTCTTTAGCATCAACACTGCAATTGTCCACTGCCGGTTCTTCAGCATCAACAATGCAATTTTAAACTGCAGGGTCTTTAGCGCCAACACTGCAATGGTCTACCGCTGGGTCTTCAGCGTCAACACTGCAATTGTCCACCGCTGGGTCTTCAGGCTCAATTATTCACTGCGTAGCCAAACAATATGGTAGTAACAAATTAATAGGAAGAATGCTTTCAGGTGTCCATCAAGTACGTGGGTTCAAAGGCATATTGGGGTGTGTGTTACTTTGATGTAGGGTGGGCCTTGCAGTCAATACATAAGCTAACAGTATGGCAGAACAAAATGAATAATGTGAACTTGGTTTTATTGTGTACATCCACTAGGTCGGTTCAAAGACTTTTTGGGGTGCGTTTCAATTTGATGCAGGATAGAGCCTTGAAGTCAATGCATAGGCTAACAGTATGGAAGAACAAAATGAATAATGTAAACTTGGCTTTCCTGTGTACATCCACTAGGTCGGTTGAAATCCTTTTTGGGGTGCGTTTGAATTTGATGCAGGACAGGCCTTGCAGTCAATGCATAGTCTAACAGTATGGCAGATCAAAATGAACAATGTGAACTTGGTTTTCCTGTGTACATCCATTAGGTCGGTTGAAATCCTTTTTGGTGTGCGTTTGAATTTGATGCAGGGCGGGCCTTGCAGTCAATGCATAGGCTAACAGTATGGCAGAACAAAATTAATAATGTGAATTTGGTTTTCCTGAGTACATCCACTAGGTCGGTTCAAAGCCTTTTTTTTGGGGGGGGGGGGTTGAATTTGATGCAGGATAGGGCCTTGATGTCAATGTATAGGCTAACGGTATGGCTGAACAAAATGAATAATGTGAACTTGGTTTTCCTGTGTACATCCACTAGGTCGGTTCAAAGACTTTTTGGGGTGCATTTGAATTTGATGCAGGATAGGGCCTTGAAGTCAATGCATAGACTAACAGTATGGCAGAACAAAATTAATAATGTGAACTTGGTTTTCCTGTGTACATCCACTAGGTCGGTTCAAAGCCTTTTTGGGGTGCATTTGAATTTGATGCAGGATAGGGCCTTGAAGTCAATGCATAGGCTAACAGTATGGCAGAACAAAATGAATAATGTGAACTTGGTTTTCCTGTGTACATGCACTACGTCGGTTCAAAGCCTTTTTGGGGTGCGTTTCAATTTGATGCATGATAGGGCCTTGAAGTCAATGCATAGGCAGTGGCAAAAGAGTAATGTGAACTTGGTTTTCCTGTGGTCATCCAGTACCTGGCTTCAAAGGCTTATTGGGGTACGTGTTACTTTGCTGCAGGGCAGGCCTTGCATTTAATGCATAGGCTAACACTATGGGAGACCTATTTTCTTAAAATTGGAACACTTTTTCATAAGGGCCCTCCTGTACGTCTCATCACAGGGGTATTGTTCTGCGTCCTAATTTTTGGCAGCCCAGCCACTCAATGCATAGGCAATAACAGTATAGGAGACCCACAGTTTAATATTGGCCCTTTAAGAATAGTAATGCCAACTGATGCTGTCGTGACCACGCACCACAATTGTGGGTTACCAGGGCAATGGGGTACTCAGAGCCGAGCCCATGGAAGTCTATGGGGTTGTCACAGGTAGCGGTGGCTCGGTCTGTGGCCCTGGCGGTCAGGCGTATGTTGGGGGGTATATTTACAGGGGATAGATTTATATACAGTTCGTGACGCCACCTGTAGTTTCCTGATCACTAAGACCAGCGCTGCTGTAGATCTCTGAGGGGATGGTGAGGCAGCTAGATGTCAGGTCCCCTACAGGCGGGACTCTTCCCTCAGGTCGATAATTATGATAGGGTTGTGCAGGGGTGCAATTGAATAACACAGTCTCACACATCAGCGTCTTTCCATACCTTTTACTTCAAATTGTTCAGGCAGGTCCCAGGAGGCTGATGGGGTTGATGGAGGATGAGTTTTGAGGCAACGGCTGAGCAAGTTAGGGGCCTCCTTTACTTTCAAAATGGTGATGAGTCCAACCAGCATAAAGCGTAGTTCCCTCTATAAACTCCAGCTATTTCAACGCTGTACTGCCCGGTCAGTTTTGTGGTCGAAGCCTTCCAATGATGGAACTAGGTTCTTTCTTTTGCTGATCAGGCTCAAAGTTCCTATTCCAACTGACCTCTGTTACGTACTGACACTCCAAGGCTACTTGCTGCCACCTAAGGTCCAGTAAGCCTCTGGTTCTTTTATCACTATGCCTGGAGCTATAGTGACACGTCGGTCCCCAGTGACCGGTGACAAGGTGCAGGACTTCTCCAATCCTAAAGCACTTCTCAATTCCTTCCACTGTGCCCTTCGACTTGCTCACACTCTCAATAGCTGTCTCAGTCCGTCTGCCAGTGGGGCACAGCTCTGACCAGGCTGAGGTGATCTGGCTCACCTTTACTGGCCTCCACTTACTGAACTGCACACAGGTGAGATGACTCAGTCCTGAGCCACCCGAACTAGACTCTGCTCCTTCCTCCTCACAGGTCCAGGCTAGACTGCTGAATCACTAACTGAATCTGAACACTCCCTGTGGGGTGTCTAAGTGTATGTGATGTCATGTAGAGCCCTTAACCGTTACCTCTCCACTCATCCTCCTGGTATAGTGTACCTTAAATACCAGGGCTACACATTCCCCCATGGTAAAAGACAGCACTCCCGGGCTGTGAAATACAAAAGACATTTTGGTTATGCATCAACAATGAACATTAACTCGTCCCATCCGGGAGGTAAGGATTTCTTGAACGTTGCATTAAAACATTAAATATAGAAAAATACAAAAAGTATTAAGGCATCAAAACATTCAATAAATACACAGTATTCTTGTGAAGGACCCGCACCAAACCTTCAACGTGGGTCCTGGGTGGGCTGCAGGACATCTGAATGCAGACCTCACTCAGTGCCACACCACACGGGTTTTGTATTCAGAGGTGTTGAGGTGGTTTCATGTAAAACCAATATTATGCACAAGTGCAACTATATACAAGATCAGTTCTTGGGCTGGCTCAGTCCTCAGCCTCAGAGTCCATTATACGACACAATAAGGAAAAGACACATATATATATACACATTTTACAATATTCACATTAGTTTGTTATAATTACTGCTGGTATCGAATGGGTATCTTCCCTTTTGTGGTTCGCTCTGATCTACGTGGAGTAGCTTCAGGTATATTAAGTTGTGATCTGTCTGCACTGCGTAACGGCAAACTATAGAACTGCCTCAATCTTTCTATGGATCTGGCAAGCGTACTGATGGCTGGGCGGTGTGAGTCAGCTTCACCAGGGGATCCCATAGCATGGGCGCTGCTTCTGATGGTCCTTCTTGAGATTCTGTAGGTTGAGATGTTGCTGGAATTGGTAACTCTTGAACTGACTCAACTGGCACCACGGTCACAACTGGAGGTAGAACTTCCTCTTGTGGCTGATAAAACTGCAACACCGGAATTATTACAGCATCTCCTAGTCTTGGCCAATCAGCAGGGAAATCTCCCAGATCCGTGTGTATGACCTCTTCTTTTCTTTCTTCTTGATTGATGACAGGGTTCTTTTCACAAAGCTTTAAGGGTTCTGGACACAATTTCAAATGGTCTCTGGACACAGTGGATGTTGTTCTTCCTCCGTCCTTACTGATGATACAAACTTTTCTATTGTCATATTTAGAATCTTGTACAACGTAGGGTTCTTGTTCCCACTGGTTATCCAATTTGTGCATTTTCCTTTTCCTTTTCAATACCACTTCTCCAGGCATCAAAGGCTTGGCAGGAGCATTCCTGTTGTAAATATCTTCCTGTTTTTCCCGTGCCTTGTTGAGACTTTCTTCTACGCAGACTTGCACTCTTCTGTATTGCTCTTGCCGATTGACGTCCCAGTTTTCAACGGCGTCGTCTGCCTCCGGTTCTACCACTCCAAGTTCTAGATCCATTGGTAGTTTTCCGGGCCTTGCTCTCATAAGATAGGCTGGAGTGCAGTTAGTGGAACTTACAGGTATATGGTTATACAAGTCAACCAAATCAGGAAGTAAGTCCGGCCATCGATTCCTGTCTTCCAACGGTATGGATTTCAACAAATCAAGGACAATATGATTCATTTTCTCGCAAAGACCGTTGGTTTGAGGATGGTATGGTGTTGTTCTAATTTTCTTGCACCCATACATGTGACAGAATTCCTTGAATAGGTCAGCCTCGAAAGCAGGTCCTTGATCAGTTAATACCTGCTCCGGATACCCATGCGGTCTGCAGAAGCTTGCTTGAAAGGTTTTCGCTGCCGTCACTGCGGTCTGGTCCTTAACTGGAACAACCACCAGAAATCTGGAGTAATGGTCCACCATGGTCAAGGCATAGGAATATCCAGATCTACTTGGCGACAATTTGACGTGGTCCAGGGCCACAATCTCCAGGGGACGAGTCGTCCGGATAGATTGCAGGGGTGCCTTCTGACTACCGTAGTCCTTTCTTCTAAGACCACAGGGTCCACAGTTCCGACACCACCTCTCGATGGAGCTGCGCATCCCTACCCAGTAGAACCGGCACCTCAACAGGGTTTCCAGCTTTCTCCAGCCAAAGTGTCCTGCTTGATCGTGGTATGCTTCCAACACCATTGGGACGTCTGCCTTGGGGACCACTATCTGCCAGACCATCTCGTGGGTCCTGGGGTTGACGTATCTCCTGCACAACTTCTCACGGTATAGGAACAACCGGCTTCTCTCGTTCCACAGGAGCTTTGCTGACATAGGTGCATCCTTTTCCAAGGAGGAACCTTCCTGTCTTAACAACTCCTTGATACAGCTGACCACTGGATCACTGTCCTGAGTCTCTTTCCAGCTGTGATGGGTAAAGGATTTAATGTTGCACCATACTGCTTTCTGTAGACTCGATGCTCATGGACTACCCCATTTCGATGGAACGCAGGTAGCTCAATTTCTTCCAAGTCGTCCGATTCTTCTTCCGTGTCAGAGTCATGCGGCATTCGGGACAATGCGTCGGCATTAGCATTCTTTCGGCCTGCCCGGTACTTGATAGTAAACTGGTAATTGGACAACCGAGCCATCCAACGCTGCTCCATGGCGCCCAGCTTGGCGGTTTCCAGGTGCGTTAATGGGTTGTTGTCTGTGTACGCCGTGAACTTGTTGGAGGCCAGATAGTGCTTAAATCTTTCAGTAATGGCCCAGACCAGCGCCAGAAACTCCAGCTTGAAGCTGCTATAATTTTCCGGATTTCTCTCCGTTGGCCTGAGTTTTCTGCTGGCATAAGCGATGACTTTTTCTTGTCCATTCTGCTTCTGACTGAGAACTGCTCCTAAACCTTCATTACTTGCATCGGTGTACAGCAAGAACGGTTGACTGTAATCAGGATACGTCAAGATCTCATCACCTGTAAGGATCTCTTTCATCTTTTGAAATGCTTCAGCCTGTTCCTTACCCCAATTAAAGGGAGGGTTTCTGCTCTTTAGGGATTGTCCTTACTAGGAGGTCCTGTAGAGGGGCTGCCTTCTTCGTGTAATCTTTCACGAACCTTCTGTAGTAACCCGTTAGTCCCAGGAACTGTCGCACTTCCTTAAGGTTCTTCGGCTCCGGCCACTTCTGAATGGCGGTGACTTTCTCTGGGTCCGGCGCTACTCCTTCCGAACTGACGATGTGTCCCAAGTATTGTACCTTCTGTTTGAGTAGATGGCATTTTGAGGGTTTCAACTTCATCCCGTACCTGGACAGGGACTCAAATACTTCTGCCAGGTGCTTCAGATGGTCCTCATATGTCTTGGAATACACGATAACGTCGTCTAGGTATAGCAGCACGGTTTCAAAATTGAGATGTCCCAGGCAATTCTCCATCACTCTCTGAAATGTTCCTGGGGCACTACTGAGCCCAAACGGCATTCTGTCGAACTCACAGAGCCCCATTGGGGTGGTGAAAGCCGTTTTCTCACGATCCTCCTCAGCCACAGCCACTTGCCAGTATCCACTAGTCAGATCAAGGGTAGAAAAGTAGTTAGCCGTTTTCAGAGCAGCTAATGATTCCTCTATACGTGGTAACGGGTATGCATCCTTGTGTGTTATGCGGTTCACCTGCCTGTAATCCACACACATTCTCATACTACCATCTTTCTTTTTAACCAGAACTAGAGGGGCTGCCCAGGGGCTACAACTATCCCTTATCACCCCAGCTTTCTTCATATCATGCAACATTTCTTTAGCCTTCTGATAATGGGCTGGAGGTATGGGCCTATATCGCTCTTTGATGGGAGGATGACTGCCTGTAGGGATATGATGTTGTACTCCCTTAATTGTCCCAAAATCAAGTGGATTCTTACTAAACACTTGGGCGTACTCTTGCACCACCCGTAATACCCCTTGCTTCTGGTGAGCGGGAGTGGTGTCCGTCCCAACATGGAGTTGCTGACACCATTCCGCCACCTGGGTTGCCGGGTCATTGTCCTCCGCTATCTGGGAGGAGTCTAAAGACTCAGCCGGGAGAATAGAATTATTGTCAACAGCATGTAATTTAGCAATGGTTGCATAACGGGGTAAGTTCACCTCATCATCTCCCCAATTGAGAAGCCGTACCGGTACTCTTCCATTCACCACTTCCACTACTCCCCTAGCAGTCATAAGTGTAGGTCTATGTTCTGAATGGTGGGGTTCTACTACAGCTTGGTAGTTCTGTCCTCTCAGACCTATGGCTGCCCTGCACCAAATGATCATTTCACTCATTGGGGGTATCACAATAGGATTCGAGTCAGTGACCCGTACATTACCAATTTCGCCGTCTGTAAGCTTCGCTTGCTGCTGACACACCAGGGCCCGGATCTCTCTTTGGATTACTCCTTTCTGCCTTGGTCGGGCAATCTCAGCGAGCTGTTGGAGTAAGAACACAACTTCTCCCAAACAATTACCGATAATGTTAGTACCCAAAATTATATTTAACCCGTTCTCCTCATTTACAGTCTTTACTACCAGAAGCCCCTGGTCTTTCAACTCCTCTCTGCCCACCTTCACATCTACACATTTTGTCCCGAGTACTTCTACAGGAAGACCATTAGAAGCATACACGGTAAAGTCAGGGCTCGGGGTTTAAGACTGTCCATCGACCAGTACTTAGTATATAGGGCATCAGGTATTAGGGTCACCTGGGACCCAGTGTCTAACAATGCCGGAACAGCAATACCATCTAGAATGATAGACAGGTAGGGTCGTCCGCCCACATACCTGCGGTTCCAGTCTAGGGGCCTGACGGGTATTCTCCTGGTGTTGGCCCTTGCACCCAGGTTCTGCCCGTTTAAAGGACACTGTGGAGACATATGACCTTTCCGGTTGCAACGGTAACAGGTGATCTCTCGACGAGGAGGGTGTTGATCAGAGGTCGCTCCTGAGGGTGGCGTTGTCCTCCTCCGGGGGGGCGACGTCTTCTTTCTTCTCCGGTGCATCCACGGGACGTCTTCTGGGCAGTCAGCTAACAAGATTTTCCCTTCTTCCTCTTTCCGCAGTTGCAGGGCACTCATCACAGCAGCCAGATTTTTAGTCAGCTGGCGCACCTCTGAGCGCAGACAATCCAATTCACTGGGAGGTGTCACCTGCGCTTTGGCTTCAGCCACTAGCGGGGAAAAGGGGTTACTGCCGGTTCCAGAGTGACTTCAGCCTGATGATGTTGGGTTGCCACCTCGGGTTTGCCCAGGGGCCGCAGCCCTTTTATTGCCATGTCCTTTAGGGCATCAAAGGTAGCATCCGGATGGTCTAAGGACCACCAGTTTACAGTTCTGCGTTCCTCTTGGGATCTCAATCCCTGTATAAATTGCTCTTTCAGCATCTTATTCTCGTCGATAGCATTTAAATTGTTAATTTGCTTGAGGGCTCTCAGGGCTCCCTGTAGTCGGCAAGCGTAGTCCCTGATGCTGTCACCTGGCTGTTGTGAACAGTGATAGAAGGCCATCCGGAGATCCGTTTCTGTGCGGTCCTCAAATACGGCATGCAGCTTAAGGAAGATCGCAGGTACCGACTCCTGATCAACGGTATCCCAAGTCTCCACTTCCCTCTCAGCAGCGCCAGTTAGCTGCCCTACCAGCACAGCAGCTTTTTGCCTCTCCGGCATGGAGTACATTTCTAGGATGCTGCATAACTTCCGCTTGAAGCCTGCTAATGTGCCTGGCTCACCGCTGTACTGGGGAAGCCATTTCGCCCCTGGCATATAGGGGAGCGTTAGTGGCATGATCGGGACTACCGGACTGGGTGCTGGACCTGCGCCCTCATCTGGCGCTACAATGCCAGGCGGTGCGGGATTGGGGCCTCCGGCTGGGGCTGCACTGTCGGCTGGTTGCTGTGACATCTTAGCGCCCCCTTGGTTAAACGGAGCCTACCGGTTTCAGACGCTGCTATTTCACAGGCACAGCAGTGGGAACAGGACCTTCGTCGCAGGCGCTCTGATGTCAGAGCGTTCACTTCCTGTCGCAGGACCTGCCGATGAGTCAGAACCGGGGGCGTGTCCAAGACTCTGCGCGCTCTTTCAGGTACGCCCACCTTCTTCTCCAGCGCCTCAGGGCGCGAATATGGCGACAAATATGGCGGTATTTGGCGCCAAAAGCACAGACAGTCCTTTTTCACAAAAACGATTCCACAGGCACACAGGGCTCGCAATTTTGCGAGTTTCGCGATCCTGTTCGTGACGCCAAGTTTGTCGTGACCACGCACCACAATTGTGGGTTACCAGGGCAATGGGGTACTCAGAGCCGAGCCCATGGAAGTCTATGGGGTTGTCACAGGTAGCAGTGGCTCGGTCTGTGGCCCTGGCGGTCAGGCGTATGTTGGGGGGTATATTTACAGGGGATAGATTTATATACAGTTCGTGATGCCACCTGTAGTTTCCTGATCACTAAGACCAGCGCTGCTGTAGATCTCTGAGGGGATGGTGAGGCAGCTAGATGTCAGGTCCCCTACAGGCGGGACTCTTCCCTCAGGTCGATAATTATGATAGGGTTGTGCAGGGGTGCAATTGAATAACACAGTCTCACACATCAGCGTCTTTCCATACCTTTTACTTCAAATTGTTCAGGCAGGTCCCAGGGAGGCTGATGGGGTTGATGGAGGATGAGTTTTGAGGCAACGGCTGAGCAAGTTAGGGGCCTCCTTTACTTTCAAAATGGTGATGAGTCCAACCAGCATAAAGCGTAGTTCCCTCTATAAACTCCAGCTATTTCAACGCTGTACTGCCCGGTCAGTTTTGTGGTCGAAGCCTTCCAATGATGGAACTAGGTTCTTTCTTTTGCTGATCAGGCTCAAAGTTCCTATTCCAACTGACCTCTGTTACGTACTGACACTCCAAGGCTACTTGCTGCCACCTAAGGTCCAGTAAGCCTCTGGTTCTTTTATCACTATGCCTGGAGCTATAGTGACACGTCGGTCCCCAGTGACCGGTGACAAGGTGGAGGACTTCTCCAATCCTAAAGCACTTCTCAATTCCTTCCACTGTGCCCTTCGACTTGCTCACACTCTCAATAGCTGTCTCAGTCCGTCTGCCAGTGGGGCACAGCTCTGACCAGGCTGAGGTGATCTGGCTCACCTTTACTGGCCTCCACTTACTGAACTGCACACAGGTGAGATGACTCAGTCCTGAGCCACCCGAACTAGACTCTGCTCCTTCCTCCTCACAGGTCCAGGCTAGACTGCTGAATCACTAACTGAATCTGAACACTCCCTGTGGGTGTGTCTAAGTGTATGTGATGTCATGTAGAGCCCTTAACCGTTACCTCTCCACTCATCCTCCTGGTATAGTGTACCTTAAATACCAGGGCTACACAATGCCAACTCATGCCCCTATAAAAATTGGCTTTGTGACTTTAAGAGACCCTACTTCATAAATGAAACAAGATGTGTCTGATGATGTGTCACACACCACATGGCCAGCTAAGGTTGTTAAATGCTACAATGACATTCCCCATGATGTTCCCGTGTCATTTGAGCTGTGTTTCCATCATTTACAGACATTTTTAGACTTTAAAAGGACCCCCGGGGGTGATCGCGGCAAAAATGCTCGGTTTTTCCATAGACTTACATTGGGCTCATTGCTTGGGTCGAGTACCCGAGTATTCCTATTTGCTCGACCCGAAAAACGAGCACCCAAACATTTTAGTGCTCGCTCATCACTAATCACCTTCAGTGCTTATGTTGCAGAGGCAAAGCTATCTTTCCTGGCAGCAGGGAAGATCATACAGGTCAAACAAGCATCCAGATCATTCTGCTGGTCCAGACTCTCAATAATCTTAGCCACACCACTTTATGATCACTCTACTACAATTAAGAAAGAAGACAAACATGTCCAGTAGCAAAATCACAAGCAGCTTATTCAATATCATACATACAATGGAAGCATAGTTCTGTGCCGTCATTACACTGAACTAGGAGGAAGCAATGATCAGTACTTTCCAAAACTGTACTTTGGCACCAGTAGAACTTTTTAGATCAGCAGGTGACATCATGATTCATTACCTTAAAGTTTACGAAGTTATACAATGCCAATTTGAAATATTTATTTTTTATGTAATAAGTGTCTGGGATTTGTGAGAACTGAGGTCTAAGGGGTAAGGTTTCTCCTTGTGGAGAGTGACACACCAGCTCTGGCTTGTCAAAGTAAGGAGGCTTATAAGCCGTGCAATGCTCCTCTGGGAAATTTAATATGCAAATTGCCTCTTCAGAGAAAAAGAGGACTTGAACTCTATAGCGCCACCTGTTGGAAGTAGCGATCCTACATATCACAATCAACCCTTTATCGAGTCTTGCAATATGACTTAGGATAAAAGCCAAGAACTTCCAGTGATCTTCACTGACTAAGTTTGGCTAGGCACTTCACTATTACCTCAACGCCAACTATTACATAAACCCATAACTGCTACAAATCACACAGGTTCTGCATTATAAGCACTCTAACATATCAAACAGAATCTATATATATTATTTTTATTTCTCGAGTACCAGCTTCTCAAAATTGAGTTAATGTTTAAAGGGGTTTTCACATATTCATAATTCAGGAGTCCACTGCACCTCTGCCTCATGACCGTTTGCTTGGTTGGCAGTGAGCTCCTACATGACTGACAAATTGGACCGGCGACTTCAATGCCCCGCTGGATTGAACTGAGCTCTCTCTGATACTGTGAGAAGAAGCAGCTTTGCCTCTGCAGCATCAGAGGAGTGCAGATGAATGCAACAATTTCCCGTGTTAAATGAAAGATAAAAGCTATGGCTCTTTGAACAAGGAGAGGTAAAAACAAATGTGCAAAAATGAAAGATTCATGGGTCCTTTAGAGGTTGAAGGAAAAACTGGGGTAAATATTGTTTATTGAACAAAGTACCTAAACCCTTCTTGACCGGAGCGTTCTTCGATTTTGCGTTTTCATTTTTTGCTCCCCTTCTTCCCAGAGCCATAAATATTTTATATTTTTTCGGTCAATATGGCCATGTGAGGGCTTGTTTTTTGCAGGACGAATTGTACTTTTGCACGACACCATTGGTTTTAACATATTGTGTTCTGTAAAACAGGAAAAAAAGGCAAAGTGCGGTGAAATTGCAAAAAAAGTGCAATCACACACTTTTGTTTTTTTATCACCATGTTCACTGAATGCTAAAACTGGATTGCCACTATGATTCTCTAGGACATTAAGAGTTCACAGACACCAAACATGTTTAGGATCTTTTCTATCTAAGTGGTGAAAAAAAATTCCAAACTTTGTTAGCAAAAAAAAAATTGCACCATTTTCCGATACCCATAGCGTCTCCATTTTTTGTGATCTTGGGTTGGTTGAGTGCTTATTTTTTTCCCGCCGAGCTGATGTTTTCAATGATACAATTTTGGTGCAGATATGATCTTTTGATCGTCGGTTATTGCATTTTAATGCAATGTTGCGGTGACCAAAAAAGTAATTCTGGTGTTTTTACTTTTTTTCTCTCTACGTCGTTTAGCGATCAGGTTAATACTTTTTTTTGTTGATAGATCGGGTGATTCTGAACACGGCGATACAAAATATGCGCATGATTGATTTTTTAATTGTTTTATTTTGAATGGGGTGAAAGGGAGGTGATTTGAACTTTTATATACTGTATTTTTAAAAACAATTTTTTTTACTTTTGGCATGCTTCAATAGTCTCCATGGGAGACTAGAACCTGCCATAACCCTATCGGCTCTCATACATAAAGGTCATGATCAGATCGCTTACGTGTAGCAGAATTGCTGACTTGCTATGAGCGCCGCCCACCGGATGGCGCTCATAGCAGTCCAGCAGTGACAACCATAGAGGTTTCCAGTAGAACTCTGGTTGTCATGTCAACCTATCGGTGACCCATGATCACGTGACGGGAGTCAGCGATGGGCTGTTTTCCAGCCCGATGGCCAGAAGCGCATGTTAAATGACGCTGTCAAACTCTGACATTGGCATTTAAAGGGTTAATAGCCGCAAGTGAATTGTGGTTCCACCTGCAGGTGTTACAGGCACATGTCAACTGTTCAAAACAGCTGATATGTGCCGGGAAAGATGTGGACTCACCGCCGGAGCCCACATCAAAGGGATCGCGTCCGACATCGGCGTAAATGTACACCCGATGTTGGAAAGGGGTTAAAGTAGAGTATGACTTTTTTAAGGAAAACTGAATTGATATGTATTTTTAATTTTAAAATATAAAAGTATTATGCAAATATAGAAAATAAAATTGGGTTAGACTAAGATTTAAAAAAAAAATTACCCAAATTACCTTTTGAATGCAGTTTCTCAAAAAATTAAAGTTCACCCTGTGCATGTATGCCCCCCAAACACCCTTGACTTGAAATTGCTTATATCTACTGTGTGTGTTGACTCACTCAGCTGTTTTCATAAGTAGACACGGGAAAGCTTCTTAGGCCGATGTCACAATTGTGTGTGTGATGCGACAAACTCGTACGAGTCTCTTGCATCAACACCCAGCACTGCCGCCAGCACTTGGACCGGAGCGTGCGGCTGCATAGAAATACATGCAGCCGCACGCATTAGTCTGAGTGTCGGCAGCAGTGCTGGGTGTTGATTCGAGAGACTCGTGCAAGTTTCTCGCATCACACAAGCAAGTGTGACACCGGCCTTAGGTAAGTCACCTGCTGATTTATTATGGAACAGCATAAACCATAGCAGGGTTCATTAAAGTAAACATGGCCATTCTGGCATAACGGCAAAACAAAAGGTAAATCACTGCAAGCCCTTATATCTGAGGTGTTCGCTCGCTCAGACCACCATATGTCTTTGGCCGTGGTCAGACTTGCGTGTGTAATGTGAGAAACTCGAGCAGCCGCACACTCTGGTCCCGAGTGCTGGCCACAGTGATGGGTATTGATGCGAGAGACTCGTGCAAGTTTCTCACATTGTACACGCAAGTCTAGCCCCGGCCTTTAGCTACTCCTAGAGCCACATCTGAAGCCCCATCTCCAAAACACAACACGGAGAAGAAAAAAACAGTGGCTGAACATTTAACTTCCCGGCCACACTCTTTAGGTGGAGATATGGTCAGTAGGCGTCCCTTCCATTTCTGACCTACTCACCTAAAACCCAGACCCCTATCGTGGCTGGGTAAACCCTTCAGCACATAGCATGCTAGAGAGAAACTTATGGCTTTCAGATCACGGAAGAAAGCAATATTTGTGACGCATATCTCCCCTCACATACAGTGCCAATGACCCTGTCACACTGTGAAACAATTATCATATAAGGCTATGCTGCGCATATTTGCCCAACCTTTATCTCCTCTATCCATTAATGGGACATGCCAACTAAGTCTTTGTAATTATGTGTGAATAATTATTACATCATTTTGGCATTTCAGAGCACTGTTCCCTGTAAACTGTGCGCTCTGGAATTGATAGAGTCAAAGAATACAGTAATCTGCAGAATATATATGTAGTTGGGTTTATTAAGCTCATTATTAGCCTACTTTAACGCTTTCTTCTACAAATTGCTAAGGGCCCCGTCTCACATAGCGACACACCAGCGATCCAGACAACGATCAGGATCGCTGGTGTGTCGCTACATGATCGCTGCTAAGCTGCCAAACAGGCAGCGATCAGGACAGAAAACACTGCGGGTAACATCGCCTAGTTACCCGCAGTGTACGTTGGATACCGGCACGCTGATGCAGGGAGCTGGTAACCAAGGTACACTTCGGGTTTCCAGGCGCTGTGCGGTGCCTGGAAATCCGATGTGTACCATGGTTACCAGCTCCCCTGCAGCAGGCGCTGGTATCCAACGAGCACATCGGGTTTCCAGGCACAGCCCCGCGCCTGGAAACCCGAAGTGTACCTTGGTTACCAGCTGATCGCTGGTCTCCTGCCTGCCACACGCAGCGATGTGTGCTGGCCAGCGGGAGACCAGCGATCAAAAAAAAGTCCAGGCATTTGTGACACGACCAGCGATTCACAGCAGGGGCCTGATCGCTGGTACGTGTCAGACATAGCGAGATCGCTGCTGAGATCTCTGTTTAGCAGCGATCTCGCTAGCGATCGCGCTATGTGAGACGGGGCCTTTAGTCCAGCGGGTACAATGTTCTTGTGAGTAGTGTTGCTATGGTAGTGTACAAGTGCATCTTTTACAAGCTGACATTTTTAAAATAGACCTTCCTAATGTCATTGCTATTGTTGGAGATTGAACAGCAGTGTGCAGTTTGCTCTGAAATGTATTGCTTATGATTGCAGAAATATTGGCATGTATTGTCAGACCATGAGACAAAGGGGTTGAAGGACAAAATTTAATGAAGCACTGTGTTGACAAAAGATTTGGGCTGCCTTTTATATAATACAGTAAAAGTCAGAGTCTGTACATTAGCTCTTTATATTACGTCAGGCATCCCATAATCTTAATATAACGTACAGGCCAATTTAAAGGACAAATGCTAATGATGCTACATAACTCCCATGCCTCAGAGCTTAAGAAGCCTCTTTAAGTTTTTGTCCTTTGAGTTGCTTGTGTAGTATGACATGGTTAGGCGTAATCATGAATTGTACCTAATTTAGAAATCTCTATTTTTACTAATTAATTATTATTGGATTATTACACACAGTGTGCTATCGCTCTGCTCGAAAAGTCTGATCTATGAAAATATAAAGAAATTAACCTAATCAGTAAATGGCATAACAAGAAAAAAGAATTGTGTGTTTTTGGTGGCCGCAACAATACAAAAAATATAGTAACAGACTATAACATCGTATCTACTCCCAAATGTTAACTAAAAATAAATTGTCTCAGGTCACAAAAAAATACTTTACACAGCTACATGACTGTTTTTTCTAACAAATTGCTGAATTTTTTTCACCACTTAGATAAAAAAAAATAATTAAAAAATACATGTTTATTGTCACTATAATTGATCTGACGTGGCGAATCATAATTCCAAATCAACTTTACTGTATAATGAATGTCTTTTGACAGCGTGGGAACCTTGGCTCTCTGACCGGTGGGGATGATTTCACCGCCGATCAGAAGCGGTGTTTGTCTCATTGTCATGCACATGACAGCACGGCAAACAGTGGATGTTTGGGCTCCCATTCAAGTGAATGGGGTTCGAGTTGGGGTTTGGGTCCGGGTACTGTTCTGGTACCTGAACCCAAACTTTTTTTAACAGTTCGGCCGAACCCACCGGACCCGAACATCCAGGTGTCCGCCCATTTCTACTAGTGAGTATCATATTGTACAGTGCAGTACGGTAAGCATGTTAATATGTTGTCCACAGAGTATCATATTGTAGTGTACTGCTTTTAGGAGTTCATTCAGAATGAAACCAAGATTTAAAGGGCCTTTTCTAGAACTCAATTAACTAAAAAACCTCATTGGATACAGACAAGAGAACATCTTTACAACTACTAGGATACATGAACACAAAAGTATTATAACTGCATAGCGTCTTAAAGAGAACCTGTCAGCACAATTGTGTAATGTAAAAACATGGCTGTAATGGCACTGTGATACTGATTACATTAATACCTTTGAGGAAATCCACTTTGTTGTTCTTCTTTAATCACCACTTGAAGTTTTCTGCTAATTAGAGTTCAGTCCACAGGGGCCGGACTGTACACTGAGTTTTCTCCTTTCCGTCTGTGATTCCCGGCCCATCCGCATTCCTCCAGTCTTTGAATATCCTGCCTCCTCTGAAATCTCAGCAGCAACCTGTCATTCACACACTGGAGGCAGGTGAAGGGGCCGGGGAATCACAGACAGGGAGGAGAAAACCGAGTGTACTGTCCGCCCCTGTGCACCGAAATCTAATTAGCAGAAAATGTCACATGATGATTAAAGAAAAAGAACAAAGTGGATTTCTTCACCAAACATATCAATGTAATCAGTATTACAGTGCCATTACAGCCATGTCTTTACTTTACATTATAAAGTTATTCTGACCAGTTCAGAGTGCATTCTGTGCATTTAAGGGTGAGACCGCCCTGTTTCTGAGTTGAGAAATCCATCCTGTCTGGCCTAAGCTTCAACTGGTGGGTTCAGTCCCTCTGCCTTGTTCACATTTACGTCACTTGACAAGTGGAAAGGTTTTAATACTAGAGTAGGACTGTCCCACAAAGGGTTGCCTTGACGTGGCGGGATGGCTTGTACATTCTTTTGATCAAAATTATGTTTACTAAATACCCTTATTATTATTACTATCTTCATGCATTTTTTGCAAAAAAAAATATTTTATTTTAGGATATTTGTTTTTTTGTGCCTGGTTTTCTGTGTAATGGTCATGTGTTAATATGCATTTACATTTTGCATACACATCAACTTACTTTTTCAGTTCAGATTTAGTTTCCTATGTAGTTCAGAGGGCATTCTGTGCATATAAGGGTGAGACCCCCTGTTTCTGAGTTGAGAAATCCATCCTGTCTGGCCTAAGCTTCAACTGGTGGGTTCAGTCCCTCTGCCTTGTTCACATTTACGTCACTTGACAAGTGGAAAGGTTTTTAATACTAGAGTAGGACTGTCCCACAAAGGGTTGCCTTGACGTGGCGGGATGGCTTGTACATTCTTTTGATCAAAATTATGTTTACTAAATACCCTTATTATTATTACTACCTTCATGCATTTTTTGCAAAAATTTTTTATTTTAGGATATTTGTTTTTTTGTGCCCAGTTCTCTTTAAGCATGATTGTCAGGATTCAGTCCCAGCAGCTCCTGTGCACCAGACGGCACTTCCCCCTAAGATATTCAGCTCGCTGGACAGTTCTGTGCTACCCCAAATACTTGTACCTATGTTGTTGCTGATGCCTCCACTCTGAGTTTCCTGTTGGTCACCACCCTGAGATTTTGATTGGCTCCATCCTGATTGAACACCCTCTTTAAACCTGGCCTTGCTCTCATTTCCTTGCTTGATTATTGAGCTACCAGCCTCTAGTCAAGCTTCCTTCCACCTGCTGCTTCTTCATGGGACATTGCTGTTCCTGATATCGACCTCTGGCTTTCCTGACTATGATTCCTGCTTATTCCTTCAAACTACATTGCTGTTTCTGTGTTCCGACTCCTTGGCTATCCTTGACTACGCTACCTGCCAGTGCTGCCCCTATTGGTTGCAATAACACTACTACAAACCAGGTCAGTCCATAACAGAATAATCACGCACACAAAATTCTTTAATCTCCTGACTGATGAGGTTCTTGCATGGGCCTCACCTTATGTGGAGAACACTGACCTCCTATATGGCTTAGTTTCTTTCATCACTTTTATGGGCCAAGTGTTTGATGACCCAAATCGTGCTACAGCTGAAACCAAATTGCATAAGGTATGTCAAGGGCAATGCTCTGTAGCTGAATATACATCTGAATTCCTCCGCTGGGTGGCAGACACCACATGGAATTTAGCTGCCTAGAGGAGTCAATTTTGCTGAGGATTATCAGAGCTAATTAAAGATGAACTTGCAAGGGTTGAGACCCCTAATAATTAGGAGGACTTTATTAATTAAAAAAGCATTAAAAAAGAAACAAGAAATGGAAAGTGTTCCTGAACCTATGCAAATTCATGTAATCCGTAAACCTCTCTCTGCAGTAGAGAAGGAGAGGCAATGTACAGAGAATCTATATCTCTATATCTCTATTGTGGGGGCACTGGACATTTTGCCATTAACTCTCCTAATAAAAGAACCATAGCCTTCACAAATGCCAGGACTGAAAGCGATTTAGACCTTTTTGAATGGCCAGATCCAGTTATGCAGACCATCTCATCTGTATTGCAGGATAAAGGCAAAGAGCAATCACCCTCATTTCATTTTGTCGTTCCCATACAGGTCATATTTGGGAGCCAAAAATACAATGCTCTACCATGTTAGATTCTGGAGCAGGAGGGAATTTCATGGACTTTCAATTCACACTTGATAATAACATTGCAAGTAGGACTAAATCCATGCCAATCGATATAGAAACTCTGAATGGATCACCTTTATCGTCTGGACCTGTTACTTAAGAGACAATTGAACTGGAAATCTGTACTGAACCAAATCATCATGAAGCAGGTAGTTTTTATCTCATTTCATCTCCAAAATTTCCAGTTATTCTAGGAATTCCTTGGTTTTCAATCCATAACCCATCTTTCAACTGGGCATCGAGGAGCATTACCTTTCCCTCTGAGAACTGTAAGAACAATTTACATACTAATATATCTGTTTCCAAACAAATTAAAATTTCCAAGATTTCTCATCAGAATTTTGATAAACTACTGCCTCAGTACGAACAGTTCAGTGAGGTCTGCAATAAGAAGCCAATCAACTGCCTTCTCATCGTCCTTACGACTCTCCCATTGAATTGCTTCCTGGAGCATCGATTCCATTTGGATGAATTTACAATCTTTCTGAGCCAGAATTAAAAGTACTAAAGGAATACCTAGATGAGTGAAAAAACTTTAGAACTAGACACGGATACTTTGAATACCTGGTTATGCCTTTTGGCCTTAGCAACGCCCCTGCCACCTTTCAGCACTTCATCAATGATGTTTTTCAAGATTTCTTGGATCGATTTGTTGTTTATCTAGATGACATTCTTATAGTTTCAGATTCCTTGGAGGAGCATCGCAAATATGTCCAGTTAGTGCTTGAACATCTACTGGAAAACCATCTCTATACTTTGAACAAACCATAACTCAACTTCTGGGATATATCATCTCCCCAGAAGGTCTGAGCATGGATCCAAGTAAAATCAGAGCAGTAGTTGACTGGCCTACCCCAAGAAATTTCAAAGATGTTCAGTGCTTTATAGGATTTTCAAATTTCTATAGAAGATTCATTAAAAAAATTTCAAAAATAATTTTACCAGTTACTTCACTCACAAAGAAAATCAAAGTTTTTTTTGGTCTCCAGAGGCACAATGGCGTTTGATAAACTAAAGACACTGTTTACTTCCACACCATTACTTGTCCATCCAAATACTGAACTGCTGTTTGTTGTCAAATACTTAACCAAAAAGAGGCCAATTTATAAACGCTCATCCATATACAATTAATCAAATACCCCCAAAAAATATGAAAAACAGAGCCAATTTATAGAAAAATGCAAAAGCAATTTTATTGAGTTAGAAAGAATTTTTTAAAAGGAAGTTCACAATCATTATACAAAATATTAATGACAAAAGAGAAGGCAAAAAAACCCTAGATACCGTTATTCAGAAAAATGAATGCATAGAGTCATATATCACTAGATGCTTGGTATAATGTCAGGACAAATAGATATAACGATGCTGTGACATAAATATTCAGAACTGTCCATCAAAGATAATAAATAAAGTGCACAGTGCACATTATAAAGAAATGATAAATTTTTATTATCCTATCAGTATAGAAATGATCAAAAAGTGCATAATGCAGAAAAGAAAAAAAATATTAGTAGTGCTCAAATGAACAATTTATAATTTAGGGAAGCAAAACTGCACTAAATACTGAAAAATATATATATAGACGGACAGTTTTGATATATTACCACAGCATCCTATAGTAGTACATCCAACATGGATGTGAATGTAGGAAGATAAAAAACCTATATCAGCATACAGGGATTATTATACACATGAATGTATACATATACATGTATATTAGGACCAGGCAGAAGCCTATAACCTATAAACCAATATCAATATATATATCAAAAAAATTCTTTCTAACTCAATAAAATTGCTTTTGCATTTTTCTATAAATTGGCTCTGTTTTTCATATTTTTTTTTTGGTTATTTGTTTGTTGTCAAAGTAGATGCCTCAGACTCTGCGGTGGGAGCCGTTTTATCACAGCGAGTTGGAGACAAAATGCAGCTTCATCCTTGTGCATTTCTTTCTCATGCCATTTCAGCTGTAGAAAAGAACTATGATATTGGAAATAAGAAACTTTTAGCCATTAAAGTTGCCTTCTCCGAATGGAGACATCTTTTGGAGGGGGCCAATCATCAGGTGACTGTACTTACTGACCACAAACATTTAGAATTTATCAGTACAGCTAAGAGGTTTGTTGCAATACAAGCACGTTGGGCCTTATTTTTCTCCAGGTTTAATTTTATAATTTCTTATTGGCCTGTTTCAAGAAATGGCAAAATGGCAAGGCTGATGCTCTGTCCAGGATATTTACTGAACCTGGACCTTAGGAGACGTCTAACACTGACTGTGTGTAAGGATTCCAAATGTTTCTTGGAGCCTATTCTGCTCTTGTCCAAGATGGAGTCTGGTACTTCGCCCTGTCCTGGAACTTCCTGTCTGTCCTGCTATTTAAGTCCGGGTAGGGAGATCCTCCTTGCCTGAGTATTTTGTTGCTGTCTACTTCTGAGCTACCTCCTGGCTTGCCTCTGGAGTTCCTGCTGCTGCTTGTTACTCGGTGCTCTGCCTCACCACTTCCAGTTGCCTTCAATCTTCTAAGCTGCTTTCGGATCCTGCCTGAGGTTACCTACTGTCCTGATTTCTGAGACTGAGTCTGCCGCGGGCTTCTTTGCGGGACTTAAGCGGGACTTCTCAGCCCAAAAGGTACATTTAAGGACCTTCCCTCTGATAAGCTCCACCCATGTATTTCTGGACTTCCATGAAAGGTGTCATCTCCCCTATCTACATAGTTCTGGACTTCTATATATAAGTGCCGGTCACATTCTTGCTGCATATTACTACTGGACTTGTTGGTATTAGCGTTTGCGCCCTAAGTTTGCTGGACATTTGTTTATCTGTCGCTTTGTTACAATTGCAGGAAAATCTTTGTTAGGTTATGTTCTACTTTTGCTTTGTTAAATACGCTTATTTGTCTCAGCTTTGGTCTCAGACTCATTTTATCTCACGCAATCAGTTTCAATACTACCCACATAATTGTTACAGGATACTCAGGACATTCAGGAATCTGCTGGGATAATGATGGCTAAGACATTATCTAAGATAAACTGTTTACAAGGGGATGTGGAGGCTTTGCAAAACAAGGTTGCTAACTGGGAGGCCCATTTTGGGCAGGCGCTTCAGAAGTTAGGTAATCAAATAACAGTATAGGCGCCTTCACCTCCAGGGCAGCTACCGCCAGCTAGCCCACCCAAGTTACCGCTGTTTAAATTTAATGGAGACCGCTACAAACTTTGTGGGTTTATTAATCAATGCATTTCGTATTTTGATGTACATGCTGCCTACTTCCATACAGATTGATACAAAGTGTTATATATAATGTTACTTACCTCATGAGCACTCACTTGAGCAAATCTGCTAATCGAGACTCGTGACCCTCGTCTACACAGCTGTAACTGCATTGTTACCGTTACTTCAGGGTAAGCGTTCTGTTGTTGAATACTGAATTTAGATGGTTGGTGGTGGATACGATTTGGTACTGGTATGCTCAATTACCCATTTTTAAGAGAGCACTTTCTAGTGTAATTAAGGATGAGTTAACCCATGCAGATGCTCTGCAAGAGTTAGAGGCGTTTATACAGCATTGTGTGCGCATTGACATACATATTACAGAATGTAGACAGGAGAGATTTGCAGCCTCTAATCATGTCACTAACTCTCCCCTTCCTCCAAAAGAACCTGCAGGCAAATCCTCTTGGGAAGTTGAATCAGTTCCCATGCAAGTGGATGCTTTACAGCGGCGTGAGAGTAACGAGCGCAGGGAGCATTGTTTTCATGAGAGCTTGTGTTTTTACTGCGTTCAGTCTGATCATTTCCTTATTAACTGTCCTTAGCGGCTGTGCTAGGTACTAGCCGCTGTAGCAGAATATGAGAATCAGGAAAATGAATCTGTTTCTTCTGAGTCATTTTTCTGTGAATGTTGTCTTGCATTCCCTATTTATAACTGCCTTTCCTAAGACACGGAAGGATAAAGATACACATTGCTCCCTCCCCATTGAGATCTTGTTGTCCGGAAAATGAATCTCGTGTGCAGCTATGGTGGATTCTGGGGCAGGGGGTAACTTTATGGACCTCACCTTTGCCAAGGAACATGGCATACAGTTTCAACAGAGAGCCACCCCAGTAACCATGGAAACAGTGGATGGTTCCCCATAATCTCAGGACCGGTGGATCAGGAGATGGTACCTCTGGAGATTTGCATAGAACCCAATCATCGGGAAGTGCTTTCCTTTATGCTAATTTCTTCGCCACATTTTCCTTTAATTCTAGGAATTCCCTGACTGCAGGCAAAGAACCCAATCATCAACTGGGAGAGTGTTATGTTTAGGTAGCTGAGGAGAAATAGCAAAAGCGGTAATACACCAGAGAGGCTGGAAACTATTGGATTGCAGTAACCCGAACTAACCACACAACTAGAGGTAGCCGTGGAGCATTCCTACGTTGATCCTAGACGCCTCGTCACAGCCTGAGCAATAACTACACCTAAAGGCAGAAAGATGAAAGCTATCTGCCCCGGAGCAGATCCCCAAAGAAAATAGGAAGCCCCCAAACATGTAATGGCGGTTAGACAAGAAGAAATCACGGACACAGACAGAAAATAGAATGAGCAAATGCTGGGGCCCAATCTGTCTAGACAGAAAAGTACAGGAAAGAATTCTGACTGCAATCCAAAAAAACCCTAAAAAATACCAACACTTCTGATTGCCAAAAAACCTGAGATCACACGATCCCATCCACCTAAATCAGATCTCTGGTGTAACAAAACCAAGCCGCAGCCACTGAAAAAGCAGGAAAAAGCAAATGAACAAATAACAGTGGCTACAGATAAATTGAGAGGAGCACAGGCCCCAGGAGGGGACCCGGCTGAACTCCAAAAGTGCAGAAAACTATGCAAAAAGCAAGCACAAAAAGAAAAGCAAAAATATCTTATCTGAAAGCAGCAGATGCAGGCAAGACTCCAGCAAACTTCCAAATGAACCAGGAACCACAATTGAGACAAGAACAATTGATCACCGGCAACCATCATGGAGGGAACCTCCCTTATATCAGTCCATTCAGTGATTCCAGATTGCCATTCCTCGCTGTAAGGTTCAGTACTGTCTGTAACCACCAGAGGGAGCCTCTGCTCAGAAACCATCTCTAGCACATTCACAACAGGAGAGCAAGGAGATCACATTTTCACCAAAGGATATAACAGTAACAGGTCAGGCAAGTTCTTGGGATACAGATTGTACCACTAAGGCATCAATGTTACCATCAATTTGTAATGAATTTTCTGATATCTGTGATAAGAAAATGTCAGCTTCCTCCTCACAGACCATATGATTGTCCTATTGAGTTACTTCCGGGGGTGGCTATTTCATTTAAAAATGTCTACCCACTAGCAACTCTGGAGCTGCAGGCCTTAAAAGAGTACATTGATGAGAACCTAGCCAAGGGTTTCATTCACCCCTCCTCATCACCGGCAGGAGCACCCATCTTTTTCGTAAAAAAGAAGGATGAAACTCTGGAAAGTTGCTGGAAAGAGTACAACATACCAAAACCTTTTCAAAGATGGATCTTGAAGGAACTTATAACCTAGTTCGGATCTTCTCTGGGGATGAATGGAAGATGGCTTTAGATGTCTTTATGGGCACTTCGAGTACCTTGTGATGCCTTTTGGTCTCTGCAACGCTCCGGCAATCTTCCAACACTTGGCTAATGACATTATTAGAGATCTGCTAGATCAATTTATCGTAATCTATCTTGACGATATTTTGATTTTCTCCGATTCTTTGGATCAAGAACATATTGAGACTGAAGACTTAAGATGCCTGAAAGAGAATCAGCTCTACATCAAGCCTCAGAAATGTGCGTTCCATTACACAGAGATTCAATTTCTAGGTTATGTCTTCTCACCACAGGGGCTCAACATAGAGGCAAGTAAGATCCAGGCTATTATTGATTGACCCGCACCAAAAAAGTGCAGGTCGCATTCTTGCTGCATATTACTGCTGGACTTGTTGGTATTAGCGGTCGTACCCCGCTACTAAGTTTGCTGGACATTTCTGTTTTGTGCTGTCACTTCATTACAATTGCAGGGAAATCTCTGTTAGGTTATGTTCTACTTCTTGCTTTGTTAAATACACTTATTTGTCTCAGCTTTGGTCTCAGACTCATTTTATCCCATGCAATCAGATTCCATAGTACCCACATAATTGTTATACTGTGCCATCATGCGTCCAAAACCTTTTTTGGGAATACTGGACTCCAAAGAATTTTTGACGAAAATTAAAGAGGGATGCCAAACTAACTTCTTTCTTAATCATCCTTCTAAAGTTATGGATCTTTCTTTTAAGGGGGATTTTGGATGCAGAACCACCAAATATATATCCCCGAATCTGCTCTAAATGAAGTCCTCAAACGTGTCAATGATTCTAAACTTGTAGGACACCCTGGGGGAATGAAAATACAAGAACTACTACTTCATTCTTTTTGGTGGTATAATTGTAGGAAGGATGTGAGAAAATATGTTTCTTCCTGTTTTAGATGTGCATGAAATAAGACGCCACGATCTTCTCCGCTAGGACTTCTTCAACCTCTTCCAGTTCCATCTAGGCCTTGGGGATCAATCTCAATGGATTTTATTGTGGACCTACCTCCCTCAAAAGTAATGACTGTTATCCTTATTGTGATGGATTGGCTCACAAAGATGGCCATTTTATTCCAACCAAAGGAACTCCTACCACTGAACAAATCGTAGAATTAGTGGTCAAAGAAGTATTTAGGATGCATGGAATTCCTGACAATGTCATTTCTGATAGAGGTGTTCAGTTTACATCAAGATTTTGGAAAACCTTCTGTACAGCGTTAGAAGTTACTGTCAATTTATCTACTGCCTTCCATCCACAATCCAATGGCCAGACTGAAAGAACTAACCGAACACTTGAACAATACCTGCGCTGTTTTATTTCTTACCTATAGGATGACTGGGTGGATTATCTACCAACAGCAGAATTTGCCTGTAATAACTCCAAACACAGTTCTACATCCCAAAGCCCATTTTTTGCTATGGCTTGCATCTGGTATTTATTCCTAATCTTCCTTTTAATACTTCAGTTCCTGCTGTTACAAATAGACTTACAGAGTTGAAGAAAGCTCAAAAAGAACTAACTGAGGTTTTACAAAAGGCCCAAAAAGATCACAAAGAAACAGCAGATAAACTGCCCCTCCTATCCTTCAGGTCAGTGACAAGGTTTGGCTTTTTACCAAAAATCTGAAGACAAACGTACAGTTTTCTAAATTAGGACAAAAATTCATAGGACCTTTTCAAATTTCTGCACAAATTAACCCAGTTGCTTTCTGTTTAAAACTTCCTAGCAGCCTTACAATTCACCCTTTGTTCCATGTGTCCTTGCTCAAGCCATTCAGTGAGAACCCATTTCCAGGAATAACTCAGTCAAATCCTCCACCAGAAAAAGTCCATGGTGAAGAAGAGTACTGTAACGCTGGTATTATCTGTACCTTGTTTTCCAGCGTTACTTTGCATGTCTTTGCTTTAACCCTTTTGCTTCTTTCCCCCTAACCAGCTGGGATACTGTTGTCTGTTACCTGTATGGATGCTGCTCAGTTTCCAGCTCTGCTGCGTAGCCGTACTTGCGTGAGTGTCTCCACTGCATTGCATGACCACCCGCATGTGCGGTCCCTGGCCTGCTGTAGAAGCTACCCGTAGGTTGCAAAGTCCTCTGCAGTGGTGCATGACTTACTACGTGTGTTGAGGCTGCAGCCATTGTCAGGTGTCCTTGCTGTGCTGAGTTGTGTCTGGTTCTGCATAGGGGGGGCGGCCCACACCTGTCCTGCTTTTATGAGGAATGGGTGTGCACTAGAATTGCTGCTCCAGCCTATCGCTGTGAAGCAGCTCATATATAAAGTTCCCCAGCCCTGTGGGCATTGCCAGAGCTTTGCATTGAGTTCCTGAACCTAGACGTGTGTGTTTGTGTGTTCAGCTCCTGCTCTGAGTGCGATCAGTTCTGGAGAGCTGATTCCCTTTGTCCTGTCTTGTGTTTCCGCCTGTTCTGGGGCTGAGTACCCAGATCGCCATTCCTGGAGGCTGCATATCCAGGCCTGTTCCTGTTGTGTCTTGTTCCCTGAATCCTTGATCCTGGATCTGTTCCGGTACCTGAATGTCTGAACTGTGTCTTGTGTTTCCGCCTGTTCTGGGGCTGAGTACCCAGATCGCCCTTCCTGGAGGCTGCATATCCAGGCCTGTTCCTGTTGTGTTTTGTTTCCTGATTCCCTGATTCTGGATCGGATCCTGTACCTGACTGTCTGAACTGTGTCCTCTGTGTTATGTTCCTGAAGTCCTTTTGTGTCCTGAACCCTGTGCCAGTGACTGTGATTCTTGCTATATAACCTGAGTTCATCTTGGAAGGAGGAGTCCGGTGTGTGTGCTGGGTTTCTGTTACTCTGTGCTCAGCTTCTGTGCAATCCCCGGCCGGCTCCCGTTGAGCCTGGTGGGGCTTGCACCAGACCGCTGGGGTTCCTTTTCAGGTCGCTGCCAGATGTCCGATGCCTGATGACTATGGCCTGATGTCCGATGACCACTTCCAGATGTCCGGATTCTATCCTCCCTGCCTGATGTCCGGAGCCTGCCGATCGTTGCCTGATGTCCGGAGCCTGCCGATCGTTGCCTGATGTCCAGAGCCTGATGTCCTGAGTTCCAATCCGTGTTCCTGAGCTCCAGTCCGTGTTCCTGAGATCCAGCCCGTGTTCCGGTGTCCGTGTTCCTGATGTCCAGTCCGTGTTCCTGATTCCATGTTCCTGATTCCGTGTTCCGGTGTCCGTGTTCCTGATGTTCTGTCCGTGTTACTGAGTTCCGATGCATCTTCCTGATGTCCTGTCCGTGTTCCTGAGTCCCTGAGATCCAATCCGTGTTCCTGATGTCCTGTCCGTGTTCCTGAGTCCCTGAGATCCAGTCCGTGTTCCTGATGTCTCGATGTCCTGCCGGTTCCTCCGTGGTCTACCCTGTGATGACGTCTGTCCTGGGTCAGTGTCTGATGTTCTCCTGCTGAGCCTGTGCTACGCCTGAGGCCTGAGAGAGAGGCCATCCTAGTATGCCCATGCCAGATGACCCTGGACTGCATCAACCCGTGATGACCCCGCCATCGTCTGACGTTCGTCCTGGGACGGTGTTTGATGTTCTCCTGCTGAGCCTGTGCTATGCCTGAGGCCTGAGAGATGCCATACTAGTATGCCTGTGCCAGATGATCCTGGACTGCATCTATCCGTGATGACCCCACCATCGTTTGAAGTCTGTCTGAGGTCGGTGTCTGATGTTCTCCTGCTGAGCCTGCGCTACGCCTGAGGCCTGAGAGAGAGGCCGCCCAAGTATGCCCGTGCCAGATAACCTTGGACTGCATCTACCCGTGATGTCCTCCTGCATTCGTCTGTGATCCTGAGATGTGTACCCTTCTCCTGATGTGTGGAATCGGGAGCCCGGCATTATGTTCTGTTTATGTACTGTGTGTGTCTTTAAGTAAACTTTATGTTTCTTCATACCTGAAGTTGTGCGATGTTGTCTAGTCCTGCAGGTCGCCATCTTGCCCACATGCTCAGCTGCCACGGATCACGGTCGCTGCCCTCCCCTAGTCCGGGCAGGCCCGGGTCTCCCTCTGTGGTCCAGTGGGTCCACAATCTCTTACCATCTGGGACGCATGCCTCACGTCGTCATGGACTGGCGGAGTGGGAGCATTGGCTAGTTAGGCAAGCTATGCCATGTCCCAACGCCCCGCAGCCGTGGGAAGTGTTACAAGTACATCGTGGATGAAATTCTGGACTCTACTGTAGAAAATTCAGAGGGAGAGGAGACTACAATATTTGTTACAATGGAGGGATTACGGACCAGAAGATAACTCATGCGAGCAGAAGGGCAATGTCCATACGCCCAGGCTTACAAGATAATTTCATCTGAGACAACCAGAGAAGCCAGTGCCTGAGATGTCCAGTGGCCATCCTGGAAGGAGGGTGACTATTGTCAATATTTGAACCCAGCAGCTCCTGTGCACCAGATGGCAGCTATTCCCTCTGAAATATTTAGCTCACTGGACAGTTACGTGCTAACTAGAGTTGAGCAATACTTTCCGATATCAATAAGTATCAGATCGGAATGGGTATCACCGATACCCAAAAAGTATCGGCGATACCCGATACCGATACCGGAAATCCAATGTAAGTCTATGGGAACAAAATATCGGAATTAAAAAAAAAACATTCTTGCCTTGTAGGTTAATTGTACATGAAGGAAAACAACAAAGAGTAATGTAGAATGTATTGGGGGAGGTTGAGGAGACATTAAAGGCATAGATGTTTAACCCAATCAAATGAAATAGCAGTAATCCTTTTTTTTTTAAAGACGTTTGGATTGACGAAGAAATTGACAATGTTGTTAACCTTTTTTCTATTTTGGCAAATATGTATGTTTCACAACTTCCATGCTCTTCACCTTTTTAACTTCTGCCACACTTTCTCCTTCATAATCTTCAGCAGCATCATCTTTTTCATCAAATTATTCTTCATCTTCACCTTATTTATCTTCTTCTTAAACTTCTTGCTATTGATCTTTTTGTTAACATTACTCATATTCTTCTTATTAAACTATTATTCTTCTTCATATTCTACTTCTTCATCTTCTTCCTATTCATCTTCTTCATCATATTCTTATTTGTGACAGAGATTCCTGTACTTGTAATCTGTAAAAGTATGAATTTTTCATCCTTCGGTTCTTGCTGTCACCAAAGATTTAAATTATAACAGTGTTTGTCCGCTTCAGTTTAGCCTGCAGCAGCAGCAGCAGGCCTTTTCCAGGGGCACCACGAGGAGGAACGGACTCACCCCCATACACTGCTTAGTCTTCTTCTGCTTATAATTTAGAGCATATATTTAGCTCTTAATTTTGGTCTTATACTTCATGTTCTTCTGCTTTTTGATCTTCTGCTTATTGATCTTCTGTCTCTTGTTCTGTATCTTGTAGTTTGTCTTAACCTTCTTTTGTCCTGTTGGTGATCTTCTTCTGGGTAATCTTTTATTTGTTCTTTGTGATGGTGTTCAGGCTGGTTGGCTTGATGCTCGTCGTCCTTGTGGTCGTCGTCTTCTTCGGGGTGGTCATCAGGGTCGTCGTCTTCATTGTTGGAGATCCATAGTGATTACCCAAAAAAACATTTAAAAAATCTTCAATTTGGAAATGTAGCTGAAGGTACAAGAAGGCTGACTAACTTCCGAGAACCAGCTGACGTTACTGGAACCCGGACGGGTATCAGATGGTACAAGAGACAATGGAAGTAACGAGGACCAGCTGACTGTGCTGGAACCCGGAGGGTCAGCAGAAGGAAAAGAGCCAATGGCACAACCGAGGACCAGCTGGCGTTACTGGTACACGGTTACTAAGCAGGAGGTACCTGTGCTCCAAAGCACTACCAAGGACTAGCAGACGTTGCTGGAACTCGGATACCGAGATGGAGGCACCTAGGCCAAAGGCACTGCGGAGAACCAGCTGACGGTACTGGAACCCGGACGGGTAGCAGAAGGTACAAGAGCCAATGGAAGTAACGAGGACCAGCTGACTGTACTGGAACCCGGAGGGGCAGCAGAAGGAAAAGAGCCAATGGCACAACCGAGGACCAGCTGACGTTACTGGGACACGGTTACTAAGCAGGAGGTACCTGTGCTCCAAAGCACTACCAAGGACCAGCAGACGTTGCTGGAACTCGGATACAAAGATGGAGGCACCTAGGCCAAAGGCACTGCAGAGAACCAGCTGACGGTACTGGAACCCAGACGGGTAGCAGAAGGTACCCATGGAAATTTAAGTTGACAGGCCGCGAGCCGGCCGCAGTTACCGAATCCCACAGTCCTACAGTGGGTGATTGTCCTATTGTCACAACGGAAACAGCCTTTATTTACATATCCCGCAGCACACATAGGAAGCACATAAACTGCAGGCACAATAGAGTCGGCTAACCCGACCGCAACACGACAGGACAACTTATTGGAGGCTAAGTGACGTTTACACTGACAGGAAACAGCTGGCGTGCTGTAACCAGTCTGGGCAGGAGTGAGTACCCGTGCCAATTACACTTCTGAGTAACAACTGGCGGTGTTGGAGCCCAGGGATGAGAGGAGAACAGAGTGGAGGCAGCAGTACTTTTTGCCGTTCACACAGCAGGGGAACAGCTGACATTACTGAACCCCAGTAACACAGGAGCAAGTGTTGACTGTGCTAACAGCACTTCCGAGCAACAACTGGCGGTGTTGGAGCCCAGGGATGAGAGGAGAACAGAGTGGAGGCAGCAGGACTTTTTGCCGTTCACACAGCAGGGAACAGCTGACATTACTGAACCCCAGTAACACAGGAGCAAGTGTTGACTGTGCTAACAACACTTCCGAGCAACAACTGGCGGTGTTGGAGCCCAGGGATGAGAGGAGAACAGAGTGGAGGCAGCAGGACTTTTTGCCGTTGACACAGCAGGGGAACAGCTGACAATACTGAACCCCAGTAACACAGGAGCAAGTGTTGACTGTGCTAACAGCACTTCCGAGCAACAACTGGCGGTGTTGGAGACCAGGGATGAGAGGAGAACAGAGTGGAGGCAGCAGACTTTTTGCCGTTCACACAGCAGGGGAACAGCTGACATTACTGAACCCCAGTAACACAGGAGCAAGTGTTGACTGTGCTAACAGTACTTCCGAGCAACAACTGGCGGTGTTGGAGCCCAGGGATGAGAGGAGAACAGAGTGGAGGCAGCAGGACTTTTTGCCGTTCACACAGCAGGGGAACAGCTGACATTACTGAACCCCAGTAACACAGGAGCAAGTGTTGACTGTGCTAACAGCACTTCCGAGCAACAACTGGCTGTGTTGGAGCCCAGGGATGAGAGGAGAACAGGGTGGAGGCAGCAGGACTTTTTGCCGTTCACACAGCAGGGGAACAGCTGACATTACTGAACCCCAGTAACACAGGAGCAAGTGTTAACTGTGCTAACAGCTCTTCCGAGCAACAACTGGCGGTGTTGGAGCCCAGGGATGAGAGGAGAACAGGGTGGAGGCAGCAGGACTTTTTGCCGTTCACACAGCAGGGGAACAGCTGACATTACTGAACCCCAGTAACACAGGAGCAAGTGTTGACTGTGCTAACAGCACTTCCGAGCAACAACTGGCGGTGTTGGAGCCCAGGGATGAAAGGAGAACAGGTGGAGGCAGCAGGACTTTTTGCCGTTGACACAGCAGGGGAACAGCTGACAATACTGAACCCCAGTAACATAGGAGCAAGTGTTGACTGTGCTAACAGCACTTCCGAGCAACAACTGGCGGTGTTGGAGCCCAGGGATGAGAGGAGAACAGGGTGGAGGCAGCAGGACTTTTTGCCATTCACACAGCAGGGGAACAGCTGACATTACTGAACCCCAGTAACACAGGAGCAAGTGTTGACTGTGCTAACAGCACTTCCGAGCAACAACTGGCGGTGTTGGAGCCCAGGGATGAGAGGAGAACAGAGTGGAGGCAGCAGGACTTTTTGCCGTTCACACAGCAGGGGAACAGCTGACATTACTGAACCCCAGTAACACAGGAGCAAGTGTTGACTGTGCTAACAGCACTTCTGAGCAACAACTGGCGGTGTTGGAGCCCAGGGATGAGAGGAGAACAGAGTGGAGGCAGCAGGACTTTTTGCCGTTGACACAGCAGGGGAACAGCTGACATTACTGAATCCCAGTAACACAGGAGCAAGTGTTGACTGTGCTAACAGCACTTCCAAGCAACAACTGGCGGTGTTGGAGCCCAGGGATGAGAGGAGAACAGAGTGGAGGCAGCAGGACTTTTTGCCATTCACACAGCAGGGGAACAGCTGACATTACTGAACCCCAGTAACACAGGAGCAAGTGTTGACTGTGCTAACAGCACTTCCGAGCAACAACTGGCAGTGTTGGAGCCCAGGGATGAGAGGAGAACAGGTGGAGGCAGCAGGACTTTTTGCCGTTCACACAGCAGGGGAACAGCTGACATTACTGAACCCCAGTAACACAGGAGCAAGTGTTGACTGTGTTAACAGCACTTCCGAGCAACAACTGGCGGTGTTGGAGCCCAGGGATGAGAGGAGAACAGGGTGGAGGCAGGAGGACTTTTTGCCGTTCACACAGCAGGGGAACAGCTGACATTACTGAACCCCAGTAACACAGGAGCAAGTGTTGACTGTGCTAACAGCACTTCCGAGCAACATCTGGCGGTGTTGGAGCCCAGGGATGAGAGGAGAACAGAGTGGAGGCAGCAGGACTTTTTGCCGTTCACACAGCAGGGGAACAGCTGACATTACTGAACCCCAGTAACACAGGAGCAAGTGTTGACTGGCTAACAGCACTTCCGAGCAACAACTGGCGGTGTTGGAGACCTGGGATGAGAGGAGAACAGAGTGGAGGCAGCAGGACTTTTTGCCGTTCACACAGCAGGGGAACAGCTGACATTACTGAACCCTAGTAAAACAGGAGCAAGTGTTGACTGTGCTAACAGCACTTCCGAGCAACAACTGGCGGTGTTGGAGCCCAGGGATGAGAGGAGAACAGGGTGGAGGCAGCAGGACTTTTTTCCGTTGACACAGCAGGGGAACAGCTGACAATACTGAACCCCAGTAACACAGGAGCAAGTGTTGACTGTGCTAACAGCACTTCCGAGCAACAACTGGCGGTGTTGGAGCCCAGGGATGAGAGGAGAACAGGGTGGAGGCAGCTGGACTTTTTGCCATTCACACAGCAGGGGAACAGCTGACATTACTGAACCCCAGTAACACAGGAGCAAGTGTTGACTGTGCTAACAGCACTTCCGAGCAACAACTGGCGGTGTTGGAGCCCAGGGATGAGAGGAGAACAGAGTGGAGGCAGCAGGACTTTTTGCCGTTCACACAGCAGGGGAACAGCTGACATTACTGAACCCCAGTAACACAGGAGCAAGTGTTGACTGTGCTAACAGCACTTCCGAGCAACAACTGGCGGTGTTGGAGCCCATGGTTGAGAGGAGAACAGAGTGGAGGAAGCAGGACTTTTTGCCATTCACACAGCAGGGGAACAGCTGACATTACTGAACCCCAGTAACACAGGAGCAAGTGTTGACTGTGCTAACAGCACTTCCGAGCAACAACTGGCAGTGTTGGAGCCCAGGATGAGAGGAGAACAGAGTGGAGGCAGCAGGACTTTTTGCCGTTCACACAGCAGGGGAACAGCTGACATTACTGAACCCCAGTAACACAGGAGCAAGTGTTGACTGTGCTAACAGCACTTCCAAACAACAACTGGCGGTGTTGGAGCCCAGGAATGAGAGGAGAACAGAGTGGAGGCAGCAGGACTTTTTGCCGTTCACACAGCAGGGGAACAGCTGACATTACTGAACCCCAGTAGCACAGGAGCAAGTGTTGACTGTGCTAACAGCACTTCCGAGCAACAACTGGCGGTGTTGGAGCCCAGGGATGAGAGGAGAACAGGGTGGAGGCAGCAGGACTTTTTGCCGTTGACACAGCAGGGGAACAGCTGACAATACTGAACCCCAGTAACACAGGAGCAAGTGTTGACTGTGGTAACAGCACTTCCGAGCAACAACTGGCGGTGTTGGAGCCCAGGGATGAGAGGAGAACAGAGTGGAGGCAGCAGGACTTTTTGCCGTTCACACAGCAGGGGAACAGCTGACATTACTGAACCCCAGTAACACAGGAGCAAGTGTTGACTGTGCTAACAGCACTTCTGAGCAACAACTGGCGGTGTTGGAGCCCAGGGTCAAGGAGGATGTTTAAATACTAGATCAAGTATTTTCCTTGTTAAGTGTCAATTAAAAATGTCTATACTCCAAACAAGAGAAATATAACCTTTAGTACCATAAAATGATGATTTTACTTTAAAAAATCAATATAAATTAAGAATTGACAAACATAAACGCATACATTAACATGTTGAAAAGCAATGCAAACCACAAAAAAAATTGGTTAAGTAATCTGCTATACGGTTTTAAATAAAAGCATACAAGTACATATCAGAATCCATTAATGATGGATAAGTAACAGTATGTACACCATTTTTATTGTATAGACAATGAATGTCTGACTTCAAAACATAATCAGCATTACAAGTTATCTGTGACATTCATAAAACTTTACATTTGCAGAATAATATCACTAAACAGTTTATAAAAATATATAAAATTTCCATCATGTAGTACTGATAATATGTGCCAATCATTTATATTAACAAACATAACCTTTAAGAAGTGCATAGTGCATAGTGAAAATAGCTATTTATGCCTGACTGTGGACTTGCAAGCATGACAACGGATAGATAAGGTATATATAGATGAGACTGCATAGCCACAGATGGTGAATGGCGATGAAATACTGTACCTCAATAAAGTGTGTGTCACTACTACATCCTTTTTTTTTATATAGCTTTATAAACAGGGTACATGCATGTATGCTTGCGCCTTTGTTTGAACGCACAGACTGCCTTGCTGCTGTGACGCGTTGGGTATTGGAGCGTCTGTGCGTCTTATGACGCAGACTAACATTCACGTTGCGCATCGTTCATCAACGCAAGCGTACCGACAACACAAAGGCGTTGTCATGACTGCTTTACTCAGTAGACAAAAAAACCTGACTGGCACATCCAGACTAATGTGAACTAGGTGCAAACCAAGGGAAGCTACCCCCATGTAAAACATACAAAAAAGGCTGCACTCAAGCATACTAAAGCATGACAATATGGAATACATGAAATTTAGAATAGCAATATGACTTTGGAATATAAGGAAAAATTTGAGACGCTTAGTATAAACATTTGGCCAAACATTTTAAAGCCCACCAACCATCGTCAAGGTGGTCTCAATTCTGGTGAGTCCCTGACCTAATGTGAACATACCTCTATTAGGCTGATATCTGAATTTCTGGGTGAATATGCACCTCTGTCAGCAATGCCTGCATTTATGGGTAAAGTAGGGACCTGGTGTAATTAAAATCACCACCTGGTGGGAGCGGAGTGCTCGGTCAGCAAGCTAACATTCAATAGACAAAAAAACCTGACTGGCACATCCAGACTAATGTGAACTAGGTGCAAACCAAGGAAGCTACCCCCATGTAAAACATACAAAAAAAGGCTGCACTCAAGCATACTAAAGCATGACAATATGGAATACATGAAATTTAGAATAGCAATATGACTTTGGAATATAAGGAAAAATTTGAGACGCTTAGTATAAACATTTGGCCAAACATTTTAAAGCCCACCGAGCACTCCGCTCCCACCAGGTGGTGATTTTAATTACACCAGGTCCCTACTTTACCCATAAATGCAGGCATTGCTGACAGAGGTGCATATTCACCCAGAAATTCAGATATCAGCCTAATAGAGGTATGTTCACATTAGGTCAGGGACTCACCAGAATTGAGACCACCTTGACGATGGTTGGTGGGCTTTAAAATGTTTGGCCAAATGTTTATACTAAGCGTCTCAAATTTTTCCTTATATTCCAAAGTCATATTGCTATTCTAAATTTCATGTATTCCATATTGTCATGCTTTAGTATGCTTGAGTGCAGCCTTTTTTTGTATGCTTTACTCAGTAAACATGCACCTATGATGAAACATTCACGCATGTGCCCTATTACATAAGAAGCTACAAGAAAAACGCGTGTGAGGTGTGACACAGCTGTTTTGTTAAGGTACAGTATTATATCGACATTGTACAGGTGTCGCTATTCAGTCTGATAACTAGATATCATTCACCTTTTCTATCAGTTGTCGTTGTTTCAGCACCACTTGCAGGTATATATTTTGCTATTGTGACTATGCACTATTGACTTTAACAAGGTAATGCATGATTTTTGTTACCGATTATCATGTTTACATGATGGACCTTTATGATATGGGCTGTTAACTTTCTAATTAAATATGTATTTTTTAAAATGACACAAATATAAGTAATGTTGAAGAGGACTATTCCTACATCCATTGTTTGCACAATATTACAGGTGTACATCAAGTCCCTTAATCAACATTGGATTATTATATTTACTTGTATGCTTTTATTTAAAAGCCAAGAACACTGAAGTCTAACCTTCGCACTGCAGCTGTTGTCAAAGTTCAACCCACATTATGCACTTCCAACATTGCAGCATTTGAGTCATGATGTGAGTTGGATTTGTCTAAGCTATGGAGTGACAAGGTTGACCATCAGTATCCTATAGCATAAGTAGGCTTTTGTGTTAGCATTTGTGTTCGACATGTGAATATCTGCACGAATATGTCACAATTATTTTGTTACAGATTTGTGACAAAGACTAATCATTTTATGGTTTTAAAGCTGACGTTTCACTTGTTTACAGCTTAGAAATCAGGGTGTAGCCTCATATCTATGTGTAGCACTAGCCACTTTGACATGTCATGTTTTTTTCACCATGTGTAGGTAGCTAGCAGTAATTTTTGCCGGACACACAGCTGGGGAACAGCAGGCGTTACTGAACCCCACAAACACATCAGCGATTGTTTTCATCTGTGCATCCAACACTTCTGAGCAGCAACTGGCGGTGTTGAAGCCCAGGGTCAAGGAGGGTGTAGGCAGAGGCCTAGTATGAGATGTTTGAAGTTTAATTTGTAGTTAGCAGCAGTAATTTTTGCCAGACACACAGCAGGGGAACAGCAGGCGTTACTGAACCCCACAAACACATCAGCGATTGTTTTCATCTGTGCATCCAACACTTCTGAGCAGCAACTGGCGGTGTTGAAGCCCAGGGTCAAGGAGGGTTTTGAAATAAAATATTGAGTTATTGCCATGTTACGTGGCCATTGCAAATGTATGTACTTCAAACAAGAATAAATGAAGTTTTACTAGGACAATAAAATGATGAATTTCAATTCCAAGAATAAAAATAAACATCCTGCAAATATAAACGCATATAAGCACATGGCAACAAGAAATGGAACAACACACCACCCAAAAATTAGTTTACAAAATATAGTGTTGTATATTTAAGAATAAAAGTCCATTTTTGCATTTAGTAATAATGCGTAAGGAACGCTATGTTAAACCATAACATAGTGAAGACAATGGATTTTGTAATAGTCACTCATCATCATCATTGCAATTTATATGTGACAGTCACACACATTTCAATTATTTCAGTTAAGAAAATTGTTACTTTGGACAGCATGTATGACATGTCCAGCATGGAGTCATCAATGTGATGACGCAATAATGTACAATAAAAAATAACCATTTAAAAAAACATTATGCATTGTCACAATTTAAGTGTGTGCCTGCAAGTGTAGGTGAAACAAAGGCTACGGATAGCAAAGGTATATTCTATGTCTGTATCAGACAGTGGACAGCCTCTGATGGGTAATGGCAATGTTATACTGTACGTCAATAAAGTCTGCGGCTGCAATCATGCATTTTTGGCTTGTACAGTGTTGAAGAGGGTAAAAGCATGTCTGGTTGCGCAAGGCTTTATCCGTCAACACTACCTTCCTACTGTCACGCGTAGGGTAGGGTAGCGTGTGTCTATTATATGACTCTCTATAAAATGTGACCTTACGCAGCGTTATTCTGCCCTAGGGACGCCAAAAATACGACAGCAGTAATCATTTAATGTATAATACTCCACCTGTGAGCAACAAAAAAAGCACGTTCCCTCTTTAACAATCTACAAGACAAACAAGCATGATGGTTGACGCTGCCTTTATTGAGGTACAGTATTAGATCGACATTGTCCATGAGTAACTATGCACTGTGATACCTATATACCATTATTAATTTATATCTGTTGTGGTTGTTTCACCAGCACTTGCAGGTATAACTACCTATTGTCAGTATGCATGATGCACTTTCTAGATGTAATAATTTATTATTGCACATTATTACCAGGTTTAGATGCTGGCCATTTCATATATGGTGTGTGAAGTTACAGTTGGCATCAGTCTGTGTATTTTATTATGTCTGTCATAAATATAACTCGTGAGGATGATGATGATGATGTTTATGATTCGTACATCCATTGACTGCATTATCTTACAGGTACAGATAAAGTTCCTTAAAAAGCATTAATTGATAAGTATGAAATGTACTTTTATGCATTAATTTCAAAAAGTGAACACTATGTTTTAGTTTTTGTTACCATTTCTAATAGACATGTGCAGATATGCGCTGTGATGACAAATTATTATTTGTCCATATTTCTTATAAAAATTTATCATACTAGGCCTGGAAAACTTCAAACTTTCCTGTTTTAAGCATAACAATCAGGGTGACGGCTCTTCCCTATTTGGAGCATGTTCGACATGGGTTTTTCTGTGCATATTACTGAACCCCACTAACACTATAGCTTGTGTATTGGTCTGTGGACACGACACTTCTGAGCAGCAACTGGCAGTGTTGTAGCCCAGGGAGTAGAGTTCAGGTGGTAGAAAGATGAACATAACAGGAGACATGGATAACGTTGCCAACCAGTTATTTAATCGGAAACCGGACAGGCAAATTCAGGCGAGATCCATGCCTTGTTCATTTTCAGAAAAGTAAGCCGGTCTACATTATCGGAGGATAGTCGCATGCGACGGTCTGTTAGTACACCACCTGCAGCACTAAAGACGCGCTCCGATAATACACTGGCAGCAGGGCAAGCCAGCACCTCCAATGCATACTGGCTAAGCTCTGGCCATGTATCCAGCTTAGAGACCCAAAACTTGAATTGGGAAGAGCCATCTGGGAGTACACTGAGAGGGAAAGACATGTAGTCTGTCACCATCTTACGGAAACATTGCCTCCTGCTGACTGGAGCCGTCTCGGATGGTGTAGACATTTGTGGCGCTGCCACAAAACTTCGCCACATTTGGAACATACTGGTCTTGCCCTGTGCAGAGGCGCTGCTTGTGCTCCCTCTTGTTGCAGAGCTGTCTCCACTGCCTCGACGCACAGAGCTGCTTTGTAAAGCAGTAGCAGCAGCAGTGCTCTCGGCTGGAATGGAGAACATTATGGATTGCACCAGTGTGTCTTGGTACTCCCGCATTTTACGCTCCCGGTTCAACGGTGTGATGAGGCTTTGTAAGTTGTCCCGGTAGCGAGGGTCTAGGAGGGTGTACACCCAATAATCAGACGTGGTGAGAATGTGGGCGATGCGGCGGTCGTTTCTCAGGGACTGCAGCATGAAATCAACCATGTGCTGCAGACTCCCAACTGGCCAAGAAACGCTGTCCCCTGCAAGAGGCGTCATCTCTGCCTGCTCTGCATCACCCCACCCTCGCTCTACATACTGACTAGAGCGTTGTGTACCTCCCTCTGGAGCGATGTCTTCCTCCTCCATTGACTCCTCCTCATCCTCCTCAGAAAGTGAGCCCTGCCAGCCCTTTGTGAGGAACCACGTTGCGCTGACTGTCCAGAAGGTGATGGAATTTGTGACTCGTCATCCTCCACCTCTTCCAAAACCTCATCCCTTAGTGCTTGCAGTGTTTTTTGAAGCAGGCAGATAAGGGGGACAGTCAGGCTGACTAGTGCATCATCTGCACTCGCCATCCGCGTTGACTCATCAAACGCACGCAAAACGTGGCAGATGTCCTTCATAGAGGCCCACTCAGTAGTGGTGAAGTGTGAACGGCGCAAATTGCGAGTTGATTGCGCCTGATGCAGCTGATACTCCATTACTGCTGGCTGCTGCTCACACAACCGCTCCAACATATGTAACGTGGAATTCCACCTGGTGGGTACGTCACATATGATGCGATGTTCAGGAAGGCGAAATCTGCATTGCAGAGCTGCAATGCGCAATCTGGCCATGCTGGAACGTCGCAAGTGAGCGCACTCTAGGCGGACCTTGTGCAGCAGTGCATCAAGATCCGGATAGTCCCTCAAAAAACTCTGCACGACCAAGTTGAGCACATGTGCCAGACATGGTATGTGAGTGAGGTTGCCAAGGCCCAGAGCTGCCACCAGATTTCTGCCATTGTCACACACTACCAAGCCTGGCTGGAGATTCGCTGGCAAAAACCACACGTCGCTCTCCTGCTTGATGCATTCCAGAGCTCCTGCGCTGTGTGGCTTCGATTCCCCATGGAAATTAATTTCAGGACGGCCTGTTGACGTTTGGCCACGGCTGTGCTCATATCGGTCGCAACAGGTAAGCGTTCACGAGTCCATGTGGAGGTAGACCGTGACGGCTCCTGCAGCGATGATTCTGAGGAACTGGAGTAGGAGGAGGAGTCAATGTGTACAGACTGGATTCCTGCAATCCTTGGAGTTGGCAGAACACGTACAGCGCCACTCGCAAGATCTGTACCCGGCTCCACAACATTGACCCAATGGGCAGTGAGGGAAAGGTATCGTCCCTGGCCATGGGTACTGGTCCACGCATCGGTGGTCAGGTGGACCTTGCTACTGACGGCGTTTAGTAGCGCATGTTTAATTTTTCCCTCAACATGCTTTTGCAGACCAGGGACGGCTTGCTTGCTGAAATAAAATTGGCTGGGCACATTGTATTGTGGGACTGCCAATGCCATTAAGTTACGGAAACTGTCAGTCTCCACCAGCCTGAATGACAGCATTTCAAGGGACAGGAGTTTTGCAATGCCAGCATTCAGAGCCTGTGCTCGTGGATGGTTTGCCGAGTATGGCCGTCTTTTATCCCATGCCTGTGCTACCGATGGCTGTTTTGTGGCCTGGGAGTGTGAGGATAACAGGGAGCTTGCAGCTGTGGGTGGAATAACACTGGGTCTCTGGACAACAGTGACAGAGGTTCTTCCATGGCGATCCTGTGAGGAAGCCGAACCAGCTGTGTGTGAGCTGGAGGAAGAGGCTCCAACACGAGCTGAAGATGTAGGTGCTGCTGTAGGTTGGCCTACATCTCCAGTGTGTCTTTGTAACTCAACCACGTGCTTTGTACGCACATGTTTCCACATATTTGTGGTATTGAGGTTACTGACACTTTTACCTCTTTTTACTTTTTGATTACACAGCTTGCATTTGACATAGCAAATATCATATGCAAGTGTGTCAAAAAAGGACCACGCAGTGCAAGTCCTGGGAGCGCCCGTTTTGGCTTTTGGAAGAGAACTGCTGTGAACGGGTGCCAAACTGGAGGCTACAGGCAACTGAGTCTGCAGCCTACCTCTCCCTCCTGTTTGGACCGTTGGGGCAATCTCTTCCTCAGAGCTGCTCCCACCACCTTCCTGTTCCTCACGCCATGTTGGGTCTTGGACCTCATCATCTCCACTACCCTCTTTCCAACACCTGCTGCTGTTGGGTGGTCTGGCCAGCACCATGCTCAACAGAAACTTGCACCTGAGTCTCATCATCATCAGATGCGTTCTGCGGTGTGCTGACCATCGGCACTGGCTCACCCGCCTCTTCAGATTCAGAGAGACACAGCTGTTGCGCATCACTGCATACTCCCTCTTCTTCACATTCCAGAATGCTGCTTGGCTGGGCCCCTGTTTGCAAGCCAACAGATTCTGAGAACAGAAGCAGAGACTCAGCTGGCTCCTGTACAGAGCTCTCTGACTGCCTGGGCAATTTGACAGGCGGTGAAGAGACAGATGGTTGTTCAACAGTGCTGTGGTCCTGAGAGGAGGTGGAAGCAATTGAAGTCGATGCATTGGCTGCCATCCAACCAACAACGGCTTCAATTTGTTCTTCCCGCAGCAGGGGGGTACGCCGAGCTCCTACAAAAGTGCGCATAAAGGAACGCTCACGGGGAAAACTGGTGGATGCTGTGTCACTAGGGGCGGCAGCAGCCACAGAATCCCCACGTCCTCTCCCTGCTGAAACTCCACGGCCACGACCACGTGCCTTACTCCCTGCCTTCTTCATCTTGGTAGATTGATAAAGAAAGTCAGAAAAGTTATAAGGCCTAAGTGTGGTTATTCCTCAGAGACTGCAGTGAACACTGCAGACAACTGTTCACTAGCTGTGAAAGGCCCCTTTGTGTACATCTATAGTGTTTGCAACCAATGTATTGTATACGAATGGAAGAGCGTCACACTAATAGATTTGAGTTTTTTGAAATAGAATGGAGCAGCACCAATTAGAGAAAAATGTCAAGGATGAGGGAGTGACACACGCTCAGCAGACTACAACCAGCAGTGGTGAAGAACTAACTGTAGCGTGATCTGCACTCAAAAAATGAAAACCTCACAGACTACAGTGAACACTGCACACAACTGTTCACTAGCTGTGAAAGGCTCCTTTGTGTACTTCTATAGTGTTTGCAACCAATGTATTGTATACGGATGGAAGCGCGTCACACTAATAGATTTGAGTTTTTTGAAATAGAATGGAGCAGCACTAATTAGAGAAAAATGTCAAGGATGAGGGAGTGACACACGCTCAGCAGACTACAACCAGCAGTGGTGAAGAACTAACTGTAGCATGATCTGCACTCAAAAAATGAAAACCTCACAGACTACAGTGAACACTGCACACAACTGTTCACTAGCTGTGAAAGGCTCCTTTGTGTACTTCTATAGTGTTTGCAACCAATGTATTGTATACGGATGGAAGCGCGTCACACTAATAGATTTGAGTTTTTTGAAATAGAATGGAGCAGCACCAATTAGAGAAAAATGTCAAGGATGAGGCAGTGACACACGCTCAGCAGACTACAACCAGCAGTGGTTGAAGAACTAAGTGTAGCGTGATCTGCACTCAAAAAATGAAAACCTCACAGACTACAGTGAACACTGCACACAACTGTTCACTAGCTGTGAAAGGCTCCTTTGTGTACTTCTATAGTGTTTGAAACCAATGTATTGTATACGGATGGAAGAGCTTCACACTAATAGATTTGAGCTTTTTGAAATAGAATGGAGCAGCACCAATTAGAGAAAATGTCAAGGATGAGGCAGTGACACACGCTCAGCAGATAACAACTAGCAGTGGTTGAAGAACTAACTGTAGCGTGATCTGCACTCAAAAAATGAAAACCTCACAGACTACAGTGAACACTGCACACAACTGTTCACTAGCTGTGAAAGGCTCCTTTGTGTACTTCTATAGTGTTTGCAACCAATGTATTGTATACGGATGGAAGTGCGTCACACTAATAGATTTGAGTTTTTTGAAATAGAATGGAGCAACACCAATTAGAGAAAAATGTCAAGGATGAGGCAGGGACACACGCTCAGCAGACTACAACCAGCAGTGGTTGAAGAACTAACTGGAGCGTGATCTGCACTCAAAAAATGAAAAACTCACAGACTACAGTGAACACTGCACACAACTGTTCACTAGCTGTGAAAGGCTCCTTTGTGTACTTCTATAGTGTTTGAAACCAATGTATTGTATACGGATGGAAGCGCGTCACACTAATAGATTTGAGTTTTTTGAAATAGAATGGAGCAGCACCAATTAGAGAAAAATGTCAAGGATGAGGCAGTGACACACGCTCAGCAGATAACAACTAGCAGTGGTTGAAGAACTAACTGTAGCGTGATCTGCACTCAAAAAATGAAAACCTCACAGACTACAGTGAACACTGCACACAACTGTTCACTAGCTGTGAAAGGCTCCTTTGTGTACTTCTATAGTGTTTGCAACCAATGTATTGTATACGGATGGAAGTGCGTCACACTAATAGATTTGAGTTTTTTGAAATAGAATGGAGCAACACCAATTAGAGAAAAATGTCAAGGATGAGGCAGGGACACACGCTCAGCAGACTACAACCAGCAGTGGTTGAAGAACTAACTGGAGCGTGATCTGCACTCAAAAAATGAAAAACTCACAGACTACAGTGAACACTGCACACAACTGTTCAGTAGCTGTGAAAGGCCCCTTTGTGTACTTCTATAGTGTTTGCAACCAATGTATTGGATACGGATGGAAGCGCGTCACACTAATAGATTTGAGTTATTTGTAATAGAATGGAGCAGCACCAATTAGAGAAAAATGTCAAGGATGAGGCAGTGACACACGCTCAGCAGACTACAACCAGCAGTGGTTGAAGAACTAACTGGAGCGTGATCTGCAATCCAAAAATGAAAACCTCAGACTACAGTGAACACTGCACACAACTGTTCACTAGCTGTGAAAGGCCCCTTTGTGTACTTCTATAGTGTTTGCAACCAATGTATTGGATACGGATGGAAGCACGTCACACTAATAGATCACTGTTAATTTCAATTGAATGGAGCAGCACCAATTCCACCAAATAAAAAAAAAAAGAGTCAGTGAGTGACACGTGCAGATGACTACAAACAGCGTTGGAGCAGAGCAAACTGCAGCGTCACCGGCACTCACACACACACCTTGCACAGAGCTGTGAAAACAACACTGCAAGGAAAAAGGATGATTTACACAGCGGTTTCTCAAATAGCCTGCCTACAGAACAATTCACAAAAACGCTATCTGTAACTGTCCCTCAGAGTCAGCAGAGCAGCGTTCTGTCCCTAACTGAATTCACAGCACAGTGACGCTAAAATGGCGGCGGTGCCTTTTATAGTGCATTCTGACATCATTTCAGCATCCAATCACAGCCATGCCATTAGTTAACATGACCGCAGCATTAAGGATGTGCCCACACTTCGTAGGATTCCTCATTGGCTGACTAAAATCACAATGCCTCTCAAAGAATTATGGGAACTTCCGATTCCGGTATACGATATAGGAACAATATCGGAACTAAGTATCGGAATTCCGATACAGCGAATATCGGCCGATACCCGATACTTGCGGTATCGGAATGCTCAACACTAGTGCTAACCCAAATACTTGTACCAATGTTGTTGCTGATGTTTCCACCTGGGTTTCCTGTTGGTCATCGCCCTGAGTTTTTGATTGGCTCCATCCTGATTGAACACCCTATTTAAACCTGTCCTTGCTCTCCTTTCCTTGCGTGATTATTGAGCTACCAGCCTCCAGTCAGTTTCCTTCCACCTGTATCTTCTTCCAACTACATTGCTGCTCCTGATATCGTCCTCTGGCTTCCCTGACTATGATTCCTGCTTATTCCTTTAAACGACATTGCTGCTCCTGGTAACAACCCCGGACTTTCCTGACTACGATTCTTGCTTATTCCTTCAAACTACATTGCTTTTCCTGTGTACCAACTCCTTGAATATCCCTGACTACGCTACCTACCGATGCTGTGGTTGCAATATCACTACTCCAAACCAGGTCAGTCCATAAGAGAGATGCTTAAAGGGAACCTGTCACTTCAGAAAATGTTATTTAGCTACACATAAATTGTTACAATGCTGCCTGGCTACCTTACTGAAAGTGCGGTTACCAGGAGAATTGTCAGTCATGTTGGTGTCTACAGTCATGGCCAAAAGTTTTGAGAATGACACAAATATTATATTTTCACATGATCTGCTGCCCTCTGGTTTTTATGTGTGTTTGACAGATGTTTTTATCACAGACAGAAATATAATAATTGCAAACATATGAGTAACAAAAGCTTATATTGACAGTTAGAATGAGTTAATGCAGCAAGTCAATATTTGCAGTGTTGACCATTCTTCTTCAGGACCTCTGCAATTCTCCCTGGCATGCTCTCAATCAACTTCTGGACCAAATCCTGACTGATAGCAGTCCATTCTTTCACAATCAATGCTTTCATTTTGTCAGAATTTTTAGGTTTTTGTTTGTCCACCCTTCTCTTGATGATTGACCACAAGTTCTCAATGGGATTAAGATCTGGGAGTTTCCAGGCCATGGACCCAAAATCTCTAAGTTTTGTTCCCTGAGCCATTTAGTTATCACCTTTGCTTTATGGCAAGGTGCTCCATCATGCTGGAAAAGGCATTGTTGATCGCCAAACTGCTCTTGGAGGGTTGGGAGAAGTTGCTCTTGGAGGACATTCTGGTACCATTCTTTATTCATGGCTGTGTTTTTAGGCAAGACTGTGAGAGAGGCGATTCCCTTGGCTGAAAAGCAACCCCACACATGAATGGTTTCAGGATGCTTAACAGTTGGCATGAGACAAGACTGGTGGTAGCGCTCACCTTGTCTTCTCCCAATGAGGCGTTTTCCTGATGTCCCAAACAATCGAAAAGAGGATTCATGAGAGAAAATAACTTTACCCCAGTCCTCAGCAGTCCACTGCCTGTACCTTTTGCAGAATATCAGTCTGTCCATGATGTTTTTTCTGGAGAGAAGTGGCTTCTTTGCTGCCCTCCTTGAGACCAGGCCTTGCTCCAAGAGTCTCCGCCTCACATTGCGTGCAGATGCACTCACACCTGCCTGCTGCCATTCCTGAGCAAGCTCTGCACTGCTAGTAGCCCGATCCCGCAGCTGAAACACTTTTAAGAGACGGTCCTGGCGCTTGCTGGTCTTTCTTGGGCGCCCTGGAGCCTTTTTGGCAACAATGGAACCTCTCTCCTTGAAGTTCTTGATGATGCGATAGATTGTTGACTGAGGTGCAATCTTTCTAGCTGCGATACTCTTCCCTGTTAGGCCTTTCTTGTGCATTGCAATGATGACTGCACATGTTTCTTTAGAGATAACCATGGTTAACAGAAGAGAAACAATGATGCCAAGTACCAGCCTCCTTTTAAAGTGTCCAGTGGTGTCATTCTTACTTAATCATGACAGATTGATCTCCAGCCATGTCCTCATCAACACCCACACCTGTGTTAATGGAGCAATCACTGAAAAGAGGTTAGCTGGTCCTTTTAAGGCAGGGCTGCAATGATGTTGAAATGTGTTTTTGGGGATAAAGTTCATTTTCTAGCCAAATATTGACTTTGCAAGTAATTGCTGTTAAGCTGATCACTCTTTATAACATTCTGGAGTATATGCAAATTGCCATTAGAAAAAGTTAAGCAGTAGACTTTGTAAAAATTAATATTTGTGTCATTCTCAAAACTTTTGTCCATGACTGTAAGGAGTAGCTACAGTCACCACTCACAGCACAGCTCACTATAATGTAACTGGCAGCTGTAAGTAAGCAAACCCTGTCACTTTGACAGCTCACTCTGCACAGATGTGCTGTACAACAGTCTGTCGGGGCATAATTACAGCCACAGCTTACATTATAGTCAATTTTCTGTGAGTGGTGACTGTATTTGCCTTCTGCACCCCCCTCATGACTGAAAGCTGGGGGAAATAAGTTAATTTTCTCCATGTAGCCGCACTTTCAGTATGGCATCAAGGCAGCATTCTAAGCTATTTACCTGCAGATTAACCCTTACCTCCGGTTAAGTAGCATTTTCTGAGGTTTAATCCTAGAAATATATGGGGTAATAGCGTATTGTTATATCTTTTCGATTTTTTAAAAGTTGTAAGTACAGAAAGTTTCCTTCTATTAAATCTTGTATGAATTGAAAAAAAATGTTAGTTTCTGTATTTGCTGTGTAATTCTCTACTTCTTTTTCACTCCACTCCTCTACTTCTTTTTCACTCCACTCCTACATTCTGTTAAAGAAAACATTACAAAATTGCACAAAAACTGCATATTATTATTTGGAGCAAAATGTCATGGTCCTCCATGATAATGCACACTTATGGCATCTGAATTAAATGGATTCATGTAGTTTGGGATTGTTGAGGTTTACTTTGGTGTAACTTTGACAGTTTTGATGCCATTTACCTAACTAAAAAGATTTTTTTAAATTTCTCTGCTAATTCTATTTCCCTCACTGAGATTGCTTCATAATATCACTTGCCTTAAAAGTAAACCCTTTCATATTTTGGAAAGTGAATATGCTTATCATTTATTGCGCAGTGATTCACATGGACAGGACAACCACTGCTCCTTATTATATGGATTTTCACTTTCAAGGACACTAGAAGTCTACAGGGCATGCACTGGGCAAGACTCTTCCTACGGATTGTTCATCAGCCTGAAACCTGCACTTTATAGTTTTACAGCTGTAAGAGATTTTCACACGCTATAAATATTTCAGCAACCTGTATTTCACTTGAGTAAAAAGCACAAGAACATTAAAGAACCATAAAATATAAATCAAAAGAAATTGCAGAGAAAGAATTTTCTTTAGGATTTTTGCCCTAGCATAGTAAGGGAGCATACCCAAGCTGAATAGTGGAGTAATTGAAGAATAGAAAAATCTGTCATTATAGGATGGTGTGTTACTTAGTGTTGAGCGATACTGCTCAATTTTCTAAAAATATCGGATCGGAATGGTATCGCCGATATCACTAAATATCGTCGATATCCGATTCTGATACCGGAAGTCCCATGTAAGTCTATGGGAACAAAATATCGCAACAAAAAAAACCCCTTTCTTTCGTTGTAAACACAAAATATACACACATAGAATACATATATATATATATACATGTCATTGTGACATATATATATACATATATTTATAGTTTATACACTTCTACATAGTAAAATAGACTCTGATTCAATTGCCGGGTAAAGCCGTGACATACCCCATAGAAGTCGACGGGCTCGGTGCCGAGTACCCCAAAAACCTCTGGCTCTGTGCGACTCAACTTGGGCGTCACGAACAGGATTCTGTAGCTCGCTATAAGCGAGTCCTGTGTGCCTGAATTGAACTGGTTTTGTGCTTGAGAATTGCTAAAATCATCAGAGAATGTATTTGCCATTTTTCTGCCACATCTGCGTCACGACGAGGCACTGGTGAAGAAGAAGGGCGTGCTCTTCATGGGTGTACACTCACTCAGTGACGCGAAAACGATGGCTCTAAATGGTACTGCAATGTAAGATCGTGCCCCACAGCTCTTCAGTTCCGCCTCCTCATCCTCCTCAGTGGGCGGAAACTAACACGAAGGTCCCGCCTCTCTACAAAAGAGGGGCCCTCTCCAGATGCTAATGACACATGTGACTTGGCAGAGATGGCTAATGGACACGAGCAGAAGTGTGAAGGGATGGAGCAGTCAGAGCTCTCCCCCCACGGAAGCGACCCGATCGCCACGGAACCACCGTTGGGCACCCGGCCTGGAAACCCTCCTACGCTGCAAGAAGCGGAGGATACCCTAAGAGGCCTGGCCCGGCACCGGGAGGAGGTCGCCAGGATGGAAGCGAGCTGGCGTGCCCTAAAAATAAACTTGGAGCGGCGCCAATCCCTCTTACCTGAAGTGTCTGTACCGGAAGGTGAGGCACCCGTTCTAGTAGAGGAGCCCTTGCAATGTGATCCGGTTGACGTTGTCGCAGTGGAGGCACCCGTTCGTGCAAAAAACGCTGCACCGGCAGCACCCCAGATCCCGCTGTCTGCCCCCATCGCTGAGACAGAAGAAGCGACACCCGTCCTCATGGAGGAGGCCGCGCAGGCACCAGAGCACTACCTGCCTGTACTGGAGCCCCGACTGTCATCTGTTCCAGAGCCGGCTGCTTCCTCCGCAGGTGAGCGCCGCCAGGACTGGGGGGTGCCAGGAGAGCTGCCGCAAACCGGACACTGTAAGCTGGCATTTGATGATGGAGACATGGAGCAGCTGGTGGAGGAGAATTTCAACCGGCGTCAGGAGGAAGAGTGGAGACGTTGGGAGCGGGAAGCAGAGCGACAAAGGGAGCAGAGAGAATCCCAAAAACTTCGCCAACGTCAGCTGGAGAAGGACCGGGCAGATAAGGACCGGATGAGAAAGGATAAAGGAACCCTGTGGGAGCCGCGGCGTAAGGGTGCAGTACGGAGCTTTAAATTGAAAGGTGGTTGGGGCTTCATCCAGGAGCCTGGACTTTATTTAGAAGTTTTTGTGAACCGGCGGGACGTGGAGGCTCACCTACCAGAAGGACCCCCGGGGAGGGACCTGTTGCCAGGAGACTTGGTGACTTACACCCGACACTGGGGTTACAATGGATGGTACGCCCTAAATGTTACCAGGTGCGACCCCTACTCCCCAGAGTGTCAGGAACCTGTGAGACCCTCGGAGCCTTCAGCCTCCCACATCCAGGCCTCTGCAAAAGTGCCCACCCCACGCCGTAAATCTCCCAAGCCTCCCTCAGTGGTCTCCTCAGCAGCCCCAGCTATGGACATGATAACTATAGCTGGCCCGTACCCGGCGCCTGTTAGGCCCCCTGGGGTTCGTTCAGTCCGGGACATAGGGTTCCAGACCCGGAGGGAGATGAAAGAGGTGGCCACACAGACCCAGATAGCGGGTCACGACTTGACTGTACAGGCCACACGACGTCATCAGGTCCTGGTGGTCCTTGGTGCCTCGGATGTTTGGCAAGCATCAGAAGAGTACCAGGTGGTACCTGGAACACCCCTGCCAAAGAATTATAAATAACCCGGACAGGGTCCCTGTATGTAAATAGTTAAATTGTTTATGTACCCGGACGGGTGAATGTTCATAAAAAAGTTTTTTAATTTAATAAAAAAAACAAAACACAGTTTTCATTACTTTTATTACAGTCTCATCCTGCGACGCCATCGATCTCCTGTAAAAAAATGAAAAAAAAAAAAAAAAGTATACCACCTGACCGACGCAGTCCATAGTAACGAGTGTCCCACGACGATCCAGCTCTGCTACATCAGAATGACAGGCAGAGCCTGTCATCCCGGCGCAGCACAGCTGATTACCTGCTTCCCCGGCGGTGACGTCATCGGACTGGTTTACGGCCGGGATTACCCTGCAGTCACTGCAGTTATCGCGAAAAACTTCATGTGA
>JARQOD010000005.1:345808988-345885933 GCA_033576555.1 Oophaga sylvatica
GATAAGACGAAAATATCGAAACGAATTATCGAAAGGCCGATACAGCTAATATCGGCCGATACCCGATATTTGCAGTATCGTATCGCTCAACACTAGTGTTGCTCTCTAAATTGGGAAGTCATATCAAACATACCATTGGAAAGTCAACTTTTGCAAATGCCCTTGAGATTGCTGCTAAATAATAAATTACATGGTATAAATATACAATGAGGAATATTTAGCATTTTTAAGATTGAATACAAATTGTCTGCAACGTACTACATTAGGGTTAGTTAAATTGGATGTAAGTTTTAAATAAAACTTATTTTTGCACGGGTAAAATTAACATCCAGATACTGTATCATTAAAACATGTGAGTGCTATAATACTACTGCAATATTTTTCACCTAGTAGCATCTAGAGACAAAGTCCGACAACAAGTCACACCTGCAAAGAACTGATTTGATGTTTTTGTATATTTTTGTATATATATGTATTTATGTCCCTCTGCAATATATTTGTATGGCTTCCATTTTTGTCCTAATTTAGTGAGATAACTGATAAAATAAAGCTATCTCTATTATGGAGTGTATAGATTTGTAGGTTCCTGTCTGAAACGGCTTCTTAAAAAGGACAATGGTTTCTATTTAAATGTACATCAAATTTAGATAATGTACATTTTAAATGATGTGTCTTTCATTTACAGAAATCTAAAAGATAAAGGTTACCATATACATTAAAATAAATGTCAGCCAAAACTGACAATTTGGGAAGGATTGGCCAACTACCGTATTTAATTTTTATTTATTTTGGATTTCAATGTGTCTAACCCTTTGTTCTTTTGGTAGATAATCCATTGTCAGAGAAGTCAAGCAGATTCTATATTCCTTTTTTGGGAACACATGCACAACTGGCTGAAGTAAGGGGGTGTACCTGAAAGAATGGCTGTCTAAAGATGTATAGCCACCTTTAAGATGATTTACAAAATTCATATTTTTGTCCACTTTGTATTAATAAGATCAATGTTAATCTATATTGATGTGGGAAAATGGCCAATTTATCGGACTAAAATCTAGCTCAATAGCCAGAAAACTGATCTGATGGGTCAAAAACCTGATTAAATCAATTCACCAATGCCACCATGATTACAGTTTGAATACACCAAATAATTATCCTATGTTTCAGTAGCTGTGAAGTAGAAAATATATAGAAACACTGGAAAAAAGTCTTTACAAAAGTACAGGGTATGAATGGTTAAAAAAGTATAAAGCTTATTAGGCACATTAAAAACAATATCTAAAAAAGAGAGAGCACCACAGGTTACAGGAAAAAAAGTGGGTACGCCCAGACAATGTATAACATGAACAAGTACTCAAAAATTATTAGTATGACATATTTGCATGGAACCTTAATCCATACAGTATGTAATAATCCCAAGGGAGAGGATAAGTATAATCATGAAAAAAAGTTCAATTAATGTTGCCATTATGAAAAATATTTAGAGTTGAGAGTCCTCAGGGTTGATACCTATTATGGCTAACTGAAAAGATGGTAACAAATTCCAAGCTTTCGAGACTACTCAGGTCTCTTCATCAGGCTAAACTAATACAAAATCTGAAGAATCACATATTTATACACCACACAGCACAGAAAAAATGCAATAGGTAAGACAAGTGACGTAAAGCAGAACTGTCATTATGGGAGATAGAGATGAACATAAATATTGGAACAGTTCATAGATAAGGAGTGTGAAATTTTTATTGCCCTCTGATTGGGTCTGGTAATGTTTTGTGATGTTTTCACAGGGTCTTTGGAGTAAATTCCTTAATTGATGTAAAAAGTCATGAATTAAGGAATTTACTCCAAAAACCCTGTGAAAACATCACAAAACATTACCAGACCCCAATCAGAGGGCAATAAAACTTTCACACTCCTTATCTATGAACTGTTCCAATATTTATGTTCATCTCTATGTCCCATAATGACAGTTCTGCTTCACGTCACTTGTCTTACCTATTGCATTTTTCTGTGCTGTGTTATGCATAAATATGTGATTCTTCAGATTTTGTATTAGTTTAGTCTGATGAAGAGACCTGAGTAGTCTCAAAAGCTTGCAATTTGTTACCATCTTTTCAGTTAGCCATTAAAAGGTATCAACCACTGAGGACTCTCAACTCTAAATATTTTTCTATCTACTGGCTAACACGGTACGAAGATATACATCTTTACTGTTGCCATTATGCACATATCAGGGGGTTGCACATGGAATATGAAAGATATAAAGCAACAAATTATAGGTGTGTTCATATAGAGCTGGCAGCTTCAGATCAGAGCCAAAATAAAGCCGTAGAGTGCAAAGTTGCCATGTGTTAAAAAGGTATTAATAAGATGTGAGGCTGTCAGCTCGGCAAGCAAATGCAGAACATACAAACAGTTTCAAACAGTTAATGAGTACATGGTGTTAGGTACTGTACCTCAAAGATGGCGACTGGGGACCCACCACACCCGACGCGCGTTTCACAATGAAATGCTTCCTCCAGGGGTCTTTTTTGGAACACATGCACACCTGCACAAATTAAGGGGGAGTAGCTGAAAGAATAGCTGTGTACCTTTAAGATGATTTACGAAATTCATATTTTTGTCCATTTTGTATTAATAAGATCAATGTAAATCTATATTGATGTGGGGAAAATGGCCAATTTATCTGACTGAAAACTAGCTCAATAGCCAGAAAACTGATCTGATGGCTCAAAAACCTGATTAACTCAATTCACAAATGATACTCTGATTGCAGTTTGTAAAGAACATCTAAGATCAGAGATCTAAGTGACGAAGAAGATGACAATGGGTTCTTCCCAAGCTAAATATCTGAGGTTTTTAACAGCCAAATACCGTAGTTTAAAGCACAACGTTTGCTCATTCTGTTTCCATTTTCTGACTTTAACAAAAAAGCTTCTGACAAATTTGAAAAGAGTGAGAAAATATTAATATGGTCATGTAGTACTTTTTGAAAACCGTGGATTGAGCTTTGATGCTCATTGCTCAGTAATTGCTCATTAAAAGTAGGAATCGCTTAGATGTCAAATTAATCTTTATTTTAAAGTCCTAGATCTCTTTTGGCAACCCCATTGCTCAAGAAATAAATGAGCAAAATCACCGGCAACAATGAATCACTATATCCCAAATGCTACTAACAGCAACATATACTATGACAAAGTGCTAGATCATTTAGACACTGGGGCTTTTGCCATTCTGTCTGAATTTTCAGGATTTTGCAAATGCACTTGCGATGTTCAAAGAGAATGTGCAGGCATTCAGGTTCCTATTCTTCTATTGTCTCTGAAGACAATATTGTCACTGAAGAAGCAGTTACTGGTTGCAAAGCATCAAGCTTCATTTTTTTGGTTATTAATGTGTAAAATATTATAATATGCATGTTAAAAAGGACTGGTTATTTGGGTCTTCATCTTGCAACCTGCTGACTGCCTATGCTGTGACGATAAACGTGGAGGACCCACCACATGAGGATGAGCCTTTCTCCATTTTGGATCTTGTACAGTATGTGCATCCACATTCTTTATACATTTTGACTATACTAGTAGTACACTGTCAGCAAAAGTGTATCTCTTTCTTTTTTGTTTCTCTTACTAAGTTATACTGGCAAATTGGATTGTCAGGACCCTTTGCGATGTGGGTATATAGAATCCGCACAAATACCCCACCCCTGCTGTAACTTGACAGGCTCTCATTATAATTCTATGGTGTTTAACATGACGCCATTTTAGATGAATGACATAACAGGGGAGTAACCTTAGCCATAGGCATGAGTCACATATGTGTATAACACGGCCGAGTGCAATTCGATGTTTTATCGGATAGCACTCGGCTATATGTTACTCTATGGGGCAGCTCAGATCTGAGAATATTTTCTCATGGCGATTTGGCATGAGAGAAGAATCACAGCATACTATGATTGACACCCATACAACTCACTTTCACCCATACAAGTCTATGGGTGCATGTGAAATATAGGACTGCACTCGTATGTCATCCCAGTGCATTCCAATATACCCCGAGTTAGGCAACGGAGGAAATGGAGAAATTACTCTCTCTGTCTGATCTGCACCTGTGCTGCGATTCATATGAGAGGATTGAAGCACGGAGCACAGATACTCGGCTCACGCTTGCAGCAGAGCAAAAACCGAGTGTCATTAGCGTATGGCATCCGATGTTCTTCCATTGGAAGCCATACGCTTCTGTGATTCCAGCCTTAGACTTGTAATCCCTATGCACACAACACTTTGTTAGGTGGAAAAATATGTAGTACAAAAACCAAACAGAATTCATCTTATAATTTTTTTTATGGAACATATGTAGAATTGCTGCATCCATGAAAGTCTAATCTAGCAAAGTATGAAAGAATTAACCCAATTGGCAAACGCCGTAAAAAGAAAAAAAAATAAAACTCCAGAATAGCTGTTTTTTTTCGGTTTCCTCAACTCCACCAAAAATGCTGAAGTGATCAAAGTGAAATATCTACCCCAAAAATTGTATCAATGAAAAAAAAACATGCCCTCTCACAGCTTTGTTAGAATGAAAATATTGTGAGTGTTAGTGCCAAAAACATTTTTTTTTCTTTTACAAACTTCTGATTCTTTTTTTAACCAATGAAATGAAAAAAGCAAAAACCTATACATATTTAGTAATACAAAATTGTATTGACCTGGGGTCATATTGAAAAGTCATTGTTAACCCCTTTCCCCCAAGGGTGGTTTGCACGTTAATGCCTGGCCAATTTTTACAATTCTGATCACTGTCTCTTTATGAGGTAATAACTCTGGAATGCGATTCTGAGACTGTTTTCTCATGACCTATTGTACTTCACGTTAGTGGTAAAATTTCTTCGATACAACTTGCGTTTATTTTTAAAAAAATGGTAATATGGCGAAAATTTGGAAAATTTAGCAATTTTCAAACTTTGAATATTTATTCCCTTAAACCAGAGAACTATGTCACACAAAATAGTTAATAAATAGCATTTCCCAAATGTCTACTTTATATCAGCACAATTTTGGAACCAAAATTTTTTTTGTTAGGAAGTTATAAGGGTTAAAAGTTGACCAGCGATTTCTCATTTTTACAACAAAATTTACAAAGCCATTTTTTTTTAGAGACCACCTCACATTTGAAGTCACTTTGGCAGAAAATACACAAAAGTGACACCATTCTAAAAACTGCACCCCTCAAGGTACTCAAAACCACATTCAAGAAGTTTATTAACCCTTCAGGTGTTTCACAGGAGCTGAAGCAACATGGAAGTAAAAAATGAACATTTAACTTTTTAGTCACAAAAATGATATTTACAACCTTTTTTTTTATTTTCACAAGGGTAAAAGGAGAAAATGGACAGATTTAGTTGTTGTGCAATTTCTCCTGAGTATGCCGATACCACATATGTGGGGGAAAACCACTGTTTGGGCACACGGCAGGGCTCATAAGGGAAGAAGCGCCGTTTGACTTTTTCAAACCAAAATTGGCTGGAATTGACATTGGACACCATGCCGCGTTTGGAGAGCCCCTGATCTGCCTAAACAGTGGAAATCCTCCGCAAGTTACACCATTTTGGAAACTAAACCCCCTAATGAACTTATCTAGATATGTTGTGAGCACTTTGAACCCCCAAGTGTTTCACTAAAGTTTATAATGCCTGGGTGTGAAAAAAAATTTTTTCCACAAAAAATATTTTTTAGTCCCCAATTTTGATTTTTCCCAAGGAAATTGGATTCTAAAAGTTGTTGTCCAATTTGTCCTGAGTACGTTGATACCCCGTATGTGGGGGGGAGAAATGTTTGGGCGCACGGCAGGGCTTGGAAAGGAAGTAATGACGTTTTGGAATGCTGACGTTGATGGGTGTCATGTTCCGTTTGCAGAGCCCCAGATGTGCCTAAACAGTGGAAACCCCCCACAAGTGACCACATTTGTGAAACTAGACCCCATAAGGAAGTTATCTAGATCTGTGGTGAGCACTTTGAACCCCCAAGTGCTTCACACAAGTTTATAATGCCCGGGCATCAAAATAAAATATCCTATTTTTTTCCCACAAAAATGATCTTTTAGTCTCCAATTTTTTATTTTCCCAAGGGTAACAGGAGAAATTGGACCCCAAAACTTGTTGTCCAATTTGTCCTGAGTATGCTGATATCCCAAATTTGGGAGAAAACTACAGTATGGGCACACGTCGGGCTCAGAAGGGAAGTAGTGATGTTTTGGATTGCAGACTGTGATGGAATGGTCTGCAGGCGTCATGTCGTGTTTGGAGAGCCCCTGATGTGCCTAAACAGTGGAAACCTCCCACAAGTGACACAATTTTTGGAAAATAGACCCCCAAGGAACTTATTTAGATGTGTGGTGAGCACGTTGAACCCCCAAGTGCTTCACAGAAGTTTATAACGTACAGCCATAAAAATAAAAAAATCTTTTTTTTTTTTTACAAAAATGATTTTTTTTGCCCCCAATATTTTATTTTCACAAGGGTAACAGGAGTAATTGAACTCTAAAAGTTGTTGTCCAATTTGTCCTGAGTATGCTGATACCCTATATGTGGGAGAAAACTACTGTATGGGCACATGTTGGGGCTCGGAAGGGAAGTATTGACGTTTTGGATTGCAGACTTTGATGGAATGGTCTGAGGGCATCATGTCACGTTTGGAGAGCCCCTGATGTGCATAAACAGTGGAAACCCCCACAAGTGACCCCATTTTGGAAACTAGACCACCCAAGGAACTTATTTAGATGTGTGGGTAGAACTTTGAACCCACAAGTGCTTCACAGAAGTTTATAACGTAGAGCCATAAAAATAAAAAATCATAATTTTTTTCCACAAAAATGATATTTTCGCCCCCAATTTTTTATTTTTTAAAGGGTAATAGAAGAAATTGGACCCCAAGAGTTATTGTGCAATTTGTCCTGAGTACGCTGATACCCTATATGTGGGGGTAAACTACTGTTTGGGCGCCTGGCAGAAAAAAGAAGGGAAGGAGCACAGTTTGACTTTTTCAACGCAGAATTGGCTGGAATTGAGATCAGACACCATGTCACATTTGGAGAGCCCCTGATGTGCCTAAACAGTCGAAACCCCCCAATTTTAACTCCAACCCTAACCCCAACACACCCCTAACCCTAAACCCAACCCTAACCACAAACCTAACCCTCACACACCCCTAACCCTAATCCCAACCCTAACCCTAATTCTAACTTTAGCCCCAATCCTAACCCTAACTTTAGCCCCAACCCTAACCCTAACCCTAATGGGAAAATGAAAATAAATACATGTTTTTAATTTTATTATTTTTCCCTAAGTAAGGGGGAGATAAAGGGGAGGTTTGATTTTCTATTTATAGCGGGTTTTTATGTTTGGCAGCTGTCACGTTAAAAGACGCTTTTTATTGCAAAAAATAGTTTTTGCATCACCACATTTTGAGAGCTATAATTTTTGCATATTTTGGCCCGCAGAGTCATGTGAGGTCTTATTTTTTGCAGGACGAGTTGACGTTTTTATTGGTACTATTTTTGGGCATGTGACATTTTTTGATTGCTTTTTATTACTATTTTTGGGAGGTTACAATGAATAAAAACCAGCAATTCATGAATTTCTTTTAGGGGGGGCGCTTATACCGTTCCGTGTGTGGTAAAATTGATAAAGTAGTTTTATTCTTCAGGTCAGTGCAATTACACTGATACCTCATTTATATCTTTTTTTTATGTTTTGGCGCTTTTATATAAAAACAATTTTACATAAAAAATAATTATTTTTGCATTGCTTTATTCTGCGAGCTATAACTTTTTCATTTTTTTGCTGATGATGCTGTTTGGCAGCTTGTTTTTTGCAGGACAAGATGACGATTTCAGCGGCACCATGTTTATTTATATCCGTCTTTTTGATCGCGTGTTATTCCACTTTTTGTTTGGCATTATGATGATAAATCATTGTTTTCTGCTTTGTTTTTTTCTAAGGGGTTCACTAAAGGGGTTAACTAGTAGGACAGTTTTAGAGGGCGGGTCATTATGGACGCAGTAATACTAAATATGTGTACTTTTATTGTTTTTTCTTTTTTTTATTTACATAAAGAAATTAATTTATTGGGGAATATTTATTTTTATTTAATGATTTTTTAAAAATTATTTTTACACATGTTTATTTTACTCTTTTCTTTACATTTTTACATTGTCCCAGGGTGGGACATCACTATATAATGTCAGATCGCTGCTCTGACAGTTTGCTTAGCACTCTGTCAGACCAGCGATCTGACAGGCACTGCAGGAGGCTTTCTCAGTGCCTGCTGTCAGCAGGCACTGAGAAGCCACCTCCCTGCAGGACCTGGAAGGACCCCGTGGCCATTTTGGATCCGAGGACCTGCAGGGAGGAGGCTCTCAGAACAGCGCGATCACATCGCGCTGTTCTGAGGGTCTCAGGGAAGCAAGCAGGGAGCCCCCTCCCTGCGCGATGCTTCCCTATACCGCCGGAACACTGCCGGGTGTCAACTGTGATAATCAGCTGACACCCGGCCATGATCGTCCGCGCTCCCCGATCGCATGTGACGTACTATCCCGTCCATGGTCATACGGGCCCAGGTACCAAGGACGGGATAGTATGTCCGATGTCAGAAAGGGGTTAAATCACATTGAATTCTGTAAGAACAAAACCCTAAAAAAAATGGAAAACTTATTTTTTTTCAAATTTTACTGTGTTTGAATTTTTTTCCCACACCAGTGCAATGAATGTTAAAAAGAATGCTGTCATTAAAAACTACAACTTGTCCTGCAATAAGCAAGCCCTGCTATGTCTATGTTAAATGAAAAATAAAAAATAAAGTTATGGCTTTTGGAGGAATGTGAGAAATAAAACATTGCCAAAATGGAAACTTGCCCAGTTGGGAAGGGCTCCAGAAGTCCTGTTGGCTTTCCAAACAGTACTATTTTAGTAAATATGTGCAAAATACTAGTTACTTCAAATATGCGTTATTCCTACACAGTCTACAGAAGGTTCAGAAAGTATTCAGAGCCCTTTGATTTTTGATTTTTCACTCTTTGTTTCATTGCAGCCATTTGGTAACTGAAAAACAGTTCTTTTTTTTTCTCATTAATGTACACTCTGCACCACATCATAACTGAGAAAAAAACAGAAATGTAGACATTTTTGAAAATTTATTAAAAAAGAAAAACTGAAATATCACATGGACATAAGTATTCAGACCTATTGCTCAGTATTGCGTAGAAGCACCCTTTTGAGCTAGTACAGCCATGAGTCTTTTCGGAATGATTCAACAAGTTTTTCACATCTGGATTTGGGGATCCTCTGCCATTCTTCCTTGCAGATCCCCTCCAGTTCCATCAGGTTGGATGAACGTTGGTGGACAGCCACTTTCAGGTCTCTCCAGAGATGCTCAATTGGGTTTAGGTCAGGGCTCTGGCTGGGCCAGTCAAGAATGGTCACAGAGTTGTTCTGAAGCCACTCCTTTGTTATGTTAGCTGTGTGCTTAGGGTCATTGTCTTGTTGGAAGGTGAACCTTCGACCAAGTCTGAGGTCCAGAGCACTCTGGAAGAGGTTTTCGTCCAAGATATCTCTGTACTTGGCCATATTCATGTTTCCTTCAATTGCAACCAGTTGACCTGTCTCTGCATCTGGAAAACACCCCCATAGCATGATGCTGTCACCACCATGTTTCACTGTTGGGATTGTATTGGGCAGGTAATGAGCAGTGCCTGGTTTTCTCCACACATACCGCTTAGAATTATCACCAAAAAGTTCTATCTTCGTCTCATCAGACCAGAGAATCTTATTTCTCACAGTCTGGGAGTCCTGCATCTTTTTTTCTAGAAAACTCTATGCGGGCTTTCGTATGTCTGGCACTGAGGAGAGGCTTCCATCGGGCCACTCTGCCGTAAAGACCTGACTGTTGGAGGGCTCCAGTGATAGTTGACTTTATGGAACTTTCTCCCAGCTCCCTACTGCATCTGTGGAGCTCAGCAACAGTGATCTTGGGGTTCTTCTTTACCTCTCTCACCAATGCTCTTCTCCGACGATTGTTCTGTTTGGCTGGACTGTCAGGTCTAGGAAAACTTCTGGTGGTCCCAAAGTTCTTCCATTTTAGGATTATGGAGGCCACTGTGCTCTTAGGAACCTTGAGTATTGCAGAAATTATTTTGCAACCTTGTCCAGATCTGTGCCTTGCCACAATTCTGTCTCTGAGCTCCTGGCCAGTTCCTTTGATCTCATGAATCTCATTTGGTCTGACATGCACTGTGAGCTGTGAGGTCTTATATAGACATGTGTGTGCCTTTACAAATCAAGTCCTATCAGTTTAATTAAACACAGCTGGACTCCAATGAAGGAGTAGAACCATCTGAAGGAGGATCACAAGGAAATGGACGGCATGTGACTTAAATATGAGTGTCTGAGCAAAGGGTCTGAATACTTATGACCATGTGATATTTCAGTTTTTCTTTTTTAATAAATTTGCAAAAGTTTCTACATTTCTGTTTTTTATCAGTCAAGATCGGGTGCTGAGTATACATTAATGAGAAAAAAATGATCTTTTTTGCATTTAACAAATGGCTGCAATGAAGCAAAGAGTGAAAAATTTAAAGGGGTCTGAATACTTTCCGAACCCACTGTATTAATTTCAGCGGTGATTGGCTAGTGTCAGAGTCAGTAGGAACTCTTCAAAATTTCTTCCAAGAGAGTTCTAAGAAAAGATGTTCCAAAATTCATATTTAATAATGAACACAAATTTACCAAAACTCTCACAAAAAAATAAAAACAATCTTTTATATTCTTTTCCCTAAAAATGAGTATAAAAGAATTGCTACATCATACAATGCCATATAAAAGTTTGGACACCCTTGATCAAAATTACTATTATTGTAAACAGTTAAGCAAGCTGGAGATGAAATTATCTTTAAAAGGCCTAAAGTTAAAGATGACACTTGTATTTTAGCTAAAATATATATTTCATGTTTTACATTGTAAAAATGACAAAAAGGAAAATGTGCCGAGGAAAAAGTTTGGGCACCCTTCGAGATTTGTATGCTCAGATAACTTTGACCAAATTTCAGACCTTAATTAGCCTCAGGGCCAGACTGGCTATCTGGCAATTCTGGCAAATGCCAGAAGGGCCTGTCTGGTCATGGGCTGCCGTGTCTGCTATGCAGTTAACAGAATTGTTGTTCTCAAGACACCCATACCGTTAAGAGTTGTGACAGACCACAAAGTCGCTGACTCTGTCACTTACCCCAGCAGGTCATGGGTATCATTAGAAATGTTCGTCTTGTAGTTAATCTTGCTTTCCTCCATCCAGAGTAATATATCCCATCTGGTGCTCGGGGACAGCATGAGCCTGTATGATTTCAAATGCCAGGGCTGAATTTCAGCCCCAGTCCGTACCTGATTAGCCTGTTATGGTTATGAATTGTTTACTATCATTGTTAGGAAAGGCCAGGTGATGCAAATTTCCCAGCTTTATAAAAACTCTGCCTCCTCTAACCTTGTGCCAAAAAACAGCACAAGGTTAGAGGAGCTGCCTAGCAATCTGACAATGAAAATGACAGAGACCCACAAAGCAGAAGAGGGTTATAGGAAGTTAGCAAAGCGTTTTCAAGTTGACCTTTCCTCAGTTTGAAATGTAATTTAGTAATGACAGTTAACAGGAACAGTGGAGACCAAGCTAAATTGCAGTGGAGGATTCTAGGATTGTAGTGAGAGGATTCTAGGATTCTAGAGAGGCAAATTAAAAGCGCCGCTCGACTGCAAAAGACCTTCAGAAATATTTAACAGACTCCGGAGTTGTGGTACATTGTTCTATTGTTCAGAGACACCTTCACAAATATGGCCTTCATGGAAGAGTCATCAGAAGAATACCTCTCCTAAGTCCTCACCATAATATTCAGCACCAGAAGTATGCAAAAGAACATCTAAACAAGCCTGATGTATTTTGAAAACATGTCTTGTGGAACAATGAGGTTAAAATAGAACTCTTGAACCACAATGATCAAGGGTATGTGTGGAGAAAAAAAGGCAAAGAATTTCAGGAAAAGAACATCTCGTCAACGATTAAGCATAGGGGTGGATCAATCATGCTTTGGGGTGGTGTTGCAGCCAAAGGCACAGGGAACATATCACAAGTTGAGGGAAGAATGGATTCTATGAAATTTCAGCAAATTTTTGATGCAAATATAACACCATCTGTAAAAATAGCTTACATTGAAAAGAGGATGACTTGTACAAATGGATAATGATAAGTGATGAGAAAGAACTAAAATGCTCGGATGCTTGTTACTCGAACAAATCAATTCCTAATGCTCTGATGCTCATTTTGAGTAACGAGTATAATGAGAGACAATGGGAATTTAGAACATTTTTCTGGCAGACCCTACATGGAGGTCTGAAGGGCAGTGAAAATGGGGAAATGGATGGAAAAAGTGTTGAATGGAATTAAAACAGGATGGGGAAGAACCTTAGAAGCATCTCAGACTCCCAGATCGCTGCTGAGAACAATAATGTCACACTTTTACTCCACTTTAAAGACTGACAATAAAACAGTCAAAATTGAGGAGAAGATGGAGTTTATGGGAAAAAATGTTAAGAAACATTCTTTCCTGTATAATGACTTTAATATAAGGCAAAATTTAAAAAGCATTTAAAAAATTATAACTTAACTAAACCAAATTGAAATATTTATTATATTGTTTATTATAAAATTGGAAATGTCAGTGTAATTTAGGAAAGAAGCAAGAAATGCAAAAAATTAAGTTGAAGAGGGACTCAGATACACTCTATATTAGACATAAAGGAGGGCCTCATACACTTTCTGTTCATATTGTCCTGTAGTGGTACTCCTAAACTCATGAAGCCTATGCACTAACTGCAGACTGCCAAAAATTGCAAGCATGGCCATCCATACACTTTTGAAGGCACCTACTGCAGTGCCTCATTCAAATATTGTGAAAAAGTGTAGTTGTGGTACTTCTACACTCATAAAAGTCTGTGCACACAATGCAAAACCAGAACAAAATTATAAGGAGTGTCAATCATAGACCCTTGAAGGCACCATCTAGAGGGCATCATTCAAATATTAAAGTGTAGTTGTGGTACTTCTACACCCATAAACGCTCTGCACACAGTGCAAAGTCAGAAATCAAATATGAGGCGGGTCATCCATACACCCTTTAATGCACTAACTGGAGTGCCTCATTCAATAATTAAAGTTAAGTTGTGGTACTGCAACCCTTATAAAAGCTCTGCACAGTGCAAAGCTAGGAAAAAAATATAGGGAGGGATATCCATACACCTTTCAAGCCACCAACTTTAGTACCTCATTCAAATAATGTGAGCAAATTGTAGTTGTGGTACTCTTACACTAATATAAGTTCTGTACACAATGCAAAGTCAGAACCAAATCTAAGGAGGGTCAAGCATAAACTTTTGAAGGCACCAACTGTAGGGACTCAGTCAAATATTAAGAAAGTGTAGTTGTGTACTTCTAAATTTATAAAGGCTCTGCACACAGTGGAAAGCCAGAAAAAAATATAAGGATGGTCATCCATACACCCTTGAAGGCACCAACTGGAGTGCCTCATTAAAATATTACAAAAGTATAGTTGTTGTACTTCTACACTCATAAAAGCTCTGCACACTGCGTAAATTCTGCCTGTTACGATCCATTTTTGGATTTCTGGTAGCTGTGGTTCCACTATGTTTTAAATGTAGCTTTTTTTCTTCCAGCCCAGCAGGGATTAATGTCAGTTTCCCTTGCTGCAACTGCAGAGTTGCTAGTTTAGCTGATGTGGGTAGTGACCACTCGCATCATCCTTTAAATAGTCACCTGATGCATCAGCTGACTGTCTGTGATAGAGCATTCTATATTGACCAAGCCTGTAGTAATGAGCTCTCTGGTTTCAGTGGTGTCTCTGCTGGTTTTGTGAGTTTGTGATCCTGGTGCCTTTCTTCTGCTGTGTGGTACTTTGCAGCAGAGAAAGTTGCAAACCTAAGTTTTGTGTTTTTATCTCATCTGTTTCATGTTTGTCACTGTCCCCTGTGTTGTTCTATCTGCATTGGTGAGTCTAGCGCGCTTACCGGCCAGTGCACTAGCCAGGGCAGTGCTAGGTGACAGCGAGTGCTGAGGATCCTGACTTCGGTTGGGGGAAGGACCACTTAGGGCTTTAGGGAAGTGAATGGTCAGGCTCAGGTTTGAGCACTAGGTGATAAGCCCTCATTTCCCTGCAGTAGGGCCTTCCTCTCCCCATTTCCATTCCATTGTGTGCGTGTCATGCCATCCACTGATCGACCCCTGGTGGGATCATGACACTGCCAAAAATTACAAGTGGGGTCAACCATACACACTTGAAGGCATCAACTGTAAAGGGTATGCCACACTAAACGAGATCGCTAACGAGATCGCTAAAACGTCACTATTTAGCGATGTCGTTAGCGACCTCGTTGTGTGTGGCATGTAGGAACGATGTGGCGCCTGCTGTGATGTCGCTGATTGTTCACTAGCGTTCTGGACCGTTTTTTGATCGTTGGCGTCCCGCTGGTGAGCCTATATCGCTGTGTTTGGCACCTTTTGCGAACGACGAGCGACCTCGTTTGTGACGCATATGACAGCGGCGCAGGCGGGACTAGGGTTTTTAGCATCACGGAGTGGATCACAATATCTGTAGGTTCTCTTTAGCATCACGGAGTGGATCGCAATATCTGTAGGTTCTCTTTTGCGTCACAGAGAGGATCGCAGAAGTTGCAACGCAGGCTAGCAGGACGCAGAGAGCAGGAGCCATGCTGGAAATTCCTATGAATCAGAAGCGCTCAGTACATGCTAATGACATCCTAACGACCGCCAAAGTCATTAAAGAGATCGCTGACCGCTGATGTGTCGTTTATGAGATCTCCTGTTTGGCAGCTACTAGCGACCTAAAAGCGATCACACCAACGATCTCGTTAGCTTGCGTCGTTATCGTGATTGCTAACGAGATCGCTAAGTGTGGCAGTACCTTAATACCTCATTGAAATATTGTGAACTAAGTGTAGCTGTGGTATGCCTACACTGATAGCAGCTCTGCACACAATGCAAAGCCTGCCAAAAATTACACGCAGGGTCATCCATATACCCTTGAAAGCACCAGCTAAAGCTTCACTTAATATTAAGAAAGCGTAGTTGTGGTACGTCTATACTTATAAAGGCTTTGCACACAGTGTAAAGCCAGAAAAAAATTATAAGAAGGGTCATTCATACACCTTGAGCTCCAGATAGGAGCGTTATACATGGAGAAGATCGCCTTCTTTGTGCTGTTTGGTATTCCCATTGGTTATTCAGAGCTGAGAACTCAGGTGCCCATTCTGGTCTGGAGACCCCTTGTGGTTCTTCGTTTCTGACAGCTGAGTCCCAAGAGGTGTCTGTTCCCCATATTTCCAGGTTTAGCTATCTTCTCCACCAGGTCTGCTAGTCACCGAATCACTGTGTGCAGGTGTCTCAGAAGAAAGGGAAGCGAAGCGGAAGCAATGTCCCCACCCAGCCCATACGATTGTACCAATGATCTGCCACCAGGAACCTCCCTGCCTTGTGAACATGTTGTTTTGGAGACCGGCTGAAGACAGGACCAGAGGAAGTATCTTTAGTCTCTAGGGGGTTGATTGCATCTCGCATCAAAATCAGCAATGCAAGTCTATGGGTCCATTGAAAACATACCATTTAGATGCAGATACGATCTTTCATTACACTATGTAACAAGTTTTAATTTTTTTTGTTTGTCCTTGGATAACAATGGTGTTTTCCCAATCACTTATGACTAAAGTGAAAAGTTTGCTTTTGTAGTCAGGACATTGAGAATTTTAAATCTGATTCGTCGAACATTAGCAAAACGCGCAACGTTGTGTAGACCGTGAGAAGCTTCCAGAAATGTGAGAACTGTTAATAAAGTTGTATAAATACAGGATCCAAGACATTGTAAGTATCCGGCGGATGCATTTTGCTACATTTGCGGTGAATTTATAAAACGCGAGCTAAAAGATACAACGTGGCGGCATCTTCTAAGATGTGTGAGGCCTACAGAGCCTACTTCGGCTTGCCTATAGGGGATCAAGACAAACCATGGGAGCCTCATTTCACATGTGAATACTGCAAGAGATCTCTTGAGGGTAAGATGAACAATTGTTGATAGCTAAGATATCAAGATTTTAATTTTTTAATTCCTCATTACAGCTTAAAAGAACTGATGTTAAAATAAGTGCAACATTTTTTGTTGCTATAGAAGAACATGTATAATTGTACATCATACGGTCCAATACACTAATATTAGGAAATAATAACGTGAAGTGGGAGCCATTGGCGGACCCACGGAAAGTGCTGATACCACCCCTGCACATCAAGTTAGGTCTGATAAAACAGTTTGTCACAGCTCTCGACAAAGAATCAACAGCCTTCAAGTACCTACAAGATCTCTTTCCTAAGCTGTCTGAGGCAAAGGTAAAAGCTGGTATCTTCGTCAGACCACAAATAAAGCAGATTCTAGAGAACGAAGAATTCATAAAGAAGCTAACTAGAAAAGAGAAAGCAGCTTGAAGCAGCTTTGCTGCAGGGTTGCATGGTTTCCTGGGCAATCACAAGGATGAGAGATATGTGCAACTGGTTCTGACTCTGATAAAGAACTTTGGAAAAATGGGATGCAGGATGTCTCTCAAAGTACACATTTTGGATGCTCATCTTGACAAATTCAAGGAAAACATGGGGGATTACTCAGAAGAGCAAGGTGAGTGCCTTCATCAGTATATAAAAGAATTTGAACGACGTTACCAAGGACAGTATAACGAGAACATGATGTCTATCTCATATCTGTCTGTCTATCTATCTATCTATCTATCTATCTATCTATCTATCTATCTATCTATCTATCTAATCTATCTATCTATCTATCTATCTATATCTATCTTATATGTCTATCCCATATCTATTATCTAATCTATCTATCTATCTATCTATCTATCTATCTATCTATCTATCTATCTATCTATCTATTATCTACTATCTATCTATCTATCTATCTGTCTATTTGTGTGTGTAATGGAGTGTGGGTTGGACAAATGTAAAAGAGGAGGTTGGACAAGAAGTAACATCACACAATCTTTTTTTTGTTAAATAACATGTTAGAGTCTGCGGAACGCACCAAATATAAGATGTGGAGAGGTGCGTTCGCAGCCCGGGGTCCACCGTGCAGGCGGAGCCTGCTGCTAGTAAAATGGCGTAAGAAGCAAACTCTGTTATCCCGCAGAGTCGCCAACATAAACGCCGTAACGCGCTGTGGCAATAAGTGCGAACTCTGTTACTCCACAGAGCCGCTAGAAGGAGAGCCGCAGCGCTATATGGCGATGTGTGCGAACTCACTAAACACAACTGAGTCGCAAAGAAAACACCCTAGGGCGCTGTCTAGCGTTGAAAGCGAACCCTGTTACGTCACAGGGCCGCTGAGAAAAAGTGCTGTGTCCTGTCAGGCTCTCAGGTACACAGTTAAGTGCTAAGCGTACATAAAGCGTGATCATGTGCTAATGTCCTCGCGGGAGTCACCCGCAATCTATGGCGTCTGAACGCCAGACCCTGAATACGGCAATCAAAACTCCTCACCGGTTATGCCGGTAATCTAGGGCATCTAGGACGCCGACCCTGACCAGCTAGCACAGCAAACTCCTCACCGATTAAGTCGGTATTCTAGTGGCTTATTTCAGCCGGGTCCCTAACCACACACACACATGACCACACTGGCGCATAGCATACAATGGTTGATATTAGCGCATGGCGGCCCAGCCATGCTACCCTTTTATAGTAACAGCTACAGGACCTGCCAGAAACAAGGGCCAATGAAGCTTGTTCCAGAACGACAGTAGTCACAGGACCTTCCTGGCAGACCAATAGGAGCTGCTGCAGTACCTGAGCATGTGACCCCTGATCTCCAATGAAAGATCTCACTCAGGGCATGCTCAGAAGGGAAAACGCAGGACTTTGTCCCAAAGACGTCTGCTCCAGCACTGGCTATAATAGCAGATCCAGGAAAGGCAGCAGTAAGTCACTGCACAGTACTGGAGTGGGCAAGACGCTTGGACCGACGTCTCTGCAGAGCAGGCTCCACTGCGGCCGGAGATGAATGGGAGACCGCAGCGGGGCTGGTTCGAGACTCCCCTTGTGCAGCAGCGGGAACTCGAACCCTAACATAACATATCTTTATTTAGCTTACAAAATGCATACAAATCCACATGAAAAAAGCGCATAAAAAACGCATCAAATCCGCATATGCGTTTTCTGCCAAGAGGTGCAGATTCTGTGCAGAAAATTCTGCGGGCAAATCTGCAACGTGTGCACATACCCTCATACTATATACTGTATATATGTACACACATACTATATACAAATATACAGACACACACACTTTATACTGCACATGTACACACAGATACACATATATATGTATACTTACCATGTCCTGGTGTTTCACTTGTGCTGCAAACATCTTCATGCCCTGGCTATGACCTCGCTGTACTGTGAGACGTACCCCCCCTCACTCTCAACCTAACATCCTGACACTACAGGGAGAGAGAGGGGGTGATGTAGGGGGGGATTGGGAAAGACGATCAAGGACTGCAGAAGATGTACAGCGTTTTTCACTGTAAGGAATGCTGTACACTGTCTGTGCACTTCATAAAGGGGCTGCAGATGCAGGGGGCCCCCTTTGTGGGTGTCAGGAGCTGGGACTGGGTGTACGCCCACCGAAGGATACTCTGGTGTCCCGGTTCCCCAGTCCGACCCTGCTTGTATTGATCATTCTCAGGGCTTGGATGCAATTCGTCTTTTTTTGGGGGTCTCCGACCTGGACTGCCCTTTGTGTGAAATGATCCTTGAGCTTATGTCCTTACCCACAACATTTTTGTCTTTAAGGACAGTTCCTATTTGCAAAGGCACGGCACAGCCATGGGCGCGGCCTGTGCGCCCTCGAATGCCAATCTCTTCCTGGGTGCCTGGAAGAGATCTCTCATTGGTGATGGGGGCCCGCCGGCCACTCCCATGTGCTGTGCTGGCATAGATATATCAATGACATTTTCTTGTTGTGGGATGGGACCGTGCTTTAGCTTGAGGACTTTATGGCATATCTTAATGATACATCCAACATTCGGCTTATATACACCTTTGACGACAAGAAAATTGACTTCCTGGACATCTCTCTGTAGGTCGACAGCAATCAGTGTATCCAGACAGATGTCTACAGGAATCCCACTTCTGTCAATTCTTTAATGCATGTTACACCAGCCCACAATCCAGCCACCATTAGGGCCGTCCCGGTGGGTCAGTTCCTTAGAATGAGACGGATTTGCTCCTCTGATGCTAAATTTGAGGCACAAGCATCGGATTTGAAAACTCGGTTTGAGGCCCGCGTGTAGATGCACCAGATATGGGTATGATCGTGCAAGAAAAACACCACGAAACAATCTAATACATACAACCAAAAATCGCAAGAGTGCTGTTGGAGATGGACTGATTCGGTTCATCTCCACTTATAATCATGAGTGGGATGATCTGCATGCTATTCTGGCAAAACACTGGGCTGTTCTAGGGACCAAGCCATCCTTGAAGGTCTTTTTGGGCAGTTCCCCCATCATGAACCCCAGGAGGTCTAAAAACCTAAATGACCTATAAGTCAGGAACCACTACATCCTGGCTCCTAGCAATCCTTTTAGCACAATGGGCCCGATTCTGGACTCATTTTCATGTCCTGCGCTGCTCCACCTTTAACTCTTCAGATGGTTCCAAAAAATTCAAAATTCGTCAATGTATATCTTGTGGCAGCACTAATGTGATTTATTATGCTACCTGTGCTTGCTCCAAGATATAGGTTGGCCTTACCACAAGAGAACTTAGAGTGTGGGTGCATGAGCATGTGCAGGACATTGGCGCGGCCAAGACGATGTCAGACATCTCTGATGTGAAAACAATCCCTCGTCACTTTAAGCTTCATTACGATTGTGACGCAAAATCACTTAGGGTCAGGGGAATCGATGCCCTGCACATGGGTATCAGGGGGGTGATAATAAAAAACTTCTTGCACAAATAGAGACACAGTGGATTGTAACTTGGAAACTACGACCCCTAAGGGTCTGGATGAACCCTTAGTACCGCCCCTTTTTGCAATTGCTATATAATCCTCACTTCTGGTCTTGCCCTTCTGTTCCTTAGCCCTGTACTCCACTAGCCGGGATGTTTCAGTTTTAACCTTTTTTTTTTTTTTGATATTATTCTTGTATTTATTTGTGTTTTCTATTGTATATGTTACCTACACTGACCGTTTGACCCTTGGTGTCTATAACGATCTTCATCTGGCCTCTTCCTGAATGACACCCATATCGATCACATTTTTACTACATCAGCCGTGTATCATAGCCCTATACTCTATATGGACCATCACATCCTTGGCATCTTGATGCCCACAATGATCTTCATTTGGCCTCTTTATGAATGGCACTCCTATCTAGCACGTTATCAACTCATCTACTGTGGTTTCACAGTTCTATATTTTATATGGATCATTATATCTGTTGGCACTAGCAGTTATATATATTTGTGAAATTGTACTGCATATATTGTTCCATGCCGTCAGACATTTATTTCATTTTAAATATGTGCTGTATTATCTATGCATGTGTTGCCATTTGTCCTTGGGGTTATGGGTCTCATTCTTGGATTTTACTGTGGCTGTGCGCATCGCGTTGTTGCCCTCCACGTCCTGTATGCGGTCGGGCGTCTCTATGCCTCTGGTGCACACCTGGTGACTTTTTTCTCCCCGCACGTGCGCTGTGATGCATGATGCTCTGTTCTGCACTTGCAGGACCCGCTGTGCACAATGCGCATGCGCCAAGTACGCCATCGCGATTGGTCGTTCCGTGGCACCAGGATACATCCCCTTGAGAAAGCGGCACTCTGCACCCGCAAAACGTGCGTCGGGGCTCTGTCATCTGGTGTATGGTCAGCCTTCAATTCCGCTGTTAAGCTCTACCTCCCGATACTAGATAATGTTGTGTCACTGGCTGCTGCCGCCTCTTGTGGAAGGTTTTTTTGGGCTTACCTGGTGGTTTATGGCTCTCTTACTCTGAGTACTTGATATGTTTATTTATATCTGACATTTCTACTCTTGTAGGGTTACCTTGGTTCTTTTGCATTTTCTTGATGTTGTACTCTTATGTTACTCATATTTTCTCCTTTTTATATTGTGCTCAATAAAGTGAATTTTTATCTTACCTCACCTGTTACTCCTATTCCTCCTATTTTGATCTCATGAGTTTTGGAGTTGGTGCTTCTCTCTTTAGGGTGGGCCATGATTCATGTCTCCACCCTGTCATATAATATGCAGCTGGGACTTCTGTTATTAACAATTCTACTTGAGTCTATCTTCCTAGGGGTGATCCATAGCAAGGACTTGCTGGAAGATACAGTGCCTTGCGAAAGTATTTGGCCCCCTGTAACTTTTCAATCTTTTCCCACATATCATGCTTCAAACATAAAGCTACCAAATGTAAATTTTTGGTGAAGAATCAACAACAAGTGGGACACAATTGTGAAGTTGAACGAAATTTATTGGTTATTTTAAATTTTTGTGGAAATACAAAAACTGAAAAGTGGGGCGTGCAATATTATTCAGCAACTTTAACTTAATACTTTGTTGCGCCACCTTTTGCTGCGATTACAGCTGCAAGTCGCTTGGGGTATGTCTCTATCAGTTTTGTACATCGAGAGACTGAAATTCTTTCCCATTCTTCCTTGGCAAACAGCTCGCGCTCAGTTAGGTTGGATGGAGATCGTTTGTGAACAGCAGTTTTCAGTTCTTTTCACAGATTCTCGATTGGATTCACGTCTGGACTTTGACTTGCCCATTCTAACACCTGGATACATTTATTTGTGAACCATTCCATTGTAGATTTTGCTTTATGTTTGGGATCATTGTCTTGTTGGAAGACAAATCTCTGTCCCAGTCTCAGGTCTTTTGCAGACTCCAACAAGTTTTCTTCAAGAATGGTCCTGTATTTGGCTTTATTCATCTTCCCATCAATTTTAACCATCTTCCCTGTCCCTGCGGAAGAAAAGCAGGCCCAAACCATGATGCTGCCACCACCATGTTTGACAGTGGGGATGGTGTATTCAGGGTGATGAGCTGTGTTGCCTTTATGCCAAACATATCGTTTGGCATTGTTGCCAAAAAGTTCGATTTTAGTTTCATCTGACCAGAGCAACTTCTTCAACATTTTTAGTGTGTCTCCCAGGTGGCTTGTTGCAAACTTTAAACAACACTTTTTATGGATATCTTTGAGAAATGGCTTTCTTCTTGCCACTCTTCCATAAAGGCCAGATTTGTGCATTGTACGACTGATTGTTGTCCTATGGACAGACTGTCCCACCTCAGCTGTAGATCTCTTCAGTTCATCCAGAGTGATTATGGGCCTCTTGGCTGCATCTCTGATCAGTCTTCTCCTTGTTTGAGATGAAAGTTTAGAGGGACGGCCGGGTCTTGGTAGATTTGCAGTGGTATGATACTCCTTCCATTTCAATATGATCGCTTGCACAGTGCTCCTTGGGATGTTTAAAGTTTTGGAAATCATTTTGTATCGAAATCCTGCTTTAAACTACTCCACAACAGTATCACGGACCTGCCTGTTTTGTTCCTTGGTCTTCATGATGCTCTCTGTGCTTCAAACAGAACCCTGAGACTATCACAGAGCAGGTGAATTTATATGGAGACTTGATTACACACAGGTGGATTATATTTATCTTCATTAGTAGAGTTGAGCGAAACAGGTCGGTCAGATTCATAAGTCGCTGACTTTCGCCAAAGTCGGGTTTCGCAGAGCGAAACCTGACCATATCGTGAAGTCGGCCATGCGTTCGGCAAAACAAGCTCCAAAGTCAGTTTTCCCATAATGCTTGCAGGAGCCTTTTTTCAGCCAATGAGCAAGGACATACACTGTGGGCAACGAGATGACATGGGCAGCTTCTCCACCATCTTAGAGAAGGGCATTGCAGTGATTGTCTTGCTTTGGGGGGCGTCATAGTGTCTATAAAAGCCCTGACCGCCGACCTCCATTTTACTTCTGCCGATCTTAACAGTAGGGAGAGGTTGCTGATGCTGTTTATCAGTAGGGAGAGAGTTAGGGCTAGAAAGAGAAGTTCTTATGTGCTTGTGCTGATAGCAATTGTGCTGTACAGTTAGTGTGCAGTGACAGGGGAGGATTTTCTTGTGTGCAGCAGCGCTGGTTATAAGGCTGCCTGACAGCTGTATTGCTGTGTGTACACTGCTGTACAGACTGCTTTTAACACAGCACTAATACTTTTATTCTTTTTTTCTGCACAATTACAGACCGTTCATTTTTTCCCACACCGTATAGAACTATACGCTCCTCCACACACTACCGTGTACCAGCTGCTATCACGGACAAATACATGCTGACTATCTGTCCGTGACTCCGGAAATATATACGGAGATTTAAATTTTCCCCTACACTGTATACAGCTGTACGCTTCTGATACAGTACCGTTTTTCTGCCTTTTGTATTACGGTCAAATCCATACTGAATGAGCGTCTGTGTGTGACTCCGGAAATATATACGGAGATTTAAATTTTCCCCTTCACCGTATACAGCTGTGCGCTTCTGATACATTACTGTTTTTCTGCTTTTTGTATTACGATCAAATCCATACTGAGTGTCTGTGTGTGACTCCTGAAATATATACAGAGATTTAAATTTTCCACTACACTGTATACAGCTGTATGCTTGTGATACAGTAACGTTTTTCTACTTTTTGTATTACGGTCAAATCCATATTGAGTGAACGCCTGTGTGTGACTCCGGAAAAATATACAGAGATTTAAATTTTCCCCTACACTGTACTCAACTGTACGCTTTTGATACAGTACCATTTTTCTGCCTTTTGTATTACGGTCAAATCCATACTGAATGAGCATCTGTGTGTGACTCCAGAAATATATACGGAGATTTAAATTTTCCCCTTTACCGTATACAGCTGTACGCTTCTGATACAGTACCGTTTTTCTGCTTTTTGTATTACGGTCAAATCCATACTGAGAGAGCGTCTGTGTGTGACTCCGGAAATATATACGGAGATTTAAATATTCCCCTATACTGTATACAGCTGTACACTTCTGATACAGTACCGTTTTTCTGCTTTTTGTATAAAGGTCAAATCCATACTGAGTGAGCGTCTGTGTGTGACTCCGGAAATATATACTGAGATTAAAATTTTCCCCTACACTGTATACAGCTGGTTTTCAATTGTTCTTGGATGGTAGCCCTGATTTAAAAAGGTCTTTCTGAGGCAACCTCAGAACAATTGAAAACCAAATTACAAGAGCCAACAGAATATCAAGGAATCACCTGCTACATTACAAAGCTAAAGAAGAAAATAACCGGGTGCCTCTAGTAGTCACCTACAATCCAAAATCTGGAGGTACTAAGAGGAGCTGCACGGAAATTACAACCTATACTACAAAAAGATGCCTGATTACAATCCATATTTCCTGACCCCCCACTACTGTGTTTTAGGCAGCCCCCAAATCTAAGAAGCATCATTGTCAGAAGCTCCCTGTCCTCCCCAACAGCTGCAGGAACCTTTCCTTGCAACCAGAAAAAATGTAAAACCTGTCCATCTATAATGACCACGGACAAGATAAAGATCCCCAACTCCCATCAGGACTACAAGATGCCAGGTACTTTCAGCTGCATCACATCTAATGTGGTGTACAGTCATGGCCAAAAGTTTTGAGAATGACACAAATATTAATTTTTACAAAGTCTACTGCTTCACTTTTTCTAATGGCAATTTGCATATACTCCAGAATGTTATAAAGAGTGATCAGCTTAACAGCAATTACTTGCAAAGTCAATATTTGGCTAGAAAATGAACTTTATCCCCCAAAACACATTTCAACATCATTGCAGCCCTGCCTTAAAAGGACCAGCTAACCTCTTTTCAGTGATTGCTCCATTAACACAGGTGTGGGTGTTGATGAGGACATGGCTGGAGATCAATCTGTCATGATTAAGTAAGAATGACACCACTGGACACTTTAAAAGGAGGCTGGTGCTTGGCATCATTGTTTCTCTTCTGTTAACCATGGTTATCTCTAAAGAAACACATGCAGTCATCATTGCAATGCACAAAAATGGCCTAACAGGGAAGAGTATCGCAGCTAGAAAGATTGCACTTCAGTCAACAATCTATCGCATCATCAAGAACTTCAAGGAGAGAGGTTCCATTGTTGCCAAAAAGTCTCCAGGGCGCCCAAGAAAGACCAGCAAGCGCCAGGACCATCTCTTAAAAGTGTTTCAGCTGCGGGATCGGGCTACCAGCAGTGCAGAGCTTGCTCAGGAATGGCATCAGGCAGGTGTGAGTTCATCTGCACGCACTGTGAGGCGGAGACTCTTGGAGCAAGGCCTGGTCTCAAGGAGGGCAGCAAAGAAGCCACTTCTCTCCAGAAAAAACATCATGGACAGACTGATATTCTGCAAAAGGTACAGGCAGTGGACTGCTGAGGACTGGGGTAAAGTTATTTTCTCTGATGAATCCCCTTTTCGATTGTTTGGGACATCAGGAAAACGCCTCATTCGGAGAAGACAAGGTGAGCGCTACCACCAGTCTTGTCTCATGCCAACTATTAAGCATCCTGAAACCATTCATGTGTGGGGTTGCTTCTCAGCCAAGGGAATCGGCTCTCTCACAGTCTTGCCTAAAAACACAGCCATGAATAAAGAATGGTACCAGAATGTCCTCCAAGAGCAACTTCTCCCAACCCTCCAAGAGCAGTTTGGCGATCAACAATGCCTTTTCCAGCATGATGGAGCACCTTGCCATAAAGCAAAGGTGATAACTAAATGGCTCAGGGAACAAAACATAGAGATTTTGGGTCCATGGCCTGGAAACTCCCCATATCTTAATCCCATTGAGAACTTGTGGTCAATCATCAAGAGACGGGTGGACAAACAAAAACCTAAAAATTCTGACAAAATGAAAGCATTGATTGTGCAAGAATGGACTGCTATCAGTCAGGATTTGGTCCAGAAGTTGATTGAGAGCATGCCAGGGAGAATTGCAGAGGTCCTGAAGAAGAAAGGTCAACACTGCAAATATTGACTTGCTGCATTAACTAATTCTAACTGTCAATATAAGCTTTTGTTACTCAAATGTTTGCAATTATTATATTTCTGTCTGTGATAAAAACATCTGTCAAACACACATAAAAACAAGAGGGCAGCAGATCATGTGAAAATATAATATTTGTGTCATTCTCAAAACTTTTGGCCATGACTGTACCTAATTATTTGTATGAAATGTCCAACTGGGGGTCTGTATGTGGGGGAGACAGGGCATAAACTGAGAACAAGGATGAATTCTCATCACCACACAATAAAAGAAAAAAGAATGGATCTACCTGTGGCAAAACATTTTGTATGTCTGATCACAGCACTATTGAAATGAAATTACTGGTATTGAAAAGTAATTTCATATGTCAGAGAGACAGGAGAGTCTGTGAATATAAACTCATGATGACCTTTGACACTCTCAGTGCAGGAATGAACGTGTCGCATGGATTTATGTCTTTTTACATCAATTAAGGAATTTTTTCCTAGACCTTGTGGGGGCATCAGAAAACATTACCAGACCCCAATCAGAGGACAATAAAACTTTCACTCCTTATCTATGAACTGATCCAATATTTATGGCCACAATTGTTCATCCCTCTCCCATATTGATAATTCTGCTTCACGTCACTTGTCTTATCTATTGCACTATTCCTGTGTCCTGTTGTGTATAAATATGTGATTCTTCAGATTCTGTATTAGTCTTTACCTGATGAAGAGACCTGGGTAGTCTCGAAAGCTTGCAATTTGTTACCATCTTTTCAGTTAGCCATTAAAAGGTATCAACCACTGAGGACTCTCAATTCTAAATATTTTTCTATCTTCTGGCTAACACGGTACAAAGATATACATCTTTCTGTTTTTCCACAAAAATTTTAAATAATCAGTAAATTTTGCTCAACTTCACAATTGTGTCCCACTTGTTGTTGATTCTTCACCAAAAATTTACATTTGGCATCTTTGTTTGAAGCATGATATGTGGGAAAAGGTTGAAAAGTTCCAGGGGGCCAAATACTTTCGCAAGGCACTGTATAAGGGAAGCATATGAGACAGACCCACTTCTTCTGCATCCACCAGATGATGTGTCTCTTACCTTTCAAAATAAAGTATGGAACCCTAATCATTGCATCCATGTTCCAGAAACTGTGACCCTAAAGGTATTAAAACTAGTCCATTTCCAAGTTAGCAAGACACAAAGGAATAATAAAAAAATAAGAATTTCTGTCTTGTTTCTTTTGGTGGCCCAATTTACAAAAGGATGTTAAACAATATGTATCATCCTGTAGCACCTGTGCTATGTATAAAACTCCCAGCACATCACCAATGGTCTGAAAATTCCATCTCGTCCTTGGAACTCTAAATCTGTGGACTTTACTGTTGTACTACCAGTTTCAAAGGGGAAGAATTCAATCCTAGTAGGGGTAGACTTACTCTCCATAGCAGCACATTTTGTCCCCTGCACTGTTTTGACTTCTACTAAAGAAATGGCTGTTCTTGTAATTCAAAATGTGTTTCGCCTTCATGGGGATCCAGACAGTTGTCTCTGATCATGAAATACAATTTGCATTGTGATTCTGGAAGAATTTTTATGCAGCATTGGACATTGATGTCAGATTATCTTCTGCATTCCTTCACCAACCTAATGGTCTCAATGAACGCACAAATCAAATATTAGAGCAATATCCCATATTCATTTGTTCATCTTCAGGATGACTGGGCTGATTTGCTTATTATGGCAGAATTTTAGTACAAAAATTCTCAAAATCGTTCGACCAAACACCATTTTTCGCAAATTCTGGTTATCATCCAAGTATTCTTCCTAATTTTTCTTGAGCAATGCCTATCCCTGCTGTCATCAACAGAATACAATCCCTGCAATTTGGAAATACTAAAAGACACTTTAAGTATTGCCCAGGAGAAATAAAAGGAAGCAACAGATAAATCTCGCAGACCTCCAAGCTTCCAAATGGGTGATGAAGTATGACTTTCCACCAAAAATTTGAAAATCCATATACCCTCACCAAAACTGGGCCAAAAATGTAGTTAGCACAAAAGCTTTCCACCTTCAACTTCCCAGAACAATGAAGATACATCCAGTGTTCCATGTCTACTTACTAAAGCCGTTTGTTTCAAATCCTTTTTCAGGGCATTGTCTACCTGCTCTTGATCCTATTGAAGTGGATGGGCAAGAACATCATACAGTTTAAAAGGTCCTGGAGTCCCGAGTATACAGAAACAAGTTGCAGTACTTATTAAAGTGGCAAGGGTAAGACCCTGATGATAACTCCTTGGAACCTGTAAAAAATATCAAAGCTCCTCCACTGCTTAAAGAATTTCACCAAAATTACCCACAGAAACCAAGCCATGCATAATTACGGAGGCCGCTGATGAAAAGAGGGAGTAATGTCAGGATTCCTGTTCTCTTTCTGTAGTTTGACCACAAGTAACTTGTTCAACTTGATAATTGTGCTGCAATCCCACTCCTTACCACTGTAGACTGCTCTTGTGTTCTACAATTGCCCTTTACTAAGATGGCAGATTCTGAACCCGTGTAATCCATCCTGTTTCCTGTTTTGGCCTACTTATAGGGAACCTGTTGGCTCATTTTTCCGCAATAAGCTGTGACCACTGCCTTTTGTGGCTTATCTACAGCATTCTATAAAGCTGTAGATAAGCCCCCGATCTAACCTGAAAGAGAAGAAAAACAAGTTATATTATACTCTCCCGGGGGCGGTCCGGTCCGATGGGCATTGCAGGTCTGGATCCGGTGCCTCCCATCTTCATGTGATGACGTCCTCCTCCTTGCTTCGTGTCGCAGCTCCTGCGCAGGCATACTGATCTGCCCTGTTGAGGGCAGAGCAAAGTACTGCAGTGCGCAGGCACTGGACCTCTCTGACCTTTCCCAGCGTCTGCACACTGCAGTACTTTGCTCTGCCCTCAACAGGGCAGATCAGTACGCCTGTGCAGGAGCTGCAACACGAAGCAAAGAGGAGGACGTCATCACATGAAGATGGGAGGTGTCGGACCAGACCGATCCCGGGTGAGTATATTATAACTTGTTTTTCTTCTCTTTCATGTTAGATCGGGGCTTATCTACAGTATTATAGAATGCTATAGATAAGCCCCGAAAGGCAGTGGCCGCAGCTTATTGCGGAAAAACGAGCTGACCAGTTCCCTTTAAAGCCACATGGATCTGTCACTCATTGCTGGAGTATTGTGTCTAGCTGTTAGTCTAGTTCCAGTCTCCAGTTCCTGGAGTAATATCCTTTAAGCAAAAGTGTACCCTCCGCACTCCCCTGCCTGTGGAAGTAATGTCCTTTAAGCCGCTGTGTGTACTCTGCACCCCTGACTGTGGGAGTACTGTCCTTTAACCCCTTCATGACCCAGCCTATTTTGACCTAAATGACCTGGCCATTTTTTGCAATTCTGACCAGTGTCCCTTTATGAGGCTATAACTCAGGAATGCTTCAACGGATCTTAGCGATTCTGAGAATGTTTTTTTCGTGACATTTTGGGCTTCATGATAGTACTAAATTTAGGTCAATAAATTTTGCATTTATTTGTGAAACAAACGGAAATTTGGTGAAAATTTTGAAAATTTAGCAATTTTCAAATTTTGAATTTTTATTCTGTTAAACCAGAGAGTTATGTGACACAAAATAGTTAATAAATAACATTTCCCACATGCCTACTTTACATCAGAACAATTTTGGAAACAAAATTTTTTTTTGTTGGGAAATTATAAGGGTTAAAAGTTGACCAGCGATTTCTCATTTTTACAACAAAATTTACAAAACCATTTTTTTTAAGGGACCACCTCACATTTGAAGTCACTTTAAGGAGTCTATATGGCAGAAAATACCCAAAAGTTACACCATTCTGAAAACTGCACCCCTCAAGCTACTCAAAACTGCATTCAAGAAGATTATTAACCCTTCAGGTGCTTCACAGGAAGTAATGCAATGTGGAAGAAAAAAACGGACATTATAATTTTTCCAACAAAAATTTTCTTTTAGCATCAATTTATTCATTTTCACATGGGTAACAGGATAAAATGGATCCTAAAATTTGTTGGGCAATTTCTCCTGAGTACACCGATACCTCATATGTGGTCATAAACCACTGTTTGGGCGCACGGCAGGGCCCGGAAGGGAAGGAACGCCATTTGACTTTTTGAATGGAAATTTAGCTCCAATCGTTAGCGGACATAATGTCGCATTTGGAGAGCCCCTGTGTGCCTAAACATTGGAGCACCCCCACAAGTGACCCCATTTTGGAAACTATACCCCCCAAGGAACTTACCTAGCTGCATAGTGAGTACTTTGAACCCCAAAGTGCTTCACAAATTGATTCGTAAAAATGAAAAAGTACTTTTTTTTCACAAAAAATTTCTTTCAGCCTCAATTTTTTAATTTTCACATGGGCAACAGGATAAAATGGATCCTAAAATTTGTTGGGCAACTTCTCCTGAGTACAAAGATACCTCATATGTGGTCATAAACCACTGTTTGGGTGCACGGCAGGGCCCGGAAGGGAAGGAGCGCCATTTGACTTTTTGAATGGAAACTCAGCATCAATCGTTAGCGGACACCATGTCGCATTTGGAGAGCCCCTGTGTGCCTAAACATTGGAGCACCCCCACAAGTGACCCCATTTTGGAAACTAGACCCCCCAAGGAACTTATCTAGCTGCATAGTGAGCACTTTTAACCCCAAGGTGCTTCACAAATTGATCCGTAAAAATGAAAAAGCACTTTTTTTTTCACAAAAATTTTCTTTCAGCCCCAATTTTTTCATTTTCACATGGGCAACAGGATAAAATGAATCCTAAAATTTGTTGGCCAACTTCTCCTGAGTACACCGATACCTCATATGTGGTCAAAAACCACTGTTTGGGCGCACGGAAGGGCCCGGAAGGGAAGGAGCGCCATTTGACTTTTTGAATGGAAATTTAGCTCCAATTGTTAGCGGACACCATGTCGCATTTGGAGAGCCACTGTGTGCCTAAACATTGGTGCACCCCCACAAGTGACCCCATTTTGGAAACTAGACCCCCCAAGGAACTTATGTAACTGCATAGTGAGCACTTTTAACCCCCAGGTGCTTCACAAATTGATCCGCAAATATAAAAAAGCACTTTTTTTTTCACAAAAATTTTCTTTCAGCCTCAATTTTTTCATTTTCTCATGGGCAACAGGATAAAGTGAATCCTAAAATTTGTTGGCCAACTTTTCCTGAGTACAACAATACCTCATATGTGGTTATAAACCACTGTTTGGGCGCACGGAAGGGCCCGGAAGGGAAGGAGCGCCATTTGACTTTTTGAATGGAAACTCAGCATCAATCGTTAGCGGACACCATGTCGCATTTGGAGAGCCCCTGTGTGCCTAAACATTGGAGCACCCCCACAAGTGACCCCATTTTGGAAACTAGACCCCCCAAGGAACTTATCTAGCTGCATATTGAGCACTTTTAACCCCAATGTACTTCACAAACTGATCCGTAAAAATGAAAAAGTACTTTTTTTTTCACAAAAATTTTATTTCAGCCTCAATTTTTTCATTTTCACATGGGCAACAGGATAAAATGAATCCTAAAATTTGTTGGGCAACTTCTACTGAGTACACCGTTACCTCATATGTGGTCATAAACCACTGTTTGGGCGCACGGCAGGGCCTGGAAGGGAAGGAGCGCCTCAATCGTTAACAGACACCATTTCGTGTATGGAAGTATGTAGTGTATATCAGGTTGGTGTCTGGAGTAGTGTACGTCAGGTTGGTGTGTGTGGTGTATTATACACCACACACACACACACAAACCTGAGATACACTACAACACACACCAACCTGACGTACACTATACCACACCACACACCAACCAGACGTACTGCTTGTCAGGTTGGTGTAGTGTACGTCAGGTTGGTGTGTGTGGTTTAGTGTATGTCAGGTTTGTGTGTGGTGTAGTGTATGTCAGGTTGGTGAGTGTGGTGTAGTATACACCACACACACACCAACCTGACGTGCACTACAACACACACACCAACCTGACGTACACTACGCCACACACACCAATCTGACACACGTCAGGTTGGTGTGTGTGGTGTAGTGCACGTCAGGTTAGTGTGTGGTATGGTGTAGTATACGTCAGGTTGGTGTGTGTGGTGTAGTATACACCACACACACACACTACAACCTGACATACACTACAACACACACACCAACCTGACGTACACTATACCACAACACACACCAACCTGACATAGTTCTTGTCAGGTTGGTGTGGTGTAGTGTACGTCAGGTTGGTGTGTGTGGTTTAGTGTATGTCAGGTTTGTGTGTGGTGTAATGTATGTCAGGTTGGTGAGTGTGTGTGGTGTAGTATACACCACACACACTCACCAACCTGATGTACACTACAACACTCACACCAACCTGACGTACACTATGCCACATACACCAACCTGACACACTACGTCAGGTTGGTGTGTGTGGCGTAGTGTACGTCAGGTTGGTGTGTGTGTGTACAGGTCCTTCTCAAAAAATTAGCATATAGTGCTAAATTTCATTATTTTTCATAATGTAATGATTACAATTAAACTTTCATATATTTTAGATTCATTACACACCAACTGAAATTTGTCAGGTCTTTTATTGTTTTAATACTGATGATTTTGGCATACAACTCCTGATAACCCAAAAAACCTGTCTCAAAAAATTAACATATTTCAACCGTCCAATAAAATAAAAGTGTTTTTTAAAAACAAACAAAAAAAACATCAAATAATAATGTTCAGTTATGCACTCAATACTTGGTCGGGAATCCTTTTGCAGAAATGACTGCTTCAATGCGGCGTGGCATGGAGGCAATCAGCCTGTGACACTGCTGAGGTGTTATGGAGGCCCAGGATGCTTCGATAGCGGCCTTAAGCTCATACAGAGTGTTGGGTCTTGCGTCTCTCAACTTTCTCTTCACAATATCCCACAGATTCTCTATGGGGTTCAGGTCAGGAGAGTTGGCAGGCCAATTGAGCACAGTAATACCATGGTCAGTAAACCATTTACCAGTGGTTTTGGCACTGTGAGCAGGTGCCAGGTCATGCTGAAAAATGAAATCTTCATCTCCATAAAGCATTTCAGCCAATGGAAGCATGAAGTGCTCCAAAATCTCCTGATAGCTAGCTGCATTGACCCTGCCCTTGATGAAACACAGTGGACCAACACCAGCAGCTGACATGGCACCCCACACCATCACTGACTGTGGGTACTTGACACTGGACTTCAGGCATTTTGGCATTTCCTTCTCCCCAGTCTTCCTCCAGACTCTGGCACCTTGATTTCCGAATGACATGCAAAATTTGCTTTCATCAGAAAAAAGTACTTGGGACCACTTAGCAACAGTCCAGTGCTGCTTCTCTGTAGCCCAGGTCAGGCGCTTCTGCCGCTGTTTATGGTTCAAAAGTGGCTTTACCTGGGAATGCGGCACCTGTAGCCCATTTCCTGCACACGCCTGTGCACGGTGGCTCTGGATGTTTCTACACCAGACTCAGTCCACTGCTTCCTAAGGTCCCTCAAGGTCTGGAATCAGTCCTTCTCCACAATCTTCCTCAGGGTCCGGTCACCTCTTCTCGTTGTACAGCGTTTTCTGCCACATTGTTTCCTTCCAACAGACTTCCCATTGAGGTGCCTTGATACAGCACTCTGGGAACAGCCTATTTGTTGAGAAATTTCTTTCTGGGTCTTACCCTCTTGCTTGAGGGTGTCAATGATGGCCTTCTTGACATCAGTCAGGTCGCTAGTCTTACCCATGATGGGGGTTTTGAGTAATGAACCAGGCAGGGAGTTTTTAAAAGCCTCAGGAATCTTTTGCATGTGTTTAGAGTTAATTAGTTGATTCAGAAGATTAGGGTAATAGGTCTTTTAGAGAACCTTTTCTTGATATGCTAATTTTTTGAGACAGGTTTTTTGGGTTATCAGGAGTTGTATGCCAAAATCATCAGTATTAAAACAATAAAAAACCTGACAAATTTCAGTTGGTGTGTAATGAATCTAAAATATATGAAAGTTTAATTGTAATCATTACATTATGGAAAATAATGAAATTTAGCACTATATGCTAATTTTTTGAGAAGGACCTGTATGTCAGGCTTGTGTGGGTGAGTTCTGTAGGGGAATGTCAGGATGTATTTAGTCCATGGATGTGTGATGAATTCTGAAGCATTCATTCAAACACAGTGCAGGTTTGTCAGGACACATTTCACATTGGAAACGAGTTTCCCTTCTTATCCCCCTTTTACAGCACACCCGGCACCTTTTTTTTGCTCTCCCCTCACAGGGAAAATGTTGCCCTGGTACCATGCGGGAAACTTGAGTTCCAGGAGTGCTGGGGCGCGCTCCGTCCTCCTCTCCAAAAATCATGGCCTTTACCACCGCCTCCTGGAACTTAAGGAAGGTGTTGTTGGTCTGGCCTGCACATCGTGATAGCACGTATGCATTATACAGTGCGATTTGCACGATGTGGACAGCCAGTTTTTTATACCACACCTTCGTCTTCCGCAAGGCACTATAGGGCTGGAGGACTTGTTCAGAAAGATCAACTCCCCCCATGTGTTTGTTGTACCCCAGGGCACAGTCCGGTTTGTGAACCTGTGCTGGGGTACCACGAACGGTGGTGGCCGTGGTGCTGGGACCATGGATTGTTGTCACGAAAAAGACATCCCTTTTGTCTTTTAACTTGACCACAAGCATGTTGCCGCTACATTGGGCTCGGCTCTCACCCTTTGGGAGAGCCTGCTCAATTAGCGTCAAAGGGAGACCCCTCTTGTTTCTGCGCACAGTACCGCAAGCTGCGGTAGTTCTGGCAGAGAGGGATTGAAATAGTGGGATGCTTGTATAAAAGTTATCAACGTACAGATGGTAACCTTCATCAAGCAGTGGGTGGACCAAATCCCACACTATTTTCCTACTCACCCCCAGAGCAGGTGGACATTCTGGGGGCTGGATCTTGGTGTCCTTCCCTTCGTAAACTCTAAAGCTGTGAGTGTACCCTGAGGTACTCTCACACAGCTTGTAGAGTTTTATCCCGTACCTCGCCCTCTTGCTGGGCAGGTACTGATGGAACTGAAGCCTCCCTTTGAAGTGGACGAGGGATTCATCCACACAAATTTCCCTTTGGGGAATGTACACTTCAGCAAACTTGTTGCTGAAGTGTTTGATGACCGGCCGAATTTTGAACAGTCTATCAAAATTCGGGTCATCGCAGGGAAGGCTGTCCATATTGTCCCTGAAATGAAGAAACTTATGAATCGCCTCAAAACGTTTGCAAAACATAACCATGCCAAATACTGGAGTTTGATAAAAAATATCAGTACTCCAGTATTGGCGAATTTCCGGTTTCTTCATAATCCCCATGTGAAGGACCAGTCCCCAATATTTTATCATTTCTACTGAGTCAATGGGACTCCAAGTAGTAAATGATGAATTAGGGTTTTCGGCAAAAAATTGCAGGGCGTACAAATTACTTTGCTCCACCATAAGACTGACAATTGACTCCGAGAAATAGACTTTGAAAAAGTCTATTTCTCTGAAGTTGGCAGTCTCGAACTGGATTCCTGATTGGGAAACGAAATCATGAATCCTTGGAGCAAAATTTTCAGGGACGGGGTTCAAAGAGGGGGCACTAGTGCTAGGTTGGGCGTGACTAGCACTAGGTTGGGGGTTACTTACATTTTGCTGTGGGTCTTCTTCCCCAGCTTCCAACTCTTCTTCCCTGGCCTCCGGCTCTTCTTCCCCGGCCTCTGGCTCTTCTTCCTCGGCCTCCGGACGATTTCTTGTCCTGCGACATCTTGGTGTTGGTACGTCTGTGTCACTGGAGGAGGAAGAGGGGGAGGAATACAGAAAAGTAGGGTCCTCTCCTTCACTATCAGCATCGGAGGCAATATAAGCATATGCCTCCTCTGCTGAGTACACCCTCTGGGATGAGCGGGACGAGCGGGACATCGAGTGTGTGGTGTGTGTGCGTGTGTAAAAAAAAAGCTAAAACTTTATTATAGTGTGCGTGTGCGTATGCATGTGCGAGTGTTTGTTGAAACTTTGTACTGCAGGAGTTGTCCGTCAGGCGCACGGGGGCAGGAGTTGTCTGTCAGGCGCGCGGGGGGCAGGAGTTGTCTGTCAGGTGTGCGGGGGGCAGGAGTTGTCTGTCAGGCGCACGGGGGGCAGGAGTTGTCTGTCAGGTGCGCGGGGGCAGGAGTTGTCTGTCAGGCGCGCGGGGAGCAGAGTTGTCTGTCAGGCGCGCGGGGGCAGGAGTTGTCTGTCATGTGCGCGGGGGCAGGAGTTGTCTGTAAGGCGCGCGGGGGCAGGAGTTGTCTGTCAGGCGCGCGGGGGGCAGGAGTTGTCTGTCAGGTGCGCGGGGGGCAGGAGGGGGCTGTCAAGCGCACGGGGAGCAGTAGGGGCTAGGAGATGCAGCAGCAGCAGGTGGATATGGAAGCAGAGAAGGAGCTGGCAGCAGCAGCAGAGGGGGTGATCAGGGGGGCAGGGGATGATCAGGGGGGCAGGGGGTGATCAAGAGGGCAGGGGGTGATCACTGGAGCTGAGGGATGATCACGGGGGCAGGAGGGGGCTGTCAGGTGAGGGGGGACTGGAGATGCACCAGATGGAGATGCAGCAAATGGAGCTATCAGAAGCAGCAGCAGGTGGGGCTGATAAGGGCAGCAGGTGGGGGTGATCAGGGGGGCAGGCGGTGATCAGGGGGGCAGGGGTTATCGGGGTGATCACTGGGGATGAGGGATGATCACTGGGGGCAGGAGGGGGCTGTCAGGTGAGAGGGGACTGGAGGCACAGCAAATGTACTGTAGCTGTCAGAAGTAGCAGCAGGTGGGGTGATCAGGGGGGCAGAGGGTGATCAGGGGGCATGGGGTGATCAGGGGGGCAGGAGGTTATTGGGGTGATCACTGGGGCTGAGGGATGATCACCGGGGGCAGGAAGGGGCTGTCAGGTGAGAGGGGACTGGAGGAGCAGCAAATGTACTGTAGCTGTCAGAAGTAGCAGCAGGTGGGGGTGATCTGGGGGCAGGGGGTGATCAGGGGGGGGCAGGGGGTTATCGGTGTGATCACTGGGGCTGAGAGATGATCACCGGTGGCAGGAGGGGGCTGTCAGGTGAGGGGGAACTGGAGGTGCAGCAAATGGGAGCTGTCAGAAGTAGCAGCAGGTGGGGGTGATCTGGGGGCAGAGGGTGATCTAGGGGGCAAGAGGTGATCTGGGGGGGGCATGGGGTGATCACTGGTTCAGGAGGGGGCTGTAAGGAGCGGGGGAGGGGGACTGGAGATGCAGCAGATAAATGGAGTTGTAAATGGGGAAGATCAGGGGGAAGTGGGGAGGGAACAGAGGTCAGGGGATTGGTTTGGGATGGGGGTGAGCAGTGAGGAGTACCAGATGCAGGCGGAGGCAGCAGCAGCAGCAGCGGCGGTGGCGGCGCTGGCGGCAGCGGCGACGATCGCAGGTCAGGCGGTGGCAGGGCAGCAAGCAGGCACTTCGCTCTTCAGCTTCCAGGACCAGATGAAGCTGAAGAGCGAGGTCAGCCATAGTTTACTCCACCCCTCCACATCTGATTGGAAGGAGAGCGTCGCTCGCTCCAATAAGATCTGGAGGGGGTGAAAAAAGGTCAGCAGCAGCGATCTCAGCCATGGAGGGGCAAAGCCACCCCCCTGGGGTGAAGTCCAGGTTGTCCTGTGCCTGCGGGTCGGGTGACATTTGATTGACCCCGGTCACCCGACCCGCAGGAACGCGATCTCCGCATGACGCCACATAGGCGTCACAGGTCGGATTGGCACCAACTTTCATGACGCCTACCTGGCGTCACAGGTCGGGAAGGGGTTAAGCCACTGCGTGTTTTCTAAATCTATTCTGTGTGCTTTTTAGTAGTCTGAGAAATAAAAAAATGACACCATTCATATCATTGCCATTACTAGGCCAAAGAAATAATTTTTCAGGAATAGTGTTACAGGAAAGATGTATATCTTTGTACCGTGTTAGCCAGTAGAAAGAAAAATATTTAAAATTGAGAGTCCTCAGTGGTTGATACCTTTTATGGCTAACTGAAAAGATGGTAACAAGTTGCAAGCTTTCGAGACTACTCAGGTCTCTTCATCAGGCAAAGATGTTGTATTAGTCTTTGCCTGTTGAAGAGACCTGAGTAGTCTCGAAAGCTTGCAACTTGTTACCATCTTTTCAGTTAGCCATTAAAAGGTATCAACCACTGAGGACTCTCAATTAGGGTTGAGCATTCCGATACTGCAAATATCGGGTATCGGCCGATATTGGCTGTATCGGAATTCCGATTCCGAGTTCCGATATTTTCGTCATATCGGATACCGGAATCGGGATTGTCACTGTCACTGTCAGTGTCCGTCGGTCGGGTCTGTCAGGAGTCAGCGGCACTTACCTGGCAGAAGATCTCCGGCGGTCACGTCCTGGACTGCTTGATGGCCGCAATCTTCTTTCCCCGGCGGTCACATGCAGTTTCTCGCGATAACTGCAGTGACTGCTGGGTAATCCCGGCCGTAAAGCAGTCAGTCCGATGACGTCACCGCCGGGGAAGCAGGTAATCAGCTGTGCTGCGTCGCGATGTCAGGCTCTGCCTGTCATTGCGATGTAGCAGAGTTGGATCGTCGTGGGACTGTCGTTATGGACTGCGTCGGACAGGTGGTATACTGTTGGTTTTTTTTTTTTCTTTTTTTACAGGAGATCGATGGCGTCGCAGGAATGAGAGTACAATAAAAGAAATGAAAACTGTGTTGTCTCTTTTATTTCATTAAAAGACTTTTTTCTTGCTTTGTCTTTTTTTTAAACATTTAAAAACTTTGGGATTAATAATGGATCGGTGTCTTATTGACACCTCTCCATTATTAACTGGGCTTATTGTCACCGTGCAATCAACGGTGACATTAACCCCTTATTACCCCGCTTGCCACCGCTACAGGGCAAGTGGGAAGAGCCGGGTAAAGTGCCACAATTGGCACATCTTTTGATGCGCCAAATGTGGGGCTGCTGTAGCCTGGTATTATCAGGCTGTTGAGGGTCAAAATCCATGGGCCTTGACAGTCTTTTAATACCAGGCCGCAGCAGTCTGCATTTTACTTGGCTGGTTAACAAAAATAGGGGGGATCCCCACGCCGTTTTTTTTTCGAGGGGATCCCCTATTTTGTTAACCAGCCAAGCTAAGCAGACTGCTGTGGCCTGGTATTATCAGGCTGACAAGGTCCATGGATATTGGATCCTTACCAGCCTGAAAAACCAGGCCTCAGCGGTCTGCTTCATCTGGCTGGTTAACAAAAATAGGGGGGACCCCACGCCAATTTTTTTCGAGGGATCCCCTATTTTTGTTAATCAGCCAAGATATGCAGACTGCTGTGGCCTGGTATTATCAGGCTGGCAAGGTCCATGGATCTTGGCTCCTTAACAGCCTGAAAATCCAGGCCTCAGCGGTCTGCTTCATCTGGCTGGTTAACAAAAATAGGGGGACCCCACGCCAATTTTTTTCGAGGGGATCCCCTATTTTTGTTAATCAGCCAAGATATGCAGACTGCTGTGGCCTGGTATTATCAGGCTGGCAAGGTCCATGGATCTTGGCTCCTTAACAGCCTGAAAATCCAGGCCTCAGCGGTCTGCTTCATCTGGCTGGTTAACAAAAATAGGGGGCACCCCACGCCAATTTTTTCGAGGGATCCCTATTTTTGTTAATCAGCCAAGATATGCAGACTGCTGTGGCCTGGTATTATCAGGCTGGCAAGGTCCATGGATCTTGGCTCCTTAACAGCCTGAAAATCCAGGCCTCAGCGGTCTGCTTCATCTGGCTGGTTAACAAAAATAGGGGGACCCCACGCCATTTTTTTTTCGAAGGGAACCCTATTTTTGTTAATCAGTTCCTCTGACGTCACTGATTGTGTCCCTGGCTGACCTGAAGTGAAAGTGGAAAGCAATCAATTAAGCTTTCCACTTAAGGGCCCGTCTCACATAGCGATATCGCTACCGAGATCGCTGCTGAGTCACTAGTTTTGTGACGCAGCAGCGAGCTCACCAGCGATATCGCTGTGTGTGACATTCAGCGACGATCAGCCCCCCTGCCGGGTATCGCTGATTGTCGCTGAAATGTCAGGACCTTTTTTTGATCGCTGGTTTCCCGCTGACAGGCACACATCGCTGCGTGTGACAGGCGGGAGACCAGCGATCCGCTGGTAACCAAGGTACACAGCGGGTTTCCAGGCGCGGGGCTGTGCCTAGAAACCCGCTGTGTACCTTGGATACCAGCGCCCTGATGCAGGGAGCTGGTATCCAAGGTACACAGCGGGTTTCCAAGCGCTGCGCGGTGCCTGGAAACCCGCTGTGTACCTTGGTTACCAGCGGATCGCTGGTCTCCCGCCTGTCACACGCAGCGATGCGTGCCTGTCAGAGGGAAACCAGCGATCAAAAAAAGGTCCTGACATTTCTGCGACGATCAGCGATACCCGGCAGGGGGGCTGATCGTCGCTGAATGTCACACACAGCGATATCGCTGGTGAGCTCGCTGCTGCATCACAAAACTAGTGACTCAGCAGCGAACTCGGTAGCGATATCGCTATGTGAGACGGGCCCTTAAGCGATGTTACCCGCAGTGTCGCTGTCCCAGATCGCTGCCTGAGCTGCCTGTTTGGCAGCTCAGCAGCGATCATGTAGCGATACACCAGCGATCCTGACAAGTGCATATCGTTGTCGGGATCGCTGGTGTATCGTTATGTGACACCCAGCCTTTACTCTCCTGTCAGGCAGGAGAGGAACTCATTCATTTGGGGTTTACTGTGAGGCTGCAGCATTAGCTGCGGTCCCTGCAGTAAACATTAACCCTTTCTGAAGGATTACACCGTGGGACCTGACTGTGCATGGGATAGGTAAGAATAATTTTGCTTTTTTATTTTATTTTTATTACAGGAAATGGTTTTTGCAGTAAAATAAAAGATGGTCAAAAACATGTGTCTTTATTTCATTAAAATGATTTTTAATTAAAGCGTGTGTGTTTTATTTTTATTTCATGCAATAGGATTAATAATTGATAGTTGTCTAATTGACAGCTCTCAATTATTAACCTGGCTTAAGGTCACCTTTCAATAGCAAGGTGGCTTTAACCCCATATTAACCCATTCGCCACCGCTACAGGGCAATGGGAATAGACGGGCAAAGTGCCAGAAAGGGCGAATCTAATTATAGATTTGTCTTTCCTGGGGTGTCTGGGGGCAGATGTTAGTAGCCGGGGGGGGGCAAAAATAATGGTCCCTCTCTGGGCTATTATTATCTGCCCCCACTCACTGGCTTTGTCTGTCTGGTTGCGAAAATAGGGCGGGAGCCCACGCATTTTTTTTCAGCAATTTTACACCTCATATATATATATACATGTCATTGAATTTGTGACACATATATATATATATTTATATTTGTAGTTCATACACTTCTACATAGTATAATAGCCGCTAATTCAATTGCCGGCTTTTGTGAAAATGCAGAACCCGACATGAAATGACACTTGGTGTACATAGGGTTAACCATGTCTTTTCATGTCCTTTGCTATCTAATTTGCACAAACAATTAAATCAGTCTATGTGTGCAAAATTTCACACCTGTAGGGGTTAATTAAAGGTGTAAATTCGTAGCAAAAAAGTCCGGTTTTTTTACAACGAATTTACACCTTTAATTAACCCCTACAGGTGTGAAATTTTGCACACATAGACTGATTTAATTGTTTGTGCAAATTAGATAGCAAAGGACATGAGAACTACAGGCCGGTGAGTCTGACTTCTATACCAGGAAAGATCTTTGAACAAATTATTAAAGAACATGTATGCAAGTACCTGGATAAAAATGAAGTGATTAAACAGAGTCAGCATGGGTTTGTAACTAATAAGTCATGTCAGACTAACTTAATTTCCTTCTATGACAGAATCACTGACTGGGTGGATCAGGGAAATGCTGTAGATATAGTATATCTTGACTTCAGCAAAGCATTTGACAAAGTATCTCACACAATCCTTATTGAAAAAATGACTAAGTATGGAATGGACAAGGCAACTGTTAGGTGGATTCATAACTGGCTTAGTGATCGGACCCAAAGAGTGGTTGTAAATGGCTGCACATCCAGTTGGAAGAATGTCTCAAGTGGGGTACCACAAGGCTCTGTTTTGGGCCCTGTATTGTTCAACATATTTATCAATGATTTAGATGAAGGAATTGAGGGTAAACTGATCAAATTTGCTGATGACACAAAGCTAGGAGGGGTAGCTAATACTAGAGAAGAGAGAGAGAGGATTCAAAAAGATATACATAAACTGGAGCAGTGGGCAGCAACTAACAGAATGGATTTTAACAGGGAAAAATGCAAAGTACTACATCTGGGCAATAAAAATGAAAAAAGCATATACAAAATGGGAGGAATAGGGCTAAGTAACAGCACATGTGAAAAAGACTTGGGTATACTAATTGATCACAGACTTAACATGAGTCAACAGTGTGATGCAGCAGCAAAAAAGGCAAATGCAATTCTAGGATGTATCAACAGAAGCATACAGTCTAGATCACGTGAGGTCATTATTGCCCTCTACTCCTCTTTGGTCAGACCTCATCTGGAATACTGTGTCCAGTTTTGGGCACCACATTTTAAAAAAGACATCAACAAACTGGAGCAAGTTCAGAGAAGAGCCACCAGAATGGTGACCGGTCTGCAAACCATGTCCTATGAGGAACGGTTGCAGGATTTGGGAATGTTTAGCTTGCAAAAAAGAAGACTGAGAGGAGACTTAATAGCTGTCTACAAATATCTCAAGGGCTGTCACATTGTAGAAGGATCATCTTTATTCTCATTTGCGCAAGGAAAGACTAGAAGCAATGGGATGAAACTGAATGGGAGGAGACACAGATTAGATATTAGAAAAAACTTTTTGACAGTTAGGGTGATCAATGAGTGGAACAGGCTGCCACAAGAGGTGGTGAGTTCTCCTTCAATGGAAGTCTTCAAACAGAGGCTGGATAGACATCTGTTTGGGATGATTTAGAGAATCCTGCTTTGAGCAGGGGGTTGGACCAGATGACCCAGGAGGTCCCTTCCAACTCTACCATTCTATGATTCTATGATTCTATGAAAAGACATGGTTAACCCTATGTACACCAAGTGTCATTTCATGTCGGGTCACCGGACATGAAATGACACTTGGTGTACATAGGGTTAACCATGTCTTTTCATGTCCTTTGCTATCTAATTTGCACAAACAATTAAATCAGACTATGTGTGCAAAATTTCACACCTGTAGGGGTTAATTAAAGGTGTAAATTCGTAGCAAAAAAGTCCGTTTTTTTTACAACGAATTTACACCTTTAATTAACCCCTACAGGTGTGAAATTTTGCACACATAGACTGATTTAATTGTTTGTGCAAATCAGATAGCAAACGACATGAAAAGACATGGTTAACCCTATGTACACCAAGTGTCATTTCATGTCGGGTGCTTCTGTCTTTTCACTGAAGCCGGCTTTACCCGGCAATTGAATCAGAGGATATTTTACTATGTAGAAGTGTATAAACTATACATATATGTATATATATATGTCACAATGACATGTATATATATATATATATGTATTCTATGTGTGTATATTTAGTGTTTACAAGGAAAGAATGGGGTTTTTTTAGTTGCGATATTTTGTTCCCATAGACTTACATGGGACTTCCGGTATCGGTATCGGGTATCGCCGATATTTTAGTGATATCGGCGATACCATTCCGATTCCGATACTTTAGGATATCGGAAAGTATCGCTCAACTCTACTCTCAATTCTAAATATTTTTCAGGAATAGTGTGTGTTTTTTAGTAGTTTGGGAAATAAACAATTGGCAAAAGCCATCTTCTTGACATTTCAAAGCCCCAAAAATATTTTTTCAGAAATGATGCGTGTTTTCTAGTAGTCTAAGAAATAAATAATTTGCATTAGCCATCTAATTGCTATTAGTAGGCCAAAGAAAACATTTTTCATGAGTGGTGTGTGGTTTCTAGTAGTCTGAGAAATCAACCACTGGCATCATCCATCTCATTGCCATTAGTGGACCAAAAAATTAAAATTTTCAGGACAGGTGTGTGTGTTTTCTAGTAGTCTGGGAAAAAATAATTGTCATCAGCCATTTTGTTTCCATTTATAGGCCAAAGAAATAAATTTTCTGGACAGGTTTGTGTAAGGGTGTGACAGACGCTGTCATGCGCATCTCCCCCTAATGTCCATGTGTGTACAATTAATGTGTGGTAATGTACATAATGCTTACGTGTACCTTACTTATAATGATGTGGTTATTATATTGTGTATGGGTTTTACATCTACTTTATATGTTTTGATATTGTGACAAGATTAGAGAAAGATGTAAAGGATAAGATAAGAGAGTAGCTATAAATTAGGATAGAATTGGGTTTAGTATAGTGGGGCACAATAGAGTCAGAAAAACTAGGGTGCCAATATAGGAACAGTTAAGGTAATAAGGGGATTTCCATGTTGGGAGGGGTAAGAGAGAGTGAGTTTATCAGTGGGACACTTCCTGATTCTCAGTCAGTCAATGGGAGAAGTGTTCAGTAGTGTATTATAGTTGTGTGTTAAGAAAGTGCTGGAGAGTGATTCAGGAGATGGCAGAACAGGCTAGAGGGCCACACAGTACAGAAAGGAACAGAACACATTGCAAAAGCAGAATGAGGTCAGCCGCCACTTGGTACGATGGTATTCATTAGAGAATCCGGGGCTATGGCTTGAATGAGGAAAGAGGAACCTTTTTCACCTCCCAGTGAAGGAGAGCCAGAGTGGGAACCAGTACTCGAAAGTAGACACAGGAATATGGGGACCCCAGAGCCAGGGCGAGCATCTCCGAGGCTAGAGGAACCAGCATTGAGAAGGAAAGCTCAGGCTGAGTATCGGACTGCAGAGCCAGGAAGAGCATCTCAGAGGCTAGGGGAGCCAGCATTGAGAGGGAAAGCTCAGGCTGAAAACATGAACTTATGCTGTAATGAAACTGCCATGGATTGTTTGTTATCAAGTAAAGTTACACTGTTAAAGTGGAATACGGTGTCCCTGAGTGTGTTATCGTCTGGAGACGGGACTATGGGATCAGCAGGATCTGCAAATGCAAACGTGAGTTTTGTGCAATATTCCCACACCACACATCAGATGGAAAATTTTTGACCCCACTTGGAATGGAGGCCGTCCTAGTGAAGTATTCAGTTTGGAGGAGGAGGAGGTGGCCACGCTGACAAAGCAGTACAGCAAAAGAAGGAGCAAGATACAAAGGCACAGCTGGCAGCCCCTAGCGAGTATGTCAGCTGCTACTACCCACCAAACCGCTGAAATAAGCACACCAAAGACAGCTTAAATAAGCTCCTTGATGTGGTATTTCTTCAAGCGACAGATGGATTGTAATCTGTGCCATTAGACCCTGAAGCGAGGCATAAGTGTTCTGAACCTGAGAACAAACTGTATGATGAGGCATCTGAATTCCAAGCACGAGGTGCAGTGCAGTACACACCTTAAAAAGCATGACAGATCTCCTCCTGCTCCCTCTTATAATCCAGTCTAGAACTCTTCCTCTTGCTCATGATCAACAGCGCCACCTGCTTCCCTGCGAAGAGAGGTTGTGACAGCATTACTACCACCACCACCCCCAATGTGATAGAACCTCTTCACATAGTCTCATTGAAGTGATCAGCTTTCCATCCCCCAAGTCCTTGAGGAAATACTCCCTAGTCACCCACAAGCCATGGTCCTGAATAACAGCATTTCCAAATTACTGGCCTTTGAAATGCTGTCATTCAAGCTGGTGGCGATGGATAGTTTTAAGAAACTGATGTCAGTGACAGTCCCGTAGTACGTTGTTACCAGTCACCGCTATTTTTCCAGGCGGGCCATCCCTGCCCTGCACAAACATGTTGCTCCACTTGGCCCTACTCCTTGTGGTTGTAGTTCTGTAAATTGTTGGTTGTTTTAAAAATATTTAGAGTTGAGAGTCCTCAGTGGTTGATACCTTTTAATGGCTAACTGAAAAGATGGTAACAAATTGCAAGCTTTCGAGACTACTCAGGTCTCTTCATCAGGCGAAGACTAATACAACATCTGAAGAATCACATATTTATACATAACAGCACAGAAAAAATGCAATAAGATAAGACAAGTGACGTGAAGCAGAACTGTCATTATGGCAGAGGGATGAACATAAATATTGGAACAGTTCATAGATAAGGAGTGAAAGTTTTATTGCCCTCTGATTGGAGTCTGCTATTGTGATTCCTTAATTGATGTAGAAAGACATGAATCCGTGTGATATATTCATTCCAGCACTAAGAGTGTCAAAGGTCATCATAAGTTTATATTCCCAAACCTTTCTATCTTTCTCAGATTTAAAGTTAGATTTTAATACAAGTAATTCCATATCCATCATGCTATGACCGGGCATACAAAAGTGTTTTGCCACAGGTAAATCCATTCTTTTTTCTCTTATTGTGTGGCGATGAGAATTCATCCTTGTTCTCAGTTTTTGCCCGGTCTCTCCCACATACAGACCCCCAGTTGGACATTTAGTACAAATAATTAGGTAAACCACATTAGATGTGATGCAGCTGAAAGTACCTGGCATCTTGTAGTCCTGATGTGAGTTGGGGATCTTTATCTTGTCCGTGGTCATTATAAATGGGCAGGTTTTACATTTCTTCTTGTTGCAAGGGAAAGGTTCCTGCAGCTGTTGGGGAGGACAGGGAGCTTCTGACAATGATGCTTCTTAGATTTGGCGGCTGCCTAAAACACACAATTGTATATGTTCCAACCCTATGGATAGAGATGAACACCTTATTCGCCTCAGAAAGACCTTTTTAAATCAGGGCTACCATCCAAGAACAATTGAAAACCAAATTACAAGAGCCACCAGAATATCAAGGAATCACCTGCTACATTACAAAGCTAAAGAAGAAAATAACCGGGTGCCTCTAGTGGTCACCTACAATCCAAATCTGGAGATGCTAAGGGGAGCTGCACGGAAACTACAACCTTTACTACAAAAAGATGCCCGATTACAATCCATATTTCCAGACCCCCCACTACTGTGTTTTAGGCAGCCCCCAAATCTAAGAAGCATCATTGTCAGAAGCTCCCTGTCCTCCCCAACAGCTGCAGGAACCTTTCCTTGCAACAAGAAGAAATGCAAAACCTGCCCATTTATAATTTAAGTCAGAGAATCGTGTCACACAAAATAGTTAATAAATAACATTTCCAACATATCTACTTTACATCAGCAAAATTTTTGAAACATAATTTTTTTTTGTTAGGATGTTCTAAGGGTTAAAAGTTGACTAGTGATTTCTCATATTTTCAACAAAATTTACAAAACCGCATCACATTTGATGTGACTTTGAGGGGCCTATATGACAGAAAATACCCAAAGTAACACCAATCTAAAAACTGCACTCCTCAAGGTGCTCAAAAACACATTCAAGAAGTTTATTAACCTTTCAGGTGCTTTGTAGGAATTAATGGAATGTGGCTTTTTCCTTTAGACCCAAATCTTTTTACTTTCACAAGGGTAAGGCTGGAGTCACACACAACGTCTAAAAAATCGGACCATTTTAGTTGGTCGATAATCGCACCAAAATGTCATGAACATTGATGCGTCTGGCATCCGATTTTCCGTCGCTAATGCGATTTAGTTGCATGTCAGCGTACGTTTCTCATCCGATTGACATCCGACTACCGTTTTTTTTTGTGGCATCATACCAAAATGGACATTTAAACGGTTTTGAGTCCAGCAACTAATTTAAATAATCAGCCAGACCCATATTTAAGCTTCCTCAAACTGTTCTGACCCTCCCAACTTTGCAGTGGAGTGTTTGGGTTGTTAGTGGTTCCTGTTTTCTTGCTGCTTTCTGTCAATCATGAGAGACAGACTAATCTTTAATACCACTGAGCGTCTGCTCTACAATTGGGTGCTATCCAGATGTTTTGGGGAGCCATACCCTGTATTTGGTGCTCCCAGAATCCGCCGAAGACTATGGGTGCATCCACTTTTGACACAAAGGATCAGTAAAGGCCATTTTCAGCGCCTGTATTCGACCCTGTGTAGGAATCCAGACAAGTTTTTTGGTTATTGTCGCATGAGTGTGCAAACTTTTGATATTTTGCTTGAGATTTTGCGCCCTGGACTAACCTTTCAGAACACCAGGATGCGTCCAGCAATTTCTGCTGAGGAACGTCTTCTCCTAACTTTACGGTATGTGTGTCAACGATATGTTGATGATGTTTCCCCCAACATATCAACTTTTGCATTGTTCTTACTTAGTTCATGTTAACATACTGTAATGAATGTTCTTATCCCACTTACCCATGTTCCCTATTTGCTTGTGTGTAGCCTTCATAATGCATTTTAAGTAATATAATTAACTGAATGGCTGATTAGTGAAATGTCCTCAGTTTACATGTGGCTAATGCAGTGCTTGTTGTTTATTTTGATGATGTGTACATCTTTGTTGTTGTTTGTGTATTGCAGGTTCCTTTCCACTGGGCTGTCATATGCTGCTCTGCACTTAGAGTTTTTAATTGGCAAATCCACCATTTGCGGAATTGTCAGCTCAACTTGTGCGCAAATTTGGTCAAGACTCAATAAAGAGGTGATGGCAGAGCCGAAAATGGAAGATTGGTTGAGGATTGCACGTGGATTTCAAGAAAGCTGCCATTTTTCACACTGTATTGGAGCCCTGGATGGGAAGCACATACGTGTTCGTAAGCAGCCGAACTCAGGGTCCCAATACTACAATTATAAGCAATATTTTTCCATTGTTTTGTTGGCCTTGGTCGACAGTAACTACCGGTTCATCATTGTAGATATTGGGGCCTATGGAAGGACTGGAGACTCCAGAGTCTTCAATTCTTCCATTATGGGTCGGTGGCTACGCAATAACCAATTGGACTTACCACCACCATGTCAAATTCCACACTCCAATATGGATCCAGTGCCTTATGTTGTGGTAGCAGATGAGGCCTTCCAATTAACCCGTCATGTAATGAGGCCATTTCCACGTCGCAATCTGAACCATCGCCGTCGCATATTTAATTATCGCCTTTGTCGTGCACGACGCCTGGTGGAGTGCACCTTTGATATTCTTACTGCAAAATGGTGTGTACTCCAATCAGCCATTCAGCTGAGTGAAGCAAATGTAAATGTTGTAGTCAAAGCATGGGTGGTACTACATAATTTTACAAGAATGCATGAATGCTCCTCATCTGATGTGCCTGACCTTGTGTCTGTTAATATGGCGAGGCCTATGAGACCATTCATCCATCCTCGTCGTCCCCCTTCTGGACTTAAAGTCCATGATATATTTACAAATTTTTTTGTTTCCCCTGCTGGTGCTATTCCATGGCAAGAGGAGGCCATAGCTATGTAGTGTGTTTGTTTTATGCTACCATAAACATACTTTGTAGAACTCATTTATGTTGTAGTGTTGTTCCTACTGTCCAGTTCCCTATACTTTACACAGGACATAACATATAATAATAATGACAGACAACCAATGCCACTTCACAAATTTTACTCATTTGTGCTTTTTTTTGGGACTTTTAGTGGCTCTTAACTTAGGTTTTCTTGACAAAAACGTCCAAGGTAGCATTGAGCTTTTTTTGAAAAATAAAACATTACCCATGCCCATGTGCCCAGCCCACAACATTGGGTATGTTCGAGTGGGCATATTGGGAATGGCCACTCTGTCCCATGTGTTGTTGGTGCTGAGGTACATAGGAGTATGAAGGAGGTTGAGGAGGAGGAGGAGGAGTTGGGTTCTGTTGGACACAAGGAGGAGGTGGAGGAGGAGGCTGATGATGAGGAGGAAGATCAGAGGCAGAAGCAGACTCCCTTTGCTGGGTGCCAAACAACCGTAGAAGATTTTCTGAACAAAACTGCCACCTTTCTAGAAAATCTAATACGGTGTTTGGCTGATTTGGTGGGGTTCCTGCGTCCAGAACAATTTGAAGTCCACCTCTGATCCGCAGTCTGTGCTCTCGTGGAATAGCCCTGAGGTAGCGTGCCAGACTGCGGCCAAAGGCTTCCTCCCCATCATCATTAGCTACATTGGACAAATAGTCCAGTACTCCTCTGTCCACCTGTCTCCTTGTCCCAGAAGCAACTCCTTCTCTTCGCCGCCTGCCTCGCCTCGTAATAAGGGAACGAGGAGGCGACACCTCAGGACGCCTAGTAGGGCTGCTGCTGAGTGGTTGCTCCTCTTGCTCTTGAGGCTGACATTGTGGCTCCTCAGCTTCAGCAGCTGCTGGTGGTGGTGCTGGTGGTTGTACTTGGGTGGAACATGAGGCGGCAGAGGAAGGACCAGCCTCCTCAGCCCCATCCCCAACAGGGTCGATCAGAACCTCGGAGTCCGACCCTGTCTCCCTCTCTGTAAGGTTAGACTCCGTCCTATAAAGGAAACAAAGGAAAAACTAAAAATTGGACATAAAAAAATAAACAATCATAGTGGGTCAACAGACATGCACTTACGGTCGCAGATCCATCACAGGCGCAAGGAACTCCAGCCTATCAAAATATAGGTACTTCCTTTTTCTACTTGCTGCTGCCAGACTCCGCGTCCTTAGCTGTCTGTCCCTACGGAAGCAGTCCCAACAGCTGCACCACCGCCTTGTCACATCTGTCACTGCAAAAGTTAATAAAAGCATAACGGTGAATATCATTGTTATGGCGTTTGACTACACTTCACACATGTGTCGCCAAGAAAAATCACATTTTTGACATGTGTGTTGGTATGTGTACAGTAAAACACATCAACATTTGTATGGTATTCAGGGTGACAAAGTAAATACATTTGCTACATGCATACAAAAATAAGTGTCAGTGGTATGACAAGTACCATACATTTAGCCAAAGCTTGACCCTTCACAAAAGGAATAAATATTAATTTCATGACCTACACATTTAATGTGTGCTGATGGTGGATATAACCTTTTCAAATAATAAGTAGCCAACCATCAGGGATGGATGACAAGATATGGATGTTGTTAGTGGACACACAGAAGAATGTGTAATGCTAATTATAAAGCGCTACCTAATCATGTATTTTCTACACAATAGTTACAGATATGGGTACAATATAATATTGGTGTGTGCAAATACAGTTACATATTACTTTTGTTAATCATTAGAGTATGGTACTTACTAATTCGCTCTTGTTCCTCTCTTGATCTCTGGCCATAGTCGGGGAACATTTGGCCACAAATTCGGCGCCAAGCCGCCTCCTTGGGCGTACGATTGGAGTAATTGGGATCGCGCTGGTCCCACAATTCTGGCCTCTCCTGGACCAACACAATCAAAATTTCCACGTTGATGTGCGTAGAAGACATGTTTGTGGACTCCGTGTAGGCGTTCTTCCTGTTTTTTTTCAACATGTGCTAAGCTAATTAGCATGTAAAGGCTTCCTGAGAATTACTGAGGCAGTTTCCTGTCACCTGGAAAAGTTGTGCGATTTAATCGCAAGTCACACGTGCGGTCCGTTTGTAATCCCACTTTTCATCGCACCCATAGACTTGCATTGGCGATAGTCGACCCACAATCGGTGACAATCGCAGCATGCTGCGATTGCACTGGCACGTTTAAAACGGACCACAAAAAATCGGATACTAGGAGCTGCTCCATAGATTAACATTGGTCCCACTGCAATGCGAGATTTCATCTCTTTGCAGTGGTACGATTTAGTCGCCAGTGTGACCCCAGCCTAACAGGAGAAAAGGGACCATAAAATTTGTTGTGCAATTTTCCCGAGCATGCCGATACCCCATATGTTGGAGAAAACCTCTGAGCGTATGGCATAGCTCGGAAGGGAAGGAACACCATTTGACATTTTGAATGTAAAATTTGCTGGCACAATTAGCGGACCATAGAAAAGAGAGAAATTAAAAAAAACAGCTCACCTGGACGGTTGATGACAGACAGAAGCACAGGATCGTGGAAGTAACAAGGGAAAAGAGAAAATCCAGCTTCTTAGATGAAAAAAAATGGTAGTTCATTTCAAAAATTTAAAAACATGATTACAATAAATCCATGGTGATCTAAAAAGCTGCACGTTTCAAACATAAAAATCTGTTATTTTTCAAATCTAGTGATAAAATGCACCAAAGCGCAGTATATACCCCATTGTGACCAAAGGGATTAATTAAACAAAATATGTGATAATAAAATATGCAAAGGGGTTAAAACATTTGTATATGCAATTTATCACCAAGAACATTTCACATATTTGACAGGGAGGACAATCTGAAAGACTAGTTATGGTACGTGATTTCTTTGCAAGCATTTAAGCCTGTGGGGAAATAAGCTCCTAGATAGTATATCCAGAACGCCTCTCTCGTTAGTAGTAGTGATGAGCGAGTATACTCATTGCTCGGGTGTCCTCCGAGTATTTTGGTGTGTTCGGAGATTTAGTTTCTGTCGACGCGGCTGCATGATATGTGGCTGCTGGACAGCCTGAATACTGTACATGTGAGGAATGCCTGTTTGTTAGAGAATCCCCACATGTATTCAGGCTGTCTAGCAGTCACAAATCATGCAGCTGCGTCGACAGAAACTAAATCTCTGAGCACGCCAAAATACTCAGAGGACACCCGAGCATGCTCGAAAAAACCCAAGCAACGAGTATACTAGCTCATTACTAGTTAGTAGACGTCTTTTTAGGTCTCCTCCTCTAGGTAGCTTTCGCGCCCTGTTTATGCCAGTCTCTTTTCAGGATGCAGCAGAGTGATCATGATGAGCAATAAAGTGCTTTAAATCATGCAATACTGAGCCGTTTGCACTGAAATGAGAAAGAATATCAGTAAGATGTTCAGGTATATGTGGCGCCCTACGTCTTATTCGCCACAAAAGGGTTAAAAATGTACTGTTCTGTATGTGTTTTGTGAGCAATGGGAGTTATGCCTTCTCTGCTGGACATACACACATAATTTACCTCACTCCCTTACTTGTCCGAAGCTGAGAGCTTTGCAGACATACCCTAACTGGGAGGGGGAGGAGCGTAGTTGTTGTTATTGGTGTGGGTAGAAGAAGGAGAATGCTGGGACGCCATGATGACATGTGACTGATCCCAGAGTGATAGCTAAAGGCCCCGTCACACATAACGAGATCGCTAGCGAGATCGTTGATACGTCACGGGTTTTGTAACGCAATAACGATTTCGCTAGCGATCTCGTTACGTCTGACAGGTAGCAACGATCAGGCCCCTGCTATGAGATCGCTGATCATTACAAAGCTTCCTGGACCATTCCTGGGTCGTTGCGCTCCCGCTGGGCAGTGTGCATCGCTGTTTTTGACACCTAACCAACGACCTCGTTAGCGATTCAGAACTGAGACACGTAGGCGTGCATAAATTGGACTTTTCCGCTCCCCTCGTCCCCGATTGGTGGTCGCTACAGCGTTCTCATTTCCCGCCGTGCATAAGGAAAGCAACAGAATAGCGATTCCATCCTTTGTTTCTGACCTCGTGCTGGATTACAGATCATACCAGAATTCTCCGGGCTGTTGATATCCATTCATTCGACTAGTCCTGAATTTGCGGATCGTAGTTGCGTTCTCCGGCTGTCGTTGTAGCGTTCTCCGGTTGTGACTCCACTTTGAAGAAATCAGACATCTTTAGCAAGGTAGGTATTGTTTGGGGTCTCAAATGAGTTTACATTTTTAATTCATTTATAGGACATCTACCAATTATCTGCTATCATTGCTCTTCAGGGAGGGAGGGCTTGGCTTCTATCTGTATATATATACTTTTGCATGGGCACATATTTTAGGGGTCTCGTGCACACACACCCACACAGCACGTTTTCTGACAGGCTGTCCTGGCCAACCGCTTCAGAGTTTTTCTGTCATGCACACTAACGGAATGGAACACGGTTTTCCATGATATTTTGCATGTACAGTTTAAATACTTGCGTTTTTGTTTTGTTGAAAGTGTTCTCATCTTTTCATTTTATGTTTGCAGTTTGCACATCATGAACGATGGGCAGTGTGCTATTGTGGTTGCTGCATTGCTGGTTGAGGAAGCTCGGTGTCAAGATGAGGCACGGGAGCTAGAGAGACGTTCCAAACGAAATTGTCGCATGTGGACCAGAGAGTGGCTGCAGAAGAGGTCTGATTTGTCCCAAATGCAACTTGTAAGAGAGCTTCAGGAGAAGAATCCTCATGATTTCCGCAACTATCTGAGGATGTCAGAGGAAACATTTAAAGTGTTACTGGAAAAAGTTATGCCACGTATTCAATGGAAGGATACAGCGATGCGTGCTGCCATTCCGGCAGATGAAAGATTGGCTGTCAAGCTGCGATTCTTGGCCACCGGACGCTCACTCCAAGACTTGCATTTTTCTGCAGCCATTTCAAGGCCCATGCTCAGCGTTCTAATTCCGGAGACATGTAATGCGATTTTTCACAGTCTACGTAGTTACATACAGTTTCCCAACACGGAGGAGGAATGGAAAAAGATTGCCTCTGATTTTGAGCAGCTGTGGCAGTTCTCTAACTGTGGTGGGGCTTTGGACGGGAAACATGTCCGGATCACTCAGCCACCGAATAGCGGATCCTATTTTTATAATTATAAGGGCTATTTCAGCATCATCATGATGGCCCTTGTTAACGCCAATTGTGAATTTATAAATGTAGATGTTGGCATGAACGGCAGGGTTTCTGATGGTGGTGTTTTAGAACACACACTTTTTGGAGAGCAATTGAACAACGGTGACTGTTGTGTTTTGGTAGCTGAGGAGAATAAGCAAAAACGGCAATACACCAGAGAGGCTGGAACCTATTGGATTGCAGTAACCTGAACTAACCACACAACTAGAGGTAGCCGTGGAGCGTTGCTACGTTGATCCTAGATGCCTCATCACAGCCTGAGAGATAACTACTACCTAAAGCAAGAAAGATGAAAGCTATCTGCCCCGGAGCAGATCCCAAAGAAAATAGGAAGCCCCCAAACATGTAATGGCGGTTACACAAGGAGAAGCACGGACACAGACAGAAAATAGAATGAGCAAACGCTGGGGCCCAATCTGTCTAGACAGAAAAGTACAGGAAAGGATACTCACTGCAATCCAAAAAAACCCTAAAAAATACCAACTCTTCTGAGTGCAAAAACACCTGAGATCACTCGATCTCTACCACCTAAATCAGATCTCTGGTGTAACAAAACTAAGCCGCAGCCACTGAAAAAACAGGAAAAAGCAAATGAACAAATAACAGTGGCTTCAGATAAACTGAGAGGAGCACAAGCCCCCGGAGGGGACCTGGCTGACCTCCACAGAAGTGCAGGGAACAATGCAAAAAGCAAGCACAAAAATAAAAGCAGAAAATATCTTATCTGATAGCAGAAGATGCAGGCAAGACACAGCAAACTTACAAATGAACCAGGAACCACAATTGAGACAAGAACAATTGATCACCGGCAACCATCATGGGAGGGAACCTCCCTTATATCAGACCAGTCAGTGAACCCAGATTGCCATTTCTCGCTGAAAGGTTCAGTACTGTCTGTAACCACCAAAGGGAGCCTCTGCGCAGAAACCATCTCTAGCACATTCATAACAGGTGACCTACACTTGCCTCCCAACTCAGAGACTACAGGTAACCTTAATTTTGTTTTTGTCGGCGATGAAGCCTTCCCACTTCATACCAATCTTATTAAACCGTTCCCCAAAAAAAGTCTTACCCAGGAAAGAAGAGTTTTCAATTATCGTTTGTCAAGGGCACGTCGTGTTGTAGAAAATGCCTTCGGTATCATGGCCAACCGCTTCAGAGTGTTTCACATGCCTATTAACATGAAGCTTACATCAATAGACTCTGTTGTTTTGGCCTGTTGCACGCTTCACAACTTTCTTCATCGACGTGATGCAATTACGTACTGTCCGCCTGGCTTCGTGGACTCTGTGGACCTAGCCAATTGGGAAGTGGAGCTCGGTGAATGGCGTGCAAGCGATCCTGCAATTGCAGGCCTTCAACCAGTGGGACATGGCAGAAACACCCATGATGCGAAGACCTGCCGTGACAATTACTGCCAGTATTTTAACGGTCCTGGTGCTGTTACCTAGGCTACTACTGACATTTATACACTACTTTCATTTTTGTACTGTTTTGTGTAATAAAACTGTGTTTTACTTTGGAAAAGCTTTGTTTCTCATTGTTTCAGTATTAAGGGTCCATATATACATACGTGTACTCCAGGGGCGTACATAGGAATCATAGGGCCCCATAGCAGAACTTCTAATTGGGCCCCCCCCAAAAAAAAATTTGTAATAATTGTTGGGGGCACAGAAGAGCAGATCTCACAACTTTCCAGCCTTTACATAGCAATTTTCAGATACATACAAATCTGCACCCATATACACACATATATACAGATACCTACATATACACATACATAGTCACAGACACACAAGTATGCATATCTATCTAAAAATATAGATAAATATCCATACATAAAACCACCAACACACCAGTCTTCCCGTGTGACCGGAGACGCTGTATTAATAATGCGTCATTTGTCGAACGCAGCAGCGTCTCCAGTCTGATGGAGATACTCATAATTGAGGCTGCTGCCTTCGCGCGCGCAGTAGCGTCCTCTAATAAGCCGCACGCTCGCGCACGGCCATTATGGGTGACGTTGATGCATCATGGGCATGCTTTACGCCGTTGATGCGTCGTGGGCGTGGTTTACGACGTTGCGGCATAGCTTGTCAGGAGAGGTGGTAATATGGCGGCCAGGAAACCGGCAACTCCATGGGGAGATACAGAGGTGCGATATCTCATAGCACAGCTGGATGCCAGAGACTATGAGTGCCATGAACACTCAGAACATCCAATGCTCCATAAGCAGGCGGTGCTGCAGAGGATAAGTCGGGGCCTGGCCCGAAGATTTGGGGTTCAGCTCTCCAGTACCCAGATACGAAAGAAGTTGGTGGATCTGAGGTACAGATCTAGTGACCGCATCACCAGCATCTGATCACAGACCCTGCCCCATCGTGGTGAGTGGTGTTAATCAGGGGCGTACATAGAAATCATGGGGCCCCATAGCAGAAATTCTAATTGGGCCCTCCTCCAAAAAAAGATGTAAATATCATCTGTCTCTATCATCTCTGTCTCTATCATCTGTCTCTTTCATGTATCATATCTGTCTCTATAATCTGTCTCTATCATCTGTCTCTATCATCTCTGTCTCTATCATCTCTGTCTCTATCAACTGTCTCTTTCATCTGTCTCCTTCATCTCTATCATCTCTGTCTCTATCATCTCTATCATCTCTGTCTCTATCATCTATCATATCTGTTTCTATCATCTGTCTCTATCATCTCTATCATCTCTGTCTCTATCATCTCTATCATCTCTGTCTCTATCATCTATCATATCTGTCTCTATCATCTGTCTCTATCATCTCTGTCTCTATCATCTATCATATCTGTCTCTATCATCTGTCTCTATCATCTCTGTCTCTCTATCATCTCTGTCTCTATCATCTATCATATCTGTCTCTATCATCTGTCTCTATCATCTCTATCATCTCTGTCTCTATCATATATCATATCTGTCTGTATCATCTGTCTCTATCATCTATCATATCTGTCTCTATCATCTATCATCTCTGCCTCTTACACCTTCTTTATATCTACACTCCTCAGATGAACGCGTGCAAGCGCTAGACCCTGCGCCCGCCATGTTAAAGATAGGGGAACATTGCACATGCGACAGATAGCGCACGATGCGCTGCGCGATAAAACGCAAGTGTGAAAGTAGCATTACATAGTAATTTTCCTCCTGCTGAAGTCCTAGATTCCTTTTGCATTGCCCCATAAAGTATGATGCCAACAAAAGTGCCCCCAAACACAGTATGATACCCCCATGGTCAATTCCTCCACATGCACAGTATGATGACCCTAATGTACCCCACCTCAACTCCCAGGGCAAAGTATACTGACCCCAACTGTGACCCCCATACAGCCCTCCATGCAGTATAATGGGCCTATATGCAATATAGTGGCCCCACACCTCTCCACACACTCCACAGAGTATAATGCACTCCACATGGTCCTCCACACAGTATAATGCACTCCCCATGGTACTCCACCAAGTATAATGCACCCCATGGTCTGTACGCAGTATAATGCAGCCCCCTCCATAGGGTAAAATGCAGCCCCCATTCCTCCAGTATTATCAGTACTCACTGATTTATAAATAAATACATTCTTACCGCTCATTCGCGTGGTCTGCCGCCATTGGTGGTACACCACTGGTGTTAACATAGGTTAGCACAGTATATGGCGGCACATTGGTTACAACTGTAATTACAGTGCAGTACCTTTGGTATGTAATAACTTATTTTTTCTCCAGCACCTGCAGACCCAGAGCCCCAGCAGGAGTCACCTGCTGACCCAGAGCCCCAGCAGGAGTCACCTGCTGACCCAGAGCCCCAGCAGGAGTCACCTGCTGACCCAGAGCCCCAGCAGGAGTCATCTACAGGCTTGCCAGCATCACTCCGTGATATGGGTGTAGCTTTGTCTTCCGGTAATTCTTTCACATAAAATAAGGTGCATACAACTTGGAAAGTATACGGCTGTCATGTACTATGAAGTGTTGTGTCTTTGCCTAACCGGTGATACCCGAGGATCCGGGTGGTCCATCAGCTCATCTTCACCCGAGCAAACCGAAAACCGTAAGTGTTAAATAACAAACATGTACCTGTTAATTAGATGAATGTACATAATTATAAGTTTTATCATTCCCTCCCTAGAAATCGCATTAGATAACCTCCTGGCATCACACAGGAGGATGATGGCGTTACACAGGAGGACGATGGCGTCACACAGGAGGATGATGGCAACACTGACTGAAGCAGTCAAACTGTATAGATGCACCCAGTCCATTACCCCGCCTAGTACACCTGCTAATAAGTATGGTTTGTTGGACATCCTGTCCTGCCTTCTAATTGCTTGGGTTTGACTCTCCATATACTGTGTTAACCATTGTTTTAGCATGTACAATGCTAACCAATGAGCCACTGTATACTTATTTAACCACAGTAATCCGCCCGCCTGCTAATTGAAGTTATCAGCTGATGTCTCAAGACGTCCCACTCCAGGCGTTGGCACTGGAAAATCCTCACAGCACACAGTGAGCACAAAGTGAGGATTAACAAGTCTACAGTCACATAGAGTGACTACAGACTTTTATGCTGAACAACCCCTTTATTGTCTATTCCTAACTTTACTAATGCTTTCCCTGAAAAGTTCCCTGAAAGGTACAGGCAGGTACGCGGGATGTAGTGACACGCAGGAGGCAGATCAAGAGTTAACAGGGTGATTTATTACAGGGATACTCCACGCAGGGGAGAGTAATTGGGGAATGGTTAGCAAAGGTTAAACAGCAAACAAGGGTACAAATTATTGACTGCCCCCCCGTTTGGAGGCCAGCCATAAATCTCCCAGCATCACCCCGTGGTCTTGCATTGCTGCCATCAGCCACCTGTGCAATGCCAACAGGTCCTGGGCAGTGGGGATTTCTGTGGAGGTAATGGTGAGAAACCAACGGCTAGGGAAACACAGAAAATAGATATATCACGACAGCCCTTAAACATTTTAAGAACTAACAATGTTTTCAAACTTGTCGGAAGCTTATATTATGTGCGTAAATTACCTGAAGGCGAGCCTGCACCACTGCCATGGAGTGACGCTGGAGAGAAGACCAATATGGAGGAGGACGTAGATGACCCGACCTGTGGAGGCGGGGTAGCAGCTTGAGAAGGGGTTCCTGCTGATGATGGTGGTGCTGCTGGTGATGGTGGCGCAGCTGGTGATGGTAGTGCTGGTGAAAAAAAATACAATTGAGTGGAATACTCCTACTAACCCCATCACTGCTGTACTCCTGTCACTGCCTGTAACCCCATCACTACTGGTACTGCCGGTACTCCCATCACAGCCTGTAACCCCATTACTGCCAGTACTCCTGTCACTGCCTGTAACCCCATCACTACTGGTACTCCCGTCACTGCCTGTAACACCATCACTACTGGTACTCCCGTCACAGCCTGTAACCTCATCACTGCCGGTACTCCCGTCACTGCCTGTAACCCCATCACTACTGGTACTCCCGTCACTGCCTGTAACACCATCACTACTGGTACTCCCATCATAGCCTGTAACCCCATCACTGCCGGTACTCCCATCACTGCCTGTAACCCCATCACTACTGGTACTCCCGTCACTGCCTGTAACCCCATCACTACTGGTACTCCCGTCACAGCCTGTAACCCCATCACTACTGGTACTCCCGTCACTGCCTGTAACCCCATCACTACTGGTACTCCCGTCACAGCCTGTAACCCCATCACTGCTAGTACTCCCGTCACTGCCTGTAACCCCATCACTACTAGTTCTCCTGTCACTGCCTGTAACACCATCACTACTGGTACTCCCATCACAGCCTGTAACCCCATCACTGCCGGTACTCCCATCACTGCCTGTAACCCCATCACTACTGGTACTCCCGTCACTGCCTGTAACCCCATCACTACTGGTACTCCCGTCACAGCCTGAAACCCCATCACTGCTGTACTCCCGTCACTGCCTGTAACCCCATCACTACTGGTACTGCCGGTATCCTGTCACAGCCTGTAACCCCATTACTGCCGGTACTCACATCACTGCCTGTAACCCCATCACTACTGGTACTCCAGTCACTGCCTGTAACCCCATCACTACTGGTACTCCCATCACAGCCTGTAACCCCATCACTGCCGGTACTCCCATCACTGCCTGTGACCCCATCACTACTGGTACTCCCGTCACTGCCTGTAACCCCATCACTACTGGTACTCCCGTCACAGCCTGTAACCCCATCACTGCTGTACTCCCGTCACTGCCTGTAACCCCATCACTACTGGTACTGCCGGTACTCCTGTCACAGCCTGTAACCCCATTACTGCCGGTACTCACATCACTGTCTGTAACCCCATCACTACTGGTACTCCAGTCACTGCCTGTAATCCCATCACTACTGGTACTCCAGTCACTGCCTGTAACCCCATCACTACTGGTACTCCCATCACAGCCTGTAACCCCATCACTGCCGGTACTCCCATCACTGCCTGTAACCCCATCACTACTGGTACTGCCGGTACTCCTGTCACAGCCTGTAACCCCATTACTGCCGGTACTCACATCACTGCCTGTAACCCCATCACTACTGGTACTCCCCTCACAGCCTGTAACCCCATCACTACTGGTACTCCAGTCACTGCCTGTAACCCCATCACTACTGGTACTCCCATCACAGCCTGTAACCCCATCACTGCCGGTACTCCCATCACTGCCTGTAACCCCATCACTACTGGTACTCCCGTCACTGTCTGTAACCCCATCACTACTGGTACTCCCGTCACAGCCTGTAACCCCATCACTACTAGTACTCCCGTCACAGCCTGTAACCCCATCACTGCTGTACTCCCGTCACTGCCTGTAACCCCATCACTACTGGTACTGCCGGTACTCCTGTCACAGCCTGTAACCCCATTACTGCTGGTACTCACATCACTGCCTGTAACCCCATCACTACTGGTACTCCAGTCACTGCCTGTAATCCCATCACTACTGGTACTCCCGTCACAGCCTGTAACCCCATCACTACTGGTATTGCCGGTACTCCCGTCACTGCTTAACATAACCTCTCCAGATACCCTCACCAATAGTGTTGAGCGATAATAATACTGCAAATATCGGGTATCGGCCGATATTAGCTGTATCGGGCTTTCGATTCCGAATACCGAAATTTTCGTCATATCGGATACCGGAATCGGGATTGTCACTGTCACTGTCACTGTCTGTGTCCGTCGGTCGGGTCTGTCACTGTCAGTGTCCGTCGGTCGGGTCTGTCAGGAGTCAGCGGCACTTACCTGGCAGAAGATCTCCGGCGGTCACGGCCTGGACTGCTTCATGGCCACCATCATCTTTCCCCGGCGGTCACATGCAGTTTCTCGCGATAACTGCAGTGACTGCTGGGTAATCCCGGCCGTAAAGCAGTCAGTCCGATGACGTCACCGCCGGGGAAGCAGGTAATCAGCTGTGCTGCGCCGGGATGACAGGCTCTGCCTGTCATTGCGATGTAGCAGAGCTGGATCGTCGTGGGACAGTCGTTACTATGGACTGCGTCGGACAGGTGGTATACTGTTGGTTTGTTTTTTTCTTTTTTTTTACAGGAGATCGATGGCGTCGCAGAAATGAGAGTACAATAAAAGAAATGAAAACTGTGTTGTCTCTTTTATTTCATTAAAATACTTTTTTCTTGCTTTGTCTTTTTTTTATGCATTTAATAACTTTGGGATTAATAATGGATCGGTGTTTATTGACGCCTCTCCATTATTAACCGGGCTTATTGTCACCGTGCAATCAACGGTGACATTAACCCCTTATTACCCCACTTGCCACCGCTACAGGGCAGTGGGAAGAGCCGGGTAAAGTGCCACAATTGGCACATCTTTTGATGCGCCAAATGTGGGGCTGCTGTAGCCTGGTATTATCAGGCTGTTGAGGGCCAAAATCCATGGGCCTTGACAGTCTTTTAATACCAGGCCGCAGCAGTCTGCATTTTACTTGGCTGGTTAACAAAAATAGGGGGACCCCTACGCCGTTTTTTTTTCGAGGGGATCCCCTATTTTTGTTAACCAGCCAAGCTAAGAAGACTGCTGTGGCCTGGTATTATCAGGCTTGCAAGGTCCATGGATATTGGATCCTTACCAGCCTGAAAAACCAGGCCTCAGCAGTCTGCTTCATCTGGCTGGTTAACAAAAATAGGGGGGACCCCACGCCAATTTTTTTCGAGGGGATCCCCTATTTTTGTTAATCAGCCAAGATATGCAGACTGCTGTGGCCTGGTATTATCAGGCTGGCAAGGTCCATGGATCTTGGTTCCTTAACAGCCTGAAAATCCAGGCCTCAGCGGTCTGCTTCATCTGGCTGGTTAACAAAAATAGGGGGGACCCCACGCCATTTTTTTTTCGAAGGGAACCCCTATTTTTGTTAATCAGTTCCCTCTGACATCACTGATGGTGTCCCTGGCTGACCTGAAGTGAAAGTGGAAAGCAATCAATTAAGCTTTCCACTTCCTCTCCTGTAAGGTTCTATGTATATATTCCTGAAACTCAGTTTGTTCGTCAGCCATTTTACTTTCTGTCTTGCTGCAGCTATCTTGCCCTCAGTCAAAATGGAGTTTCCAGCTTGCATGTTCCCGCCCTGATTCTCTCCTTTGCTTCTTAAGCAGCCACAGCTGAGCAATCAGTGCTTCAGAATCTAGCCTGCAGTGAACCTGTGACTTGACTCCTGTAAGCCTTGGACCTTGTACTCCAGCTATTCCTACTGAGGAACTCTGAAGCACTTGTGGACTCTGAACCCTGCTCTTTGAAAGACCCACGTTTGCATGGACTTACGGTAACAGAGAAGAAGATCCTGAATCTGTATTGGAGAGTGATTGCTGAGCTTGGATTACTCTGGCCTGCTGTGTCTCCTGTTTCTGTGTCTGCAAACTGTGTGACTATTTCTGCCAACTTGTATGAAGTAATACAGGACTTTTCTATATCAAACCTGTGACTCCTGTGTTTTCATCGCACCCAAGCACAAGACGCTATATGAACTGTACTACATACATTACAAGATTCTGAAGCCAAAACGTTAGTGTCTGCTGGGTCTGGAAGGCTGTGTCTGCTGTACTGTGGATATCAGACGTCCGGTTGTACTTTCTGTGATGACAGTGGTTGTGACTTCTCACAACCATTCCAGGTGAGCAATTCCCTTAAGATTTTTCTTTTTGCAGTGTTACCACAGGTAAACACTATTGTTTTTATTTTTTCCTTTCTTTTCTCTTTTTTGTCTGCTGTAACTCTGGATATCAGATGTCTGGTTGAAACTTTCTGTGATGATAGTGGTTGTGACTTCTCACAACTATTCCAGGTGAGCAGTTCCCTTAATTTTTTTTTCTCTCTGCAGTGTTGCCACAGGTGAACACTATTTTTTTTTTCTCTCCTCTTCTTCCAGTAATCCTGTCTTAAAAGATCTGGAAAATGGAGGCCCGCATAAAGGAACTTTGCGGAGTGACTGATAATATCCTTGCAGATTTGCAGAATATAAAGACCCGTTTTACAAATCTACAGGACCTCAATAATCACAATTTGCAAGTGGTTGGACAGACTACCCAGGATTTGCGAGCCAGGATTGAGGTTCTAGAGGGGCGAGTCCAGGCTCCTGCCGTAGCCCCGAGTGCTGGGATTCCCAAGTTGCCCCTTTTCGTTTTGGCGGTGAACGTGAGAAATTCAGGGGATTTATTAATCAATGCAATCTTTTTTTTTCTGCACATGCTTCACAATTTCCCACTGAACGATCTAAGGTGCTTACTATAATTATGTTGCTTACCAACAAGGCTTTAATGTGGGCAAACCCTCTGATTGAGACTGAGGATGATTGTTTGAATCACCTTGATGATTTTATTTCAGCCATGGGGCAGGTGTTTGATGACCCCAATCGAGGTGCAACAGCTGAAGCAGCCATGTTAGCTTTGCGCCAAGGTAAGCACTCGGTAGCTGAATATGCCTTGGATTTCAGGAGATGGGCCCTTGATACCACCTGGGACAGTTCCGCCAAAAAATCTATTTTTCGAAAGGGGTTATCTCCACTGATTAAGGATGAACTTGCTCGTGCCGACCCTCCCACTGCGTTAGGTGACTTTATTAACTACTGCATCCGTATTGATACTCGTCTGACTGAACGCAGGCAAGAGAGATGGTTCGAAAGCAATCGTACTAACCTTTTCCTACCTTCCTCTCCAGCTAAGGAACCTTTGAGTAGGATTACACGGGAACCTGAACCTGAACCCATGCAGGTAGACTCTTTACAACGACGGGTTAGTGATGCACGCAAGGAACATCGTTTTAAGGAGAATCTATGTTTCTATTGTGGTAAGTCAGGGCACTTCATTATAAACTGCCCCAGCCGTTCTCGTAAGACTACTGCAGCACTCATTCATTGTGAGTGTTGCGAGAGGGGATCTGTCAGGTCCGAGCCTCAGGCTCCAGAGAGATCTGCAGCAACAGATCTTGATTTCTCGGACTTAAACTCCGTTACCTCTGAGGACGTTGACTGTGTAAACGCTGCCATTTTTCAAGTTTCCTCAGCGGTGTCCCAGCTGAGTTGTAAGAAAAACAATTCTCATTGCTTTCTTTCCATCAAACTCTGGGTTGACTCAGCTTGGGTGTCTAGCTCTGCTATGATCGACTCAGGGGCAAGTGGAAATTTTATGGATGTCTCCTTTGCTCTGAAACAGGGAATACGTTCAGTGAAGAAGGCTACTCCAGTACAGATGGAAACTGTGGATGGCTCCCTGCTGACCTCTGGACCAGTGGATCAGGAAACAGAGCCTTTGAGGGTTCTTATGGGTAAAGATCATCAAGAGAAACTGTCCTTTATGCTTATCTCTTCTCCCCACTTTCCCATTATTCTAGGGCTACCATGGCTGCAGGCTCAGAATCCTACCATTAACTGGGAGACCAAGGAATTACACTTTCCAGAGAAACAGATGAGTCCAAAAGTTTCAGCTTGCTCTGTTCCTAAAGGAATCATGTCAGTCCCTGAACTACCAGCTGTATACCAGGACTATGTGGATTTATGTGACAAGAAGAACGCTGACCAGCTTCCTCCTCACCGTCCATATGATTGTCCAATTGAATTATTGCCTGGAGCAGAGATACCTTTTGGTAAGATCTACCCCCTGGCGGGGCCCGAGCTAAAGGCTTTAAAGGATTACATAGATGAAAATCTAGCCAAGAGCTTCATACGCCCCTCTTCATCTCCTGAAGGTGCACCCATCTTCTTTGTAAAGAAGAAAGATGGATCTCTGAGACCATGCGTAGACTATAGGGAACTCAATAAGGTTACTATTAGAAACCGTTATCCATTGCCTTTAATCCCTGAGTTATTGGAGAGAGTGCGACATGCCAAAATTTTTTCTAAACTAGATCTTCGTGGGGCCTATAACTTAGTCCGTATTAGACCTGGGGATGAATGGAAGACTGCATTCAGGTCACGCTATGGACACTTTGAATATCTAGTTATGCCTTTTGGTCTGAGTACCGCCCCAGCCACTTTCCAACACTTGGTGAATGACATCTTCAGGGATCTCCTAGATACATTCGTGGTAATTTATTTGGATGATATTCTAATTTTTTCTAACTCCACAGAGGAACATCATGGACATGTGAGAATGGTCTTGGAACGTCTAAGACAAAATCATCTTTACATCAAACTTGAAAAGTGTGAATTCCATAGGACCGAAATTCAATTTCTGGGGTATGTACTGTCTACACAAGGAATTAGTATGGATGGAAGCAAAACCCAAGCCATCAAGGATTGGCCAAGTCCTAGAAATGTGAAGGAGGTACAGCGCTTCATCGGGTTTGCCAACTTCTATAGACGTTTCATTAGAAATTTCTCTGAGGTAGTGTCACCTATCACTCAACTTACCCGGAAAGAGTCTAGGTTTTCCTGGACTCCCCAAGCCCAGGAAGCATTTTCCCGTCTAAAAGATAAATTTACCACTGCACCTATCTTAGTACATCCCAACACCGAGCTTGCCTTCATAATAGAGGTGGATGCTTCAGACTGTGCCGTTGGAGCTATACTCTCTCAGAGAACAGGTGAGAAGAATGTCTTGCATCCCTGTGCCTTCTTTTCCCAGCAGTTGTCTTCGGCTGAGAGGAACTACGATGTGGGCAATAGAGAGTTGTTGGCCATTATTGCCGCCTTCAAAGAATGGAGACACCTTCTTCAGGGAGCTGCACAGCAAATAGTCGTCCTGACAGACCATCGTAACCTTGAGTTTATCAGGTCGGCTAAGTGCCTGACTCCTCGCCAGGCTCGCTGGAATCTTTTCTTAAACCAATTTAATTTTATCATCTCTTATAGACCAGGATTGCGCAATGGAAAGGCTGATGCACTCTCTAGGATTTACTCAGCAGAGACACGTCCAATTACTCCTCCTAAGACTATTCTTCCTGACTCTAGATTCCTAGGAGTAATTCATAATCAAGACCTACTTAAGGACATCAAGGAAGCATACCATGCGGATTCCTTTTTGGCACAACCCCCAAGGGACGTAAGTCTTGTCTTTAAGAATGGTGTGTGGATTCAGGGACAACGTCTGTATATTCCTGAAACAGTCAGATTAAGAGTATTGCAACTCATTCACGATTCCAAGATAGCTGGGCATAGAGGAATTCTAAAGACACAGGAATTTCTTTCTCGTTTCTTTTGGTGGCCCACTTGCAGGAAGGATGTTTTGAATTATGTCACTTCATGTGAGGTCTGTGCAAGATGCAAAACACCTCGCTCCTCACCAACTGGTCTGTTACAGCCTCTTCCCACCCCGTCCCGCCCGTGGGGATCCATTTCTATGGACTTCATTGTGGAGTTACCAACCTCTCAAGGGAAGAACACCACTCTAGTGGTGGTTGACCGTCTAACAAAGGCAGCTCATTTTATCCCTTGTGTCGGCTTACCCACTGCAAAACAGACATCAGATTTGATGATTAAAGATGTGTTTCGCTTACATGGAGTACCGGATGAGGTTATTTCGGATCGAGGGGTGCAATTCACTTCTAGGTTTTGGCAAAATTTCTGTGCAGCATTGGACATTAAAGTAAACCTTTCTTCTGCTTTTCATCCCCAGACTAATGGACAGACCGAACGAACCAATCAAACCCTGGAGCAGTATCTCCGCTGCTTTATCTGCCACCTACAGGATGATTGGGTGGATCTACTTCCATTAGCTGAGTTCTCGTATAACAACTCTCAGAGTGCCTCCACTAAACAGTCTCCTTTTTACTCTAATCTAGGTTATCATCCTAACATTCTACCACGATTTCCCATAGAAACGCCTTTACCAGCAGTGGCTGAAAGAATCACGTCTTTACAGAAGAATATGGATCTTCTAAAGGAAAATCTGGAATCGGCTCAAGAAAGGTACAAGAAAGCAGCAGATAAATTTCGTAAACCTGCACCAGCTTTCAAGGTAGGAGACTTGGTCTGGCTGTCAACCAGAAATCTTAAGTTAAGGATTCCATCGTCTAAGTTGGGACATAAGTACATTGGACCCTATAAAATCAGTAAAATTATAAGTGTCGTTGCTTGTCGTCTTCAACTGCCCAGAACTATGAGAATCCACCCTGTCTTTCATGTATCCCTACTAAAGGCTGCGACACCCAATACGTTTCCTGGACGTTCCTCTCCTTGCCCTGACCCAGTGCTAGTCGATGGTCAGGAAGAATTTGTGGTGGAAAGGATTTTAGATTCCAGGTTGTATAGAATTCAGTTACAATATCTGATTAAATGGCAGGGCTACCCAGTGGAGGACAACTCATGGGAACCGATCAATAACGTTAATGCTCCTCGCTTGCTCCGTCAGTTTCATCAGAGGTACCCACACAAGCCTGGTCTGAGGTCATCCGGAGGTTGTCCTTAAGGGGGGAGTAATGTAAGGTTCTATGTATATATTCCTGAAACTCAGTTTGTTCGTCAGCCATTTTACTTTCTGTCTTGCTGCAGCTATCTTGCCCTCAGTCAAAATGGAGTTTCCAGCTTGCATGTTCCCGCCCTGATTCTCTCCTTTGCTTCTTAAGCAGCCACAGCTGAGCAATCAGTGCTTCAGAATCTAGCCTGCAGTGAACCTGTGACTTGACTCCTGTAAGCCTTGGACCTTGTACTCCAGCTATTCCTACTGAGGAACTCTGAAGCACTTGTGGACTCTGAACCCTGCTCTTTGAAAGACCCACGTTTGCATGGACTTACGGTAACAGAGAAGAAGATCCTGAATCTGTATTGGAGAGTGATTGCTGAGCTTGGATTACTCTGGCCTGCTGTGTCTCCTGTTTCTGTGTCTGCAAACTGTGTGACTATTTCTGCCAACTTGTATGAAGTAATACAGGACTTTTCTATATCAAACCTGTGACTCCTGTGTTTTCATCGCACCCAAGCACAAGACGCTATATGAACTGTATTACATACATTACATCTCCTGTCAGCCAGGAGAGGAGCTCATTCATTTGGGGGTTTACTGTGAGGCTGCAGCATTAGCTGCGGTCCCTGCAGTAAACATTAACCCTTTCTGAAGGATTACACCGTGGGACCTGACTGTGCATCGGATTGGTAAGAATAATTTTGCTTTATTATTTTATTTTTATTACAGGAAATGGTTTTAGCAGGTAAATAAAATATGGTCAAAAACTGTGTGATTATTTCATTAAACTTCTTTTTTATTAAAGTGTGTGTTTGATTTTTCTTTCATACAATAGGATTAATAATTGATAGTTGTCTAATTGACAGCTCTCAATTATTAACCTGGCTTAAAGTGACCTTTCAATTGCAAGGTCATTTTAACCCCTTATTAACCCATTCGCCACCACTACAGGGCAATGGGAATAGACGGGCAAAGTGCCAGAAAGGGCAAATCTAATTAGAGATTTGCCCTTTCTGGGTTGTCTGGGGGCAGATGTTAGTAGCCGGGGGGGGCAAAAATAATGGTCCCTCTCTGGGCTATTATTATCTGCCCCCACTCACTGGCTTTGTCTGTCTGGTTGCGAAAATAGGGCGGGGGCCCACGCATTTTTTTCAGCAATTTTACACCTCATATATATACATGTCATTGAGTTTGTGACACATATATATATATTTATATTTATAGTTCATACACTTCTACATAGTATAATAGCCGCTAATTCAATTGCAGGCTTTTGTGAAAATGCAGAACCCGACATGAAATGACACTTGGTGTACATAGGGTTAACCATGTCTTTTCATGTCTTTTGCTATCTGATTTGCATAAACAATTACATCAGTCTATGTGTGCAAAATTTCACACCTGTAGGGGTTAATTAAAGGTGTAAATTCGTAGCAAAAAAGTCCGTTTTTTTTACAACGAATTTACACCTTTAATTAACCCCTACAGGTGTGAAATTTTGCACACATAGACTGATGTAATTGTTTGTGCAAATCAGTAGCAAAGGACATGAAAAGACATGGTTAACCCTATGTACACCAAGTGTCATTTCATGTCGGGTGCTTCTGTCTTTTCACAGAAGCCGGCTTTACCCGGCAATTGAATCAGAGGATATTTTACTATGTAGAAGTGTATAAACTATACATATATGTATATATATATATATGTCACAATGACATGTATATATATATATATATATATATGTATTCTATGTGTGTATATTTAGTGTTTACAAGGAAATAAAGGTTTTTTTTAGTTGCGATATTTTGTTCCCATAGACTTACATGGGACTTCCGGTATCGGAATCGGATATCGCCGATATTTAGTGATATCGGCGATGCCATTCCGATCCGATATTTTTAGATATCGAGCAGTATCGCTCAACATTACTCACCAACACTCACCACGATGCCTGTGAAGCTGTGCATGGATGCTGGCGACCCTCTCGCTTGACCGATAGCGCAAGTTCGCCAGCTTCTTTCGGATTTGTGTCGGGGTACGCTCCACCCCAAACCGGCGACATAGGCCCCGCTGGATTCTTTGCAGGACCACTTTCTTGTGATGCATGGGATGCGCAACAGGTAGGCTGCATTGATAATCCCATGCATCACATTTGTGTATCAAATAACGCACCTCAGCATCTCCCCAGGGAGCAGAGCGTTGCCTTGCAGCCATATAAACAACGCCGTATGCACGACGCCAGTGTCGTGATGTCACAGCGTACGTGCGACACGAACGGGTCGCACTTGCGATGTGAGACGCTATTGCGATCGCAAACCGATCGGTCTCAGCTAGGCGCCCTAGCCACGCATAGGCATGAGACGCCATTGCGATCGCAAAGTGGCTGTTCCCAGCGTGGCACCACAGCCACACACAGACATGAGACGCTATTGCGATCACAAAGTGTATTTCACATAGCGGACTGTAAATTTGGGGCCCCATTTCAAACTTTGCCTAGGGCATCACTTTGCCTAAAACTGGCCCTGTCCGTCAGCCACAAGCAACAGACAGTAACGTGTGAGGGCAGCTATGGCAGTCACTCTGTCAGCTAGAAGGGGCAATAGCGGCACAGACTGGATCACAGTAGCTGCAAAGCAGAAGGCTAGCAGGTCGCAGTATACAGTATGGAATGATGCTGGAAATTCGTATGAATCACTTGCGCTCGAGAACGATGGAAGGGAGCGCTAATACGTCGCCTTTTATGACGCAGTCATCCAATCACAAAGCGAGAGCTGTGACAGTGACCACCAATCTGTGCTGAGGGGTGTGGAAAAGGTTGCGCTCAATCACGCCTATCGAGTTCGGGATCGTTAAAAATACATGCTGTGTGACAGGTCCCAACGACCGCCTGCTAATTGAGGTTATCAGCTGATGTTGTGCGGAGGCAGGAAAGCCGACTGCTAATTGAGGTTTAGCAGAAGACAACAAAAAACATTTTTATTTCAATCAGGGGGAGATCGGAGGGCAGGGGTAAGGGGTCCAACCCTCGGGAAGGGGTAAAGTTAAAAAAGAGGACAATAAAACTTTTTTTTTAATCAAACAAAAATGTAAACAATTTAAACAATTTAAATAACTATTAAATTAACAATATTTACAAAATGATAACAAAAATAGAAAATAAACATCACTACAGTTCTTCGTATCGATTGTCTGTATTTGTGTATCCATGCCTTGGCGAAACAAAAGAATCCGTAAACATGGGATACTGTGGGGGGGGGGGCAAGGCTTTGTGGATGCCGGATCCTCTGCACTGGTGTGCTGCAAAGTGGGTCTGGCATATGGGTCCAAGAATGTTGTTGAAAAGGGCCAGGGTCGATCCGAGTGTGTACAGATGAAGTCTCATTAAGTTCACCGGCTGCCGCTTTAGTTAACGTCTCAAAGATGACCCTTTGTCGCTAGCAAAGGTTGCAAAGTTGTCCCGCTTGGCCTGGGTCTGTAGCAGTAGAATCTGGTTCGCCAAAGATATTAGATCTGGTGATGGCGGCAAGCTGGCCTTTCTTTTCCTTGATTTTCTTTGTCGCCGAGGCACAAGGTCTTCACTTGTAGACGCCATAGGTTCCTCTCTCGTTGACAGAACACTCGCCTCCTCCATACCACGTTCCGTAGCTGGGATGTCGTCATCTTGCCGATGGTGCTGTGGGAACACAAAATTAATGTTAAGATTTTGGTTACAACATCCAGAAGGTATGTCATGACCAGCATGGGTACACGTAGTGGCGTACCGTCAATATTAGAAGACCACGCAGCTGCTATGGGGCCCGGACAGGTGAGAGGGCCCGCGACGGCCGCTGGGTTTGGCAGCTGTGCTGTGCTGACACAGTACTACCAGGGGGTCGGCAGGGTAGCATCTATGGGGGCACAATCTATGGAGCATCTGTGGGGGCATAATCTATGGAGCATCTATGGGGCATTATCTATGGAGCATCTATGGGGGCATTATCTATGGAGCATCTATGGGGCATAATCTATGGAGCATCTATGGGGGCACAATCTATGGAGCATCTATGGGGGCACAATCTATGGAGCATCTATGGGGGCATAATCTATGGAGCATCTATTTGGGCACAATCTATGGATCATCTATGGGGGCACAATCTATGGAGCATCTATGGGGGCACAATCTATGGAGCATCTATGGGGGCATAATCTATGGAGCATCTATGGGGCAGCATCTATGGGGGCATAATCTATGGAGCATCTATGGGCCATAATACATTTTTTTGTTAAATGTGTCCCCTCACTGTGCTGCCACTTTACATTTACAATGGCTCTGGGGTTTTTTTTGGGGGAGGGTGGGCCCATTCTGACTTTTGCTATGGGGCGCCATGATTTCTATGTACGCCCCTGGGTACACGTGAACTAAAAACAAATGTGAGGGGCGGCTCAACTATGGCATGTACAGAGAAAGTATAAATGCTATTCACAAGGAAGCGAAGAAGGTACTTACATCTTCAACAGGGGAGTCAGTCTGGATATCAGGGTCTTCTTCCAGGGTCGGCCGCATCGTACACGCCATTCGCTGAGGTAGCTCCTGGTCACGGGTGAAGGCAAGCAAGTCATAATACCATAATGTTGGCACATACACCTCATCTGTGCCGGTACCCGACTTCTTTGTCTTCTCCACCCTGTTCAGTTCTTTCTTGTATACGGTGAGTAGACCCTGGATTTTTCTCTTCACCAGCTCCTCATCCACCTTCTCGTTGGGGCCATGCCTTTTAAAGAGGGCAATCAATTGCTGGTACGCCTCCCTCTTTTTTTCTCTATTGCTGTAGTCTGCAGATTTTATTTGCCAAAGGTACGGCAGGGAGCGGTACAAGTCAATAATTTCCCTGATGAATTCTTCAGTTTTAAAAGCCATCTGGAAAAAGGATAACATACAGTGAGCATACATGAAACATTTGAAAACACAGTAAAAAATACCACACACTGTTTGTTGACCCCCTTAAAATGGCCTCCGATGCATGAGCAAATGTATACTTATTGGGTGTGGGAGAAAACCCACTAAAATAACTTACCGTTTAAATGAAGTAATATAGGTCCCTGAAGAACTTAGAAATCAATGTGGAGTCACAGCCGAAGAACACTACAATCCACAAACCAGAACGCTTGTCAGGAACAAAGCCCAGATGAATGGATACAGAGTCACAGCCGAAGAATGCTGCTACGATCCGAAACCAGAATGCAAACAGGAACAAAGCCCAGATGAATGGATACAGAGTCACAGCCGAAGAACGCTGCTACGATCCGAAACGAGAACGCAAACAGGAACAAAGCCCAGATGAATGGATACAGAGTCACAGCCGAAGAACGCTGCTACGATCCGAAACCAGAACGCAAACAGGAACAAAGGGACGGAATTGCTACAACAACGAGGCTTTATTTTAAACCTGCTGCCCAATCAGAACGCAGTAGCGTCCACCAATCAGAGATGAGGGGGTGCGGAAAAGTAATTTTATGCATGCCTTTATGACACAGTACAGCCCCTTTCAAGGTGTGAATCGTTGAAATAGCTGCTGTGTGAAAGCGTCCCAACGACCAACGAGATCGTTAGTTAGATCGCTGGGGCAGCCGAAATCGATGGGAAGTTCTGCATGTTTGACAGCTCCCCAACGATCACGATACGGCTCTCCAGCGATCTCAAAACCGTGACGTAATAACGATCTCGCTAGCGATCTCGTTATGTGTGACGGTGTGCTCCAAATTATTATGCAAAAATTGTTTAGGAGTGATAAGGTAAGAATTTTTTTGTTTGTCAGTTAAACTCATTGATGGTGATGTGTGTCAGGGCTCTTTATATCACTGTAAGCAATTGCAGACACCTGTGCTAATTAGTTTGGCAGGTGGGTCCAATGAAAGGCAAGACTACTTAAGAAGGCTGTCCCACATTATTAAGCAGCCTACATTTTCTGCCAAAATGGGAAAGAAAAAGGATGTGTCGGCTGCTGAGAAGCAACAAATTGTGGAGTGTTTAGGTCAAAGCATGACTACAATCAACATGGCCAAGACACTTCATCGTGATCATCGCACAATCAAGAAGTATGTAGCTGATTCACAGTGCACAAGTGTACGTGCTGATAATTGAAAATTGAGGACTCTTTCCTACAGGCAATTACGTCAGGTTAAAAGAGCAGCGGCAAAAAAGCCTTGTCATAGCAGCAGACAAGTTTTTGAAGCTGCTGGTGCCTCCAACGTCCCCAAACAACAAGATGCAGGGTCCTTCAGAGGTTTGCAGCTGTGCGTAAGCCATCCTGTCGACCTCCTCTATCCACTGCACACAAGCAGAAATGGCTCCAGTGGGCCAAACAATACATGAAGACTGACTTCAAAACTGTTTTGTTCACCGATGAGTGCCGTGCAACGCTCGATGGTCCAGATGAATGGAGTGGAGGATGGCTGGTTGATGGACACCCCATGCAAACACGGCTACGGCGACAACAAGAAGGAGGTGGAGTAATGTTTTGGGCTGGAATCATGGGGAGAGAGATTGTCGGCCCCTTTAGGATCCCTGAAGGGGTAAAGATGAACTCCATAGTGTATGTTGAGTTTCTCAAACAGCACTTCCTGCCATGGTTCAAGAAGAAGAACCGTGCATTCCGCAGCAAGATCATTTTCATGCATGATAATGCACCGTCTCATGCTGCACATAACACATCTGCATCTCTGGCTGCTATGGGCATAAAAGGGGACAAACTTATGGTGTGGCCCCCATGCTCCCCTGACCTCAACCCCATTGAGAACCTCTGGAGCATCATCAAAAGGAGTATCTATGATGGCGGGAGGCAGTTCACATCTAAGCAACAGCTCTGGGAGGGTATTCTGTCCTCATGCAAAACAATTGAAACCATCAAAAACCTGACAAATTCAATGGACGAGAGAGTTCAGAAGCTCCTTTCGAATAAGGGGTCCTATGTGCAAATGTAACATCACCTAGAATAAAGTTTTGAGTTGAAAACTGTTTGATTTCAGTTTGTAAGAACCTGCTAATGCTTATAATTTCAAAAATGACTATTTTTTTTGTTCTTTATTAAAATGAAAAGGTTGAAAACTCTGCTGTGCATAATAATTTGGAACATGCATTTTGAGTGCAGTTTGAGTGTTTTATTTTTTAAAAAATATACTGTTATCATAGGCAGTGTAACGAATGGAAGCGGAGGCAGAGATGGTGAAGTTCACATTCGTCTTTATTTTTTAATGTGGAACCTCGAGACCGCGGTCCGGGGGGCTCCGAAGGGAGCGTGACTAGTGAGCCCCGGGTACCTGTAGTAAGGCCCCTCGAACAGGACCAGAATGGAATACCCGGAGGACACAGGTGCTACCTACAGTTAGACCCCGGACACGTGGCAGCTGTCCCAGAGGGACCAAAAGGGTAACAGGTATATAACAGAAACCGTGGAGGGTTTGACGGAGATGAGGAAGGTCCTGGTCCAGAGTGGATGGTAGCAGGCTGGCTCCAGTGACCTTGTCACAGTCCACGGATACGGATGGCTGATGGCAGAACGGGATGACACTTGAGCCAGTAATAACCGAGATTGACCAAGTTAGCCAGATACGGGTTAGCAATGATCTGTGGAGACAAATAGTATAAGCGAAGCACAGAGACTGCAGACGCAGCGCAGACAGATCAAGGACAGAACCGGATGTAGCAATGATAGAACACGTTGCTCCGGCACTCCCCTTATGGTGGAGTGACCAGATATAGTACTGAGTGCGCTGCCATTGGTTAATTGACTATTTCAAAAAATGCACGCTGCCCCTTTAAGAGAGATGGTGGGCGCGGCCTCGCGTCCTAAGCAATCTTCCTGGAGGCCTGGCAGCGTGCCAGGAACTGGAGGAGGACGCAGGACACTGAGGAGCAGATGGAGCAGGGGACTTCAGCCTGCGCACAGACTGCTGCAGAGGGACAGCTAGAGGAGCAGAAGGTGAGTGACCAGGACGGAGTGCAGAGCCAGCACGGGGACCGAGTGTAACAGTATCCCCCTCTTTACCCCCCTCTTTTTCAAGCCTGCGTGAAATCTTTTAAGAAGAAGAGGAGCCTGGATGTTCTCTTTAGGCTCCCAAAACCTCTCCTCAGGACCAAAACCCTTCCAGTCCAGG
>JARQOD010000005.1:345886033-345994007 GCA_033576555.1 Oophaga sylvatica
CCGACACGGCCAGTCCGTTCCTGCCCGTGCGACCTGCGTGTCGCCGGGTTTGTGCCAGAGCTGTGGTGGACCCTGACGGCCAGCCCCCATCTCCCAATACTGGTGCCTGTCCGCTGGTGGGTCGAGCGAGCCCCCCTGCGGTGGAGGCAGGTCTAATCTTTTTTATTTAAATTGTCTCTCTAATTTGAATGAGTACACTTTAAATCCATTTACAAGGATCTATTGGAGGGCAAGTCTCATGCCAGCAGCCGCGGTAATGCCAGGTCCAGTAGCGTCCAGTAAAGCTGCTGCAGTTAAAAAGCTTTTATAAGGATCGAGCTTGGCGGTTCACCGCAGGGCGTCCTACCGCCACTCACAGCCCCTGTGCCTTGGGGTGCCTCCCCGATGCTCTTCACTGATTTTCCCGGGGGCCCGAAGCATTTCCTTTGAAAAAATTAAGTGTCCAAAGTACAGGTGGTGTAGCTTGCTTAACAGCTGTGTTAATCCGCTGACTAGCAGACACTGCTACTAGGCCCAAAATTATTGTCGATTTTTCGGAAAAACCGAACACTTCAAAATCTAGTTGCCCCCAGCAACACAACTCTCAAGTCCTTATCTTCATCTGCAACCCGGACAAATTCTAATCCGGGTTGTTTTGCATGTAGGACCTCTAAGTGTTTATGTTGCGTCTCTATTATGAATGGGGTGCAAGAATTTCAATCTCGTACCACAGGCACCAGTTTTAAAATCAACTGTCATGTTAATTGCCAATCGTGCTACATTATTTATTTAATTGAGTGGGGTTGTGGGTTGCAGTACATCGGTTGGACGATACAGACGATGCATGCAAGACTCTACAAGCACCGTCAAAATATCCGAAATGGTTTCATGCTACACAGTCTCTCAAAACATTTCTCCCTAGTGCACCAAAAGAATTTGAATTTGTTAAAATTCACTGTTATTGACCAGATACCACATGATATGCCTGATCGGTATAATAATCTAATAAGAAGGGAGAGTTTCTGGATTTTTAAACTTGGTACACTGGCCCCTGAGGGGTTAATCCTCACTAATGAAAAAGTCATGTAATATATGCATTTTTTTATTTATTTATTTTCATTTATTTTTCCTTGTGTACATTGTTTTTATGTTGTTTTTAGGTTGGTTTTATTCAATTTATCTGTGTTTTTTTTCTTTTTTCTTTTTTGCAGTCATATTTGCATTTTTAATCATGTGGGTGTTCTGATTAATTGCCTTTTAATTTTCATTTGCTGCTCCACCTTTATATAGCTTTCCTACTCCATTCTATGTATAACTGCCACCTGAGGAAGACGGAGCTATTCCATTGAAACGCGTTGTGGATATCAATAAATGAAGACTTTTTAATATCAGCTGAATTGCGTCCCTCGCGCTCCTTATGACCGGATTGCTTTATCATCACTTATGTCTGATCCTCTCTTGAGGTACCCGGCCAGAGCTGAAGCGGACAACCTTAATCTCATCTGCCTTTATAGCTAGCCTGGCGCTCCTTTGAAACCGTCTATCTGAATTTGGTAGCAAAATTATTGTCTGGGCTAGATGCAGTTAAAAATTTGTAATTATATCTACAACCGGTGGCTACTCCGCTGACTAGCAGACACTCAAGCTTTGGAGCAGACCTCTGATTCCCAGGCTATAGTATGAGTAAACAGCGCTAGTCTTCACATTCAACCATCTGTGTTACCCCAAGCCATAGTGTAGTTTCTTATGGTTAAAAGGGGGGTGGGGAAAGACCCAACCCACCTGTAATTGACGATGCCAACGTCACGTAAAACACAGCAAGGGGACTCCAAAAAGAGTCTCCATTTTTTCCAAAAATTTGGGGCACAGACACCACTTAAGTAGCATCAATTGCCCCAGAGTTGCTTAAAACGGTTGGTGAGGTGATTTGAGCAAATCCTCAAGCTTTTACTCTCCCCAGGATGACACAGGGGTAGCAAAGTCCGTGTGGATCCATGATTTGTTCATCTTTATGAACGTGAGTCTGTCTACATTCTCAGTGGACAGCGCTTATCTGTCAGACTCAGCACTCCACCAGCAGCGCTGAACACACGTTCAGAGAGAACAAAAATTATTTGAAAGCTGTTGGAGCTTAGTATAGATGGCCTATTAGAATGAGTACCACACACTACTACAGGCCAAAAATTATTCTACAGCCAAGATGCAGCTAAAAATTATGAATTTGAAAGCTGGTGGAGCTTAGTATAGATGGCCTATTAGAATGAGTACCACACACTGCTACAGGCCAAAAATTATTCTACAGCCAAGATGCAGCTAAAAATTATTATCAATTTACAAAATCCTCAAGCATTTACTCTCCCCAGAACAAAAATTATTTGAAAGCTGTTGGAGCTTAGTATAGATGGCCTATTAGAATGAGTACCACACACTACTACAGGCCAAAAATTATTCTACAGCCAAGATGCAGCTAAAAATTATGAATTTGAAAGCTGGTGGAGCTTTGTATAGATGGCCTATTAGAATGAGTACCACACACTGCTACAGGCCAAAAATTATTCTACAGCCAAGATGCAGCAAAAAATTATGAAGTTTAAAGCTGGTGGAGCTTAGTGTAGATGGCCTATTAGAATGATTACCACACACTGCTACAGGCCAAAAATTATTCTACAGCCAAGATGCAGCTAAAAATTATGAATTTGAAAGCTGGTGGAGCTTAGTATAGATGGCCTATTAGAATGAGTACCACACACTACAGGCCAAAATTATCTACGCAAGATGCAGCTAAAAATTATGAATTGAAGCTGGTGGAGCTTAGTATAGATGCCTATAGATGAGTACCACACACTGCTACAGCAAAAATTATTCTACAGCCAATGCAGCTAAAAATTATTATCAATTTACAAAATCCTCAAGCTTTTACTCTCCCCAGGATGATACAGGGGTAGAAAAGTCCTTGCGGATCCATGATTTGTTCATCTTTATGAACGTGAGTCTGTCTACATTCTCAGTGGACAGCCACATGCGCTTATCTGTCAGCACACCACCAGCAGCGCTGAACACACGTTCAGAGAGAACGCTGGCTGGGGGCATGACAAGATCTCCAAGGCGTGAGTGGCGAGCTCCGGACATTTATCCAGATTGGAAGCCCAAAAAGAGCAAGGGTCCAGTGACACAGTCATGGCTTCGATGTTCAGTTGGAGATACTCCTGTACCATCGTCTCTAGGCGTTGACTATGTGTCTGACTTCTTGTCTCCTGTGGCCTTGCAAAGGATGGGCTAAAAAACTGGTGAAAGGATTCCGCAAAATAGCTGTGAACACCAGCAGATACTGTGTTTCTGTTATGGTTTGAGTGCTGAAGACTCGACAGTCCCACGGTTGGCAAGTTAGAACTGTGAGATTCACTACGTGCACCACTAATGTTTTGTGGAAAGGCACATGTAAGATTCTGCAACAGTCTCTGCTGATACTCCTGCATGCGTGAATCCCTTTCTATGGCTGGAATTATTTCAGCAAATATACTTTTGTACCGGGGATCTAACAGTGTGGCTACCCAGTAGTCAGGATTATTTCGAATTCTGACAATTCGAGGGTCATGTTGCAGTAGTGTTGAGCGATACTGCCCGATATCCAGAAATATCGGATCGGATTGGATCGGCCCGATACTCAAAAAGTATCGGGTATTGCCGATTCCGATACCGGAAACCCAATGCAAGTCAATGGGACAGAAATATCGTAATTAAAAAAAACCCTTTCTTTCCTTGTAAACACTAGATATACACACATAGAATACATATATATATACATGTCATTGTGACATATATATATACATATATTTATAGTTCATACACTTCTACATAGTAAAATAGCCTCTGATTCAATTTCCGGGCAATGCCGGCTTTTGTGAAATTACAGAACCACCCGACATGAAATGACACATGGTTTGAATTTACACCTTTAATTAACCCCTACATGTGTGAAATTTTGCACACATACTGTTAGGGTCTGCGGAACGCACCAAATATAAGATGTGGAGAGGTGCGTTCGCAGCCCGGGGTCCACCGTGCAGGCGGAGCCTGCTGCTAGTAAAATGGCGTAAGAAGCAAACTCTGTTATCCCGCAGAGTCGCCAACATAAACGCCGTAACGCGCTGTGGCAATAAGTGCGAACTCTGTTACTCCACAGAGCCGCTAGAAGGAGAGCCGCAGCGCTATATGGCGATGTGTGCGAACTCACTAAACACAACTGAGTCGCAAAGAAAACACGCTAGGGCGCTGTCTAGCGTTGAAAGCGAACCCTGTTACGTCACAGGGCCGCTGAGAAAAAGTGCTGTGTCCTGTCAGGCTCTCAGGTACACAGTTAAGTGCTAAGCGTACATAAAGCGTGATCATGTGCTAATGTCCTCGCGGGAGTCACCCGCAATCTATGGCGTCTGAACGCCAGACCCTGAATATCAAAACTCCTCACCGGTTATGCCGGTAATCTAGGGCATCTAGGACGCCGACCCTGACCAGCTAGCACACCAAACTCCTCACCGATTAAGTCGGTATTCTAGTGGCTTATTTCAGCCGGGTCCCTAACCACACACACACATGACCACACTGGCGCATAGCATACAATGGTTGATATTAGCGCATGGCGGCCCAGCCATGCTACCCTTTTATAGTAACAGCTACAGGACCTGCCAGAAACAAGGACCAATGAAGCTTGTTCCAGAACAACAGTAGTCACAGGACCTTCCTGGCAGACCAATAGGAGCTGCTGCAGTACCTGAGCATGTGACCCCTGATCTCCAATGAGAGATCTCACTCTGGGCATGCTCAGAAGAGAAAACGCAGGACTTTGTCCCAAAGACGTCTGCTCCAGCACTGGCTATAATAGCAGATCCAGGAAAGGCAGCAGCAAGTCACTGCACAGTACTGGAGTGGGCAAGACGCTTGGACCGACGTCTCTGCAGAGCAGGCTCCACTGCGGCCGGAGATGAATGGGAGACCGCAGCGGGGCTGGTTCGAGACTCCCCTTGTACAGCAGCGGGAACTCGAACCCTAACATTACCCCCCCTCCTAGGGCCCCCCCTTCTTTGGGCCTCATTGCGCTCAAAGGCAGCGATGAGCTGCGGAGCATGAACATGCTCGGCAGGCTCCCAGGACCTATCCTCAGGCCCATAACCCCTCCAATCCACCAAAAAAATTTTTTTGCCTCGTACCACCTTGTACCAAACAATGGCATTCACCTTATGATCGTCGGTAGATGAACCCGACGTCCCGGCAGATGACTCGGAAAACCGGGAAATGGCCACGGGTTTCAGGAGGGACACGTGAAAGGTGTCAGTGATACCAAGGCGAGGCGGAAGGGCTAGGCGGTAAACCACCGGGTTCACCTGCTCAAGAACTTTAAAGGGGCCCAAAAAGCGAGGTGCCAACTTGGTGGACTCTACACGTAGCCTGATGTTTCGGGCAGAAAGCCACACTAGGTCACCCGGAGCAAATGTAGGAGCGGGGCGCCGATGGGCATCGGCCGAAGACCTCATCCTCTCTTTGGAGGCCTGAATGGCATCCTGTGTGCGGTCCCAAATGTCCCGTGCCTCCACAGCCCAGTCTGCCACCCTGAATCGGCGGAAGACACGGGCATGGGCACTGGTACCAGCGGATGCTGACCGTAGTTCAGGAGGAATGGGGTCTGTCCGGTGGAGTCAGCCACAGCATTATTTAGAGCGAACTCAGCCCACGGTAGCAAGGTTGCCCAGTCATCCTGCCTGGCAGAGACAAAATGTCGCAAGTATGTGACCAAGGTCTGGTTGGCCCTCTCTACCAACCCATTCGTCTCGGGATGGTATGCAGAGGAGAGATTCAACTCAATGCTGAGTAAACGACACAGCTCTCTCCAGAACCGACACGCAAACTGGGGACCTCGATCACTGACAATTTTGTCTGGCATACCGTGAAGGCGGAAAATATGCCTAATGAATAATGCTGCCAAGGCCCGTGCAGAAGGTAACCGTGGTAACGGCACTAAGTGCACCATTTTGGAGAAATGGTCGGTTATCACCCAGATGATGGTGCAGCCCCGAGACTTGGGTAAGCCCACCACAAAATCCATCCCGACCATCTCCCAAGGCCTGTCTGCCACCGGTAAAGGGAAAAGTAACCCAGCTGGCCGTTGTCGAGGGGACTTATTCTTGGCGCAGGAGACGCATGCCTGAACGTATTCCCTGACGTCACGGGCCATCTGCGGCCACCAGTATGTTCTCGCCAGCAACTCAGAAGTCCTTTTTGTCCCAAAATGTCCACCCACCCTGGACGAATGTGCCCAAGAGAGTACTTCCGGTCGCAAATTGATGGGCACAAAAGTCTTGCCCGGAGGCACAGACTCAAGCGAAACCGGAGCCACTGTTCTTAGGCTTTCTGTGGGGACAATAAGCCGAGGCTCCTCCTCCACCTCCTCAGAGGACACCACGGAGCGGGATAGAGCGTCTGCGCGAATGTTCTTCTCACCGGAGAGGAAATGGAGGGTAAATGGAACCGGGAGAAAAACAAGGACCATCTGGCCTGACGGGAATTTAGCCACTGGGCTGTCTGCAAATACACCAAGTTCTTGTGGTCCGTGAATACTTGGAAGGGGAAGCGAGCCCCTTCCAGAAGATGTCTCCACTCGGAGAAGGCCAACTTCATAGCCAGTAACTCCCTGTCCCCGATGGAATAATTCCTCTCTGCTGGTGTAAAGGTCTTGGAAAAGAAGAAGCAGGGATGCTTCCGACCCTGGGCATCCTTTTGAAAGAGGACTGCTCCAGCACCAACAGAAGAGGCATCCACCTCTAAGATAAACGGTTTATCGACATCGGGGCGATGTAAGATGGGAGCACTGGTGAAATGCGACTTGATGGAGGAGAACGCCTTTGTGACCTCCTCTGTCCACAACTTGGGATTAACTCCCTTCTTGGTGAGGGCTACCAAGGGAGCTACCAAAGTAGAGAAGTGGGGAATGAATTGGCGATAGTAGTTAATGAACCCCATAAAGCGCTGCACCGCCTTAAGGGAGTGGGGTTCTTGCCAATCCATCACAGCCTGTAGTTTGGTAGGATCCATAGCCAATCCCTGGGTGGAGATGATATAGCCCAGGAAAGGTAGAGACTCCTGCTCAAACATGCACTTCTCCAACTTCGCATATAGGGAATTTGCTCGCAAGAGGTCGAAGACCTTGCAAACATCTCTCCGGTGGGAGGCCATATCTGGAGAAAAGATGAGAATGTCATCCAGATAGACTACCACCGAGGTGGTCAACATATCCCGGAAGATGTCATTCACAAAGTCTTGGAAGACAGCTGGGGCGTTACAGAGCCCAAAGGGCATTACCAGATATTCATAATGCCCATCCCTGGTGTTAAATGCCGTCTTCCATTCGTCCCCCTCACGGATGCGAATCAGGTTATACGCACCCCGCAGGTCTAACTTAGTAAATACCCTTGCTCCCCGAAGCCTGTCAAAGAGCTCAGAGATTAGCGGCAAAGGATATTTATTTTTCACGGTGATAGCGTTGAGACCCCTATAATCAATGCACGGACGTAATTCTCCGTTCTTCTTCTGCACAAAGAAGAACCCCGCTCCCGCTGGTGACACCGACTTCCTAATGAATCCCCTTGCCAAGTTCTCCTGAATATATTGGGACATGGCCTCTGTCTCAGGAAGAGAGAGGGGATAAACCCTTCCTCTAGGAGGCTCAGCTCCAGGCAAGAGGTCGATAGGACAGTCATAGGGGCGATGAGGCGGAAGAGTCTCCGCAGCCTTCTTCGAGAAAACGTTGGCATAAGACCAATAGACCTTGGGAAGAGGAGAGAGGTCTATGGGTATCTCAGTGGTGTTGAACTGCACGCTGTCCCTAATGCATCTGCCTTTACATAAATTACCCCAACCCAGAATTCTCCCTGAAGACCACTCAATATGGGGAGAGTGGTGGCGGAGCCAGGGTAATCCCAACAAAACCTCATCTATACCCTAGGGAGGATAAAAAATGATATATTCTCCTGATGGGAAGGAGACATAGACAAGGTGAGTGGGACAGACTGATGGGTGATTTGTGAGGGCAGAATTGCTCCGTTCAACACCCGTACCGATACTGGTTCAGCCAGCAACACCAAAGGCATGGTGTGGCGAGAAGCAAAGGAGGATGACATAAAATTCCCCTCTGCCCCAGAATCCACACACAGCTTGACGGGTAGGGTGGTAGAACCGTGGGTAATTATCCCCTTGAGGAGCACTTTAGGGGCAAAACTCATGGCGTCCAGTGTCCCTGTTCCTACGGTTACTGGGCGCGACCGTTTATTCAGCCGCTGTGGACATCGGTTGGCAAAATGTCCCTGCTGCTGGCAAATATAACAAATCGGGGATGGACGAGTGACCCGAGATTTAGATCCTGCAGGAGCAACCTCCTGAAGGTCGGGCGCCTGAACGGGCGACTCCAGAGGGGTGGTGAAGGTTGGAGCCAACCGAACCCTCTGCCTACACTGGGCACGTTCCAGCCTCCGCTCGTGGAAACGGAAGTCGACGCGGGTGGAACTAGCGATAAGCTTCTCCAGTGTGGCAGGAATCTCTCTGGTAGCCAAGGCGTCTTTCACATGACCCGCCAGTCCTCTCCAGAACACGGGAATGAGGACTTTATCTGGCCACTCTAATTCCGAGGCCAGAGTCCGAAATTGGACAGCAAACTGGCTGACCAAAGCCGAACACTGGGTACTTGTCAGCAGTTTGAGCGCCGTATCGTGGGTGATCTGAGGTCCTAGAAAAACCTTTTTCAGAGCCTCCAGAAAACGAGAAGCACTCCGCACCACACGGTCGTAGCGCTCCCACAGCGGCGTTGCCCACTCAACGCTCTGCCCGACAGAAGAGCTATCACAAAGCCCACTTGTGCCCGATCCGTGGGGAAACGTGCAGCCAGAAGCTCGAGGTGTATGGAGCACTGACTCACGAATCCCCGACATTGCTTGCTGTCACCAGCAAACTTGTCTGGAAGCGGGAGGTGGGACAATGTAGGGACAGACGTGGCAGAGGACAAACTGGCTGCAGCTACGCTAGCAGCCTGAACAGCGACTGCGGTAACATCCACAGCTGCGGTTGTGCGCTCAAGAGCCGCCAACCTACCCTCCAGCTGCTGGATGTACAGCTGTAAACGCTGTTCATCCGCCATTTTACTAGCCAGACCCTGGCGCTAATATTATGTTAGGGTCTGCGGAACGCACCAAATATAAGATGTGGAGAGGTGCGTTCGCAGCCCGGGGTCCACCGTGCAGGCGGAGCCTGCTGCTAGTAAAATGGCGTAAGAAGCAAACTCTGTTATCCCGCAGAGTCGCCAACATAAACGCCGTAACGCGCTGTGGCAATAAGTGCGAACTCTGTTACTCCACAGAGCCGCTAGAAGGAGAGCCGCAGCGCTATATGGCGATGTGTGCGAACTCACTAAAACACAACTGAGTCGCAAAGAAAACACGCTAGGGCGCTGTCTAGCGTTGAAAGCGAACCCTGTTACGTCACAGGGCCGCTGAGAAAAAGTGCTGTGTCCTGTCAGGCTCTCAGGTACACAGTTAAGTGCTAAGCGTACATAAAGCGTGATCATGTGCTAATGTCCTCGCGGGAGTCACCCGCAATCTATGGCGTCTGAACGCCAGACCCTGAATATCAAAACTCCTCACCGGTTATGCCGGTAATCTAGGGCATCTAGGACGCCGACCCTGACCAGCTAGCACACCAAACTCCTCACCGATTAAGTCGGTATTCTAGTGGCTTATTTCAGCCGGGTCCCTAACCACACACACACATGACCACACTGGCGCATAGCATACAATGGTTGATATTAGCGCATGGCGGCCCAGCCATGCTACCCTTTTATAGTAACAGCTACAGGACCTGCCAGAAACAAGGACCAATGAAGCTTGTTCCAGAACAACAGTAGTCACAGGACCTTCCTGGCAGACCAATAGGAGCTGCTGCAGTACCTGAGCATGTGACCCCTGATCTCCAATGAGAGATCTCACTCTGGGCATGCTCAGAAGAGAAAACGCAGGACTTTGTCCCAAAGACGTCTGCTCCAGCACTGGCTATAATAGCAGATCCAGGAAAGGCAGCAGCAAGTCACTGCACAGTACTGGAGTGGGAAAGATGCTTGGACCGACGTCTCTGCAGAGCAGGCTCCACTGCGGCCGGAGATGAATGGGAGACCGCAGCGGGGCTGGTTTGAGACTCCCCTTGTGCAGCAGTGGGAACTCGAACCCTAACACATACACTCATGTAATTGTTAGTGAAAACCATATATTAAACTACATGAAATGATATGATTAACTCTATGTAAACCATGTGTCATTTCATGTCGGGTCTGTAATTTCACAAAAGCCGGCAATTGAATTAGCGGCTATTTTACTATGTAGAAGTGTATGTACTATAAATATATATATATATGTATATATATATATATATGTCACAAATTCAGTGACATATATATATATATATGAGGTGTAAAATTGTTGAAAAAAATGCGTGGGCTCCCGCCCTATTTTCTCAACCAGACAGACAAAGCCAGTGAGTGGGGGCAGATAATAATAGCCCAGAGAGGGACCATTATTTTTGGCCCCCCCTGGCTACTAACATCTGCCCCCAGACACCCCAGAAAAGGCAAATCTATAATTAGATTCGCCCTTTCTGGCACTTTGCCCATCTATTCCCATTGCCCTGTAGCGGTGGCGAATGGGTTAATAAGGGGTTAAAGCCACCTTGCTATTGAAAGGTGACTTTAAGCCAGGTCAATAATTGAGAGCTGTCAATTAGACAACTATCAATTATTAATCCTATTGTATGAAATAAAAATAAAACACACACACTTTAATTAAAAATCATTTTAATGAAATAAACACACAGTTTTTGACCATGTTTTATTTTACTGCCATTCCTTGCGAAGCCCTTGTTCACCTGTAATAAAAATAAAATAATAAAGCAACATTATTCTTACCTATCCGATGTTCAGTCAGGTCCCCCGATGTAATCCTTCTGAAAGGGTTAATGTTTACTGCAGGGACCGCAGCTAATGCTGACAGCCTCGCAGTAAACCCCCGACTGAATCATCTCCTCTCCTGGCTGACAGGAGAGGAAGTGGTTAGCATAATTGATTGCTTCCCACTTTCACTTCAGGTCAGCCAGGGACACTGCACTGTACCAGTGACGTCAGAGGGAATCCCGGCTGACCTGAAGTGAACTGATTAACAAAAATAGGGGATCCCCTCGAAAAAAAAATGGCGTGGGGTACCCGCTATTTTTGTTAACCAGCCTGATGAAGCAGACTACTGAGGCCTGGTTTTTCAGGCTGTTAAGGAGCCAATATCCATGGACATTGCAAGTCTGATAATACCAGGCCACAGCAGTCTGCTTATCTTGGCTTGTTAACAAAAATAGGCGATCCCCTCGAAAAAAAAAGGCTTGGGGTCCCCCCTATTTTTGTTAACCACCCAGATGAAGCAGACTGCTGAGGCCTGGTTTTTCAGGCTGGTAAGGATCCAAGATCCATGAACCTTGCAAGACTGATAATACCAGGCCACAGCAGTCTGCTTAGCTTGGCTGGTTAACAAAAATAGGGGATCCCCTCGGAAAAAAAATGGCGTGGGGGTCCCCCTATTTTTGTTAACCAGCCAAGTAAAAAGCAGACTGCTGCGGCCTGGGATTAAAAGACTGTCAAGGCCCATGGATTTTGGCCCTCAACAGTCTAAAAATACCTGGCTGCAGCAGCCCCACAATTGGCGCATCCAAAGATGCGCCAATTGTGGCACTTTACCCGGCTCTTCCCACTTGCCCTGTAGCGGTGGCAAGCGGGGTAATAAGGGGTTAATGTCACCTTTGATTGAACGGTGACAATAAGCCCGATTACTAATGGAGAGGCGTCAATAAGACACCGATCCATTATTAATCATAAAGTTTGTAAATTTTAAAAAAAATACACAGCCAGAATAAAGTCTTTTAATGAAATAAAACACAACACAGTTTTCATTATTTTTATTTCACGCTCATCCTGCGACGCCATCGTTCTCCTGTAAAAAAACAAAAATAACAAAACAACACAAATACTCCCTGTCCGACGCAGTCCAAAATCACGAGTGTCCCACGATGTGTCCAGCTCTGCTACATCTGCATGCCAGGCTGAGCCTGACATCCAGATACAGCAGAGCTGCTTACCATAGCTGATTCCCCGGCGGTGACGTCATCCGTACTGCTGTACTCTCGCGACAGCTGGCCGAGATTACCCAGTACCCAGCAGCACGTGCGGTTATCACGAGAAGCTGCACGTAACCGCCAGGGAGAGGGTAATGGCGGCCATCAAGAAGTCCAGGACGTGACCACCGGGGATCTTCTGCCAGGTAAGTGCTGCTGATTCCTGACAGACCCGACCGACACTGACAGTGACACTTTCGGGAAGTTCCTGTGTCACGTACTTCGTTCTGTGACACAGGAACTCCCCATATACTTTACTGCCAATGTCCGATTCCGGTATCCGATATGCAAAAAATATCGGATCTCAGAATCGGAATTCCGATACAGCGAATATCGGCCGATACCCGATATTTGCTGTATCGGAATGCTCAACACTAGTTGCAGGTAGTGCAGCAAGAAGGCACTCATGTGTCTTGCGCATCCAGGAGCACCAAGTCCCTGTTGTGTTGGTGGCAAGGTACGACTCATGCTTCCTTTCTCTGCCCTCTCCCCCCAACCTCGCACAACAGAAATGTGATCAAGGTCTCCCTCATCTGATGAGTCTTCCATGCCCATCGCCAGTTCGTCATCCACTTCTTCCTGGGCTCCTGCACCTTCCTCACTAGTTTGGCTGCTACCATGCGCCCTGGTTAATCCCTCTCCCCCACCCTCCCATGCGAGCCGCCTTGGTGCTGCCGACCGTCTGGACCTTGCAGATGTTAGCCCTTCCGCATACAACTCCTCCTCCTCTACTTCCTCCACCTCCTCTTGTTCCACCACCTGACTCCGAATTCTGTTTAACATCTGCTCCAGCATGTAAATCACCGGAATAGTCATGCTGATAATGGCATCGTCAGCACTAAACATCTTCGTGGCCATTTCAAAACTGCAGAAGGGTGCATAGGTCCCTGATCTGAGACCACTCCTCCAGCGTGATTTGCCCCACCTCTGGATCTCGTTGGCCCAGGCTATAATTCAGAACGTATTGCACCAGGGCTTGTCGGTGCTGCCACAGTCGCTGCAACATGTGCAGAGTTGAATTCCACCTTGTTGGCACATCGCATTTTAGCCGGTGAAGTGGCAGGCCCAACGACTTCTGTAGAGATGTAAGTCGCTGAGCTGCGGGATGCGAACGGCGGATGTGAGCACACAGCGACCATGCCCTCTGCAGAAGGCCGTGTAGTCCAGGATAGTGGGCTAAAAATTGCTGGACAACCAGGTTCAACACGTGAGCCATACAAGGCACGTGTATGATATTGCCCCGGCGAAGGGCCGCACCCAGGTTTGCGTCATTGTCGCACACGGCCTTCCCTGGTTGCAGGTCCATTGGAGACAACCATTCATGAAACTGGTTCTCCAGAGCTGACCACAACTCCTCAGCTGTGTGACTCACATTTCCCAGACATTTCAACGTAAAAACCGCCTGATTACGTTGAGCACTTCTGCCAGCATAGCAAGGAGGTGTGCTGCAGGATCCCTTCTGTGCAGTTAGAAAGCCCATGGCATGACCAGACAGGCTTTGGGTGCAGGTGGAGGACCGAGAGGAGCTTGAGGAGGCAGAAGCAGTGGAGGAACTTCGAGATAAAGAGGATTGACACACAACTCATGGGGACGGCAACACTTGGACAGCAGCCCCTTGTCCTGCTGTCACCATAGTTACCCAGTGCCCAGCCAGCGACATGTAACGCCCCTGTCCATGCCGACTCGTCCAAGTGTCTGTGGTGAAATGCACCCTGTCACACACTGAGTTTCTCAAAGAAGCGGTGATGTTGTGTGCGACATGCTGGTGGAGCGCAGGCACACCTTTCTTTGAGAAGTAGTGCCGACTGGGCATTTGGTATTGGGGCACTGCGACGGACATAAGGGCTCGAAAATCCTTTGTGTCCACAAGGCGGAAAGGCAGCATTTCTGTAGCCAAGAGCTTGCAGATGGTGAAATTCAACCTCTTAGCTTTCTCATGGCTAGGAGAAAATGGTCTTTTACTGGTTCACATCTGAGGGACCGAGGGCTGGCTGTTGTGCGTAGACGGGGTTGAGTAGGGTGTCCCCGGACAACTGACGGTCTGTGAGGAAGATGCAGGCGCAAAAGTTAGGTTGCCTTGATCCAAAGGTGGTGCTCTCGATGTCGGAGAGCGCTCAACACCAGCTGGTGTTTCCACTTCCAAATGAACTGATGACCTGCCAATCTGACTGGCTGTTGCTGGTAAAGAGGTGCCAGGTCTGAGTCTCAAAACAGGTCTGGCTGCTGTCCCCCAGTCACAGAGGATCAAGAGGCCGCGGTTGCGGATGCACAAGATGGGCCAGACGGTGGTTGGGCCGGCCCGCTAGGCCACATTGTAGCACAGTGAGCTTGTCACTGCAACTTATGCTTCATATCCATGTGACGGTTCATGCATGAAGTACTCAAACTATGGATTTTTTGGCCTCTACTTAGCTTTTGGTCACAAATGTTACAGATAACACGAGTTGAGTCATCCTTATCGATGTTAAAAAATGCCCAAGCTATGCAAGGCTCAGAACCCATGCAACCTGAAGAGCCATCTTTACTTGTGGTCAGAGGCAGAGTTGAGGTTGAGGATGCAGTTGGTGACGTGTTCCAGTACTACGTCTCTGTCCAGGAAGGCGCACCCTGACCTCGTCGTCACTCGAATCCTCCTCCACCTCCTCTGCTGACCTTATCGACTGTCTGACTGTGGGTTGACAGTAAGTGGGATCTACAACCTCGTCATCATCACCCTGTGTGTTCTCACCCCCGTCGTCCTCAGAGCCAACCTCTTCCTGCCCTGACACAAAACTCAAATTGTCGCTCACATCTGGTATTTGAGTCTCATCATCGTCTTCCTCATTGTCTCCAACAGGAGTTACAGTTTGGGAACGAGGGTCTACATTATGCTCAGAACCTTCTTTATCTGGTCCTGGATCAGACTCATAAACATTCTGGGCATCAGTACAGATCATTTCCTTGTCTGGATTCACAGAAGCTGTGGAGATGACCTCTGATTCCCAGGCTATAGTACGAGTAAACAGCTCTGCAGACTCAACCATCTTTTCTACCCTATGCTCAGACGGGCAGTTGGAGACTTGGGAGCTGTGAGGAAGCAACTGCGATTGGGGTGACACCTCTGAGGACTGGAGTTTTTGTGTTGTTGAAGTTGAGGTGGAGAGCCGACTTAAAGGAGCACTTGATATCTGTTGAAGCACCTTTTTTTGTTGTGCCTCATCTGGAATTTGTAGCCATGGGCGTGCCCATAAGAAAGGTATCATACCACATTGTCCACTAAAAGAAGTAGACATCTTAGTTTGGCTGGAAGATGGTCTTTCTTCTGCAGATGTTACTGTTACTTTAACACCTACCCCACGGACACAACATTTTTTTCCCTTCACAACATGCCTATTCCCCTTTCCACCAACAGCAGGCCTTTTGCCACTCATTTTGGTGGTTACCTAATTGACAACTGTGGAGTTGTTTGCACAAAAAACGATAGCTGCAAAAAATTCTTAGTATTTGAACGCTGGTGGAGCTTTGCATAGATGGCCTAATACAATGAGTACCACAGACTGCTACTATGCCCAAAATTATTGTCCAGGCAACATGCAGATAGAAATTCTTTTTTTTTTTAGAAGGCTGGTGGAGCTTTGTATAGATGGGCTAATACAATGAGTACCACAAACTGCTACTGTGCTCAAAATTATTGTCCAGGCAACATGCAGATAGATTTTTTTTTTTAAAAGTCTGGTGGAACTTTGTATAGATGGGCTAATACAATGAGTACCACAGACGGCTACTATGCCCAAAATTATTGTCCAGGCAACATGCAGATAGAAATTCTTTTTTTATATAAGGCTAGTGGAACTTTGTATAGATGGCCTAATACAATGAGTACCACAGACTGCTACTATGCCCAAAATTATTGTCCAGGCAACATGCAGATAGAAATTATTTTTTTTATAAGGCTGGTGTGGTGGAACTTTGTATAGATGGCCTAATACAATGAGTACCACAGACTGCTACTATGCCCAAAATTATTGTCCAGGCAACATGCAGATAGAAATTCTTTTTTTTTTTTTTATAAGGCTGGTGGAGCTTTGTATAGATGCCGTAATAGAATGAGTAGCACACACTGCTACTATGCACACAATTATTGAACAGGATAGATGCAGCGAATAATTAGGAGTGATTTGAACGCTGGTGTAGCTGACAAAAAGTGATAGCAACTGCTGTAACCTAGCCCTGAAAAGGGCTGCAATTACAAATAGTCACTGTCCCAAGTTGACCTATCTGTCTATTTAAGAGTGAGCACAGACCTGCCTGCTAAAACTGCTAGGAACTGATGTAACGTAGCCCTCAAAAGGGCTGTAATTACGAACTAGTCCCTACTCCCTAAACCTTCCTCTCTATTTCTCAGCTATTTCGCTTGCAAGTGGCAGTTGCACAATACATACACAATATAGCGCTAACAGCAGCAGTGCCGTCTAACACTGAGCTGCAGCAGTGAGAAAATGGTGGCGAGGGAGGAAATGGCTGGGTCTTATAGGGCAAGTACATGTGACATACACAGCCAATGACACATGCCCTTGCTTGTGTGAAAAAAAAACACCTCGATCCGTGTGTGCGCTGCTGATAGGCTGACAGACTGCATCGCCCACTGGAAATGCGGGAAAGAGAAAAAAAATGGAGATCTTCATTATCTCTGCAGAGATCCATGCCATGCCCCTCCCCCCCGCCACGCTGGACACTCAAAATGTGTATTAACAGTGATTCTCAGCATAACTGCGAAAAAATCCAGTGACGATTTAGGTGCACGAACAGTTATCGAACATAACCTCGAACAGCCGAATTTTTTCAAAATCATTCGGGTTCGTCGAACGGCTCGAACATCGCCCAAAACAGCTCGAATTTGAGATTGGCGAACAGTTCTAGTCGAACACCGCTCATCTCTACTTAGGATGTTATAAGGGTTAAAAGTTGACCAGCGATTTCTCATTTTTCCCCAAAAAATTGCAAAACCATTTTCTTAGGTATCACATCACATTTGAAGTGACTTTGAGTGGCCTATTTGACAGAAAAGTGACAACATTCTAAAAACTGCTCCCCTCAAGGTGTTCAAAACCATATTCAAAAAGTTTATAAACCTGTTGTGAATGGGTTTGAGATGAGTTCTGAGCAGAGGCTCCCTCTGGTGGTTACAAGCGGTACTAGTGAAGATTGTGAGGACTGGGAATCAGGTGTTACTGACTGGTCTTATATAAGGGAGTCATTTTCCCATCAGGGTTGCCGGTGATCAATTGTTCTGGTCTGAATCCTTCATTCCAGTTTCCCTTGTAGCCTGCTGTGTCGTGTCTGCATCTCCTGCTACCAGATAAGATTTTTTCTTCTTTTGTGTTATTGCTATATTTTTGCATTTTGTCTTGCACTTCTTTGGGGGCCTTCTGGGTCCCCTCCGGGGGCTTCTGCCTTCTCAGTTTAGTTCAGCCACTGAGTTTTGTTCTTTTGCTTTTTCCAGTTTTTTCAGTGGCTGCTGTTTTGATTTTGTTACACCAGAGAGCTAATTTAAGTGGTAGAGGTCGTGTGATCTCAGGTGATTTTGAAATTAGTAGAGTTGGTGTTTTTCAGGGTTTTCTGGGATTGCAGTAAGTACCCTTCCTGTCCTTTTCTTTTTAGATAGTTTGGGCCCCAGCGTTTGCTCATTCTATTTTCTTTCTGTGTCAGTATTTCCTCTTGTCTAACCGCCATTACATGTTTGGGGGCTTTCTATTATCTTTGGGGTTCTGCTCCGGGGCAGATAGCTTTCCTATTTCTATCTTTAGGTGTAGTTAGTTTCTCAGGCTGTGACGAGGCGTCTAGGACCAACGTAGGAACGCTCCACGGCTGCCTCTAGTTGTGGTGGTTAGTCAGGGTACTGCAATCCCATAGATTCCAACTGCTCTGGTGTATTGCCTTTTTTTTTACCTGCACTCCTCAGCTACCGAAACATAACAGTATCACCGGCCAATAGAAAATTGTATGGTACTCACAGAAGGGAAAAAATACTGTGATAGAAAAAAAAGGTTGTCAGAGTTGTCAGAGATATTTTTCTGTTTGTTGCATTTTTTTTTTTCCCTCTGTATCTCTGGGTGCTGGGGAGGATCTTTTCTCCCAATGGAGTTTGCACAGTTGTCTGGCCGTGTGGATCAGCTTGCCACTGAGGTTCGGAGTATTGCTATCTATCTTGCTGGGTTGCCTGTTGTGGAACCTAGGATCCCCATGCCAGATTTGTTTTTAGGGGATCGAGCTAAGTTTCAGAATTTCAAAAATAATTGTAAATTGTTTTTTGCCTTAAAATCTAAGTCCTCAGGAAACGCAGCGCAGCAGGTTCAAATTATCATCTCTCTCCTGCGCGGCGATCCTCAGGATTGGGCTTTTTCCCTGATACCTGGGGATCCTGTTTTGAGTGATGTTGATGCGTTTTTTCAGGCTTTGGGGTTATTGTACGATGAGCCTAATGTCACTGATCAAGCTGAAAAAGCCTTGTTGGCATTAAATCAGGGGCTTGATGACGCTGAGTTATACTGTCAGAGATTCCGTAGGTGGGCAGTCCTGACCAAATGGAATGACGACGCTTTGGCGGCCCTTTTCCGGAAGGGTCTGTCAGATAATGTAAAGGATGTTATGGTGGGATTCCCTGTCCCCTCTGGTCTCAATGATTCTATGTCATTAGCGATTCAAATTGACAGACGTTTGCGTGAGCGGAGAAGTATGCGTGGAATGGTGTTGCCTTGTGAACCAGCTCCTGAAACCATGCAGTGTGATAGAGTGGTGTCTGGGGCACAGCGTCATGAGTTTCGAAAGCGCAATGGGTTATGTTTCTATTGTGGTGATGCCTCTCATGCTATTTCAGTCTGCCCTAAGCGGGGAAGACGTTTTGCACGCTCAGTTGTCTTGGGTAGTGTTCAGACTAAGTTTTTATTAACTGTCACTCTGATATGCTCTCTGTCCTCATTTTCTGCTCAGGCTTTCGTTGATTATGGAGCAGCTATTAACCTGATGGATTATGATTTTGCTAAACGTTGTGGGTTCCCCTTGATACCCCTACAGAAGTCTATTCCCTACTGGGGATCGATTCTACCCCTTTGGCTGAGAATAAACCCCAGTTTTCTACTCAGGTGATAATGAGGGTTGAACCTGATCACCAGGAGTGCTGCAAATTTTTGGTTCTATATAATCTGCATGACATTATCGTGCTGGGTTTCCCTTGGTTGCAGTCTCATAATCCTGTTTTGGATTGGAAGTCTGTGTCTGTGGCCAGTTGGGGCTGCCAATGTGTTAATACCAACACTCCTGTTTTTTTGTGCCTCCCCCCAGGCTCAGGATGTTCCTGACTTTTTGTTTGATTTTTCTGATGTGTTTAGCGAAAGTAAATCTGCATCCTTGCCTCCCCATAGGAGCTATGACTGCGCTATTGAATTAGTGCCGGGTAGTAAATTCCCTAAAGGTCGCCTTTTTAACTTGTCTGTACCTGAACATGACGCTATGCGGTCTTATATCAAGGAATCTTTGGAGAAGGGTCATATCAGACCATCCTCTTCACCCTTAGGTGCCGGTTTTTTCTTTGTGGCCAAAAAAGATGGTTCATTAAGGCCGTGTATTGATTATCGTCTCTTGAACAATATTACTGTGAAATATCAATACCCGTTACCCTTGATTTCTGACCTGTTTTCCAGGGTGAAAAACGCTACTTGGTTTACCAAGCTTGACCTCAGGGGGGCGTATAACCTTATTCGCATTAAGCACGGGGATGAATGGAAGACGGCATTCAATACCCCTGAAGGGCATTTTGAGTACCTAGTGATGCCCTTTGGGCTCACTAATGCTCCTTCCGTCTTCCAGTCCTTCATGAATGACATTTTCAGGGATTTTGTGGACAAATTTCTGATTGTTTATTTGGATGATATCTTGATTTTTTCTAATGACTGGGACTCTCATGTGAAACATGTTCGAACTGTGTTCCAGATTTTGAGAGAGAATGCTCTGTATGTGAAGGGATCAAAGTGTCTTTTTGGCGTACAGAGGATCTCATTTCTGGGATTCATTTTGTCCCCATCTGTTATTGAAATGGACCCGGTCAAGGTTCAAGCCATCTGTGATTGGGTCCAACCTACTTCATTAAAGGCTCTTCAGAGATTTTTGGGTTTTGCCAATTTTTATCGTAAATTTATTGGTAATTTCTCGGTTATTGTTAAACCATTAACTGATTTGACCAGAAAGGGTTCTGATGTGGTGAATTGGCCTCCTGAGGCAGTCTCTGCATTTCAGGAACTTAAGCAGAGATTCACTTCTGCTCCTGTTCTACGGCAGCCTGATGTTTCTCTGCCATTTCAGGTGGAGGTTGATGCCTCTGAAATTGGGGCAGGTGCCGTTTTGTCCCAAAAAGATCCAGAGACCTCTAAAAGTAACCCTTGTGCCTTTTTCTCTCGAAAATTTTCTCCTACTGAACGTAATTATGACGTGGGTAATCGGGAGTTATTGGCCATGAAGTGGGCTTTTGAAGAGTGGAGACATTGGCTGGAGGGAGCCAAACATCAGGTGGTGGTCCTTACGGACCATAAGAATCTGGTCTATCTGGAATCTGCCAAGCGACTCAATCCTAGACAGGCCAGGTGGGCCTTGTTTTTCACACGTTTTAATTTTGTGGTTTCCTTTCTTCCTGGTACTAAGAATGTTAAGGCGGATGCCCTCTCGAGGAGTTTCCTTGCGGACTCTCCTGAGTTATCTGATCCTTCTGTTATTTTGAAAGAGGGTGTAGTTCTTTCCGCCATCTTGCCCAATTTGAGACTTGCTCTGGAGGGGTGTCAGGAGGATAGGCCCGAGCGCTGCCCTGTTGGAAAATTGTTTGTCCCGGACCAATGGAAAAAGAGTGTGATGTCTGAGATTCATTTGTTCCGCATTGGCTGGGCATCCCGGAATTTTTGGTACCAGAGACTTGGTTAGTCGGTCCTTTTGGTGGCCTACCTTGTCTCGTGATGTCAGGGAATTTGTGCAGTCCTGCGGGACTTGCTCTCGCTCCAAGCCTTGCTCTCGCTCTAGTGGTTTGTTGATGCCATTGCCTGTGCCCAAGAGACCATGGACCCATATCTCTATGGATTTCATTTCCGATCTTCCTGTTTCTCAGAGAATGACCACCATCTGGGTAATTTGTGATAGGTTTTCCAAAATGATACATCTTGTGCCATTACCTAAGTTGCCTTCCTCCTCTGAATTGGTGCCGTTGTTCCTTCAGCACGTGGTTCGTTTACACGGCATTCCTGAGAACATTGTGTCTGACAGAGGAGTCCAGTTTGTTTCCAAATTTTGGAGGACTTTTTGTTCTAAACTGGGTGTTCAATTGTCTTTCTCCTCGGCATTTCATCCTCAGACCAATGGTCAAACTGAGAGAACAAACCAGACATTGGAGACTTATCTTAGATGCTTTGTGTCTGCTGATCAGGATGACTGGGTCTCTTTTTTGCCTTTGGCTGAGTTTGCTCTTAATAATAGGGCTAGCTCTGCCACTTTGATGTCTCCGTTTTTCTGTAATTCTGGGTTTCACCCTCGATTTTCTTCAGGACAGACGGAGGCTTCTGTCTTTCCAGGTGTTGACTCTGTTGTGGAGTGTATGCAACAGATTTGGGACCAGGTAGTGGAGAGGTTGTCCCTCTCTCAGGAGAAGGCCCAGCGGTTTGCTAACCGGCATAGGACTGATGGTCCTCGGTTTAAAGTGGGGGACTTGGTCTGGTTGTCCTCAAAGAATATTCCTATGAGAGTAGCATCTCCTAAATTTAAGCCTAGGTTCATTGGACCTTATAAGATCATGGAGATTATTAATCCTGTTTCTTTTCGTTTGCTTCTTCCAGGGACATTTAAGATCCATAACGTGTTCCACAAGTCCTTGTTGAAGAGGTTTGTTGAGCCAGTGGTTCCTGCTGCTGTGCCTCCTGACCCTGTTTTGGTTGAGGGCAATCTGGAGTATGTGGTTGAGAAAATATTGGATTCTCGTTTTTCTAGACGGAAACTCCAGTATTTGGTTAAATGGAGAGGTTATGGTCAGGAAGACAATTCTTGGGTGTTTGCTTCGGACATCCATGCTAGGAGACTTATCCGTGCGTATCATAGAACTCATCCTGACCGACCTGGTTGCTCAAATGAGGGTTCGGTGACCCCTCCTCAAGGGGGGGTACTGTTGTGAATGGGTTTGAGATGAGTTCTGAGCAGAGGCTCCCTCTGGTGGTTACAAGCGGTACTAGTGAAGATTGTGAGGACTGGGAATCAGGTGTTACTGACTGGTCTTATATAAGGGAGTCATTTTCCCATCAGGGTTGCCGGTGATCAATTGTTCTGGTCTGAATCCTTCATTCCAGTTTCCCTTGTAGCCTGCTGTGTCGTGTCTGCATCTCCTGCTACCAGATAAGATTTTTTCTTCTTTTGTGTTATTGCTATATTTTTGCATTTTGTCTTGCACTTCTTTGGGGGCCTTCTGGGTCCCCTCCGGGGCTTCTGCCTTCTCAGTTTAGTACAGCCACTGAGTTTTGTTCTTTTGCTTTTTCCAGTTTTTTCAGTGGCTGCTGTTTTGATTTTGTTACACCAGAGAGCTAATTTAGGTGGTAGAGGTCGTGTGATCTCAGGTGATTTTGAAATTAGTAGAGTTGGTGTTTTTCAGGGTTTTCTGGGATTGCAGTAAGTACCCTTCCTGTCCTTTTCTTTTTAGATAGTTTGGGCTCCAGCATTTGCTCATTCTATTTTCTTTCTGTGTCAGTATTTCCTCTTGTCTAACCGCCATTACATGTTTGGGGGCTTTCTATTATCTTTGGGGTTCTGCTCCGGGGCAGATAGCTTTCCTATTTCTATCTTTAGGTGTAGTTAGTTTCTCAGGCTGTGACGAGGCGTCTAGGACCAACGTAGGAACGCTCCACGGCTGCCTCTAGTTGTGGTGGTTAGTCAGGGTACTGCAATCCCATAGATTCCAACTGCTCTGGTGTATTGCCTTTTTTTTTACCTGCACTCCTCAGCTACCGAAACATAACATAAACCATTCAGGTTCTTCACTGAATTTAATGGAATGTGTAAAGAAAAAAATTAACATTTAGCTTTTTTCTCCAAATTTTTATTTTAGACCAAAAATTTTTTTATTTTTGCAAAGGTAACAGGAAAAATGGACAACAAAATGTGTTGTGCAATTTCTCCTCTGCACGAAGATACCCCAAATGTGGGGACAAACATTGTTTGGGCACATGGAAGAGCTTGGAAGAAAAGGAGCACCATTTGACTTTTTAATTGTAACATTTGCTGGAATAATTAGCCTAAACAGTGGAAACCGACCACAAGTGACACTATTTTTTAAACTGGACCACTCAAGGAATTTATCTACATGTGTGGTGAGCACCTTGACCCCCCAGGTGCTACACAAAAGTTTATAACATTGAGCTGTGAAAATAAAAAAATTCAATTTTTTCCCAAAAAATGTTTTTTAGCACCAAATTTAGCATTTTAATAAGGGAAACAGGAGCAATTTCACCATACAGTTTTTTGTGCAATTTCTTCTGAGTATGTCGATACCCAATATGTAGAGGAAATTTACTGTTTGGGTGGACAGCAGGGCTTGGAAGGGAAGGGGCTCCATTTGACTTTTTGAATTCAAAATTTGCTGGAATAATTAGCGGATGCCATGTCATGTTTGGAGAGCCCCTGATGTGCCTAAACAGTGGAAACCTCCCATAAGTAACACTATTTTGGAAACTAGACCCCTCAAGGAATGTATCTAGATGTGTGGTGAGCACCCTGAACCCCAGGTGCTTCACAGAACGTAGAGTCAAAAAAATCACATTTTTCTTACAAAAATGTTTTTAGCCCCAATTTTTTTCACAAGGATAAAAGGGAAAAATGAACCCCAAAATTTGTTGTGCAATTTCTCCTGAATAGCCAGATACCTCATATGTGAGGGTAAACTACTGTTTGGGGGCACGGCAGTGCTCAGAAAAGAAGGAATAACTTTTTGGAATGCAGACTTTAATGGAATGGTCTGTGAGTGTCATGTCGTGTTTGGAGAGCCCCAGATGTACCTACACAGTGGAACACCCACCCAAGAATGAACTCATTTTGAAAAAATACCCATTAAGGAATTAATCTAGATGTGTAGTGAGCACCTTGAACCCACAGCTGCTTTACAAAATTTTACAACGTTGATCTGTGAAAATGAAAAAAAATATTTTTTCCCACAAAAATGTTGTTTTAACATTTTTTTTTCATTTTCACTAGGATGTCAGGAGAAAATGGACGTCAAAGTTTATTTTGCAATTCCTCCTGAGTATGCCGATAACTCATATGTAGTCAATTATGACTGTCAAGGCACATTGCAAAGCTCAAAAGGTAAGAAGCGCCATATTGGAGTTCAGATTTTGCTGGACTGGTTTGAGGGTGTCTTGTCACATTGACAGAGGCCCTGAGGTGCCAGAACAGCAGAACCCCCATAAGAGACCTTATTTTACAAACTACACCTCTCATTGAATTCATATAGAGGTGCAGTGATCATATTGACATAACAGGTGTGTCACAGAAATTAAGACCATTGGGCAGTGACTAAAAGTGAAGTGAAGAAAAACATAATTACATTTTTACCATAAAAATTTTGTTTTAGCCCCAGATTTTCCATTTTCACATTGGGAAATGGGTACTGCTTAGCCATACGACGAGACTTGGGAGGGATGGAGCGCTATTTGCCTCCTGGAGCGCATATTTACCTATAATAGTTTGCGAACTCCATATACAGAGCCCATAAGTGCTAGAAGAGCAAAATCCCCCTTCAAGTGACCCTATTTTGGAAATTATACCCCCCTTGGGAATTTATTACAGGTGTAGTGACAATTTTAACTCCATGGGTGTTTTCCTGAAACAAGCAGAAGTGGATGTTGCTGAGTGATAATTGCAAACTGCCATTGTAGTGACCAATACTTTGTAGTGCCCAGTACATTATGCCCAGCTCATGATTCTGGAGACAGCACCTGTAAATTAGGCGGTCTGTCATCGCTGCAGAAATGCCAAACATGTGGCCGCTAAATGTGGTTTAGGCACACTGGAGCTCAGAAGGAAGGGGGCATTTGGATTTGGGAGCGGAGAATTAGCTGTATTTCTTTTGGGGGGCGAGGAGCCCTTTTGCTTTTCCAGAGTCTTTGTGTTACCAGTAATGTAGAAGCACCTTATATTTACATTGACGTCAGCGCTAGTCACTGAGGCTGCGCAGACTCCCCGACTGACCGGCAGTAGCATAGATCAGTTTATTAGTTTGAGTTATGGTGGTGGTAGGTATTGATGCAAGTGCTCTATTGGCATCTTCTAGCTTACTGTCTGGTGGTGTTTCTTTGCTGGGCCTTGCCAATTGATCTCTGGTATTGGTGATATTTAGTTTATCTAAGATCTTCTGTTTTCAGTGCTCTCTATTTGCATGACTGGATCAGGATTTTCAAGGGGTTGCACATGTTGTTCTTCCAGGTCTTCATGTGGGGTGGATCTGCAGTGTAGTTGATCCATCTCAAGTTGTGATAATAGCTTTCTCTTTATGATATTGAAGTATTGGGTGATTAGTTGTTTCTCAGTCAGTGGACATGTAGGTCTTGTATCCATCCAGAGTTTCCTCATACACTTCATATATCCTCTCTCATTTGGTCTGCTGTTATAATAGCATTTCATCAGATCTAGGTTCTCTTGCCTTGTCCCTTGATATTGAAACGTTGGGTGATTAGTTGTTTCTCAGTAAGTGGACATGTAGGTCTTTTATCCATTCAGAGTTTCCTCATAAGCTTCATATATCCTCTTTCATTTGGTCTGCTGTTATAGTAGCATTTCACCAGATCCAGGTTCTCTTGCCTTGTCCATGTATGGTTTGTTCCAGTAGCCCATTTATCATCAGATTGTTCTGGTTCCTCGACATCTGACGCAGACCTTGCTAATCCGGGTGACATCCGAGCCTGCATGACTCTTTGTTCATGTTTTATTGAGGTAGGTACTATAGTGTTAGTAGTCTTGCCCAAGGACCACTACTGGTATATTATTTCCAACAGGGCAGAGCCAGGATATGAACCCCAGGCTCCCACGTTGGTGGTTGTGCACTTTTAACAGCTCTAACAGCCACCTAAGGTAGTATTATAGTGTTAGGAGCCTTAGTATATAATTTAGAAGCCTTAGTATATAATTTATTTTTCACAGGTCAGAGCCGGGATTTGAACCCCAGTCTATCCATATATATATATATATATATATATATATATATATATATTACAAACAAGTAGACCCCTGCGCCTCCAAAAGCTGCTCACAAGTAATAGTGGTGACAAGATACTGAGTCCACCACATAAAGTAACTGAAGTGCTGGTAAAAAAGAGACCATATATAATGAATAATGTAATGAGAAACTTACTTAAATCCAGTAAATGACGACACGTGTTGCAAACATGAAACCCAGCTCCTCATGAGATGACAGGGAACGCGGGGCGCATGTTGACGTTCACAGATGCCGGGCAGGCGATCAAACAGGGGAGCGTCCTCCCTAGAGATCTAGATGCCTCCCGAACTGTAGCGCGTGCTAGCGTCGGAGTGGAGCGGCGTGCTGCAGCCTGGGAACGCCGTAAGTGGGGACTGGGTAAATTGGAGGTGGGAATGGAAGGGCGGGTGACGTCACCACAGGATAGGGGCCGAGGAGGATCAAAACTATCCAACACGTTTCAAAGGCTCACCCTGATGAAGAAGGCCTGTGAGACTTTGAAACACGTTGGATAGTTTTGATCCTCCTCGGCCCCTATCCTGTGGTGACGTCACCCGCCCTTCCATTCCCACCTCCAATATACCCAGTCCCCACTTACGGCGTTCCCAGGCTGCAGCACGCCGCTCCACTCCGACGCTAGCACGCGCTACAGTTCGGGAGGCATCTAGATCTCTAGGGAGGACGCTTCCCTGTTTGATCGCCTGCCCGGCATCTGTGAGTGTCAACACGCGCCCCGCGTCCCCTGTCATCTCATGAGGAGCTGGGTTTCATGTTTGCAACACGTGTCGTCATTTACTGGATTTAAGTAAGTTTCTCATTACATTATTCATTATATATGGTCTCTTTTTTACCAGCACTTCAGTTACTTTATGTGGTGGACTCAGTATCTTGTCACCACTATTACTTGTGAGCAGCTTTTGGAGGCGCAGGGGTCTACTTGTTTGTAATTACTTAGTTCTTGTTTTCAGTCAGCATTTGCACAGAAGCTGACAGTTCCCCAGCAGCCCCCATCCAGCGCATATTTAGGTTTGTGTCTAGTTTACTATTGAGACATATAACTGCACACGTGTTCGCACAGCCTTATATGCACTGCTTATGCTCTATTTTACTAGTTGCGCCAGTGTATTAATTATATTCATCATATATATATATATACATATATATATATATATATATAGTATTTTGTGAGTGTGCTTTTACAGTAGCCGGACATGAATTGCTGGCTTTTCAAAGGACACCGGTGCTGTCCGATTTTTTTTTTTTCTCGCACCCATTGACTTGTCCGAGAATCGCAGCAATATGCAGCATGCTGCGAGTTTTTTCTCAGTCCAATTTCGGCTGAGAAAAACCTCGCAAATGAGATGTCACCTATTGAATAATATTGGTCCGAGTGCAATCCGATTTTTTTATAGGATTGCACCCGCCCGTATTTCTCGCGAGTGGGTATGAGCCCTTAATCAAAGTCTTGTTTATATATAGCCTATTCTCTGAACATAATTCACCATCAAACTCAACTGTACACAAGATGGCTGGACCATCATTGTGAATAAGCACCTGTACTTTGTGTTACCCCCACCTTATTGTAGATTATACTCTATGAAGAGCAGGGTCATCATTATTTTTGCTTTAATTGTTTTATTATCATTAACTTTGTAACTTATGACTGTATGAACTGCTGACTTGTAAAGCTCTGCGGAATATGTTTGTGCTACATGAATAAAGATTATTTTTATTAGTAGATTGAAGATGGTGAAGTTCAAGCTCTTAGCTTTGCCATGTGTAGGAGGAAACAATATTTTACATAATCACTACTGCAAAGCGAAAACTGGCTGCTGTGCTGACAAAGCGTGGAGAAGGGTGAACATGACACGCTGCTGGACTGTGAGATATGCTATGGTGGATTGAGAAAGATGGGGTGTGCTTGGTATCTGAGATCAGTCAAAAATAGCAGGCATATTCTCTTCTGTAACAGCTGACAGGCTCTCACTCACTCCGACTGTAGAGGGTAAACAAGTGGAGGTTCTGCGTCCGGAGACCTGTGTGACAACACTTGCCACGGTGAGGGAGGAAGAAGAAGCAGAAGATGCGGTTCAACGGATGGACAGTGGTTGGCGAGGCCCGCTAGTCTGCAAATTAGCACAGTGAGATTCCCAGATTAACACATTTTGATCACGCATGTGCCAGTTCATGCACGTAGTAGTTAAATTATGGCATTTTTTAAACTCTACTCTGTTGTTTTTTAACAAAGTAAGTTGTCAGGTAACGTGAGTTGTGTCATGTTTTGTGGTGTGAAAAAAATACCCAGGCTAGGCAACTGCAGACCCTCTAACGCTGCTGGCCACCGGCAGAGTTGGGCTGAGGATGCAGTGTTTGTCGTGGTTGCATAGCTCTGTGTCTGTGAAAGCTGCTACATAACCTCCTCATCTTCCTCCTCCTCCACCTCTTCTGCTGAGCTACTCAGCTGCATGTCTCTGGGTTTACACCAAGTGTGATCTACTACCTCATCATAATCCTCTCTTTCTCCCACTCCTCGCCCTGAGAGACACCCTCCCCTCTTCCTGCCCTGACAGCACAGTACAGACCACATGCGTCTCAAATATCTGAGTCTTATCAGGATCACCTCCACCCCCGGGATTAACATCTGGTGATGATGGTTTAGATTCTGCTTGGACCCTACTTTGTCTGGGCCTGGATCAAACTGTAATAAAAATTTGGGGCATCAGTCCAGATGATTTCCTCCTCTTGAATCTGTGAATCTTTGGAGTACACTTCTGATGTCCATGGCATAGATGTGTGAGCAGATCTGCAGACTCAGCCATCTGTGGTTCTCTACAGTCAGGCGATTGGAGAGTTGTGACGTGGGGGAAAACAAGGGTAATTGTGGTGTCACCTCTGTGGACTGTATTGTGTGTGATATTAATATGGAGGAAGAGAAGCAGAGGCCACTTGATACAGCGCTTGCCATATACTTTTAGCACATGTTGTTTCTGGCCCTCATCTACAAAGCGTACTGCTATGTGGCTGCCAAAGAAAGGGAGTGGGGTAGCCCGTCAGGCAATAGAAGTTGTAGAAATGCTGCGCAATTGCTCACTGCAGCAAAACAAACCTACTTATTATCTCTCACATCATACCTGCCTCACAACCCTCCCTCTTTTCTCATCTCAGCTGAAGACTTTGCCTCATTCTTCAAGCAGAAGATTGACAACATAAGGCAAAGCTTTTGCTTAAAGTCCCCACAGCCCCTCATAAGTACTGAAGTCTCCTCCTCCAAAACCCACCTCATTCCAAACCTTACCACAGTCTTCATCCCAAGGCTAACCCACCTCATCAACCTGTCACTAACAACTGGTGTCTTCCCCTCATGATTCAAACATATCTTGATCACAGCCATCTTTAAAAAACCCTGCCTTGACCTATCCCCTGTGTCTAGCTATCACCTAATCTCACTTCTTCCCTATGCTTTTAAACTACTGGAACAACATGACCATTTTGAACTGTGCTCCCACCTCTCCTCTTGCTCCTTCTTTGACCACTTACAATCTGGCTTCCGACCACACCATTCCACTGAAACTGCCCTGACTGAAGTCACCAATGACCTACTAACTGCCAAATCCAAGCAACGCTAGTTTGTCCTCCTTATTCTCCTGGACCGGGCATCTGCCTTTGACACAGTGGACCATTCCCTCTTATACAGACTTTCTTATCTCTTGGCATTAGAGACTAGGTCTTTTGTTGGATCTCCTCACATGTAACAGACAGAACATTCAGTGTCTCCCACTCACACACCACCTCCTCATCTCACCCTCTATGTTTCGGTGTTCTCCAAAGTTCAGTTGTAGGCCCAGGCATTAAGCTTAGGGTGCGCAAACACTCCTATCCCCTCTTAAAGGGACTGCGCATGTAGCACTAAGGTATCTCCAGCCAATAGCTGGGTGACACCTTCTATTTAAGGCTCCTTTTCTAATATGGAGGGGCCTGAGCAATGTTGTTAGTTTTCCTTGCATGCTTGCTAGTTCTCAGGTTCCCCAGGTCCACCCGTCTGATTGTCTATCCTGTACCGGCCCAGTCCACACCTGCCAGTGTTCATCTGTCTAGCAGCTGGTTCAGTCCGCACCTGCCAGTGCTTTTCTGTTCCTCAGTCGATCCCATCTATACCCATGGTTCCAGTGTTCCTACAGTGCCTGCCTGCATTCTTCATCCCTCCTTTTGACTGTACCAGCCTTCCAGCTCTAGAGGGTCAGCTGCCATCCTCTCTAGGTCAGCCCTGGAGTAGCAACTAGTTTCAACTCCTTGTTCCTCCTTGGGTCGTGGTGTTGCTTGCTGCCGCGAGGTTGGATTTGGTAGGTCACCTAGTTACGCCCCCCATGCTTTCCAAGGGATACGGCACAGTGGTTCCACCACCTTGTCCGTTACAGTCTCCATCTGCTGGGTTGGCTGTAGTGGAAGAGGTGTTGGTCCCCACTATACTAGTTCTACTCCATTGTAAATGATGCCACTTTGGTGGTGTCTGCAACTAGTTTTTGTAAATGTATAGACTACTGGTTGGGTCTCCTTCATGTGTGTTGCCAGTAGCAGTAGGCCTCTGAGACTGGCAGGCCTCCACCTCCTTTGAATCAACTACCCATGTTACTATCCTTACATTTTTCTGACAATAGTAGTCTATGAAACTGATATTTGTGCCACCTGAGTGTGACTGAGCATCAAACCAAGGTGAGCTGTTGCATGTGGTATCAGGGCTCCTAGCACAGCAGGCCTACACCGATCCCTCACCCACCTCGTCTTAATTTAAAGTTCAATTCAAAGCTGTAAATGCTGGCTCAGACCCTGATGCATCATGTATGGCTGTTTGCTGCCGTGTCATTCTAAAATTTGTACTGTGGGTGAATTGAGGCTACTTTCCTGGGGTCTGTCCCTTATTTGATGTGTTTTGGCAGCTTTTAGGCCTGTTTTAAGGTGTTGTGTATGCTTTTGTTTTTGCCTCCTTTTGACTTCAATGGCATTCGGCTATGTTCGGCGAATAATCGATGAATAAGTCAGCGAATATTGCAAATTCAGCGATCGTAATCCAAACCGAACATTGAAATATTCGGTCATCTCTAGTCAGGACAACATCAGATCAACATGGCAATGATCAGGCCAATGTGTTGATGACGCTTGGTCACCGATCAGATGGCAGAGAGGGATCTCTACCTCTGCCTGCATTCTAAGTGCTGCAATTGCTAGCGATCACTGCATTAAGGGGGTTAAAGGTATGGAAGTGGTGCAGGTACCACTCCTGGCAGTGAGTGCCAGGTGTTAGCTGTCAGAATCAGCCCATGTGCTCACAAAATCACCAGGAAGTGTCCATACGTTCAAAGTCGTAAAGTACCTACCGACCTGGAACATTAATACGTCCATGGAGTTAAAGGGGTTCTTCCAACGACAAAGTTCATTTTAATGTTGATTTTAATCAATACATTTTGGAATAATAATCATTTCCACAATTGGATGTGTTTTAAAAAATGTTCCTGTGCTGAGATAATCTTATAAATGTGCCCCTGCTGTTATACTGTGTAATGGTTGTGTCTGACCATGCAGGAACATGGTCTGATCATGTAAGGAGAAGAAGCAAGCCAGGCTTGTCTCATGCATAATGGGCCCAGAACTGTCGGGTCTGTCACCTCAGTTACAGGGGGAGTGCTTAGAGTAACAGGATGTTTCCTGTGCTTGAGAAAAGGGGGCGTGGCTAAGCAGACAGAAAATGCGCGTGCAGAAATTCAAACTGTGGAGGCGGAAACGCTGAGCATACGTCAGTCATGTGAGGTAATTTCAACTGTGAGGTGAGGGGGTGGAGCTAGTGGGGGCCAGAGAAGAGAGGACGCACTGACAGGCGCTGACCAACGGAGTCCCGCTGACAGGCCGCATGTACCGCTGTCCCCGCTAACATCGCTGTCCCGGCCTACATCAAGGACCTTGACGAGACTGCGAACTCAGCTGACGACACTGACACAACTGCCTCGGCCGACGGTACTGACCGGGGAAGGCAAGGTCTATGTGAGGGATACCGATGCTCAACGGTACAACTCAGCAGACCGAACAGGCCACCATGAACTGTTTCAGACCATGTCCCAGGCTCGACAGTACAAGGATTCTCACCATTGAGGGAAGAGTCTACCCCTCCTTCTTCCCTGCATCCGTTGGGGCCAGTGTCCATGCTAGAACCCCAGGCAATCACCGCCAGCGACTGGATTGAAAAGAAGACACCATCAGGATCACAAGAGGACATTCTCAACGCCAGAAAAGCTTCCCCCATTTTCCACAGGACTGTAACAGATCCCCATTGTGGCTCATTCCAAGTGGCCCCATCTGTGACTGGAGCGCAAAGTGATAAGTGCATAGTTTACATTACCTTCCTCATTAGTTAAAACCCCCTTAGATGTGTTCTCTGTATTAAGGAAGAACTCTCCCCTCATTTAAACATCTCCCTGCGAGTATTAACCTCCTGTAAATTAAACCCCTTGTTAACCCTTTGTCTGCCTCTTGTCCGTTACTGCATCCCGCTACCTGCTTGCAATCATACCACATCTCCTGGGCAGAGGGTAAGCAAAGAGTGTATATAGATATTAGAGCATGGGATCACAACTGCTTATTTTTGTGTGACAAAGCTTTTCCCTGCCTGTTTTCTAAAAATGTTTTACCTCAAAAAAATAATTATTTGCGATACCATGCTGTAATGTTTGTATCATCTCTTTTGCTCCCTCCCCTGCCCATAAGCTGTGGTATAATCAGACCATGTTCCTGCACGGTCAGACACAGCGATTACACAATACATTACAGGCAGGGTCGGACTGGCCCACCGGAGAACCGGAGGATTCTCCGGTGGGCCCTGGCATCTGGGGGGCCCTGGCACCTGCTGGCATACAGGGGCCAGTTGCCTAGGACCCCCGCTGCTCCAGGGGCCCCCAGCCGGTGGCGTGTCGCTAATAGCGGCACACCACGCAGCTGCCATGGGGGCCCCGTGCCAGCGGAGCAGTAGCGGGTGACAGGAGGCAGGAGCCCCTGTCCCCGCTGCTAAAGAGAAATGAATATTCACTGCTTCCCACGCCCACATGGGCGTGGGAAGCAGTGAATATCATTACTTACCTGTCACCCGCTCCAACCGCTGAGCGCCGCTGTGTCCTCGCGTCCTCTCTTGCTGCGATGTTCAGGCAGAGGGCGCGATGACGTCATTAGTGAGCGCCGCGCCCCCTGCCTGAGCATTCACTGCCGGAGGACCGAAGACAGCGGTGCTCAGCAGTGGACCCGGTGACAGGTAAATATCGCAGGCGCCCAGGACACCGGCACCTGGCCCCCAGCGACGAGAGGTGAGTATGTGTTTTTTTTTTTTGCAGCATCTGTGGGGGAATAATCTATGGGGGCATAATCTGGAGCATTTATGGGGGCATAATCTATGGGGGCACAATCTGTGGAGCATTTATGGGGGCATAATCTGTGGAGCATTTATGGGGGCATAATCTAAGGAGCACTTATGGGGGCATAATCTATGGAGCATCTATGGGGGCATAATCTATGGAGCATTTATGGGGGCATAATCTATGGAGCATCTATGGGGGTATAATCTAAGGAGCATCTATGGGGGCATAATCTATGGAGCATCTATGGGGGCATAATCTATGGGGCATTTATGGGGGCATAATCTATGGAGCATCTATGGGGGCATAATCTATGGAGCATCTATGGGGGCATAATCTATGGAGCATCTATGGGGGCATAATCTGTGGAGCTTCTATGGGGGCATAATCTATGGAGCATCTATGGGGGCATAATCTATGGGGGCATAATCTATGGAGCATCTATGGGGGCATAATCTATGGGGGCATAATCTAAGGAGCATCTATGGGGGCATAATCTATGGGGGCATAATCTAAGGAGCATTTATGGGGGCATAATCTATGGAGCATCTATAGGGGCATAATCTATGGGGGCACAATCTATGGAGCTTCTATGGGGGCACAATCTATGGAGTTTCTATGGGGCATAATCTAAGAAGCATATATGGGGCATAATCTAAGGAGCATCTATGGGGGCACAATCTATGGAGCTTCTATGGGGGCATAATCTAAGGAGCATCTATGGGGGAATAATCTATGGAGCATATATGGGGGCACAATCTATGGGGGCATAATCTATGGAGCATCTATGGGGGCATAATCTATGGAGCATCTATGAGGGCACAATCTATGAAGCATCTATGGGGGCATAATACATGGGCAGCATATGGGGCACAATCTATGGAGCATCTTGTGGGGCATAATACATGGGGCAGCATATGGGGCATAATCTCATTTTCCACCCTAGGCTTATACTCGAGTCGATAAGTTTTCCCAGTTTTTTGTGGCAAAATTAGGGGTGTCGGCTTATACTCGAGTATATATGGTATCTATCTATTATCTATCTATATATATATAGCATTATACCCTATGAGGGGGGGGCATCATTATCCTCTATGAGGGGGGCAGCATTATCCCCTATGAGGGGGCTGCTTTATAATCTATAAGGGAGGCTACCCCAACTCCTGCTACATAATTAAGACATGTACTACCTTATATTATACCCTGATATTAGCGCGTTTTACTGCACAATTGGTGGTCTTTAGGGTTGAGCATTCCGATACTGCAAATATCGGGTATCGGCCGATATTGGCTGTATCGGAATTCCGATTCCGAGTTCCGATATTTTCGTCATATCGGATACCGAATCGGGATGTCACTGTCACTGTCAGTGTCCGTCTGTCGGGTCTGTCAGGAGTCAGCGGCACTTACCTGGCAGAAGATCTCCGGCGGTCACGGGCTGGATGCTTCATGGCCGCCATCCTTTTCTCCCCGGCGGTCACATGCAGTTTCTCGCGATAAGTGCAGTGATTGCTGGGTAATCCCGGCCGTAAAGCAGTCAGTCCGATGACGTCACGCCGAGGAGCAGGTAATCAGCTGTGCTGCGTTGCAATGACAGGCTCTGCTGTCATTGCGATGTAGCAGAGCTGGATCGTCGTGGGACTGTCGTTATGGACTGCATCGGACAGGTGGATAACTGTTGGTTTGTTTTTTTTCTTTTTTTACAGGAGATGTGGTCGTGCGCAGGAATGAGAGTAATAAAAAAAATGAAAACTGTGTTGTCTCTTTTATTTCATTAAAAGACTTTTTTCTTGCTGTGTCTTTTTTTTACACATTTAAAAACTTTGGGATTAATAATGGATCGGTGTCTTATTGACGCCTATCCATTATTAACCGGGCTTATTGTCACCGTGCAATCAACGGTGACATTAACCCCTTATTACCCCACTTGCCACCGCTACAGGGCAGTGGGAAGAGCCGGGTAAAGTGCCACAATTGGCACATCTTTTGATGCGCCAAATGTGGGGCTGCTGTAGCCTGGTATTATCAGGCTGTTGAGGGCCAAAATCCATGGGCCTTGACAGTCTTTTAATACCAGGCCGCAGCAGTCTGCATTTTACTTGGCTGGTTAACAAAAATAGGGGGACCCCTACGCCGTTTTTTTTTTCGAGGGGATCCCTATTTTTGTTAACCAGCAAAGCTAAGCAGACTGCTGTGGCCTGGTATTATCAGGCTTGCAAGGTCCATGGATATTGGATCCTTACCAGCCTGAAAAACCAGGCCTCAGCGGTCTGCTTCATCTGGCTGGTTAACAAAAATAGGGGGGACCCCCACGCCAATTTTTTTCGAGGGGATCCCCTATTTTTGTTAATCAGCCAAGATATGCAGACTGCTGTGGCCTGGTATTATCAGGCTGGCATGGTCCATGGATCTTGGCTCCTTACCAGCCTGAAAAACCAGGCCTCAGCGGTCTGCTTCATCTGGCTGGTTAACAAAAATAGGGGGGACCCCACGCCAATTTTTTTCGAGGGGATCCCCTATTTTTGTTAATCAGCCAAGATATGCAGACTGCTGTGGCCTGGTATTATCAGGCTGGCAAGGTCCATGGATCTTGGCTCCTTAACAGCCTGAAAATCCAGGCCTCAGCGGTCTGCTTCATCTGGCTGGTTAACAAAAATAGGGGGGACCCCACGCCATTTTTTTTTCGAAGGGAACCCCTATTTTTGTTAATCAGTTCCCTCTGACGTCACTGATGGTGTCCCTGGCTGACCTGAAGTGAAAGTGGAAAGCAATCAATTAAGCTTTCCACTTCCTCTCCTGTCAGCCAGGAGAGGAGCTCATTCATTTGGGGGTTTACTGTGAGGCTGCAGCATTAGCTGCGGTCCCTGCAGTAAACATTAACCCTTTCTGAAGGATTACACCGTGGGACCTGACTGTGCATCGGATTGGTAAGAATAATTTTGCTTTATTATTTTATTTTTATTACAGGAAATGGTTTTAGCAGGTAAATAAAATATGGTCAAAAACTGTGTGATTATTTCATTAAACTTCTTTTTTATTAAAGTGTGTGTTTGATTTTTCTTTCATACAATAGGATTAATAATTGATAGTTGTCTAATTGACAGCTCTCAATTATTAACCTGGCTTAAAGTGACCTTTCAATTGCAAGGTCATTTTAACCCCTCATTAACCCATTCGCCACCGCTACAGGGCAATGGGAATAGACGGGCAAAGTGCCAGAAAGGGCAAATCTAATTAGAGATTTGCCCTTTCTGGGGTGTCTGGGGGCAGATGTTAAGTAGCCGGGGGGGGGCCAAAAAAAATGGTCCCTCTCTGGGCTATTATTATCTGCCCCCACTCACTGGCTTTGTCTGTCTGGTTGCGAAAATAGGGCGGGAGCCCACGCATTTTTTTTCAGCAATTTTACACCTCATATATATATATATACATGTCATTGAATTTGTGACACATATATATATTTATATTTATAGTTCATACACTTCTACATAGTATAATAGCCGCTAATTCAATTGCCGGCTTTTGTGAAAATGCAGAACCCGACATGAAATGACACTTGGTGTACATAGGGTTAACCATGTCTTTTCATGTCCTTTGCTATCTGATTTGCACAAACAATTACATCAGTCTATGTGTGCAAAATTTCACACCTGTAGGGGTTAATTAAAGGTGTAAATTCGTAGCAAAAAAGTCCATTTTTTTACAACGAATTTACACCTTTAATTAACCCCTACAGGTGTGAAATTTTGCACACATAGACTGATTTAATTGTTTGTGCAAATCAGATAGCAAAGGACATGAAAAGACATGGTTAACCCTATGTACACCAAGTGTCATTTCATGTCGGGTGCTTCTGTCTTTTCACAGAAGCCGGCTTTACCCGGCAATTGAATCAGAGGCTATTTTACTATGTAGAAGTGTATAAACTATACATATATGTATATATATATGTCACAATGACATGTATATATATATATATGTATTCTATGTGTGTATATTTAGTGTTTACAAGGAAAGAAAGAGGTTTTTTTAGTTGCGATATTTTGTTCCCATAGACTTACATGGGACTTCCGGTATCGGTATCGGGTATCACCGATATTTTAATGGTATCGGCGATACCATTCCGATTACGATACTTTAGGATATCGGAAAGTATCGCTCAACTCTAGTGGTCTTGTATTTATTTCTATGTAGCTACATAGTGGGCCCCAAGAATGATTTTCTCTGGTGGGCCCAAGGTGTTCCAGTCCGACGCTGATTACAGGGGCACATTTTTAAGATTATCTCAGCACAGGAACATTTTGTTTTAACACATCTAATTGTGGAAATTATTATTATTATTATTCCAAGATCTATTAATTAAAATTAACTTTGTTCATGGGACAACCACGTTAACTATGCTATTACATGCAACAGTACACAGTAAGTAAATATACAGTATATGGCAACCCTCATCCATTTACCACATACTTCCTTGGGAACACATTAGACAGAAGCCATAAATGTAACGTTATCATAACTTATTGGAGTAAATGGCTACCCAGATGTATGGCTTTGGAAGGATCGCCATTTAAAATAGGCTGAGTTTCAGAGAAGACTGAGATTTACAGTACACACTGCAATACTCTGTTACTGCAGTATATAGTACAAACTGTTGCACAGCTTCTGAATCCACACCTTTGCAGAGGAAACTTCACAGAGCAAGTTGCATGGGATAACAAGCGTTTACTTCTCTGAACACGAGATAAAGGAATAATGCACAGACATTACAGCATTGCATCAGCTAACAGGAGCAAAACGAAAATGAAACTAATCAAGAAGAGAGACTAATTCTTATACAATACATTAAAGAAGGAAACGTTACACAACATCGCCATCTACTGTCAGGTCAGCATAAGGTCCTCCTGTTACACATATATAATAAGTTCTGATCTGTTGCATATGACAACACCTTTCTCAACAGTAAGGACTTATTCAATCAAACCCAACTTTTTTATTAGTCTCTGATGTTCATCAGCATTCAACGCCTTCGTGAAAATGTCCGCTGTCATTTCTTCAGTAGGGCAATACTCCAACTTTAAGACTCCTTGGTCCTCTTTGAGTTTTGTTGGTTCCAAGTGTGATTGTCCTAATTCTGTCTTAACCACAGTACTTCTTGTCTTTCTATCTGTATTCCTAGGTACTGTTTTACATTTCCCAAGTCTTTGATTTCAAAATGTTGCTTCAGGATCTTTAGAATGTTTTCTTTATCCCTTTCTTGTTTAAAACAAATCAAAATGTCGTCTACATATATGAGTACATAAATCCATCTATTACTCAGCCTTTTTGTGTACAAGCATGAATCAGCTTTGCTTCTTTGAAATTTTTCATTTGTTAGTACTTCCGTGATTTTGTCATTCCACACTTTAGCTGCTTGTTTTAAACCATATATGCTTTTCTGTAGTTTGCAAACTTTGTTTGGATTTCTTTCATCTTTGAATCCTGGAGCTTGTTCCATGTAAATGTCTTCTGTTAAATCTCCATTCAAAAAAGCTGTCTTTACATCCAGATGTCTTAGTTCCATCTGTTCCACTGCTGCAACTGTAAGTAAAGTTCTTATTGTAGTGTGTTTGACAACTGGAGCAAATGTTTCATCATAGTCTTCTTCTTCTGGAAGTCGAGCTATGTCTTCCCAAGAGATAGATTCATACATTTTTCTTGTACTTGCCTTGTATGAGAGGCGTTTTGGTTGTTTTCCTTTGTTCTCTCTTGTTGAACGTCTTGGTTCTGTGTCTGTTTGTAGTTGTGATTCTTCACTTTCAATATTTTGTTCTTCATTAATTTCTACTTCTTTCTCATCAGATATTTCTTCAGTTATGTCACTATTGTTTTTCTCATTTTTTGTTTCAACTGAAATCATAATGTCTTCATTTAAATTTTCAATGAATGTCACACTGTTACTCACTGTAACTCTGTCTGTTTTGGGATCTAGGATTCTATATCCTTTGCAGTTTTCACTATATCCAACGGATATTCCTTCCATGGATCTGTTTTGAAGTTTGGAACGTTTTTCTCTTGGAATGAATATAAAAACTTTACATCCAAAAACTTTTAAATGATTGACACTTGGTTTCATACCTTACCACAGTTCATATGGAGTTTTCTTCAGTTTTCTGGAAAAAAGTCGGTTCTGTAGATATGTAGCTGTCATTGCTGCCTCACCCCAATATTTCTCTGGTAGTTTAGAATCTGTCAGCATACATCTCATCATTTCTGTTAGAGTTCTGTTTTTCCTTTCTGCTACTCCATTTTGTTCAGGTGTGTATGGAACAGTTTTCTGATGTTCTATTCTGTTTTGTCTTAAGTAGTCTTCTATTCTGTGACCTGTAAATTCACCTCCATTATCACTTCTGATGACAATCGGCTTCCTTTGAAATTTTTTAATTGATCTTGTTACATAGTCTACAAGTTTATCAAAAACTTCACTTTTGTTCTTAATTAAGTATGTGACTGTGTATCTTGAGTAGGCATCTATAAAAGTCAACATGTATCTATTGCCTCCTGATGTAGTCACTTTCATGGGTCCACATACGTCAGTATGCACCAAATCAAGTGGTCTTTCGCTTTTCATCTCACTTTCTTTTGGAATAGATATCCTTGTGGCTTTGGATTTTATACAACATTCACATCTTATGGTAATTGAGCAATCTGATATCTTTAAATCTTTTGTCAATTCTTTTCTCTGTAGTTCTCTTATACTGTCCGGGTGTCTATGTCCTAGACGTCTATGCCACATGTGAATACAGTTTTTGTGATCGTGTGTACATACCTTCATCTGTTCCTTTGGTTTGTCAAAATGATATAATTGTTCATCTGCCTTGACTTTGGTTATCAACTTGTTTCCTGCAAGAATTGCACACTCATTATCTTTGAATTTTACTGTAAGTCCTTTTGCTGTTAAACGTTTCACAGATAATAATCCGCTTTCCAATTTTGAAACATACAACACATCCTGTACAAGTATCTTTGAATCTTGTCCGAACTTGTTTGAACAATTTAGCATACCTTGTCCGATACCTTCTGCAGTTATTTTGCTTCCATCTGCAAGATAAATGGCTTCTTTCTTATTTAAATCAAGATCAGTAAAGAAATTCTTGTCACTTGTCATATGACTCGTTGCTCCTGAATCAATAAACCAACCAAGTGATGATTTCTTATCAGTTACTTTAACCCCTTAATGACCAAGCCATTTTGTAGGTTAAAGACCAGGCCAATTTTTACAATTCTGACCACTGTCTCTTTATGAGGTTATAACTCTGGAACGCTTCTACGGATCTTGGCGATTCTGAGATTGTTTTCTCGTGACATATTGTACTTCATGATAGTGGTAAAATTTCTTCAATATAACTTGCGTTTTTTTATGAAAAAAATGGAAATATGGCAAAAATTTTGAAAATTTTGCAATTTTCAAACTTTTAATTTTTATGCCATTAAATCAGAGAGATATGTCACAAAAATTAGTTAATAAATAACATTTCCCACATGTCTACTTTACATCAGCACAATTTTGGAACCAAAATTTTTTTTTGTTACGAAGTTATAAGTGTTAAAAGTTGACCAGCAATTTCTCATTTTTCCAACAAAATTTACAAAACCATTTTTTTAGGGACCACCTCACATTTGAAGTGAATTTGAGGGGTCAATATGACAGAAAATACCCAAAAGTGACACCATTCTAAAAACTGCACCCCTCAACGTGTTCAAAGCCACATTCAAGAAGTTTATTAACCCTTTAGGTACTTCACAAGAATTGAAGCAATGTGGAAGGAAAAAATGAACATTTAACTTTTTTTCCCAAAATTTTTCTTTCGACACAATTTTTTTAAATTTTGTCAAGGGTATCAGGAGAAAATGAACCACAATATTTGTTGTACAATTTCTCCAGAGTACACCGATATACCATGTGTGGGGGTAAACCACTATTTGGGCGCATGGCAGAGCTCGGAATGTAAGCAGCGCCATTTGACTTTTTTGGCTGGAATTGAGATTGGACGCCATGTCGCATTTGGAGAGTCCCTGTGTGCCTAAACAGTGGAAACCCCCCACAAGTGACCCCATTTTGGAAACTAGACCCCCCAAGGAACTTATCTAAATGTGTTGTGAGAGCTTTTAACCCCAAGCGCTTCACAGAAGGTTATAACGTAGAGCCGTAAATTAAAAAATGATATTTTTTCCACAAAAATGATCTTTCCACCCCCAAATTTTATTTTCCAAAGGATAAAAGGACCCCAAAATTTATTGTGCAATTAGTCCTGAGTACGCTGATACCCCATAGGTGGGGGTAAACCACTATTTGGGCGCATGGCAGAGCTCAGAAGGGAAGCAGCGCCATTTGACTTTTTTGGCTGGAATTGAGATTGGATGCCATGTCGTATTTGGAGAGTCCCTGTGTGCCTAAACAGTGGAAACCCCCCACAAGTGACCCCATTTTGGAAACTAGACCCCCCAAGGAACTTATCTAGATGTGTGGTGAGAGCTTTGAACCCCCAAGGGCTTCACAGAAGGTTATAACGTAGAGCAGTAAAATTAAAAAATCATATATTTTCCACAAAAATGATCTTTCCACCCCCAATTGTTATTTTCCAAAGGGTAACAGGACCACAAAAGTTATTGTGCAATTTGTCCTGAGTACGCTGATACCCCATATGTGGGGGGAAACCACTATTTTGACGCATGGCAGAGCTCGAAAGGGAAGTAGCGCCTTTTTGAAATGCAGACTTTGATGGAATGGTCTGTGGGTGTCATGTCACGTTTGGATAGCCCCTGATGTGCCTAAACAGTAGAAACCCCCCAAGTGACTCCATTTTGGAAACTAGACCCCCCAAGGAACTTTTCTAGATGTGTGGTGAGCACTTTGAACCCCCAAGTGCTTCACAGAAGTTTATAACGTAGAGCCGTGAAAATAAAAAAATCATATTTTTTTCCACAAAAATAATCTTTTTGCCCCAAATTTTTATTTTTATAATGGTAACAGGAGAAATAGGACCCCAAACGCTATTGTGCAATTTGTCCTGAGTACGCTGATATCCCATATGTGGGGGGGAACCACTATTTTGACGCATGGCAGAGATCGGAAGGGAAGGAGCACCGTTTTTAAATGCAGACTTTGATGGAATGGTCTGCGGGTGTCATGTCGCGCTTGGAGAGCCCCTGATGTGCCTAAACAGTAGAAACCCCTCACAAATGATCCCATTTTGCAAACTAGACCCCCCAAGGAACTTATCTAGATGTGTGGTCAGCACTTTGAACCCCCAAGGGCTTCACAGAAGTTTATAACGTAGAGCCGTGAAAATAAAAAAAATCATATTTTTTTCCACAAAAATGATCTTTTTGCCCCCAAATTTTTATTTTTTTAAGGGTAACAGGAGAAATAGGACCCCAAAAGCTATTGTGCATTTTGTCCTGAGTACGCTGATACCCCATATGCGGGGGGGAACCACTGTGATCGCCTTACTGAGATCTTTGGGGGCACAATGAACAAATCTACCAAAGGTGAAGAATTGGTTTTCTTTTTTACGCCGTTCCTCGTGCGGTATTAGTGATTAGGCGACTTTATTCCTCGGATCGGTGCGATTACAGTGATACCAGATTTACACCCTTTTTTCATGTTTAGCTTCTGTCACACACTAAAAGATGCTTTTTTTTGGAATAATTTTTTGTAAGAATTTTTTGCATCGCCGTATTTTGAGAGCTATAATTTTTCCATATTTCGGCCGACAGAGTTATCTGTGGGCTTATTTTTTGCGGGACGAGCTGACGTATTTATTGGTACCATATTCGGGCACATAACATTTTTTGATCGCTTCCTATTCCGATTTTTGTGGAAGCAGAATGAACAAAAACCAGCAATTCAGGAATTGTTTTTTTTTAATTTTTTTTCCCCCGTTCCGCGTGTGGTAAAATTGATAAAGCAGCTTTATTCTTCGGGTCACTACGATTACAGCGATACCTCATTTATATATTTTTTTTATGTTTTGGCGTTTTTTACACAATAAAGAATTTTATAGAAAAAAATAATTATTTTTGCATCAGTTTATTCCGCGAGCTATAACTTTTTTATTTTTTCGCTGATGATGCTATATAGCAGCTTGTTTTTTGCGGGACAAGATGACGTTTTCAGTGGTACCATGATTATTTATATCTGACTTTTTGATCGCGTGTTATTGCACTTTTTCCAAGCGGTGTGATGATACCGCTTGGAAAAAGTATAATTTACTACTTTTTTGTGTTTTTTTTTTTACGGCTTTCACTGAAGGGGTTAACTAGGGTTATGCTTTTATAGATGGGATTTTTACGGACATGGCGATACCTAACATGTGTATTTTTTTGTTTTTTATTTTTTTTATTACATAAAATGTGTATTTTTTAGGGCATTTTTTTAAAATTATTTTTTAATATTTTTTTTACAATTTTTTTAAAAAAATGATTTTTTTCAACTTGTCCCTTTATGGGACTTTCACTTTTTTTACTTTTGATTGCAGTTACAATGCATTGCAATGCTCTGGCATTGCAATGCATTGCAACTATAGTGGAAGCTGCTGTGACATGATCACAGCAGCTTCCCGTAGCTAAATGACCCGGAGGTTGTCATGACAACCCCCGGGTCATCAAGGCAGAGATCGGCCCCTGCAAATACAGTGCAGGGTGCTGATCTGAGGCAGAGGGAGCTCCCGACCCTCTGCCTCCCCCCCTGAGCTCTGCGATCGCGCTGGATCGCAGCAGTCAGGGGGTTAACAGCCAGGGGCGGTGGGGGCTCCGCTCCTGGCTGTCAGTGCAGGAAGCCTGGCCACTGCAGCGCCGGCTCCTGCACTGATCGCGCTGGGGAAGCTGAAATTTCAGCTTCTCCTGCGCGATCGCTGCTGTGTTTGGTCAGTCAGATTGACTGACCAATCACAGCGCTGTGAGTGCGGGGACCGACGGCAAAGGTCCCCGCACCGCTTGCCGTGCCTGTCAGCTGTCTGTGACAGCTGTCGGCACTGATCTACCACTGCGTGTTTACACGCAGTGGTAGATCAAAGGCATGACGTGCAGAGTCCATCCTGGTGCCGGAACTGGCACCTTGCCATGACGGACTCTGCAAGTCAGTGGACATTAAGGGGTTAAATATGCCATTCCAATTATTTTCACATGAATCAGAAATTGTGTTTTTCACCTTCTGTACATTATCTTTATAGTGTAATTTCTTTTGTTCTGCTTTCCATATAGTACAGTCTTTCTTTAAATGACCTTTTTTCTTACATCTGAAGCATTCTCTTGTCTCTTTATTATAGGGTTTTTTAAGTTCTGTAGCTTTAAGAGCATTTCCATCATCTTTTTCAGTAGAAAATCATTGCTTTGTTCTTTCCTTCTCTGATATTCATCTATGAGTCTTGTTTTCACAAACTCTAATGTAATGTCAGTTTCTGGTCTTGTCTCTAGTGCATTTATTAAAGCTGTATATGAATCTTGTAAACTGCACAATAACATTGCTGCTATGTGGCTTTCTTTAATGTCTTCACCAATAGATCTTAGCTGTGATATCACTTCCATCATTGAGAATATATGCTTCTGCATGTCACTGTCTGCATTTAGTCTCATATTGTACAGCTTTCTTAGTAGAAATAACTTGTGATTTAAGCTAGGTCTCTCATATAGCTTTCCTAATTGTTCCCACATTCCTTTCGCTGTTTCTTCATTTCTTATATGTATTAATTGAGCATCATCCACTAATAAGCTGATGGTAGCTCTCGCTTGTCTATTTTTTCTATCCCATGTCTGATTATCTTCATCAGGTCTATCTGTAGTGATTACTTCCCATAAATCATCTTTAGACAATAACATCTCTACTTTGAACTTCCATAGCTGATAGTTCTTATCATTCAGTTAAGCTACTGTGAGTTTTAGCTCTGTGCTATTCATCATTTTTAACTTATCTTACTTGTTTGGAGAGACTTGCACTGAAGAATTCTTCTGCATTCACCAGAGTCTTGCTGATAATTCCAGTGTCCTGGGTATCTGTGGTGTCTGGATTCTCTGTATCTGGGTGCCTGGGCCCATAACCTGTTGCACAGCTTCTGAATCCACACCTTTGCAGAGGAAACTTCACAGAGCAAGTTGCATGGGATAACAAGCGTTTACTTCTCTGAACACGAGATAAAGGAATAATGCACAGACATTACAGCATTGCATCAGCTAACAGGAGCAAAAGAAAAATGAAACTAAACAAGAAGAGAGACTAATTCTTATACAATACATTAAAGAAGGAAACGTTACACAACATCGCCATCTACTGTCAGTTCAGCATAAAGTCCTCCTGTTACACATATATAATAAGTTCTGATCTGTTGCATATGACAACACAAACAATCAGACGACCCTTCCAAAAGGACTAAAAGATAAAGTAAAAAACATAAAAAGTTTTTAAAAATATTTGTAAAAAAAATTAAAAATATAGTTCTTAATCTCTTTCCTTTCCATTGAAAAGAAAGAAATGAAAAAAAATAAAATAAAAACTGAATAAATTTGGTATCATTGTGCTCACTAAAGGGAATCTGTCACCCCGTTTGAGAGTTTTGAGCTATTAATATTGGCATACAGGTTGGACATAGCTGAAACTAGTCATATCCTTATTCCTCCTGGATGATGCCTTTTTCAGTGTAAATAATCTTTTATCGCTTTATGTTAATTAAATCTTCTTCAACTAAGACAGCTGCCTGGTATGACTTTATTATACTGGGACATCGGGAATGACTTACTCTGAAGGGCGGGAAGATGAAAGTCAGGTGTGCACCTTTTCTTCTCTCTGGAGAGCACTTGGACTGTAAAATACAGTGACTCTCTGGCGACTGCACTCAACAAAATTGCATTCAATGCCCACAGAAGAGTGAAACAGTGCAGAGGAGCAGTAGTGCCAATAACTAGATATTGTGTGGATGCAAGAATAGCTATTCACGATTGGCTTCAGGCAAACACAAAATATCTGTTTATAGTTTGTGTAGGTGCTATATTTATAATAATACAGGTATGTTGGTCCTACGATGGGGTAAAAATTAAAAAACTCAGTTAAGTTATGCACATAAAACATTAAAGAGCATGGCTATAACTTAGGCTAATCTAAATAATTTGAATGGTTTATAGAACCTCCGTATAGCTATTAAGTAATGGGGCAAGATTGTCAAAACCGAAAGAGGCAATAAAGGAAGGAAACAAAAAGAAAGTGAAAAGTGGAGAAATAGTACATTCATAAAAAAATGTTCAACCTCAGCTCATATATGATATGAAAGGATGAGGAAACCCTCCTTTGAAGAGGTTTAAAGTTTGCTCCATCTTCTGTTACCACCCCTTCAATCTGTATATCATTTTGAAGTATCTACGTAACCTGGCTCTTAAAAAAATATTTTTTGAACCAATACCCCAACCTCCCTAACTCTAACCATGGTACTAACTTTATACACACATCATTATCCAATAAGTCAACCTTTAATCCTATCAATAAATATTCAGATGCTTTCATCACATTTGCCAATATAGTAACTAGGGATACTAGGAAAATCAAAAAGAGGAACACAAGATACATATCCTAAAATCTAACACAAAAGGAAAATGAAGACTTCACCCAGTTACATGATAATAATAATAATAATAATAATAATATTATTATAGGCCCAGTGGCAAGAGGTGACATGGTGATCATGGACTGCACCATGTATCATAAAAGCTTTAACACTTTTGGGGGACTAAAAAACCTATCATAAATTAAAAACAGACCACACAGTTTTATTGACCAACTCAACCTCCTGGCAGCTAAAAGCAAAAGGTTGGGCATTTTAAACAAAAAAAAGAATGTTAATTTGTACTTAATAAAACATCCAGCACAGCGGTATTTTATTATATTCCAAAAATACAGTACAGACCAAAAGTTTGGACACACCTTCTCATTTAAAGATTTTTCTGTATTTTAATGACTATGAATATTGTACATTCACACTGAAGGCATCAAAACTATGAATTAACACATGTGGAATTATATACTTAAAAAAAAGTGTGAAACAACTGAAAATATGTCTTATATTCTAGTTTCTTCAAAGTAGCCACCTTTTGCTTTGATGACTGCTTTGCACACTCTTGGCATTCTCTTGATGAGCTTCGAGAGGTAGTCACCGGAAATGGTCTCCAACAATCTTGAAGGAGTTCCCAGAGATGCTTAGCACTTGTTGGCCCTTTTGCCTTCACTCTGCGGTCCAGCTCACCCCAAACCATCTCGATTGGGTTCAGGTCTGGTGACTGTGGAGGCTAGGTCATCTGGCGTAGCAATTTTTGGATGATATAAACCAAAATAATTTTGATCTAGAATCCACATCTACAACCAGTAAATTGAGTGTGAATTTTCTGGATTTGACTTACATAGATACCATTTAGAAACGAAAAGCTATCAAAAAGAGGTGGACGCCAACAGCTTTATTCACATTTCTAGCTGCCACCTCTCTACCTGGTTAACTGACATAACTAAAGTCCAATTTATGCATATCAATTTCAACTGCGTGGACGTCAACCATTCTGTCATGGAGGCTGAATACCTAAAGGAACAGTTTACATGCAAGGGATATGATGAACAACATATAGAAAATTCCTTAAAAGAAGTCCTACACATCCTTAGGAACCAACTGGTACACATAAACAAAGAACAGAAGTTACTCCTCACCGTCATGCAACAGATTTGTGAACCACTAATCATTACTCAATTCCATGATAATTATGGAATCTTTAAGAGAATCCTCTGTAAACACTGGTCCATTTTTAAATAGAATACAATTGTTGGAGAATATCTACAGATTCAACCTAGATTTGTGCACAGAAAGGCCTAGACCTTAGTGAACCTGTTAGCTCCAACAACCAAACAACTGAGTAATATTCACAACCAGAAAAATAATCCAACAAGCTACAAAAATCCAGTATGCTTTACTCCATGTGGGCACTGTTTCTGCTGTAAAAAAACCCAATGACCAAAGCAACACTACACTCACTATACTCATTCACCAACACAAATGGAACAGAATGTTTTACAATCAAAGATGTTATCTTGTGCTTTATTTCAGGGGTAATTTATGGCATTGAATGTTGATGTGGAAAACTATATATGGGACTAACTAAACTGAATTTATCAAAAAGAATAAGAGAGCATTAAAACAACATCACCCAAGGCTATAAGGGGCACTCGTTATCATAGCACTACAATCAGTTCCATAACAAGTCCTGTAAGGATACTCATTATTTTAATACAAATAGTCCCAAGAAATTGGAGGAGGGGGTAAACTAGATAAAATAGATGTCCAGAATTGAATCTAAATTGATTTTACACTGAACTGCCTGGCTCTTAATGGGCTGAACCACGAAATTGAACTGTATGCCTTTTAATCTTCTCCATATGTACCACACATTGTCTCCTAAGACTGCGTATTAATGCCAAAGTATATATAATCAATTCTAGCTTATTTTACTATATTCTAAATATACTCATGTACCTTTGACCCTATAAGTGCTACAGGCACTGATCAATTCCAAAAAATAGATATGCAAAATAAAAATTTTTTTTTAATTTAAATTTTTGTTTTTAACTTTTACTATTTATTTTGATTTTCAATTTTTTTTATATTTATTTTTATTATTTTGCACATTTGCATCTCTTTCATGTACCCACACTTATCTAGACCCACCTAGTTTAAATTCTCCCTACCCCAGCCATGTTTGTTGCATAACATAACAATAGGTAATACTTTTATTGTAACAGAATTTTTAATAATATATTAATAGAACTTTGGTCCTCTGATATCTCTATTACAACACAATAAACATAGGAATTCATTGAAGTTCATGAGTTTTTATTGCACAGATAACATTCTTAATATTAATATTATTGTTGTTATTATTATTAACCCATTAGTGACATAGCTAAGTTTGTACTTAATGACCAAGCCAATTTTTACAATTCTGACCACTGTCATTTTATGAGGTTATAACTCTGGAACCCTTCAGCGTATTCCACTGATTCCGAGATTGTTTTTTCGTGACATATTGTACTTCATGTTAGTGGTGAAAATTCTTTACTAGCATTTGCATTTATTTATGAAAAAAATGAAAATTTGGCAAAAATTTTGAAAATTTTGCAAACTTTTAATTTTTGTGCCCTTTAACCAGAGTGTAATATCGCACAAAATAGTTAAAAAATAACATTTCCTACATGTCTACTTTACATCAGTACAATTTTGGAAACATAATTTTTTGTTAGGACGTTATAAAGGTTAAAATTTGATCAGTGATTTTTCATTTTTCCAACAAAATTTACAAAACCATTTTTTTTAAAGGGAATCTGTCACCCTAAATTGGCGGGATATTTAAATGATGACAGTCAGGTCAGATGGGCGGTGTTTTGGGTACTTGCCTTAACATGTTGTTCGCCGCTGTCTCCATTATTTCTGGGAATTGTAGTCGTTGCCCTCCATATAATACGAGTGCGCATTGCAATCTGCGGGCAAAGCATACTGCGCGTGCGCAATTCAAGATTGCGCAGGCGCGTTATATGGAGGGCAACGACTACAATTCCCAGAAATAATGGAGACAGCGGCAAACAACATTTGTTGTGCAATTTCTCCTGAGTACACCGATACCCCAATAGTGGGGGAAAGCCACTGTTTGGGCGCATGGCAGGGCTCAGAAGGGAGGGAGCTCCATTTGAGTTTTTGAACCCAAAATTGGCTGGAATCAATGGCGTGCACCATGTCGTGTTTCGAGACCCCCTGATGTACCTAAACAGTGGAAACCCCCCAATTCTAACTCCAACCCTAACACAGCCCTACCCCTGACCCTAACCCTAGCCACAACCCTAGCACCAACTCTAACATCACCCTAACCCCAACACCCCAATAATAACCCCAACACAACCTTAACCCCAACACAACCCTAACCTCAACACCACACCGTAAACCCCACACCACAAACTGCAACCCCAACACAACAACCGTAATCCCAATCGTAACCTCAACACAACCCTAATAGAGATGGGTGGACACCTGGATGGACGTGTCCGGCGGGTTCAGCCCAACAGTTATAAAAAGTACCCGACTCGAACCCGAACCCCATTCACTTGAATGGGGGGCCCGACCATCCAGTGTTTGCCATGCTGTCATGTGCATGACAGCATGGCAAACACCGCTTCCGATCACAGCTGAGTGCTCACTCTGTCTTTTGACAACATGGGAACCATGACTCTCTGATCGGTGGGGATGATTTCACCGCCGATCAGAAGCAGTGTTTCATGCACTGTCATGCACATGACAGCGTGACAACCACCTGGTGTACGGGCATCTGAATCCGAACAGTAACACGGAATTCCTGGAGAAATCCGTGTTCGGTGTCCGTGCCCAAACAGTAGGTGTTTGGTACGGATGCTGAACTATACTGCTCGGGTTCGCCCATCTCTAAACCCTAACCGTAGCCCCAACCCTAACCCTAGTCCCAACCATAACACTAGCCCCAACACTAATCCTAGCTCTAACCCCAATTTTAGCCGCAGCCCTAACCCTAGCTCTAACCCCAAATACTTTATGCGTTGGTGTGAAGCCAATTGTGAATAGCTACCCTTGTATACACACAATATCTAGTTATTGGCATCACAAATAGTGCTTTACTTTCAGCCATCTTTCCTAATATAGTTTATCTGCTTTAGCACGGTTTTGGACATACTGTACATCACTAAAATATAAAATTAATCAACCTGATAAGTAAATGCTGGCCACCATTTTTTTGAACCATAAAGGGCTATAAAGAGGTTAGAGAAAATAAAAAAAATCCTTATATTCACCTTACTGCTTACCTCTTTGCTCTTGAATCCCCGCTACTTACCGCCACCTGTCCTCACTGCATTTTCTGATCGTCCACAGCTCACGCTGGAGTCCCGGGTCCTCTCATACAGGACTTCTGGTTGTCATGAGATATAAATCTTATCTCTCAGATATAAGAAAGAGATAATTTCTTATTGAGAAATCCAGAAGTCAATCCAGAAACAAAATGACGTTTGGGTCTATACAGACCTTCCTCAGTGTCAACACAGTGAGAGTCAGCGCTCGCTCTCACTGAGGTAAACACGGCTTGTTCACTTCAGTGTTTTCATTCCATTTGAGGCAGTCTCTCTCTGGCCATCCGTATACTGAGGTAGGTCTATTGCATAGACCGAAACGTCTTTTTGTTTTTGAATTGCTGTCATCAATAAAAAATCATCTCTTCATCATATCTAACTGTAAAATATTATATCTTCTGAAGTTCCTTGATAAGATCCTAATTTAGCACCAACACCCAGAAGTGACCTGTCATTACTTCGGGTTTTCATAAGACCTGGTTGGATTCTGTGCCTGTACGCAGAAGGTCACAGCACACATCGTGACCTAATGAACTGTGACCTTCCATGCATTTACACAGAACCCTCCATGCCTAATGAAAAATGAAAGTGCCGGCTGAGTGTGAGAGTCCCATGGATTGCAGCTCTAGCTGCAGGGGATCAGAAGAGGCAGCGAGGACCAGACTGCTGATGATGTTTAGCGCAAGGGCCAGAGAAGTGAGTGGTAAGGTGAGTATAAGGATTTTCCTACGTTTTACATATTATGTTTATTATGCTCTTGGGTCTGGAGAAACCCTGGAGAATAAAAAGGGACATTAAATTCTCAGTGAATTGAATTTCCAGGAAAACAATGTGCTAACAGACAAAATTGAATTTTGCCGGACTGCTCATCTTCAGTCTAATATTATGCTTATATATTAAGGATGGTGTTTTCATTATTTGAGCTCCCACATATTGCATAAAGGTCACAATCCAGTCAAAATTAAACTTCAAAGACCAAGATGGGCTTGTAGAGCCTTTAAGCATTATTGTCTTTGTGTTTTTTATAAACTCAGATAAGGATCCTTATATCTGTACATCATATAAAAATCTATGCAAAGAGGTAGAAGGATTGGAGATGAGCAAAAGGATATCATCTGCAAATGCAGACATTTTATATTCTAAGAAATCAATTTTAATGGTTTGAAATGGTGTTAAATCAGGATTTTATGTTAAATGCTTTCATTGTATTTTTTGACCAATGTTTTTATTTTACTCTGTATTGAAAATAACAAATAGAACTCATGCAATTTCTACACAGGGCAACGGGGCTACATTAGACCCCTACTTCCTATTTAACAAATCCACATGCACATAGCAGCAATAAACTAAACTCAAATCCTATCTTTTGTATTTAACCTTGTGTATATTAATTTTTCAAAATATTTCACAACCTTGATAAACAGGACGAGTTTTTGCAAACAATATTTCTACTAAAGGAGTTTGCCGGGACTATTTTAATTTTATGCTATGGGCTTAAGAACTAACAGGCAGGTAGTTGCTAACTACCTGCTTGTTCTTCCCAGTTCCAATCTCTGCCGGCTCAGAGCAGTCACAAACTGCTCCTGCTGGCGATTCTGCATTTCACGTCAACAGAGCAGTTCTTTCTCTTCCAGGCTGCTCTGTCAACAGGTGTGACTGCTAGCTTCGTGCTGATTGACAGGAAGCTTGGAGTCAGTTGTCTTGACATTGTTGTGCAGAAAATATTTTTTTTGCCATTTTTTCAGAGGGGATCTAGGTGGAATACGACAGAAAAAAATTCCTTTTGGACATACTCTTACATAGCCAATATTTAACATTAACTGATGCAACTAGATTTCTTTAACCTCTTAAATTCTGCTATCAAGTGTGACAATGGCATTTAAAAGGCTTCGACATGGTGGCAGTCATTTCACAGGATGCTATCTATGGCAGTCATGCTGAAAACCTCCATGCTTGAGATATTCGAAGCTGTATGAGTTCTCTGAATAGGCTTTAAAGGAGATTGTCAATTTCACTGCGATCACTGTATTATAAGTGATTGCAGCTTCAAGTCCCCATTCAAATACTAATTAAAAATGTAAAGGAAAAACATTTTTATAACAATATTAACACCCCCTCTAAAATTATAAAAGCTTAAATCATCTCCTTTTCCCCAAATGTAAATAGCAAAATGTAAAAAGATAAAGGACATTGCCCAATCTAATAAAATCTAAGAATATTTATCTCATAGAGTGAACACCATAATTGCCTAGAAATGCAGTATACAGAGATCTAAGCATATTATCTAACCTAACGAGGTATCACTAAAAGTTAAAAGTCCCAGAAAATAATGACACAAACCATTTATTTTGACAAGGTTCTGTTTTTTTTCACTAAAATATAAAAAGCACTCTATATGTTTTGTTTCACCATAATCATATAAACCTGAAGTATTGTGCGGTCAAGTCTTTTTTTTACTGCACTGTGAATGGAATAAAAACATAACCCTAATATGCCAAAATTTAATATTTTTCATCCTATTTGGATTTTTCCCCCTATTTTTCAGTAAATAGGGGGAAAAATAAACTGAGTCATTTACAACTGCAAGTCATTACTCAAAAACACAAAGCCCTCATACAGTTACGTCCATGTAAAAATGAAAAAAGTCATGGCTCTTTGATGAGGGGCAGAAAAAAATGAAGACGCAATAAAAAAAAACCTGGTTCTAAAAGCGTTAAAATTGTCAAAAGAATTCCAAAGATTATTTTCCAATGAAAGTGAATGTTAAATCACAACTTGGGTGCAAGGTCTGCATAATATAATAGTAACATCACATGAATTAGAATGAGATTGATAACAGACTTTTGTGGAAAAATCTTTACTTACTCTGCTATTTGGTATATTTGATTGATGAGCTTCCACTTGAGAGAAGGCAATCACAGACTAGTACTGATAAGTCGTCATGTACAGGTCTCCATTATCAGAAAGAACATGTCTTGAGGATAATGAATGAATTCTCCAGCTGAAGTGAGATTAGAAATATGAAATGAACAATTGACTTTCTTTTCCACTGACATTTTTCGATCTGTTAATCTGACTTTTACTAACAATGCGAAGACTTTAGCTCATTATACATATCACAGTTGGAGACAAATCCTCCAATAATTGCAAGTATTCTCAAGTGCTTTACCTAAATATAAATTGTGTTCTTTCTATCTCAAAAACTGTGAACCTACACAAGTATACACAGTAAATTTACTTGATATGACAGATATTATTGTATTATTTAAAACAATACATTATTATTTTATTTGGATGCATGACATTTTAAAATTAGTAGCAGTGTTTATCATCTCATAAGTCATCTGATAATCTCCTATTTCAATAATGTAACAATCTGCCTTCATTGTATACAGATTTTACCAGTGAATTGAACATTTTGATAATGACTGATAAATTCTGGCTGTGAAAGTAGATTTTCCTGATAAGATATATTACAAAGTTGCTTATTTTCATGTGTACTATTGATTTATTAAATAAAAATTAAAATGACAATTACCCTTTAACCCCTTACTAACCTTTGACATATACAGCTCTGGCAAAAATTAAGAGACCACTGGACTGTTTATAAAAATCAGCTTCTCTACATGTCTGACAGCCATTTGATTCTAGTGTAAGTTGAATTCCAACCAGAGTACACCTCATTCTACTTAATGTGCTTCTGATTAGGTGATCACCTGAACCAAATCTTATTTAATAAAGGACAGTATAAAGAAACACTGCTGTGGTGTTCACAATCCTCTTGCAATAGGACAAGCTGGATGGCAAAACAAGTGCTTGTAATATCCCAAGAGTAATAGGAATGAAAAATAACTTTTAACACTGCCAAAGGAGTTGAAAAGAAAAGTCTTGAGTGAGGAAAATAAGGGCTCAATTCTGGCTTTGCCAGCAGAGGGATATAGTGAGCATCATGTTGCCTTCATCCTTAAAATTTCTAATACGGCAGTCCATTACAACAAGGTCAAGCAGCAGAGATTGGGGACAACAAAGCTACAGACCGGCATAGGGCGAAAATGACACTCAACTGACCGGGATGACCGTCATCTTATTCGAATGTCACTCAGCAACCGCGGATGACATCAAGTGACCTACAAAAGGAATGGCAAATGGCAGCTGGGGCGAAGTGCACGGCAAGAACAGTTCGTAACAGGCTCCAAGAGGCAGCGCTCAAGTCATGTAAAGCTAGAAAAAAGCCTTTCATCAATGAGAAGCAAAGGAGAGCCAGGCTGAAGTTTGCCAAAGACCATAAGGATTGGACCATAGAGGACTGGAGTAAGATAATCTTCTCTGATGAGTCTAATTTTCAGCTTTGCCCAAGACCTGGTCGTCTAATGGTTAGATGGAGTCCTGAAGAGGCGTACAAGCCACAGTATCTTGCACCCACTGTGAAATTTGGTGGAGGATCGGTGATGATTTGGGGATGCTTCAGCAAGGCTGGGATTAGGCTAGGTTAATCTTTGCGAAGGATGTATGAATCAAGCCTCATACAAGGTTATCCTGGATAACAGTTGATTCCTTCTGCTTAGCCAATGTTCCCCAACTCTGAGGACTGTTTTTTCCAGCAGGACAATGCACCATGCCACACAGCTAGGTCAATCAATGTGTGGATGAAGGAACACCACATCAAATCCCTGTCATGGCCAGCCCAATCTCCAGACCTGAACCCCATTGAAAACCTCTGGAATGTAATCAAGAGGAAGATGGATAGTCACAAGCCATTAAACAAAGAAGAACTGCTTAAATTTTTGTACCTGGAGTGGCTTAAGGTCCCCCAAAAGCAGTTGTGAAAGACTGGTGGAAAGCATGCCAAGATGCATGAAAGCTATGATATTAAAATATGGTTATTCCACAAAATATTGATTTCTGAACTCTTCCTGAGTTAAAACAATAGTGTTCTTGTTTCTAAATGATTATGAACTTGTTTTCTTAGCATTATTTGAGGTCTGCAAGCACTGCATTTTTTGGTTATTTTGACCATTTCTCATTTTCTGAAAATAAATACAATATTTATTGCTTGGAAATTCAGAGACATGTTGTCAGTAGTTTATAGAATAAAAGAGCAATTTTCATTTTGCTCAAAAATATACCTATAAAGAGAAAAATCAGACAAACTGAAAATTTTGCAGTGGTCTCTTAATTTTTGCCAGAGCTGTAGGTACGCCCAAGGTCGCCTCCCTCCCTTTGATGCGTGCTCTGGCGATGAGCCCGTAACTTTTCCAGCACATGTCAGCACATGTTAATGTGTAGCCCTGGTATATAAGGCACACAGGATCTGGAGAATGCACAGTAAGGTAACAGTTAAAGCTTGACACTCACTTACACTTCAGACACACCCACAGGGGTGTATAGGGAGTGACGTGTAGCACAGGAGAGGTCAGTCTAGCTTCCTGTCATCGTACAGAGCAGTCAGGGCTAGTTCTTCTCAGACAGTGAGGATTCCTGTCAGAGCTCTGGGTGAGCAGAAGATTAGTTCCTGTCAATTCAACGAAGTGGAGTCTAGTAACGGATGACTAGTTATCATCCCGAGTCTAGTCAGAGTTACCTTTTACTCAGTCTGAACTTTGAGGAAACTGAGAGTTACTCAGTGAGACCAAGGAAGAAAACTGACTTTCTATCTTCACGCTTCAGTGCTACATTGAAAGCAGAAGCAGGGCGAAGGGCATAGTGGGAAGGATTCAGAAGTGCCTTAAGGATTGGATTATCCTGCACATTGTCACCGGTCACTGGGGACCGAAGCATCACTATAGCTCCAGGCATAGTGATAGAAAAGCCAGAGTCTTACTGGACCTTAGGTTGCAGAAAGCCGCCCTTAGAGTGCCAGTACGTAACCGAGTCAGGAGAACAAGACTTCTGAGTCCGGCGCGCGGCAAAAGAAAGTACTTAGTTCACCACTTATAAGGCTCTATCACAAAACCGGCCGGGCAGTACAGCTAGTGGGAAAAGCTGAAAACTATAGAGTTAACTTAGCTACAGGCAAGCTTGGACTCACTCATCATTTGGAAAGAGAAGGAGGCCTGTAACCTGCTCAACTGTTACCGCTACGTGCATTCATCCACCCCGAACAGCCTCCCTGGGACCTGCCTGAACAACTTGAAGTAAAAGGTATGGAAAGAAGCTTCTATGTGTGAGACTGAGTTATTTGATTGCATCCCTGCACAACCCCACCATAACTATCGACCTGAGGGAAGAGTCCCACCTGTAGGGGACCCGACATCTAGCTGCCTCACCATCCCCTCAGAGATCTACAGCAGCGCTGGTCTTAGTGATCAGAGAACTACAGGTGGCGTCACGAACTGTATATATACCTATCCCCTGTAAATATTCCCCCCAACTTACGCCTGACCGCCAGGGCCACAGACCGAGCCAGCGCTACCTGTGACAACCCCATAGACTTCCATGGGCTCGGCTCTGAGTACCCCATTGCTCTGGTAAACCACAATTGTGGTGCGGGTCAAGACAATCTTGGCGTCACGAACAGGATCCGAAACTTGCAGAATTGCGAGCCCTGTGTGCCTGTGGAGTGTTTTGGTGAAAAAGACTGTTGCTATTGTTTGGCGCCAAATACCGCCATATTTGCCGCCATATTCGCGCCCTGAGGCGCTGGAGAAAAGGTGGGCGTACCTGAAGGAGCGCGCAAAGTCTTGGACACGCCCCCGGCTCTGACTCAGCGGCAGGTCCTGCGACAGGAAGTGGACGCTCTGACATCAGAGCGCCTGCGACGAAGGTCCTGTTCCTACTGCTGTGCCTGGGAAATAGCAGCTTCTGAAACCGGTAGGCTCCGTTTAACCAAGGGGGCGCTAATATGTTGCAACAACCGGCCGACAGTGCGGCCCCAGCCGGAGGACCCGACTCCGCACCGCGTGGCGTTGTAGAGCCAGATGGGGGCGCAGGCCCAGCACTCAGTCCGGTGGTCCCGCTTATGCCACTAACGCTTCCATATATGCCTGGGGCGAAATGGCTTCCCCAGTACAGCGGCGAGCCAGGCACTTTAGCAGGATTCAAACGGAAGATATGCAGTGTCCTGGAAATGTACTCTATGTCTGAGAGGCAAAAAGCTGCAGTATTAATAGGGCAGCTAACTGGCGCTGCTGAGAGAGAAGTGGAGACTTGGGCTACCACGGACCAGGAGTTGGTGCCTGCAATCCTCTTAAAGTTACAGGCCATTTTTGAAGATCGCACCGAAACAGATCTCCGGATGGCATTCTATAACTGTTCACAGCAACCAAGTGACAGCATAAGGGACTATGCCTGCCGACTACAAGGGGCCCTGAGAGCCCTCAAGCAGGTTAATACCATAAGTGTCATTGATGAAAATAAGATGCTGAAAGAACAATTTGTGCAGGGACTGAGGTCCCAAGCGGAACGCAGAACTGTGAATTGGTGGTCTTTAGATCACCCTGATGCTACCTTTGATGCCCTAAAGGACATGGCAATAAAAGGGCTGCGGCCCCTGGGCAAACCTGAGGTGGCAACCCAACATCGTCAGGGTGAAGTCACTCTGGAGCCGGCGGCAACCCCCTTTTCCTCGCTAGTGGCCGAAACCAAAACGCAGGTGACACCCCCTAGTGAATTGGACTGTCTGCGCTCAGAGGTGCGCCAGCTGACTAAAAATCTGGCTGCTGTGATGAGTGCCCTGCAGCTGCGGAAAGAGGAAGAAGGGAAGATCTTATTAGCTGATTGCCCAGAAGACGTCCCGTGGATGAACCGGAGAAGAAGGAAGACGTCGCCCCCCCGGAGGAGGACAACGCCACCCCCAGGAGCGACCTCTGATCAACACCCTCCTCGTCGGGAGATCACCTGTTACCGATGCAACCGGAAAGGTCATATGTCTCCACAGTGTCCTTTAAACGGGCAGAACCTGGGTCCGAGGGCCAACACCCAGGAGGAGACCCGTCAGGCCCCCTAGACTGGAACCGCAGGTATGTGGGTGGACGACCCTACCTGTCTATCATTCTAGATGGTATTGCTGTTCCGGCATTGTTAGATACTGGGTCTCAGGTGACCCTAATACCTGATGCCCTATATACTAAGTTCTGGTCAATGGACAGTCTTAAACCCCCGAGCCCTGACTTTACCGTGTATGCTTCTAATGGTCTTCCTGTAGAAGTACTCGGGACAAAATGTGTAGATTGAAAGTGGGCAGAGAGGAGTTGAAAGACCAGGGGCTTCTGGTAGTAAAGACTGTAAATGAGGAGAACGGTTTAAATATAATTTTGGGTACTAACATTATCAGTAATTGTTTGGGAGAAGTTGTGTTCTTACTCCAACAGCTCGCTGAGATTGCCCGACCAAGGCAGAAAGGAGTAATCCAAAGAGAGATCCGGGCCCTGGTGTGTCAGCAGCAAGCGAAGCTTACAGACGGCGAAATTGGTAATGTACGGGTCACTGACTCGAATCCCATTGTGATACCCCCAATGAGTGAAATGATAATCTGGTGCAGGGCAGCCATAGGTCTGAGAGGACAGAATTACCAAGCTGTAGTAGAACCCCACCATTCAGAACATAGACCTACACTTATGACTGCTAGGGGAGTAGTGGAAGTGGTGAATGGAAGAGTACCGGTACGGCTTCTCAACTGGGGAGATGATGAGGTAAACTTACCCCGTTATGCAACCATTGCTAAACTACATGCTGTTGACAATAATTCTATTCTCCCGGCTGAGTCCTTAGACTCCCGCCAAATAGCGGAGGACAATGACCCGGCAACCCAGGTGGCGGAATGGTGTCAGCAACTCCATGTTGGGACGGACACCACTCCCGCTCACCAGAAGCAAGGGGTATTACGGGTGGTGCAAGAGTACGCCCAAGTATTTAGCAAGAATTTACTTGATTTTGGGATAATTAAGGGAGTACAACATCATATCCCTACAGGCAGTCATCCTCCCATCAAAGAGCGGTATAGGCCTATACCCCCAGCCCATTATCAGAAGGCTAAGGAAATGTTGCGAGATATGAAAGAAGCCGGAGTAATCAGGGATAGTTGTAGTCCCTGGGCAGCACCTCTAGTCCTGGTTAGAAAGAAAGATGGTAGCTTGAGAATGTGTGTGGATTACAGGCAGGTGAACCGCATAACACACAAGGATGCATACCCGTTACCACGTATAGAGGAGTCATTAGCTGCTCTGAAAACGGCTAACTACTTTTCTACCCTTGATCTGACTAGTGGATACTGGCAAGTGGCTGTGGCTGAGGAGGATCGTGAGAAAACGGCTTTCACCACCCCAATGGGGCTCTGTGAGTTCGACAGAATGCCGTTTGTGCTCAGCAGTGCCCCAGGAACATTTCAGAGAGTGATGGAGAACTGCCTGGGACATCTCAATTTTGAAACCGTGCTGCTATACTTAGACGACGTCATCGTGTACTCCAAGACATATGAGGACCATCTGAAGCACCTGGCAGAAGTATTTGAGTCCCTGTCCAGGTACGGGATGAAGTTGAAACCCTCAAAATGCCATCTACTCAAACAGAAGGTACAATATTTGGGGCACATCGTCAGTTCGGAAGGAGTAGCGCCGGACCCAGAGAAAGTCACTGCCATCCAGAAGTGGCCGGAGCCGAAGAACCTCAAGGAAGTGCGACAGTTCCTGGGACTAACGGGTTACTACAGAAGGTTTGTGAAAGATTACACGAAGAAGGCAGCGCCTCTACAGGACCTCCTAGTAGGCCAATCCCTAAAGAGAAGAAATCCTCCCTTCAATTGGGGTAAGGAACAGGCTGAAGCATTCCAAAAGATGAAAGAGATCCTTACAGGCGATGAGATCTTGACGTATCCTGATTACAGCCAACCGTTCCTGCTGTACACCGATGCTAGTAATGAAGGTTTAGGAGCAGTTCTCAGTCAGAAGCAGAATGGCCAAGAAAAAGTCATCGCTTATGCCAGCAGAAAACTCAGGCCAACTGAGAGGAATCCGGAAAATTATAGCAGCTTCAAGCTGGAGTTTCTGGCGCTGGTCTGGGCCATTACTGAAAGATTTAAGCACTACCTGGCCTCCAACAAGTTCACGGCGTACACAGACAACAACCCGCTAACGCACCTGGAAACGGCCAAGTTGGGCGCCATGGAGCAGCGTTGGATGGCTCGGTTGTCTAATTACCAGTTTACTATCAAGTACCGGGCAGGCCGAAAGAATGCTAATGCTGACGCATTGTCCCGAATGCCGCATGACTCTGACACGGAGGAAGAATCGGACGACCTGGAAGAAATTGAGCTACCTGCGTTCCATCGTAATGGGGTAGTCCACGAGCATCGAGTCTACAGAAAGCAGTATGGTGCAACGTTAAATCCTTTACCCCATCACAGCTGGAAAGAGACTCAGGACAGCGATCCAGTGGTCAGCCGTATCAAGGAGTTGTTAAGACAGGAAGGTTCCTCCTTGGAAAAAGATGCACCTATGTCAGCAAAGCTCCTGTGGAACGAGAGAAGCAGGTTATTCCTATACCGTGAGAAGTTGTGCAGGAGATACGTCAATCCCAGGACCCACGAGATGGTCTGGCAAATAGTGGTCCCCAAGGCAGACGTCCAAATGGTGTTGGAAGCATACCATGATCAAGCAGGACACTTTGGCTGGAGAAAGCTGGAGACCCTGTTGAGGTGCCGGTTCTACTGGGTAGGGATGCGCAGCTCCATTGAGAGGTGGTGTCGGAACTGTGGACCCTGTGGTCTCAGAAGAAAGGACTACGGTAGTCAGAGGGCACCCCTGCAGCCTATCCGGACGACTCGTCCCTTGGAGATTGTGGCCCTGGACCACGTCAAACTGTCGCCAAGTAGATCTGGATACTCATACGCCTTGACCATGGTGGACCATTACTCTAGATTTCTGGTGGTTGTACCAGTTAAGGATCAGACAGCAGTGACGGCAGCAAAAACCTTTCAAGCAAGCTTCTGCAGACCGCATGGGTATCCGGAGCAAGTATTAACCGATCAAGGACCTGCTTTCGAAGCTGATCTATTCAAGGAATTCTGTCACATGTATGGGTGTAAGAAAATTAGAACAACACCATACCATCCTCAAACCAACGGTCTTTGCGAGAAAATGAACCACATTGTCCTTGATTGTTGAAATCCATACCGTTGGAAGACAGAAATCGATGGCCGGACTTACTACCTGATTTGGTTGACTTGTATAACCATATACCTGTAAGTTCCACTAACTGCACTCCAGCCTATCTTATGAGAGCAAGGCCCGGAAGACTACCAATGGATTTAGAACTTGGAGTGGTAGAACCAGAGGCAGATGACGCTATTGAAAACTGGGACATCAATCGGCAAGAGCAATACAGAAGAGTGCAAGTCTGTGTAGAAGAAAGTCTCAACAAGGTACGGGAAAAACAGGAAGATATTTACAACAGGAATGCTCCTGCCAAGCCTTTGATGCCTGGAGAAGTGGTATTGAAAAGGAAAAGGAAAATGCACAAATTGGATAACCAGTGGGAGCAAGAACCCTACGTCGTACAAGATTCCAAATATGACAATAGAAAAGTTTGTATCATCAGTAAGGACGGAGGAAGAACAATATCCACTGTGTCCAGAGACCATTTGAAATTGTGTCCAGAACCCTTAAAGTTTCGTGAAGAGAACTCTGTCATCAATCAAGAAGAAAGAAAAGAAGAGGTCATACACACGGATCTGGGAGATTTCCCTGCAGATTGGCCGAGACTGGGAGATGCTGTAATAATTCCGGTGTTGCAATTTTATCAGCCACAAGAGGAAGTTCTACCTCCAGTTGTGCCCATGGTGCCAGTTGAGCCAGTTCAGGAGTTACCTACTCCAGCAGCACCCCAACCTGCGGAACCTCAAGAGGAAGAATCATCGGAAGCAGCGCCCCATGCTATGGGAACCCCTGGTGAAGCTGACTCACACCGCCCAGCCATCAGTACGCTTGCCAGATCCATAGAAAGATTGAGGCAGTTCTATAGTTTGCCGTTACGTAGAACAGTTGGGTTAGAGATTAATATACCTGAAGCTACTCCACGTAGATCAGAACGTACAACGAAAGGGAAGATACCTATTCGTTATCAAAAGTAGTCCTAGCAAACTAGTTTACTAAGTATGGATAATTGTATAAAGTATTGTTATGATATGTAAATTACTTGAAAATGTTTCATGATGGACTCTGAGGCTGAGGACTGAGCCAGCCCAAGAACTGATCTTGTATATAGTTGCACTTTGTGCATTCTCTACCAGCACACCTACCTCTGAACATAAAACCCGTATGGTGAGGCACTGAGTGAGGTCTGCATTCAGATGTCCTGCAGCCCACCCAGGACCCACGTTGAAGGTTTGGTGCGGGTCCTTCACAAGAATATCGTCATCTATTTATATGAAAATGTCTATTTAGTATTTTGTATTTTTCTATGCCTATTGTTATAATGCAACGTTCAAGAAATCCGTACCTCCCTGATGGGAAGAGTTTAAAATGTTACTTGTTTAAATGGAAAACAAAATGTCTTTCTTCTTATATTTCACAGCCCGGGAGTGCTGTATTTTACCAAGGGGGAATGTGTAGCCCTGGTATGTAAGGCACACAGGATCTGGAGAATGCACAGTAAGGTAACAGTTAAAGCTTGACACTCACTTACACTTCAGACACACCCACAGGGGTGTATAGGGGAGTGACGTGTAGCACAGGAGAGAGTCAGTCTAGCTTCCTGTCATCGTACAGAGCAGTCAGGGCTAGTTCTTCTCAGACAGTGAGGATTCCTGTCAGAGCTCTGGGTGAGCAGAAGATTAGTTCCTGTCAATTCAACGAAGTGGAGTCTAGTAACGGATGACTAGTTATCATCCCGAGTCTAGTCAGAGTTACCTTTTACTCAGTCTGAACTTTGAGGAAACTGAGAGTTACTCAGTGAGACCAGGGAAGAAAACTGACTTTCTATCTTCACGCTTCAGTGCTACATTGAAAGCAGAAGCAGGGCGAAGGGCATAGTGGGAAGGATTCAGAAGTGCCTTAAGGATCGGATTATCCTGCACATTGTCACCGGTCACTGGGGACCGAAGCGTCACTATAGCTCCAGGCATAGTGATAGAAAAGCCAGAGTCTTACTGGACCTTAGGTTGCAGAAAGCCGCCCTTAGAGTGCCAGTACGTAACCGAGTCAGGAGAACAAGACTTCTGAGTCCGGCGCGCGGCAAAAGAAAGTACTTAGTTCACCACTTATAAGGCTCTATCACAAAACCGGCCGGGCAGTACAGCTAGTGGGAAAAGCTGAAAACTATATAGTTAACTTAGCTACAGGCAAGCTTGGACTCACTCATCATTTGGAAAGAGAAGGAGGCCTGTAACCTGCTCAACTGTTACCGCTACGTGCATTCATCCACCCCGAACAGCCTCCCTGGGACCTGCCTGAACAACTTGAAGTAAAAGGTATGGAAAGAAGCTTCTATGTGTGAGACTGAGTTATTTGATTGCATCCCTGCACAACCCCACCATAACTATCGACCTGAGGGAAGAGTCCCACCTGTAGGGGACCCGACATCTAGCTGCCTCACCATCCCCTCAGAGATCTACAGCAGCGCTGGTCTTAGTGATCAGAGAACTACAGGTGGCGTCACGAACTGTATATATACCTATCCCCTGTAAATATTCCCCCCAACATACGCCTGACCGCCAGGGCCACAGACCGAGCCAGTGCTACCTGTGACAACCCCATAGACTTCCATGGGCTCGGCTCTGAGTACCCCATTGCTCTGGTAAACCACAATTGTGGTGCGGGTCAAGACATTAAATGCTGCTGTCAAGTTCTGTCAGTGGCATTTAACATGCAGGCGCTAGAATGCGTCATAAACCCCACCCATCGGCGCCCATGTCACATGACCGTAGGTCGCCGAAGGGTTGGCATGACAACCCGAGGTCTGCAGGAGACCCCTGTGGTTGTCATTGCCAAACTGTTATTGGCGCTGATGAGCATTTTTGCTACAGCCCTGCTGTGTTTAGCACAGGCGATTTGATGATCGCAGCTACTATTGAAGGCAGCTTCTATTGAAGGTAGTGAAAAGTAAAAAATAATAAAAATACACATATTTATTATCACCACATTCAGAATCTTCCAATCTATCAATGTATAAAAAGAATTAACCCAATCGGATTTAAACTTCGCAACGAGAAAAAAAATCAAAGCTCCAGAATTACAGTTTTTTGGTCGTCACAACATAGCATTAAAATGCAATAATTGGCAATCAAAATATTGTATCTATACCAAGATGGTATTAATAAAAGCATCATCTTGGAGCACAAAAAAAAGCCCTCACCCAACCCCCCAGATCACGAAAAATAGAAATGCCATGGGTCTCAGAAAATGGCAATATTTTTTTTTTCAAACTTTGGATTTATTTTCACCACTTAAATAAAAAAGAACAAATACATGTTTTTATCTACTATCTTGTAATGAAATGGAGAATCATAATGGCAGGTCAGATTTAGCATTTAGGGAATATGGTAAAAAACAAAAACAAAAAACAATTGTGGAATGGCACTTTTTACAATTTTCACCGCACTTTGATTTTTTTTCCCATTTTCCAGTACACTATATGGTAAATCCAGTGATGTCGTTTAAAAGTACAACTTGTTCTGCAAAAAACAAGCCTTCACTTGGCAATATTGACAGAAAAATCAAAAAGTTATAGCTATGGGAAGAATGGGAGCAAAAAACTAAAGAGCAAAAGTGGAAAAACCCAAGGGGGTAAAGGAGTTAAAATTACAACTGAGACTAGACAAATAATTTTTTTAATGTCCCCTATGATATTCATTTTGCCCATCGAGTTTCTGGCTGAGCAAATTAGTAATGATCATGAGAGGTATTTATAGAGGAAACAGCACTGTTCTATTCCTAATCCGTTATCCTTTCTTTTTTTGCCTGCTTTTCAGGAATAGAGTTTAAACGAATATTTCAATATTCGGTTCAGATCACAATCACCAAATTTGCAATATTCGCAAATTTAATCATTGATTTAATTACTGAATATAGCTGAATGCCATATATAGCACAAACGCTGGTGTTTCCTACACTGTGTGACAGCATGGGAAACACTGGCGTAGCGGTTCTGATCGTTACCGCATGTAGATCATTACAGCTGTCAAAGCTTACCGCAGGTCAGCAGGCGCCGGCTGATGAGAGACTACTCCTCCCATCAGGCTATGTCTGATGTCACTGATGACAGTGATAGCAGGAGCCCCTGATGGGAGTAGTTTCTCCTCAGCCGGCGCCTGTGCTCAAAGTAAAAAAAAACATGTCAATTAATAAAATACATATTCAAATTAAAATAAACACATTATACTTACCTAACGCCCAATCCCTGATACCCATGTCTCCTATAAAAAGTGTAAAATAAAAAAACAGATACTAACCTTAACGCCCAATCCCCAACGACCATGTCTCTTATAAAAAAAAAATCAAAATAATAAACCACCATATACTCACCTGCACACCGGAGTCCATGTAATCCAGAGTGTCCCATGACAATCTCACGTATAGAACAGTCACATCGGGTCAGGAACATCATCACTCCCACAGTATAAAGCACTGTGCTGCTGTGAGGTCACATGAGTTCAAGATGAACTTCAGTAAACTTTCTCACACAGCAGTGGTGCCATAAATGAAATCACCAGAGCTCATCAGCTGATGAACTCGTGTGACCTCTCTCACGGCAGCTCAGAGCTATACACTGCAGGAGTGATTACCTCATGTGTCAGTGTGTAGCTGGCTGTCTTTGAGAGCAGTCACATCAGTGACTGTTCTCAAAGTCATCAAGATCGTCGTGGGACATTATAGATTATTATCTTCTTGGCGGACAGGTGAGGAATATTGTGGTTTATTATTCTATTTTTGTTGCAGGAAACATTGGCTTCAGTGGATTAGGCGTTCAGTGAATATGGTTTAATTTAGATTCAATAAAGGAGTCTGTGTCATTATTTCAAATAAAGGAATTATTCTGTGTGTGTGTGTGGTTTCTTTATAATATCACTATGGGGTTAGTAATGGGGATAATACAAAGGTGACATCAACCCCACAAATATGAACCCCACTTGTCACCGCTACAGGGCAAGTGGGAATATCAAGGCAAAGCACCAGAATTGGTGCATCTAATAAATATGCCTTTTCTGGGTGGCTGCGAACTGCTAATTTTAGGCTGGAGGTTCAATATCCTTGGCCCTTTACCAGCCTGTGAATACCAGTCAGTCCCCAGCTGTCATCTTTAGTAAGGCTGGTTGCCAAAAATAGGGGACTCCATGCCATTTTTGAAAATTATTTATTAACCCTGCTGCTCTGTTCAGTCAAAAATGACCGAATTTGAAATTTTGTTTTTAAATATTCATTATGCGGTTCTGAAACTTGTGGTTAATTGACTTTTCCTCATTTGAGGGATTCTTACTATGGATATTTTTTTTTTTTACTGTTTGCTCCATGTTATTTTTACACTTGTATTATTCAGTCAATAAAGACCGATAGCCTTTTATACTAATCTCCAGCCATTTTTTTGAGTGAAATAAAGGAGTTATAATCTCATTTTGGACTATATATTGCATCTACTACTATTTATCAATTTATCTAGGTCCTTTTGGTCCATGCAGATTTACATATACATACATTTTCAAATTAATGCAGATAGATTTGCTTCCAGTATAGTTATGTGCCTGCTGTTCATATAGAAATAGTTCAATTCAGTTGTTAACATTTAACATTGCAAATGCAAAGATTTTCTTATTTTCCTTGTGCTAGCTGGTTCTATTACTGTGTAATACTGACCTGAAAAGAGCACTAAGTCCGGAGTCACACTGGCGACAAAAACGGAGAAGTGCAATGCGATAAAATATCGCATTGCACTCGGTCCAATGTTAATCTATGGTGCAGCTCCCAGCAGCCGATTTTTTCTCTGCCGTTTTCCTCGGGCTGAGAAAATCACAGCATGTTGTGATTGTCACCTATTATCGGATTGGACTCGCAAATGCAAGTCTATGGGTGCGATGAAAAATTTGATTCCAAACCGACCACTAGTGTGACTTGCGAGAAAATCGCAAGACTTCTCCCAGTGACAGGAAATTGCATCAGGCATTGTCAGAAAGGTTTCACATGCTAATTACACTGGCACATATTAAAAAAAAATAGGAACAACGCCTCCATGAATTACTGAAGCATGTCGACGCATATCAACGTTGAGATGCTCATAGTTATGGTCCAAGAGAGGCCAGAACTATGGGAGCAGAGAGATGCCCACTATGCCAACCGGGCATGCAAGGAGCGTGGAGAAGAATCTGTGGCCAACTGTTCCCAGATTATGCGGACAGATCTTGGGAGTACCAGGAGCAAATTAGTAAGTAAAATAATGCAAAAATGTTTAAATTGTAATTGTAAAATGTGTCACCAAACTGAAATGTACAATATTCATATGTTATATTGGATGTAAAAAATGTGGTCTCTTTTACAGCTAAACATTTTAAAAGTAATACGCCACATTGTTATGTGTGAATATTTACACAATATAAATTCTAGATCAATGAATGTTGTCCCCCATTATTATTGTATTAGGTTTGTTATCAATTTTAGCACACAACAAATGTGTTGCTCTTCTCCTTGATGTTTTGCCCCTATCTTAGGCAGTATATAGCTGAAAGCTTTGCCCTTAAGTAATAATACATGTTCTTACCCATACCTCAAAACCTCATGTTTGTATGCATTTACCATTCAAGTATGTTCTGAACAAGGTCCTTTAGCGCCCTGAAAACGTTACTACTTTTGTAGTATTGGTCTGGAGCCATAACAAAAATAAATCCTATACCTTTGATATTGATTGCAAACTATATTTGTATATGGTAAGTAAACAAAAAAAGCAGCCTCACCGTGTCCTATTAGTATAACTCAATCCATTTTGCAATGCTGTGGGTCTCCAACCAATAGCCGTGACTTAAGGCTTCACATAAGAAAATTAGTTATGGTGAGTCCCAAGAATAATTAAAATCCTCAATTTATTGAAAAAAGATTAAAAGATTATACAGGTTGGGGATACATCTCAACACGTTTCTGGCAGAAGCCCTTATTCACTGAGTGAAATTGAGGATTTTAATTATTCTTGGGACTCACCATAACTAAGTTTCTTATATTTGTATATGCTGAAAACATATCCATATTTTAGTTTTGAACACATTTGTTTTTTGTGTTACATTGCAGTGACTGATGTGACAAGGCGTTGGTGCAGCTGTCGGGATTCATATAGGAGGGAGAGACAGCTGCGGGCCCAGAGTGGAGTGACTGCAACCACCAAGAGGAAATACCTCTACTTCGACCGCCTGAATTTCCTCGCTCCGGTGATGGATCTGAGAACGAAAGTGCATGGCTTTAAAAAGGGTGTTTTGCTTTTGTTGTAAAATAGTAATGTTATTTTTTTTACACATATAGAGCATGGAGTCAAACCTTACGGAGAGGGAGACGGGTTCCGACTCCGAGGTGCAAATTGATCCAGTGGGTGATGGTGCTGAAGAGGGTGGTCCTTCTTCAGCACTTTCAAGATGCAGCCAAGCACCACTAGCACCACCACAAAGATCAACACCACCACCACCAGCGGAATCTGCAAGCCAGCAAGCACATCCAGAGGAGCAGGCCATCAGTAGCAGTGCTACCATGCCTCTGGATGCCTCTCCCCAGGCTTCTGCCATCCCACGGTGAGGGCGGCGCAGGAGAGAAGGAGAAGCATCTGGAACAAGGAGGCAGGTGGACAGAGGTGTGCTGGATTATTTGTCCACAGCAGCACATGATGATGGGGAGGAGGCATATGGACGCAGTCTGGCACGGTATCTCAGGGCTATTCCCCGTGAGTACAGGCTGAGTACCAGAGGGGCTATCCAAAAAGTCCTTGACGCCGGCACCCCACCAAATAATCCCAGCACTGTATTTAATTTCTTAGAAAGGTGGCAGCTTTCTAATGAAAATCAAATACATATGCTGGGAAGCCATCAAGTGCAGGGTGAATCAGGCTCTCAACCTCCTCCTCATCCTCTTCCTCCTCCACCTCCTCCTCCTCTGCCATGGATGCCAACTCCTCCTCCACAGCCAGCAGCACTGACAAATGTGCCTCAACAGGTCCAATATATGGGCCATAGTGCACATTCCCAATATGCCCACTTGAACATACCCAATGTTGTAGGCTGGCCACAACATGGGTATGGGCGACTGGGCATTTTGGGGGATATAGTCAAATTGGGCAGCCCTACACTCAGGACTACATCCTGGCAGGATCCCACAGAATCGAGGTCTGTCTGCCAGTACACAGGGTGACAAGAGGTTGTCCAGTAACCTAGCCAAACCACCCAATCTGGACCCCCGCCTTCCCCACCCCCGACCTACCATCTTTTGTAGGTTTTCTTTTGTGACACATTGCGTGCCTTATATTTGTGTAAAATAATATGTTTTTTTTCTGGATTATATTTTTTCGTACAAATGTGCTGCTAACATTAGGCCATATGTGTACAATATGGTTTTATAATTTGACCAAAAAAAAACATACAGACGAATTAAAATATTTAATTCGCAATCAGTGCTTGTTGATGTTATGACATGTTCTGTAATTTGTTAGGTTAATCTAACAGGAGAGCAGGAACAACACAACAACACCAAAAAGGTCAAGTGTAAATAGTTTATGATAGCAAAATAAAAAAACACTACATAGATAAGGAATCCTCTTGCCAGGGAGTAGCACCATGAGGTGATACAAAATAAGTAGTGAACACATCACGTACTTTGAGTCCAGAGAGGGGATGATGGGGAGGGATTACATGTGTCCTAGGCCTACACACATTGTCAGACCCAACTTCAGCAACATCAGGTGAGGAGCAATCATGAATTCGGGTGAAGTTATGAAGGACCACACATTCTTTGATAACCACATTAACGTTAGCTTCACTCAGCTGAATAGTTGACTGGAATACCCGCCATTTGGCACAAAGAATCCCAAAGGCGCACTCCACCAGTCGTCATGCACTTGATAGCCGCAAGTTAAATATTCGGCGCCGGTGGTCATGGTTTCTACGGGGATATGGCCTGATGATATGACAGGTCAATTGAAAAGCCTCATCTGCTACAAGGACATAAGGCACCGGTTCAAGATTGGAGTCTGGAAGCTGACGTGGTGGTGGTAGGTCCAACTGGTTATTGCGCAGCCGCCCTAATGGAAGAATTTAAGACTCTGGAGTCTCCAGTTCTTTCATAGGCCCAGTAGTGACTGTCGACCAGGGCCAACAGCACTACAGAAAAATAATGTTTATAATTATAGAATTGGGACCCTGCCTAAGTTCGGCGGCTTATGCACATGGATATGCTTCTCAACCAGGGCTCCAATACATTGTGGAAACTGGCACGTGTCCTGAAATCCACGGGATATACGCAGCCAGTCTGCCATTTTGGGCTCCGGCATGTCCTCTTGATGTAGTCGGGACCAGATTTCTGAGTAGGTAGAGTGGACAATGCCTGATATTGTTGATTTTCCTATTAAAAATTCTAAATGCAGAGCAGCATATGAAAGGCCAGTGGAAAGGAAGCTAAAACAAAAAAAAACAAATTAGAAGACAGGCCAACAAACAACAGGCACAGCTGTGCTCAAACTTACAATGGCTAACTTATAAAGCATGCATGCACAATATTAAATTACATGCTATGCCTTGTTTGTTTAATACACAACCAAATAATGTACATGGGTAATTGTGTTTTCAAATATATATTCAGAAATGTCAACTATAAGTAAGGTCCAAGGGCAGGAAAGTAACAGCATCAACATATAGTTGTAAGACATACCGTAAGGTAAGGATAATCCGCTCATCTGCAGAAATAGCTTTACGCATCCTGGTGTCCAGAAACGTGATCCCAGGGCGCACAATCTCCAGCAAAATATCAAAAGTACCAAGGCTCATCCGACAATATTGAAAAAACTTGTCCCGATGGCTACGCAGAGATGAATAGAGACGGTAGAAATGGCCTTTAGTTGTCCTTCGCCTCAAAAGTGTATGGAACCACATTCTTCTCCGCCTTCTCGGATCCACAGTCACAGGGTATGGCTCCCCAAAACGTCGGGATAAAACCCAATTGAAAAGCACCCGCTCAGTGGTATTAAGTGTCAGTCTGTCTGTCATGTTTGTCACAAAGCAGAACTATCACAAACAAACCAAGGACTCTACTGCAAAGTTGGGAGCCTCACACCTGTTGTAGAGACAATAAATAGAGGTATGGCTGATGATTTAAATTACTTTCAGGCCTAAAAACCATTATTTGTCCATTTTGCTAGCCGCCGACAAAATCTCGCCAGACGGATGTCAAACGGATGTCACACGGACGCTCAGATGCGATAAAATCGCATCCTCGCATTCAAATCGGATGACAGATGGATCACCGTTCAGGAAACATTTGTGCGATTCTCGTCCGTCAAAAACGGACCGATTTTTTTCACGCTGTGTTTGACTCCAGCCTAATAAATTCTGTCTGACAAATGTGTTTGTTTTACTGTTGGCTATCTTATGCTAAAGGGTGGTGTTTTCTCTGATCTTATGAGTAGACAATTGTCATACTAGTCTATACAGTTACTTCACTTTCAGCACAGCTGGAGAGAACACAGAGAGATGCATGCAGTGCATTCGTGTTATGGCATGAAATAGACCCAAATTGTAACGAAAATAAACTATATAAAAGAATAATTTTTATAAAGGAGTTGGGAAAAATCACTGGTTAGCCCATATATCGAAGAAAGAAAAGTAACACCCAGAGATGATGGAGCGACAGCCATTGTCAACAGGATCCAAAATCATGCTAAAGAAAGTGAACCAACGGCTTCCACGAGCACTGCTACAATACCCACTGCCTCCAACAGTAACGCAACCAGCCTAAAACGGAAACAATGCACCTTCTGTTCAACATCAAGTAATCACAAAACAAATGTGATATGTTGCAGTTGTGCAAAGTACTGGTGCAAAAGACATGAAAATTATACTTGTGATGAATGCAAACAGTAAATTTAGCACCGTGAACCTTATTTACCATTTTATATCGAAAAAACTGAACTTTTTACTTTTTTTGAAAAAATATATTTACATACAGTTTGATGCTATGATTATAGTTTACAGTTATATAAAGAATATTTTTATGTGCAAATGTGCAATATGTATGACTATTGCAATAAGGCCATGTAACATTTTTTGACAAAAATAAATAAAAAATAAGTTTTTGATGTAATTTTTCATTTGTTTATGAACAACCATGTTTACATACAGTATAATAATGTAAAAGGTATTCAAATAAAACACTTAAATTAGATAAAAATCAAGACTTTAATAGGTCCGATGAAAAATGACTGGAATATTATAAGCAGGGCGGCTCCAGGTTTTTATGGGCCCCGGGCGAAAGAGTCTCAGTGGGCCCCTTTAACACAGACCACGATTCATGATGCACAGATACTGCAGAGAAATATGGGTATAGTACAATGCCAAACACTTCACTTCTACCATTACATGAGTGATATCTATTGTAAATTCTACAATAGCTCAGAAACCGCCAAATCCTCACAGAGCACAGTACAGACTGGACAGTACAGTCCTCCATACAATATTATGGGCATCACATAGTCCTCGATACAGTATTATGGGCCAAATATAATGCTCTATAAAGAATATTGGACCCCAAATAATGCTCCATACAGGATACTGGTCCCCATATAATGCTCCATACAAAATATGGAGCTCTCCTCTGCACTGTGCTGCGTTCTGCACTGTTACGGCTCAGGAAAGGGCGCTGTGGAAAGACTCCCCATCATCATCATCATTTCCTCCCCATCATCATCATCATTGCCTCCCCATCATCATCGCCTCCCCATCATCATCGCCTCCCCATCATCATCGCCTCCCCATCATCATCGCCTCCCCATCATCATCATCATTGCCTCCCCATCATCATCGCCTCCCCATCATCATCGCCTCCCCATCATCATCATCATCACCTCCCCATCATCATCATTGCCTCACCATCATCATCGTCTCACCATCATCATCTCCTCACCATCATCATCATCATTGCCTCCCCATCATCATCGCCTCCCCATCATCATCATCATTGCCTCCCCATCATCATCGCCTCCCCATCATCTTCGCCTCCCCATCATCATTGCCTCCCCATCATCATCATCATCGCCTCCCCATCATCATCATCATTGCCTCCCCATCATCATCACCTCCCCATCATCATCATCATCGCCTCCCCATCATCATCATCATTGTCTCCCCATCATCATCTCCTCCCCATCATCATCATCATTGCCTCGGCTCCTCACCACCATCACTGCCTCCCCCCACCACCATCACACATACAGCACCACATACAGACAGCACCGTAACACTCTCTCACATACACACACACAAAGCACCGCACTACATACACACACTGATACACACATACACACACATACACGCACCTCACATCTCACCTGTCCGGTGTCCGCGCTCTCTCTGCCACAGCCGGCCGCTGAATGATGATGTCATTCAGCGGCGCTGCTGTGAGAGGAAGCGCGGGCGCCCTGCAGAGGGAGCCTGGAGCTGCGGATTGCGGAGGCACGGGGAGAGGTAAGTATTGTGCCAGGCCGGCTGCCGGGGCCCTGAGCAAGCAGGGGGGCCCAGTGGCGGCGCTGACACCGCTCTCCTCCGCTGATGGGCGCCGGGGTGCTCGACGGCGAGTGGGCCCCCTGCCTGCTCAGGGCCCTGGCACTTGCCCGAGTTGGTCGGGTGCTGATGCTGGCCTGATTATAAGTGTATAGTAGACCCGAATGGGACAGCAGGGTTAAAATAATTTAAAGAAACAGAGTGAGGACACCTCTAATCTTGATAACCAGCCTTGCTGCCCCCAGCTGTCATTTATGCCTGGCTGTTTAAAAAAGACAGGAGAACCCAAGCGGTTTTTTTTTTCATTTATTTATGGCGCAGGCGGCAGTGGAGGAATATTCCCATCAGCCGCTAGTGCTATCACTGTTATTAGCGGCAGCAGCTGTAGGCTGAAGGAAGTAATAGTCCCATCAGCCACTGCCTGCTGTCATTGTTCTTACTTGCATACAACTCTTATCATTCTCCCCTGCTCGTACTGATCGCTGGCAGAGCAGGGGAGAATGATGAGCGTCATCTTCAGCAGCAGGTACTGGGGAGCAGCGCTTACTGTACTGCTGCTTCCCTGGCACCCGCCACATGGAACTGATGTGGCACACAGTTGCCACACGTGTTCCACATGTACTACAAGCAAAGACACTGAAATCCGGTACCATTTTGACGTTAGCGCGAGCGCCGTGGGAAAACTTCTAACGGCACTTGCACGGTCATCAGTTAGGTGAAGTGAGTTACTTGGCTGTGAACTCCCAAGACCTTTCTGAAAGCACTGCGAGCGTGTGAACTTTTTAACCAATAAAAACAGTATATGCAAATAGCCAGAGATCACCATAAAATAAACACATTTTTATTATAGAACAGTACGCAGTTTAAAAACACTTAAAAAAGATCCATAATACAGAGTATAATACTTATGACGTGCTAGCCATTTAGTTACAAATACATGACAATCAAAATATCTTGCATAATCCCTGAATAGAAAACGTATATATATATAGCTCTGGCAAAAAATAAGAGCTCACCACATCAAAACCCTGTTATGGGAAGCCCATTCTCCAGACCAGAACCCCATTGAAAACATCTGGAATGTAATCAAGAGGATGATGGATAGTCACAAGCCATCAAACAAAGAAGAACTGCTTAATTTTTTGCGCCAAGAACAGAGTGAAAGACTGGTAGCAAACATGCCAAGATGCATGAAAGCTGTTTTTAAAAATAATGGTTATTCCACAAAATATTGATTTCAGAACTCCTCCTGAGTTAAAACATTAGTATTGTTGTTTCTAAATGATTATGAACTTGTTTTCTTTGCATTATTTGAGGTCTGAAAGCACTGTTTTTTTTTTAATTTTGACCATTTTTCTTTGTCATAAAAAACACAAAATGTATCGCTTGGAAATTCGGAGACATGTCAGAAGTTTATAGACTAAAAGAACAGTTTACATTTTACTCAAAAATATACCTATAAAGAGAAAAAATCATACAAACGTAACATTTGAAAGTGGTCTCTTAATTTTTGCCAGAGCTGTATACATATAATACCCATCAACTGGGACTAAACATATCCTATTAAATATATTTACATGCTGTCAGCACAATAACTGCACCATACCACAAAATAGAAGAAAAGTTTGATGCCAGCACAAAGTTGTGCATAATAAGCAGTGGCATAGCATAGGGAAAAATGGAGGAGAAACCACAGGGATAAAAAGAGCAATTGTATGGTGAATACTCAGCCCTGACCAGGTATTACTGTTGCCCCGATATGCAAGCAGTCCGGCTATGCAGGTACATGGACCCACACATATCGACACCTAATGTGTCTTCCTCAATGTAAGTAAGCAAAGAATGCAATGTCCATCTATAAATAGGTTAAATAACCAAAAGTAAGCAAAAGATAATTCATACTAGCTGTTGCAGCAGAGAGGCAGAAGCCCTATGGTCAGACAGTGGTTATTCTGTCATTACCAATGCACAGGTGCAAAGAGCCACATTGCCCGGAAGTAATGAATGCATCGCATAAAGCAGAGACGATCATAGCGCTTGCGCCAAACATGTGGCGGTCAAAAGTCAATAATCAGACTCGCAGCTACAAATGAAGACACTGAGCGCATGCTCTGTTCACCAAAGATGACAAGCATCATTGAAGCCTAAGTAGGCCCACAGACTGCGCATGCGCCTGACCCGCAGTTCCCATTACAAAGTTGACATCAACCCCCCAACTTTCACCCCACTTGCAACCGCTACAGGGCAAGTGGGAAGAACGAGGCTAAGTGCCAGATCTGGTGCATCTTATAGATGAGGAAATGGAAGTAGATCCAGCTCAACACACTAGGCAATTAATTAAAATTCAAGAATCTCTATTGGCAATCAAATCTTTTTAAAACTTGCAGTCAGTGTTCAAGAGTTTTTAATTCGAAAAGCATATGGCAATATTTCTTATACACACCACCCCAAAGTATATGCTTGGTCATCTGAAATGTCCATTTTTTTGTTTTTTCTACAAGTTTTAAAAGAGAATGCCAAAAGTGTGCAAAGCAGTAATCAAAGCAAAAGGTGGCTACTTTGAAGAACCTAGAATATAAGACATATTTTCAGTTGTTTCACACTTTTTTGTTAAGTATATAATTTCACATGTGTTAAATCATAGTTTTGATGCCTTCAGTGTGAATGTACAATTTTCATAGTCATGAAAATGCAGAAAAATCTTTGAATGAGAAGGTGTCTCCAAACTTTTGGTCTGTACTGTACATACACTGTGTTCCAAATTATTATGTAAAAATTGTTTAGGAGTGATAAGGTAAGAATTTTTTTGTTTGTCAGTTAAACTCATTGATGGTGATGTGTGTCAGGGCTCTTTATATCACTGTAAGCAATTGCAGACACCTGTGCTAATTAGTTTAGCAGGTGTGTCCAATGAAAGGCAAGACTACTTAAGAAGGCTGTCCCACATTATTAAGCAGCCTACATTTTCTGCCAAAATGGGAAAGAAAAAGGATGTGTCGGCTGCTGAGAAGCAGCAAAGTGTGTAGTGTTTAGGTCAAGGCATGACTACAATCAACATTGCCAAGACACTTCATCGTGATCATCGCACAATCAAGAAGTATGTAGCTGATTCACAGTACACACGTGTGCGTGCTGATAAGGGAAAATTGAGGACTCTTTCCTACAGGCAATTACGTAAGGTTAAAAGAGCAGCGACAAAAAAGCCTTGTCATAGCAGCAGACGAGTTTTTGAAGCTACTGGTGCCTCCAACGTCCCCCGAACAACAAGATGCAGGGTCCTTCAGAGGTTTGCAGCTGTGCGTAAGCCATCCTGTCGACCTCCTCTATCCACTGCACACAAGCAGAAACGGCTCCAGTGGGCCAAACAATACATGAATACTGACTTCAAAACTGTTTTGTTCACCGATGAGTGCCGTGCAATGCTCGATGGTCCAGATGGATGGAGTGGAGGATGGCTGGTTGATGGACACCCCATGCAAACACGGCTACAGCGCCAACAAGGAGGAGGTGGAGTAATGTTTTGGGCTGGAATCATGTGGAGAGAGATTGACGGCCCCTTTAGGATCCCTGAAGGGGTAAAGATGAACTACATAGTGTATGTTGAGTTTCTCAAACAGCACTTCCTGCCATGGTTCAAGAAGAGGAACCGTGCATTCTGCAGCAAGATTATTTTCATGCATGATAATGCACCGTCTCATGCTGCACATAACACATCTGCATCTCTGGCTACTATGGGCATAAAAGGGGACAAACTTATGGTGTGGCCCCCATGCTCCCCTGACCTCAACCCCATTGAGAACCTCTGGAGCATCATCAAAGGAGTGTCTATGATGGTGGGAGTCACTTCACATCTAAGCAACAGCTCTGGGAGGGTATTCTGTCCTCATGCAAAACAATTGAAGCAGAAACCATCCAAAACCTGACAAATTCAATGGCCGAGAGAGTTCAGAAGCTCCTTTCGAACAAGGAGTCCTATGTGCAAATGTAACATCACCTAGAATAAAGTTTTTAGTTGAAAACTGTTTGATTTCAGTTTTTAATAACCTGCTAATGCTTATAATTTCAAAAATGACCATTTTTTTGTTCTTTATTAAAATGAAAAGGTTGAAAACTCTGCTGTGCATAATAATTTGGAACATGCATTTTGAGTGCAGTTTGAGTGTTTTATTTTTTAAATAATATACTGTTATCATAGGCAGTTTGTACAAAAACCTTTCAATTGTACTCTAATAGTTATTTGACTGGAAAATTACAATGACTGAAATTCATATAGGTAATTTGGGAAAATCTGAGAAAATATTATTTGCATAATAATTTGGAACACAGTGTATGTGTGTCGCTGTCATCTATATATCTATCTATTCTATGTGTACATACTGTATGTAATCTGTCTTTTCTATTCTGTCGGGTCACACTGTGATTGTACTGTATGCGGCTGCTGGATTGCCGACTTTTATCTTTCTATCTATCTACCTTCTATTTCAAAATACTTTAGTAGCAATGTAATTATTTTCCCACACACAGAATTTTACTGACTTTTTCTGATTTTTCCAGCGTATTCAGGAGAAATTGCACAAAAAATTTTGGGGTCCATTTTCTCTTATTACCATTGTGAAAATAAAAAATTTGTGTCTAAAGTAAATTTTTTGTGAAAAAAATAAAATGTTCTTTTTTCCTTCCACATTTCTTCAGTTTCTGTGAAGCACCTGAAGGGTTAATAAACTTTTTGAATGTGATTTTGAGGACCTTGAGGAGTGCAGTTTTGTCACGATCCATTTTTGGATGCGCGGCAGCTTTTGTTCCACTATGATTTAAATGTAGCTTTTTTTTCCTTTCATGCAAGCAGGGGTTAATCTCAGTTTCCCTTGCTGGCTGCGTGCTGAAATTGCAGAGTTGCTAGGTCAGCTGATGTGCATGATGACCACTCCCACCATCCTTTAAATAGTCACTTGATGCATCAGCTGACTCTTGGTGATAGAGTAATCTATGTTGACCAAGCCTGGGGTAAGGAGCTCTCTGGTTGCAGTGGTGTATCTGCTGTTTTTTTTGTAGTTCATGGTCCTGGTGCCTTTCTTCTACTGTGCGTTGCTCTGCAGCAGAGAAAGTTGTTAAGCTAAGTTTTTGTGTTTTTACCTTGTCTGTCTCGTGTTTGTCATTTTCCCCCGTGTTGTACCATCTGCAGTGGTGAGGCTAGCACCCTTGCCGGCCAGTGTACTAGCCAGGGCAGTGTGAGGTGACAGTGAGGGATGAGGTTCGTGACGGCGTTGGGGGGGAAGGACCCGCTTAAGGCATTAGGGGAGTGCAGGGACAGGCTCAGGTTAGAGCCCAGGAGGTGTCCATCCCTATCGGTAGGGCCTTCCTCTCCCCATTTCCATCCTGTTGAGTGTGTTGTGTCGTCCGCTGACCGACCCCCTGTTGAGTCATTACATTTCGTGACAAGTTTTTAGAATGGTGTCACTTTTGGGTATTTTCTGTCATAAAAACCTCTCAAAGTCACTTGAAATGTGATGTTGTGATGTTGGTCAATTTTCACGGCCAAGCCGTGAGTCAGAGTGGTCAAGAGATCCAAGGTCAGAAGCCAGGAGGGTAAATCATAATAAACAGACGGAAGAGAAAAAAGCGTAGTCAAGTAATGTTTTGAGGTCAGAGTACCGGGAGAATTACGGATCAGCGCTGAAGGTGTTAAACAGGCGGGTGGTCAGAACGAAGTCCAAAGTCCGGCAACAGATCAAATATACAGAACTCAAGGCACAGGAGAACAAACCTCACAAGATTAATGTAAATCTGGCAGAGTACTGGGAGACACAGCTCAGTTAAGAAGCATGGCAATTAACTGGAATAATGAACACATGGAGACAGCCGATGCCTCCCAGTCTCAGATTGGATGGCCAAGCTGTCAATCAAAGTACTGACAGCTTCCGCACACCTCTATACCAGAATGGACGACGGAGCTGCCAGTAACTGTATCCCAGACACACTGAGGCGTGGAACCGTGACAGATGTGGTCCCTAAAAAAATTGCTTTGTAAATTTTGCTGGAAAAATGAGAAATCACTGATCAACTTGTAACCCTTCTAACTTCCTAACAAAAAAATTATGTTTCCAAAATTGTACTGATGTAAATTACTGATGTAAATTAGACATGCAGGGAATGTTATTTATTATCAATTTTGCTTCACATAACTTTCTGATTTAACCCCTGTCTGACATCAAACGTACTATTCCATCCATGTGACCTGGGCTTTACTTCCCATGGACGAAATAGTAAGTCATCGCGATTGACCGCGCACACGTGTGGTGTGCGGCCAATTGCGGGCGGGTGTCAGTTGATTCTCACAGCTGACACCCGGCACTAAGTGCCAGTATCAGTCACAGACTGGTCCCGGCACTTTAACCCCCTTAACACTGCGAACAAACAAGATTGCAGCGTTCTGGGAGCAGGTAGAGGGATGACAGCCCCTCTGCCTTTGATCGGAGACTCCACGGCGGGACACGGGGTCCTGATTGCTGCGTTAGAGACCCGATGTCGTCATGATGACATCCAGGTCTCCAGAGCTGAGAAACTCGTGTGCAGTGCATAATCATGAAGTCTCTCTGGTCAGTGTGCACAGAGTACAGCGCTGATAGCTTCTGTAGCATGCCGATGCTGCTTCATCTGCATGCTATAGAAGCGATCAGCCTGCAGAAAATGATTGTCCCATAGAGGAACAAAGTGTAAAAGTTAGAATAAAGTAAAAACAAAATTTTAAATAATATTTATTCTATCACTAAATAAATATTTGAATGAAAAAAATCTAAACAATAAAAGTACACATATTTGGTATTGCCGCATCCGTAACTACCCGACCTATAAAACTGTCCCACTAGTTAACCCCTTTAGTGAACACCATAAAAAAAGGCAAAAAAATGCTTTATCATCATACCGCCGAATAACACATGATCAAAAAGACAGTTATAAATAAACATGAGTAAAGAACTTAGCGTTCACTCAGTCAAGTAAGACAAGGTGCTGGTGTAGCGGACCTGAGGTCCCAAATCTAGAATAATATAATACACTGCACACTTAGTTGAATATGATGCAAAGGTGAAAACTATCATTTATTTATATACAGTACAGTTTGGTAGTTTAGGCAAGGCAATATATGACAAGCGATTAAATTTAACGTTTCGGCTCAGCCGGAGCCTTTATCAAAAAAGTCGCTTGAGGTCCAGTGCCAATGAATACAAAGAGAAGGTGCAAAAGCCAACAGGGTGTCAGAGTAAGGCTAATTAGTAGCAGCTGTTCATAGGGAATCGTAAACATGTCACATAATGCAGCTAACAGTCTGAGAGGAGGCGATATTCAAAAGCGGCGCTCCCGTGTCAAGCTTGCGATGTGTGTCGCAAGCTTGGCGCGGGAGCGCAGCTTTTGAATATCGCCTCCTTTCAGACTGTTAGCTGCATTATGTGACATGTTTACGATTCCCTATGAACAGCTGCTACTAATTAGCCTTACTCTGACAACCTGTTGGCTTTTGCACCTTCTCTTTGTATTCATTGGCACTAGACCTCAAGCGACTTTTTTGATAAAGGCTCCAGTTGAGCCGAAACGTTAAATTTAATTGCTTGTCATATATTGCCTTGCCTAAACTACCAAACTGTACTGTATATAAATAAATGATAGTTTTCACCTTTGCATCATATTCAACTAAGTGTGCGGTGTATTATATTATTCTAGATTTGGGACCTCAGGTCCGCTACACCAGCACCTTGTCTTACTTGACTGAGTGAACGCTAAGTTCTTTACTCATGAATTACAATATGTCATGAGAAAACATTGTCAGAATCATCTGGATCTATGGAAGCGTTCCAAAGTGGTTACCTCATAAATGGACAGTGTAAATTGAATTGTAAAAATTAGTCTTGTCATTAACATGCAAACCACCCTTGGGGGTAAAGGGGTTAAGGGCATAAGAATTAAACCTTTGAAAATTGTGAAATTTTCAAAATTTTTGCTAAATTTCTGTTTTTTTCACAAATAAAAACAGTTCATATCGAAAATTTTTTACCACTATCATGAAGTACCATATGTCATGAAGAAACATTCTCAGAATCAGTGGGATAAGTTGAAGTGTTCTAGAGATATAACCTCATAAAGTGACAATGGTCAGATGTTGTGAATGTGCTAGAGATGGTTTCTGAGCAGAGGTTCCCTCTGGTGGTTACTGACAGTACTGAACCTTTCAGCGAGGAATGGCAATCTGGGATCACTGATTGGACTGATATAAGGGAGGTTCCCTCCCATGATGGTCGCCGGTGATCAATTGTTCTTGTCTCAATTGTGGTTCCTGGTTCTTTTGGAAGTTGCTGGAGTCTTGCCTACACCTGCTGCTTTCAGATAAGATATTTTCTGCTTTTCTTTTTGTGCTTGCTTTTTTCATAGTTTTCTGCACTTTTGTGGAGGTCAGCCGGTTCCCCTCCTGGGGCCTGTGCTCTTCTCAATTTATCTGTAGCCACTGTTTTTTGTTCATTTGCTTTTTCCTGTTTTTTCAGTGGCTGCGGCTTTGTTTTGTTACACCAGAGATCTGATTTAGGTGGTAGAGATCGTGTGATCTCAGATTTTTTGGCAATCAGAAGTGCTGGTATTTTTTAGGGTTTTTGTTGGATTGCAGTCAGAATTCTTTCCTGTACTTTTCTGTCTAGACAGATTGGGCCCCAACGTTTGCTCATTCTATTTTCTGTCTGTGTCCGTGCTATCTTCTTGTCTAACCGCCATTATATGTTTGGGGGCTTCCTTTTTTCTTTGGGGATCAGCTCCGGGGCAGATAGCTTTCATCTTTCTGCCTTTAGGTGTAGTTATCTCTCAGGCTGTGACGAGGTGTCTAGGATCAACGTAGGAACGCTCCACGGCTACCTCTAGTTGTGTGGTTAGTTCAGGTTACTGCAATCCAATAGGTTCCAGCCTCTCTGGTGTATTACCGTTTTTGCTTTTTCTCCTCAGCTACCTAAACATAACAGTATCACCGGCCCAAAACTAAAATTATATGGTACTCACAGAAGGGAAAAATAGTGTGGAAAGAAAAAAGTTGTCAGAGTTGACAGAGATTTTTTTTTCTGTTTGTTGCATTTTTTCCTTCTTTCTCTCTGGGTGCTGAGGAGGATTTTTTTTCTCTTAATGGAGTTTGCACAGTTGTCTGGCCGTGTGGATCAGCTTGCCATTGAGGTTTGGAGTATTGCTTCCTATCTTGCTGGGTTGCCGGTTGTGGAACCTAGGATCCCCATGCCAGATTTATTTTTGGGGGATCTGGCTAAATTTCTGAATTTCAAAAATAACTGTAAGTTGTTTTTTGCCTTGAAGCCTAAGTCCTCAGGGAACGCAGCACAGCAGGTTCAAATTGTCATCTCTCTCCTGCGCGGCGACCCTCAGGATTGGGCTTTTTCCCTGACACCTGGGGATCCTGTTTTGAATGATGTTGATGTATTTTTTCAGACTCTGGGGTTATTGTATGATGAACCTAATGTCACTGATCATGCTGAGAAGACCTTGTTGGCATTAAGTCAGGGCTGTGAAGCCGTTGAACTGTACTGTCAGAAATTTCGAAAGTGGGCAGTCCTGACCAAATGGAATGATGATGCTTTGGCAGCCCTTTTTCGGAAGGGTCTGTCAGAGAATGTAAAGGACGTTATGGTGGGATTCCCTGTACCCTCTGGTCTCAATGATTCTATGTCTTTGGCTATTCAAATTGACAGACGTTTGCGTGAGCGCAGAGGTATGCGTGAGATGGTGTTGCCTTGTGGGCCAGCTCCTGAGCCCACGCAGTGTGATGGAGTGACTTCGGGGGCACAGCGTCATGAATTTCGAAAGCGCAATGGGTTATGTTTCTACTGTGGTGACGCCTCTCATGCTATTTCCATTTGCCCTAAGCAGGGAAGACGTTTTGCGTGCTCAGTTGTCTTGGGTAGTGTTCAGACTAAATTTCTGTTGACTGTTACCCTGATTTGCTCCATGTCCACATTTTCCTCTCAGGCTTTTGTTGATTCAAGAGCAGCTATTAACCTGATGGATTTCGACTTTGCCAAACGTTGTGGCTTTCCCATGATACCCCTGCGGAAGTCTATTCCTTTACTGGGCATTGATTCTACCCCTTTGGTGGAGAATAAACCCCAGTTTTCTACTCAGGTGATAATGAGGGTTGAACCAGATCATCAGGAGAGTTGCAAATTTCTGGTGTTGCATAATCTGCATGACATTATTGTTCTGGGTTTCCCTTGGTTGCAGATTCATAATCCTGTTTTGGATTGGAAATCTGTATCTGTGACCAGTTCGGGCTGCCAATGTGTGAATGCTGGCACTCCTGTTTTTTCTGCCTCTCCCCAGTCTCAGGATGTTCCTGACTTTTTGACTGATTTTTCTGATGTGTTTAGTGTTATGATTTGGTAGCTGAGGAGAGCAGGCAAAAAAGGAAATACACCAGAGCAGTTGGAAACTATGAGATTGCAGTACCCTGACTAACCACCACAACTAGAGGCAGCCGTGGAGCGTTCCTACGTTGGTCCTAGACGCCTCGTCACAGCCTGAGAAACTAACTACACCTAAAGATAGAAAGAGGAAAGCTATCTGCCCCGGAGCAGATCCCCAAAGAACATAGAAAGCCCCCAAACATGTAATGGTGGTTAGACAAGAAGAAATACTGACACAGACAGAAAATAGTATGAGCAAACGTTGGGGCCCAAACTTACTAAATAGAAAAGGATAGGAAGGGCACTTACTGCAATCTCAAAAAACCCTGAAAAGCACCAACTCTACTAATTTCAAAAACACCTGAGATCACACGACCTCTAAAACCTAAATTAGTTCTCTGGTGTAACCAAAAACAAAACAGTAGCCACTGAAAAAACTGGAAAAAGCAAATGTACAAACATCAGTGGCTGAACTGAACTGAGAGGGCAAAAGCCCCCTGAGGGGACCCTGAAGGCCCCCACAGAAGTGCAGGACAAAATGCAAAAATCAAGCACAAAAACAAAAAGAAGAAAATGTCTTATCTGTTAGCAGGAGATTCAGACACGACACAGCAGGCTACCAAGGAAACAGGAATCAAGGATTGAGACCAGAACAATTGATCACCGGCAACCCTGATGGGAAGGCGACTCCCTTATATAAGACCAGTCAGTAACACCTGATTCCCAATCCTCACAATCTTCACTGGACAGTCCAGTACCGTCTGTAACCACCAGAGGGAGCTTCTGCTCAGAACTCATTTCCAGCCTATTCACAACAGTACCCCCCCCTTGAGGAGGGGTCACCGAACCCTCATTTGAGCAACCAGGTCGGTCAAGATGAGTTCTATGATACGCACGAATGAGTCTCCTAGCATGGATGTCCGAAGCAAACACCCAAGAATTGTCCTCCTGATCATAACCTCTCCATTTAACCAAATACTGGAGTTTCCGTCTAGAAAAACGAGAATTCAATATTTTCTCAACCACATACTCCAGATTGCCCTCAACCAAAACAGGGTCAGGAGGCACAGTAGTAGGAACCACTGGCTCAACAAACCTCTTCAACAAGGACTTGTGGAACACGTTATGGATCTTAAATGTCCCTGGAAGAAGCAAACGAAAAGAAACAGGATTAAGAATCTCCATGATCTTATAAGGTCCAATGAACCTAGGCTTAAATTTAGGAGATGCCACTCTCATAGGAATATTTTTTGAGGACAACCAGACCAAGTCCCCCACTTTAAACCGAGGACCATCAGTCCTATGCCGGTTAGTAAACCGCTGGGCCCTCTCCTGAGAGAGGGACAACCTCTCCACTACCTGGTCCCAAATCTGTTGCATACGCTCCACAACAGAGTCAACACCTGGACAGACAGAAGCCTCCGTCTGTCCTGAAGAAAATCGAGGGTGAAACCCAGAATTACAGAAAAATGGAGACTTCAAAGTGGCAGAGCTAGCTCTATTATTAAGAGCAAACTCAGCCAAAGGCAAAAAAGAGACCCAGTCATCCTGATCAGCAGACACAAAGCATCTTAGATAAGTCTCCAATGTCTGGTTTGTTCTCTCAGTTTGACCATTGGTCTGAGGATGAAACGCCAGAGGAGAAAGACAATTGAACACCAATTTTAGAACAAAAGGTCCTCCAAAATCTGGAAACAAACTGGACTCCTGGACTCCTCTGTCAGACACAATGTTCTCAGGAATGCCGTGTAAACGAACCACGTGCTGAAGGAACAAAGGCACCAATTCAGAGGAGGAAGGCAACTTAGGTAATGGCACAAGATGTATCATCTTGGAAAACCTATCGCAAATCACCCAGATGACGGTCATTCTCTGAGAAACAGGGAGGTCGGAAATGAAATCCATAGAGATATGGGTCCATGTCTCTTGGGCACAGGTAATGGCATCAACAAACCACTAGAACCAGAGCAAGGCTTGGAGCGAGAGCAAGTCCCGCAGGACTGCACAAACTCCCTGACATCACGAGACAAGGTAGACCACCAAAAGGACCGACTAACCAAGTCTCTGGTACCAAAAATTCCGGGATGACCGGCCAACGCGGAACAATGAATCTCAGACATTACACTCTTTTTCCACTGGTCCGGGACAAACAATTTCCCAACAGGGCAGCGCTCGGGCTTATCCTCCTGACACCCCTCCAGAGCCAGTCTCAAATTGGGCGAGATGGCGGAAAGAACTACACCCTCTTTCAAAATAACAGAAGGATCAGATAACTCAGGAGAGTCCGCCAGGAAACTCCTCGAGAGGGCATCCGCCTTAACATTTTTAGTGCCAGGAAGAAATGAAACCACAAAATTAAAACATGTGAAAAACAAGGCCCACCTGGCCTGTCTAGGATTAAGTCGCTTGGCAGATTCCAGATAAACTAGATTCTTATGGTCCGTAAGGACCACCACCTGATGTTTGGCTCCCTCCAGCCAATGTCTCCACTCTTCAAAAGCCCACTTCATGGCTAATAACTCCCGATTACCCACGTCATAATTACGTTCAGTGGGAGAAAATTTTCGAGAGAAAAAGGCACAAGGGTTACTTTTAGAGGTCTCTGGATCTCTTTGGGACAAAACGGCACCTGCCCCAATTTCAGAGGCATCAACCTCCACCTGAAATGGTAGAGAAACATCAGGCTGCCGTAGAACAGGAGCAGAAGTGAATCTCTGCTTAAGTTCCTGAAATGCAGAGACTGCCTCAGGAGGCCAATTCACCACATCAGAACCCTTCTTGGTCAAATCAGTTAATGGTTTAACAATAACAGAGAAATTACCAATAAATTTACGATAAAAATTGGCAAAACCCAAGAATCTTTGAAGAGCCTTTAATGAAGTAGGTTGGACCCAATCACAGATGGCCTGAACTTTGACCGGGTCCATTTCAATAACAGATGGGGACAAAATGAATCCCAGAAATGAGATCCTCTGAACGCCAAAAAGACTCTTTGATCCCTTCACATACAGAGCATTCTCTCTCAAAATCTGGAACACAGTCCGAACATGTTTTACATGAGAGTCCCAGTCATTGGAAAAAATCAAGATATCATCCAAATAAACAATCAGAAATGTATCCACAAAATCCCTGAAAATGTCATTCATGAAGGACTGGAAGACAGAAGGAGCATTAGTGAGCCCAAAGGGCATCACAAGGTACTCAAAATGCCCTTCAGGGGTATTAAATGCCGTCTTCCATTCATCCCCGTGCTTAATGCGAATAAGGTTAGTTGCCCCCCTGAGGTCAAGCTTGGTAAACCAAGTAGCGTTTTTCACCCTGGAAAACAGATCAGAGATCAAGGGTAAAGGATATTGATATTTCACAGTAATATTGTTCAAGAGACGATAATCAATACGAGGCCTTAATGAACCATCCTTTTTGGCCACAAAGAAAAAACCGGCACCTAAGGGTGAAGAGGATGGTCTGATATGACCCTTCTCCAATGATTCTCTGATATAAGACCGCATAGCGTCATGTTCAGGTACAGACAAGTTAAAAAGGCGACCTTTAGGGAATTTACTACCAGGCACTAATTCAATAGCGCAGTCATAGCTCCTATGGGGAGGTAAGGATGCAGATTTACTTTCGCTAAACACATCAGAAAAATCAATCAAAAAGTCAGGAACATCCTGAGCCTGGGGGGAGGCAGAAAAAACAGGAGTGTTGGTATTAACACATTGGCAGCCCCAACTGGTAACAGACACAGATTTCCAATCCAAAACAGGATTATGAGACTGTAACCAAGGGAAACCCAGTACGATAATGTCATGCAGATTATACAGAACCAAAAATTTGCAACTCTCCTGATGATCAGGTTCTACCCTCATTATCAACTGAGTAGAGAACTGAGGTTTATTCTCAGCCAAAGGGGTAGAATCGATCCCCAGTAGGGGAATAGACTTCCGTAGGGGTATCAAGGGAAACCCACAACATTTAGCAAAATCAAAATGCATCAGGTTAATAGCTGCTCCAGAATCAACAAAAGCCTGAGCAGAAAATGAGGACAGAGAGCATATCAGGGTAACAGTTAATAAAAACTTTGTCTGAACACTACCCAAGACAACTGAGTGTGCAAAACGTCTTCCCCGCTTAGGGCAGACTGAAATAGCATGAGAGGCATCACCACAGTAGAAACATAGTCCATTGCGCTTAAGAAATTCATGACGCTGTGCCCCAGAAACCACTCTATCACACTGCATGGATTCAGAAGCAGGTTCACAAGGCAACATTATTCCACGCATACCTTTCCGCTCACGCAAACGTCTGTCAATTTGAATCGCCAATGACATAGAATCATTGAGACCAGAGGGAACAGGGAATCCCACCATAACATCCTTTACATTATCTGACAGTCCCCTCTGAAAAAGAGCTGCCAAAGCGTCGTCATTCCATTTGGTCAGGACTGCCCACCTACGGAATCTCTGACAGTATAACTCAGCGACCTCAAGCCCCTGACTTAACGCCAACAAAGTTTTTTCAGCTTGATCAGTGACATTAGGCTCATCGTACAATAACCCCAAAGCCTGAAAAAACGCATCAACATCACTCAAAACAGGATCCCCAGGTGTCAGGGAAAAAGCCCAATCCCGAGGGTCGCCGCGCAGGAGAGAGATGACAATTTGAACCTGCTGCGCTGCGTTCCCTGAGGACTTAGATTTTAAGGCAAAAAACAATTTACAGTTATTTTTGAAATTCAAAAACTTAGCTCGATCCCCTAAAAACAAATATGGCATGGGAATCCTAGGTTCCACAACAGGCAACCTAGCAAGATAGGTAGCAATAATCTGAACCTCAGTGGCAAGCTGATCCACACGGCCAGACAACTATGCAAACTCCATTGAGAGAGAAAAAAAAATCCTCCTCAGCACCCAGAGATACAGAGGGAAAAAAAAAGCAACAAACAGAAAAAAAAAATCTCTGACAACTCTGACAACTTTTTTCTTTCCACAATATTTTTCCCTTCTGTGAGTACCATATAATTTTTAGTTTAGGCCGGTGATACTGTTATGATTTGGTAGCTGAGGAGAGCAGGCAAAAAAGGAAATACACCAGAGCAGTTGGAAACTATGAGATTGCAGTACCCTGACTAACCACCACAACTAGAGGCAGCCGTGGAGCGTTCCTACGTTGGTCCTAGACGCCTCGTCACAGCCTGAGAAGCTAACTACACCTAAAGATAGAAAGAGGAAAGCTATCTGCCCCGGAGCAGATCCCAAAGAACATAGAAAGCCCCCAAATATGTAATGGCGGTTAGACAAGAAGAAATACTGACACAGACAGAAAATAGTATGAGCAAACGTTGGGGCCCAAACTTACTAAATAGAAAAGGATAGGAAGGGCACTTACTGCAATCTCAAAAAACCCTGAAAAGCACCAACTCTACTAATTTCAAAAACACCTGAGATCACACGACCTCTACCACCTAAATTAGTTCTCTGGTGTAACCAAAAACAAAACAGTAGCCACTGAAAAAACTGGAAAAAGCAAATGTACAAACATCAGTGGCTGACCTGAACTGAGAGGGCAAAAGCCCCCCGAGGGGACCCTGAAGGCCCCCACAGAAGTGCAGGACAAAATGCAAAAATCAAGCACAAAAACAAAAAGAAGAAAATGTCTTATCTGTTAGCAGGAGATTCAGACACGACACAGCAGGCTACCAAGGAAACAGGAATCAAGGATTGAGACCAGAACAATTGATCACCGGCAACCCTGATGGGAAGGCGACTCCCTTATATAAGACCAGTCAGTAACACCTGATTCCCAATCCTCACAATCTTCACTGGACAGTCCAGTACCGTTTGTAACCACCAGAGGGAGCTTCTGCTCAGAACTCACTTCCAGCCTATACACAACAGTTTAGTGAAAGTAAATCTGCATCCTTACCCCCTCACAGGAGCTACGATTGCGCTATTGAATTAGTACCTGGTGGCAAATTTCCTAAAGGTCGCCTTTTTAATTTATCTGTACCTGAACACGATGCTATGTGATCTTATATCAAGGAGTCATTGGACAAGGGTCATATCAGACCATCCTCTTCACCCTTGGGCGCCGTTTTTTTTCTTTGTGGCCAAAAAGGATGGTTCATTGAGGCCGTGTGTTGATTATCGCCTCCTGAATAAGATCACTGTGAAATATCAATATCTGTTACCCTTGATTTCTGACCTGTTTTCCAGAGTGAAAAGTGCTAGTTGGTTTACCAAGCTTGACCTCAGGGGTCGTATAACCTTATTCGTATTAAGCACGGGGATGAATGGAAGGGGCATTTTGAGTACCTAGTGATGCCCTTTGGGCTCACTAATGCTCCCTCCGTCTTCCAATTCTTCATGTATGATATTTTCAGGGATTTTGTGGATAAATTTCTGATTGTTTATTTGGATGATATCTTGATTTTTTCCATTGACTGGGACTATCATGTGAAACATGTTCGGACTGTTTTCCAGATTTTGAGAGAGAATGCACTGTATGTGAAGGGATCAAAGTGTCTTTTCGGCGTACAGAAGGTCTCATTTCTGGGATTCATTTTGTCTCCGTCTGTTATTGAAATGGACCCGGTCAAGGTTCAGGCCATCTGTGATTGGGTTCAACCTACTTCATTGAATTCTCTTCAGAGATTTTTGGGTTTTGCCAATTTTTATGGTAAATTTATTGGTAATTTCTCTGGTATTGTTAAACCATTGACTGATCTGACCAAAAAGGGTTCCGATGTGGTGAATTGGCCTCCTGAGGCAGTTTCTGCATTTCAGGAACTTAAGCAGAGATTCATTTCTGCTCCTGTTCTACGACAGCCTGATGTTTCTCTGCCGTTTCAGGTGGAGGTTGATGCCTCTGAGATTGGGGCAGGTGCCGTTTTGTCCCAAAGGGATCCAGAGTCCTCTAAGAGTAACCCTTGTGTCTTTTTCTCTCGAAAGTTTTCTCCAACTGAACGTAATTATGACGTGGGTAATCGGGAGTTATTGGCCATGAAGTGGGCCTTTGAAGAGTGGAGACATTGGCTGGAAGGAGCCTAACATCAGGTGGTGGTCCTCACGGACCATAAGAACCTGGTTTATCTCGAATCAGCCAAGCGACATAATCCTAGACAGGCCAGGTGGGCCTTGTTTTTCACACGTTTTAATTTTGTGGTTTCTTTTCTTCCTGGCACTAAGAATGTTAAGGCGGATGCCCTCTCAAGGAGTTTCTTTGCGGATTCTCCTGAGTTTTCTGATCCTGCTGTTATTTTGAAAGAGGGTGTAGTACTTTTCGCCATCTCGCCCAATTTGAGACTGGCTCTGGAGGGGTGTCAGGAGGATAAACCTGAGAGCTGCCCTGTTGGGAAATTGTTTGTCCCAGACCAGTGGAAAAAGAGTGTGATGTCTGAGATTCATTGTTCCGTGTTGGCTGGTCATCCCGGGATTTTTGGTACCAGAGACTTGGTGAGTCGGTCCTTTTGGTGGCCTACTTTGTCTCGTGATGTCAGGGACTTTGTGCAGTCCTGTGGGACTTGCTCTCATTCCAAGCCTTGCTCTCGCTCTAGTGGTTTGTTGATGCCATTACCTGTGCCCAAGAGGCCATGGACCCATATCTCTATGGATTTTATTTCCGACCTCCCTGTCTCTCAGAGAATGACCGTTATCTGGGTAATCTGTGATAGGTTTTCCAAGATGATAATCTTGTGCCATTACCTAAGTTGCCTTCCTCCTCCGAGTTGGTGCCTTTGTTCCTTCAGCACGTGGTTCGGTTGCACGGCATTCCGGAGAACATTGTGTCTGACAGAGGAGTCCAGTTTGTTTTCAGATTTTGGAGGACATTTTGTTCTAAACTTGGTGTTCAATTATCTTTCTCCTCTGCATTTCATCCTCAGACCAATGGACAAACCGAGAGGACAAACCAGACCTTGGAGACTTATTTGAGATGTTTTGTGTCTGCTGATCAAGATGACATGGTCTCTTTTTTGCCTTTGGCTGAGTTTGCTCTTAATAATAGGGCTAGCTCTGCCACCTTGATGTCTCCATTTTTCTGCAATTCTGGGTTTCACCCTCGATTTTCTTCGGGACAGGCGGAGGCTTCTGTCTGTCCGGGTGTTGACTCTGTTGTGGAGCGTATGCAGCAGATTTGGGACCAGGTAGTGGAGAGGTTGTCTCTCTCTCAAGAGAAGGCCCGGCGGTTTGCCAACCGGCATAGGACTGATGGTCCTCAGTTTAAAGTGGGGGACTTGGTTTGGTTGTCCTCAAGAAATATCCCTATGAGGGTTGCATCTCCAAAGTTTAAGCCTAGGTTCATTGGACCTTATAAGATCATGGAGATTCTTAATCCGGTTTCCTTCTGTTTGCTTCATCCAGGGACATTTAAGATCCATAATGTGTTCCACAAGTCCTTATTGAAGAGGTTTGTCGAGCCAGTGGTTCCTATGGCTGCGCCTCCTGACCCTGTTTTGGTTGAGGGCAATCTGGAGTATGTGGTCGAGAAAATATTGGATTCTCGTTTTTCTAGACGGAAACTCTAGTATTTGGTTAAGTGGAGAGGTTATGGTCAGGAGGACAATTCTTGGGTGTTTGCTTCGGACATCCATGCTAGGAGACTGATCCGTACCTATCACCGAGCTCATCCTGATCGGCCTGGTTGCACAAGTGAGGGTTCGGTGACCCCTCCTCAAGGGGGGGGTACTGTTGTGAATGTGGTAGAGATGGATTCTGAGCAGAAGTACCCTCTGGTGGTTACAGACAGTACTGAACCTTTCAGCGAGGAATGGCAATCTGGGATCACTGACTGGACTGATATAAGGGAGGTTCCCTCCCATGATGGTCGCCGGTGATCAATTGTTCTTGTCTCAATTGTGGTTCCTGGTTCTTTTGGAAGTTGCTGGAGTCTTGCCTGCACCTGCTGCTTTCAGATAAGATATGTTCTGCTTTTCTTTTTGTGCTTGCTTTTTTCATAGTTTTCTGCACTTTTGTGGAGGTCAGCCGGGTCCCCTCCTGGGGCCTGTGCTCCTATCAATTTATCTGTAGCCACTGATATTTGTTATTTGTTCATTTGCTTTTTTCTGTTTTTTCAGTGGCTGCAGCTTTGTTTTGTTACACCAGAGATCTGATTTAGGTGGTAGAGATCATGTGATCTCAGGTTTTTTGGCAATCAGAAGTGCTGGTATTTTTTAGAGTTTTTGTTGGATTGCAGTCAGAATTCTTTCCTGTACTTTTCTGTCTAGACAGATTGGGTCCCAACGTTTGCTCATTCTATTTTCTGTCTGTGTCCGTGCTATCTTCTTGTCTAACCGCCATTATATGTTTGGGGGCTTCCTATTTTCTTTGGAGATCAGCTCCGGGGCAGATAGCTTTCATCTTTCTACCTTTAGGTGTAGTTATCTCTCAGGCTGTGACGAGGCGTCTAGGATCAACGTAGGAACGCTCCACGGCTACCTCTAGTTGTGTGGTTAGTTCAGGTTACTGCAATCCAATAGGTTCCAGCCTCTCTGGTGTATTACCGTTTTTGCTTTTTCTCCTCAGCTACCTAAACATAACAGTCAGAATTGTAAAATTTGGTTTGGTCATTAAGATCAAAATTGGCTCGGTCACTAAGGGGTTATATAAAATGAACTTTACTTATTAACATTTCAGCAGACATGCAAAAACTGAATACAAAATATGATGCATTTGAAACACAGATATCCAATAGAGTTAAAGTCTTTGGACAAACTCTTCATGATCTGCAAAATGTTGCTCAGCAGGCAGAGCAGATCCTTAGTTACAAAATTAAGATATGACTTCGGCCCCTCCACCCACTGTTCCACTTTCACCTTTCAGGTTCGGTGGAGACCGTGATAAATATCACGCATCCATCAACCAGAGCAGATTATACTTCATGCACACCTGGCTTGCTTCCCTACTGACAGATCAAAAATGCTGTGTATCATTATGCTACTGACACATAAAGTTTTGGTCTGGGCCAGCCCCTTTATTAAAACTTCCAATGCCAAGCTTTATGACTTGGAGGCTTTCCTAGAAGCTATGGGCCAGGAGTTTGATGATTCTAATTGTTGTGCAACAGGTTCAGCTACATTGATGGCTCTACATCAAGGTAAGTGATCTGTTGCAGAGTACACCACTGAATTCGGAAGGTGGGTGGTTGATACTGAAAAGAATAATGCTGAAAAATTATCTCTTTTTAGAATGGACTCTGCAGCACACTTAAGGGTAAACTAGCCCTGGACAATGCTCCCACAAATCTTGATGACATCTGTAAAGACACAGGGTTAGTGGATGCTTTCGTCCACTGACCCTGCTTTCTTTAGAAAGACTGCATGGTCCAGGGCTCATACCACTGAATGTCCACGCTCTTTTCCCGTGGGCAGAACACTACTCAGACAACACAGGGTGAGGGTAAAACAGTGTGGCAATAATTTATTGAACCACCAACACACAATAGCATATAGAACAGTCCCATCAAATACCCAAGATGTTGCAAACTACAGAGTCTCACCCTTCTGCTGACTGGCCGGGATTAGAGCTGCTTCCTGGGCCGACTACCCCCTCAATGGCTCCCCACTTTTAGAGGCCCCCAACAGTGAGGAGTTATTGACAAGCTTAAAGGGTATGCCACACTAAACAATATAGCTAACGGGATCGCTAAAAAACGTCACTATTTAGCGATCCCGTTAGCGATATTGTTCAGTGCGGCAGCTTCCAGCGACGAGCTTCCTGCTGTGATCTCGCTCGTCGCTGGAATCGCTCCGGACCCTAATTCATCGCTGGCGCTCCCGCTGGGTAAGTATCTAATCGCTGTGTGGCACCTTTTCTTAGCGATTTAGCGGTACTTTTGTACCGCTAAAGTCGTTAAGAAGATCGCTAACGGCGATAGCGTCGTTAACTATATCGCTAAATGTGGCCGCATTTAGCGATATAGAAACAATCCCGCTAGCGATCTCATTAGTATGCAACGCTAACGAGATCGCTAGCGGGATAGCTTAGTGTGGCAGTACCTTAAGAAGCTAATCGAGAGCAGTGAGGTATGTGGCCCAGTGACCTGATTGTCCCAATTTGTATTCTTTAAGACGTCTCTGGGATTTCAGTGATGGTCAATGAAGCAGTCCTGTGTTCTCCCACCTGGGATCGTGGTCCCCTAAACTGACATCCTGTAGAGTAAAATCTGTTTCCCTCATGATGTAGCTATGATGTCTTGGCTGCTGTCCTGTAGAGAGTCTCTGAATGTTTGGATGTCTGGATGTCTTAGCTTAATCTCTGGCTCATGTGACAGAGGCATATAACCTCTTGTTATAGTTAACAACTGTCCTTCCTCTAGAATTCACATGTAAAGAGGAAAAATGGTGATAAGACCAACTCACATTGTTTGATTATGTAATCTATTTGATTAATTTTTCCTCCTCCATTTTGCAAGTCAACAAACTAGCTGGCCTGGATGTGTGATCAGCATATCAGCAAACATCATTGTTCCATGACTGTATGAAAGAAAAGTAAACATTTTAGACTCCTGACCAACTGAAGAAAAAATGAATAAATTCAAAAGTCAACATATAGATAACAGTCTATTCTTCCTGACTTGCTGAAAATAGACAAACACAGAAAGGTCTATATAATCATATAGCCCAAAAATACGAAGAGATCCCAGGATAATTATCAAAAGAGTATAAAGTTTATTTATAATGATAAAATAGTAACATGAAAGTTCACAATAATAATCTCCAATCAACAACACCCAATAAGGGGATACTGCATGGATACAGATTATACTGCACAGACTATATTACCCACATTAACATCCCATGGTGAACATAGTAGATAATGGGAAACAAATCCCTAAGTGAATACTTTACCAAGGGGTGCTGTAATAACGTGGCAATAGGTGCAGCGCTGCAGCCAGAGATCTCCCCCTCACCCCGACGCGCGTTTCGCTTTCCCGCTTCTTCCGGGGGCGTAGTAGAGGAGGGTATAGTGGGGGTTTAAATGGTGGACACTACCGATCACATGCACCAATAAGGATACAAGAGATAAGCTGATCTTCATCTCCCTAATTGGCTCCAGTGTTTTACGGCGCATGAAGCTGATCACCGCTCACCGTGTAGCAACGTCACTTCCTGTCCTGCGCCCTTTGGAACGCCTGCTAGTGCGCAAGCGCTACAAACTATGGGCACATTCGGAAATGTATGGGAGCGTGATCCAGCGCATGCGCTCTCACTGGGAGGCCAGAGAGCGATTAGGTTGATAATTCATATATACTAATCTCAAAATACCGCATCTAAACTAAGCAATTAACATAAGATCGAACATTGTTATTAAATATGGACCCCATACCACCATGTCCCTATTACAAAATAAAAAAGTGAACATATATTAAATAATGTCAAAAAACTACACTACCATAAAATTATTATATATTAAAGTGCTCCACCCCAATATATAAGTGTATACATAAATATTACAAATATTACATCATAGGGAGTATTGGGAATATTTATTCAGTATTTTTAGTTGTTTTATTTTGATGTCTTATTTATGATCCAGCACACTCACTATTATAATTATCAATGGATCTATTATATTTTATAATTTGGCATGTCAAAAATTAATATGTTTTCTGCACTTATCATTGTGATTTAATTACATATAAATGTATTTGTAATATTTATGTATACACTTATATATTGGGGTGGAGCACTTTAATATATAATAATTTTATGGTAGTGTAGTTTTTTGACATTATTTAATATATGTTCACTTTTTTATTTTGTAATAGGGACATGGTGGTATGGGGTCCATATTTATTAACAATGTTCGATCTTATGTTAATTGCTTAGTTTAGATGCGGTATTTTGAGATTAGTATATATGAATTATCAACCTAATCGCTCTCTGGCCTCCCAGTGAGAGCGCATGCGCTGGATCACGCTCCCATACATTTCCGAATGTGCCCATAGTTTGTAGCGCTTGCGCACTAGCAGGCGTTCCAAAGGGCGCAGGACAGGAAGTGACGTTGCTACACGGTGAGCGGTGATCAGCTTCATGCGCCGTAAAACACTGGAGCCAATTAGGGAGATGAAGATCAGCTTATCTCTTGTATCCTTATTGGTGCATGTGATCGGTAGTGTCCACCATTTAAACCCCCACTATACCCTCCTCTACTACGCCCCCGGAAGAAGCGGGAAAGCGAAACGCGCGTCGGGGTGAGGGGGAGATCTCTGGCTGCAGCGCTGCACCTATTGCCACGTTATTACAGCACCCTTGGTAAAGTATTCACTTAGGGATTTGTTTCCCATTATCTACTATGTTCACCATGGGATGTTAATGTGGGTAATATAGTCTGTGCAGTATAATCTGTATCCATGCAGTATCCCCTTATTGGGTGTTGTTGATTGGAGATTATTATTGTGAACTTTCATGTTACTATTTTATCATTATAAATAAACTTTATACTCTTTTGATAATTATCCTGGGATCTCTTCGTATTTTTGGGCTATATGATTATATAGACCCTTCTGTGTTTGCATATTTATTAGAAGTGCCCCTTTGAAATTATAAGGACTTTTTTTGGAATAATGATTTATTGCTGTTTTTTATAACAGTTAGTCCGAACACTAGAGTTGAGCGATACTTTCCGATATCCTAAAGTATCGGAATCGGAATGGTATCGCCGATATCACTAAAAAATCGGCGATACCCGATACCGATACCGGAAGTCCCATGTAAGTCTATGGGAACAAAATATCGCAACTAAAAAAACCCCATTCTTTCCTTGTAAATAGCGTTGAGCATTCCGATACTGCAAATATCGGGTATCGGCCATATTGGCTGTATCGGAATTCCGATTCCGAGTTCCGATATTTTCGTCTTATCGGATACCGGAATCGGGATTGTCACTGTCACTGTCAGTGTCCGTCGGTCGGGTCTGTCAGGAGTCAGCGGCACTTACCCGGCAGAAGATCTCCGGCGGTCACATCCCGGACTGCTTCATGGCCGCCATCTTCTTTCCCCGGAGGTCACATGCAGTTTCTCGCGATAACTGCAGTGACTGCTGGGTAATCCCGGCCGTAAAGCAGTCAGTCCGATGACGTCACCGCCGGGGAAGCAGGTAATCAGCTGTGCTGCGTCGCGATGACAGGCTCTGCCTGTCATTGCGATGTAGCACAGCTGGATCGTCGTGGGACTGTCGTTCTGGACTGCGTCGGACAGGTGGTATACTGTTGGTTTGTTTTTTTTCTTTTTTTACAGGAGATCGATGGCGTCGCAGGAATGAGAGAGTAATAAAATTAATGAAAACTGTGTTGTCTCTTTTATTTCATTAAAATACTTTTTTCTTGCTTTGTCTTTTTTTTATACATTTAATAACTTTGGGATTAATAATGGATCGGTGTCTTATTGACACCTCTCCATTATTAACCGGGCTTATTGTCACCGTGCAATCAACGGTGACATTAACCCCTTATTACCCCGCTTGCCACCGCTACAGGGCAAGTGGGAAGAGCCGGGTAAAGTGCCACAATTGGCACATCTTTTGATGCGCCAAATGTGGGGCTGCTGTAGCCTGGTATTATCAGGCTGTTGAGGGCCAAAATCCATGGGCCTTGACAGTCTTTTAATACCAGGCCGCAGCAGTCTGCATTTTACTTGGCTGGTTAACAAAAATAGGGGGGATCCCCACGCCGTTTTTTTTTTCGAGGGGATCCCCTATTTTTGTTAACCAGCCAAGCTAAGCAGACTGCTGTGGCCTGGTATTATCAGGCTTGCAAGGTCCATGGATATTGGATCCTTACCAGCCTGAAAAACCAGGCCTCAGCGGTCTGCTTCATCTGGCTGGTTAACAAAAATAGGGGGGACCCCACGCCAATTTTTTTCGAGGGGATCCCCTATTTTTGTTAATCAGCCAAGATATGCAGACTGCTGTGGCCTGGTATTATCAGGCTGGCAAGGTCCATGGATCTTGGCTCCTTAACAGCCTGAAAATCCAGGCCTCAGCGGTCTGCTTCATCTGGCTGGTTAACAAAAATAGGGGGGACCCCACGCCAATTTTTTTCGAGGGGATCCCCTATTTTTGTTAATCAGCCAAGATATGCAGACTGCTGTGGCCTAGTATTATCAGGCTGGCAAGGTCCATGGATCTTGGCTCCTTAACAGCCTGAAAATCCAGGCCTCAGCGGTCTGCTTCATCTGGCTGGTTAACAAAAATAGGGGGGACCCCACGCCATTTTTTTTTTCGAAGGGAACCCCTATTTTTGTTAATCAGTTCCCTCTGACGTCACTGATTGTGTCCCTGGCTGACCTGAAGTGAAAGTGGAAAGCAATCAATTAAGCTTTCCACTTAAGGGCCCGTCTCACATAGCGATATCGCTACCGAGATCGCTGCTGAGTCACTAGTTTTGTGACGCAGCAGCGAGCTCACCAGCGATATCGCTGTGTGTGACATTCAGCGACGATCAGCCCCCCTGCCGGGTATCGCTGATCGTCGCTGAAATGTCAGGACCTTTTTTTGATCGCTGGTTTCCCGCTGACAGGCACACATCGCTGCGTGTGACAGGCGGGAGACCAGCGATCCGCTGGTAACCAAGGTACACAGCGGGTTTCCAGGCGCGGGGCTGTGCCTAGAAACCCGCTGTGTACCTTGGATACCAGCGCCCTGATGCAGGGAGCTGGTATCCAAGGTACACAGCGGGTTTCCAAGCGCTGCGCGGTGCCTGGAAACCCGCTGTGTACCTTGGTTACCAGCGGATCGCTGGTCTCCCGCCTGTCACACGCAGCGATGCGTGCCTGTCAGAGGGAAACCAGCGATCAAAAAAAGGTCCTGACATTTCTGCGACGATCAGCGATACCCGGCAGGGGGGCTGATCGTCGCTGAATGTCACACACACAGCGATATCGCTGGTGAGCTCGCTGCTGCGTCACAAAACTAGTGACTCAGCAGCGATCTCGGTAGCGATATCGCTATGTGAGACGGGCCTTTAAGCGATGTTACCCGCAGTGTCGCTGTCCCAGATCGCTGCCTGAGCTGCCTGTTTGGCAGCTCAGCAGCGATCATGTAGCGATACACCAGCGATCCTGACAAGTGCATATCGTTGTCGGGATCGCTGGTGTATCGTTATGTGACACCCAGCCTTTACTCTCCTGTCAGGCAGGAGAGGAACTCATTCATTTGGGGTTTACTGTGAGGCTGCAGCATTAGCTGCGGTCCCTGCAGTAAACATTAACCCTTTCTGAAGGATTTCACCGTGGGACCTGACTGTGCATGGGATAGGTAAGAATAATTTTGCTTTTTTATTTTATTTTTATTACAGGAAATGGTTTTAGCAGGTAAATAAAATATGGTCAAAAACTGTGTGATTATTTCATTAAACTTCTTTTTTATTAAAGTGTGTGTGTTTGATTTTTCTTTCATACAATAGGATTAATAATTGATAGTTGTCTAATTGACAGCTCTCAATTATTAACCTGGCTTAAAGTGACCTTTCAATTGCAAGGTCATTTTAACCCCTTATTAACCCATTCGCCACCGCTACAGGGCAATGGGAATAGACAGGCAAAGTGCCAGAAAGGGCAAATCTAATTAGAGATTTGCCCTTTCTGGGGTGTCTGGGGGCAGATGTTAAGTAGCCGGGGGGGGCCAAAAATAATGGTCCCTCTCTGGGCTATTATTATCTGCCCCCACTCACTGGCTTTGTCTGTCTGGTTGCGAAAATAGGGCGGGAGCCCACGCATTTTTTTTCAGCAATTTTACACCTCATATATATATATATACATGTCATTGAATTTGTGACACATATATATATATATTTATATTTGTAGTTCATACACTTCTACATAGTATAATAGCCGCTAATTCAATTGCCGGCTTTTGTGAAAATGCAAAATTTCACACCTGTAGGGGTTAATTAAAGGTGTAAATTCGTAGCAAAAAAGTCCGTTTTTTTTACAACGAATTTACACCTTTAATTAACCCTACAGGTGTGAAATTTTGCACACATAGTCTGATTTAATTGTTTGTGCAAATTAGATAGCAAAGGACATGAAAAGACATGGTTAACCCTATGTACACCAAGTGTCATTTCATGTCGGGTGCTTCTGTCTTTTCACTGAAGCCGGCTTTACCCGGCAATTGAATCAAAGGATATTTTACTATGTAGAAGTGTATAAACTATACATATATGTATATATATATGTCACAATGACATGTATATATATATATATGTATTCTATGTGTGTATATTTAGTGTTTACAAGGAAAGAATGGGGTTTTTTTTAGTTGCGATATTTTGTTCCCATAGACTTACATGGGACTTCCGGTATCGGTATCGGGTATCGCCGATTTTTTAGTGATATCGGCGATACCATTCCGATTCCGATACTTTAGGATATACACACATAGAATACATATATATATATACATGTCATTGTGACATATATATATACATATATGTATAGTTTATACACTTCTACATAGTAAAATATCCTTTGATTCAATTGCCGGGTAAAGCCGGTTTAACCCTATGTACACCAAGTGTCATTTCATGTCGGGTGCTTCTGTCTTTTCACTGAAGCCGGCAATTGAATTAGCGGCTATTATACTATGTAGAAGTGTATGAACTACAAATATAAATATATATATATATGTGTCACAAATTCAATGACATGTATATATATATATATGAGGTGTAAAATTGCTGAAAAAAAATGCGTGGGCTCCCGCCCTATTTTCGCAACCAGACAGACAAAGCCAGTGAGTGGGGGCAGATAATAATAGCCCAGAGAGGGACCATTATTTTTGGCCCCCCCCGGCTACTTAACATCTGCCCCCAGACACCCCAGAAAGGGCAAATCTCTAATTAGATTTGCCCTTTCTGGCACTTTGCCCGTCTATTCCATTGCCCTGTAGCGGTGGCGAATGGGTTAATAAGGGGTTAAAATGACCTTGCAATTGAAAGGTCACTTTAAGCCAGGTTAATAATTGAGAGCTGTCAATTAGACAACTATCAATTATTAATCCTATTGTATGAAAGAAAAATCAAACACACACACTTTAATAAAAAAGTGACACAGTTTTTGACCATATTTTATTTACCTGCTAAAACCATTTCCTGTAATAAAAATAAAATAAAAAAGCAAAATTATTCTTACCTATCCCATGCACAGTCAGGTCCCACGGTGAAATCCTTCAGAAAGGGTTAATGTTTACTGCAGGGACCGCAGCTAATGCTGCAGCCTCACAGTAAACCCCAAATGAATGAGTTCCTCTCCTGCCTGACAGGAGAGTAAAGGCTGGGTGTCACATAACGATACACCAGCGATCCCGACAACGATATGCACTTGTCAGGATCGCTGGTGTATCGCTACATGATCGCTGCTGAGCTGCCAAACAGGCAGCTCAGGCAGCGATCTGGGACAGCGACACTGCGGGTAACATCGCTTAAGGGCCCGTCTCACATAGCGATATCGCTACCGAGATCGCTGCTGAGTCACTAGTTTTGTGACGCAGCAGCGAGCTCACCAGCGATATCGCTGTGTGTGACATTCAGCGACGATCAGCCCCCCTGCCGGGTATCGCTGATCGTCGCAGAAATGTCAGGACCTTTTTTTGATCGCTGGTTTCCCTCTGACAGGCACGCATCGCTGCGTGTGACAGGCGGGAGACCAGCGATCCGCTGGTAACCAAGGTACACAGCGGGTTTCCAGGCACCGCGCAGCGCTTGGAAACCCGCTGTGTACCTTGGATACCAGCGCCCTGCATCAGGGCGCTGGTATCCAAGGTACACAGCGGGTTTCTAGGCACAGCCCCGCGCCTGGAAACCCGCTGTGTACCTTGGTTACCAGCGGATCGCTGGTCTCCCGCCTGTCACACGCAGCGATGTGTGCCTGTCAGCGGGAAACCAGCGATCAAAAAAAGGTCCTGACATTTCAGCGACGATCAGCGATACCCGGCAGGGGGGCTGATCGTCGCTGAATGTCACACACAGCGATATCGCTGGTGAGCTCGCTGCTGCGTCACAAAACTAGTGACTCAGCAGCGATCTCGGTAGCGATATCGCTATGTGAGACGGGCCCTTAAGTGGAAAGCTTAATTGATTGCTTTCCACTTTCACTTCAGGTCAGCCAGGGACACAATCAGTGACGTCAGAGGGAACTGATTAACAAAAATAGGGGTTCCCTTCGAAAAAAAAATGGCGTGGGGTCCCCCCTATTTTTGTTAACCAGCCAGATGAAGCAGACCGCTGAGGCCTGGATTTTCAGGCTGTTAAGGAGCCAAGATCCATGGACCTTGCCAGCCTGATAATACTAGGCCACAGCAGTCTGCATATCTTGGCTGATTAACAAAAATAGGGGATCCCCTCGAAAAAAATTGGCGTGGGGTCCCCCCTATTTTTGTTAACCAGCCAGATGAAGCAGACCGCTGAGGCCTGGATTTTCAGGCTGTTAAGGAGCCAAGATCCATGGACCTTGCCAGCCTGATAATACCAGGCCACAGCAGTCTGCATATCTTGGCTGATTAACAAAAATAGGGGATCCCCTCGAAAAAAATTGGCGTGGGGTCCCCCCTATTTTTGTTAACCAGCCAGATGAAGCAGACCGCTGAGGCCTGGTTTTTCAGGCTGGTAAGGATCCAATATCCATGGACCTTGCAAGCCTGATAATACCAGGCCACAGCAGTCTGCTTAGCTTGGCTGGTTAACAAAAATAGGGGATCCCCTCGAAAAAAAAACGGCGTGGGGATCCCCCCTATTTTTGTTAACCAGCCAAGTAAAATGCAGACTGCTGCGGCCTGGTATTAAAAGACTGTCAAGGCCCATGGATTTTGGCCCTCAACAGCCTGATAATACCAGGCTACAGCAGCCCCACATTTGGCGCATCAAAAGATGTGCCAATTGTGGCACTTTACCCGGCTCTTCCCACTTGCCCTGTAGCGGTGGCAAGCGGGGTAATAAGGGGTTAATGTCACCGTTGATTGCACGGTGACAATAAGCCCGGTTAATAATGGAGAGGTGTCAATAAGACACCGATCCATTATTAATCCCAAAGTTATTAAATGTATAAAAAAAAGACAAAGCAAGAAAAAAGTATTTTAATGAAATAAAAGAGACAACACAGTTTTCATTAATTTTATTACTCTCTCATTCCTGCGACGCCATCGATCTCCTGTAAAAAAAGAAAAAAAACAAACCAACAGTATACCACCTGTCCGACGCAGTCCAGAACGACAGTCCCACGACGATCCAGCTGTGCTACATCGCAATGACAGGCAGAGCCTGTCATCGCGACGCAGCACAGCTGATTACCTGCTTCCCCGGCGGTGACGTCATCGGACTGACTGCTTTACGGCCGGGATTACCCAGCAGTCACTGCAGTTATCGCGAGAAACTGCATGTGACCGCCGGGGAAAGAAGATGGCGGCCATGAAGCAGTCCGGGATGTGACCGCCGGAGATCTTCTGCCGGGTAAGTGCCGCTGACTCCTGACAGACCCGACCGACGGACACTGACAGTGACAGTGACAATCCCGATTCCGGTATCCGATAAGACGAAAATATCGGAACTCGGAATCGGAATTCCGATACAGCCAATATCGGCCGATACCCGATATTTGCAGTATCGGAATGCTCAACACTACCGAACACTATTGAACGGAAAATATTTCTGTGTCTGATTATAATATAATAATGAGATTTTGCTGTCTTTTGAATAGACCATTTATTATAATGGACCTGAAAGCCAAAGAAAGCTCTTGGCGTTCCAAAGCAACTTATATGTTTAATCTTAACGCCCATTCCGTTTCGCCTGATGTCTCCAAGGATTATATAGGATTAATGCAACGATATAGAAATGTGATGTATCGTAAAACGAAATTATGGTGGAACCGTACGTCATTAGAAAATTATATATCTAAAAAAATTGTGCCCAGGGGATTGAGAGTGCAATTGTATCCCACATTCGATATACAAGAAGAAGATTTGATTAAAAGATGGGTTATGGCAGCCTCCACATGTTCTTTTGAATTTATTCAGGTGTTGATTGATAAGAACACATTGTCATTAGGGGAACTTGATAAGGAGCTGGCGGACATTCACGACCATCTACAAAAAGAGGTGCCTAAAGAGGCATTTGATAAATGGCTTAAAGAATTAGATAAAGATACCATCAAGTGGGAAGATGATGTTAGCCAAATGAAATTAAAAAAGTTCCAGAGAGATATGAATGACTACGATTCTGATAAGGTATATAAGTGGCAACAGAGAAAACAAAGTGGGGCCAAGAGAATGAGGTCTAGAGAACCATCTATGACTTCTAGCATATCGGGCACTGAGAGTCATGCCTCTACTAGCGATGTGGAAGAACGGAGGGATTTCAATCTGAGGAAAGATACACGTAAAAAACATTTTCGGATATGTTTAATAAAACCTATAAACGTCATAAGGATCAGGATCAATTTAAGGTAGTCAATTTGTCTCAGCGTGTGATTTCATCCAGTCAACTTGAAGTGTTGGAAAGAGGTTTAACCTTCTCCCCTTCCTCCCATTTAGATCCGTTCATAGCGATTAAGGACACACACCTTTTCTCAAGAAAACTCATTTTAAAGAGGTTGCATCATAAAATTCAGAGTGGGGATAGTCTTTCCACCCCTGATGAGTTGAGGGCTTTAGAGATTTTGGAATCACTTGAAGAAGAAAGTAATCCTTCAGTGGTAAGTAACATCCCCAATAATCTCTTTGATAAATCTAAAAAGTTTCCCCCGCTGGGTTTATGCCCAGCGGTGGAGGTGTTTACTAAATTAGTTACACAGGATATTGAAAAATTGGTAACTAGACTGAGTTATTCAAGTAATCTCACCGGGGAGGAAAGACTAGCCCTTAAGGAGCTTGAATCATGGGATGATGTACTTTTCAAGCAATCTGATAAGGGAGGCAATCTGGTTGTGTGGCCATATCGTATGTATGAAAAACAGGCGTATAAGTTATTGGATGAGAAAACATGCTATCGCAAAATGACATACAATCCCCTGCCTAGGTTCCAGGCTGAACTAATCTTTATTCTAGAGAAGGCTTTTTCAGAAGGTATTATATCCAAGAAGCTTTTGGATAATACCAAAAAATT
>JARQOD010000005.1:345994107-346168324 GCA_033576555.1 Oophaga sylvatica
GGCAAAGTCAGCACGGTCTGCCCCGGGTGGTAGAACAAGGTTGGCTGCGGCTGTAACATTCACTTTTCCAGAGTTTTTTCATCACCCGAGGTTTCTTGGGCCTGCGCTACCCGTATCAATTGCGGAAACTCCTTTGTGGGGTGCAAGGGCACAAACTGTCTGAGGAACACGTCTGCGGACTCACTGATAGAAAGGCTTCGAATTTTTTTAACACGTTCATCCTCAAGTCACAGTAGGGCCATTACCAGGGTCTCCTGCAGTTAACACCACAACTTTCCGACCCACGTTTTTGCCACATACAGTATTTGCATCCAGACCACCCCTGCGACCGGGATGGTTAGTTGATTAGTAGCTGTCAATTTTATTACTGGGCCCCATTCAGGTTGTATCGCCGCAGGGAAATGTCAACTGAAGTATGTCTCTAGCATCGTGGTTACTTGAGAGCAGGTGTCAACAAAACAGTGTACGGCCTGACCATCCATTTTGGCCCAAACAATAGGACACATAGACAATAGACTTGTGGGACTTTTGATTCTCCTTCTTGACTGCTCAGGCTCCGGGCGGTGTCCCCCAGCCATGGAGCCTCCTAGTTTAACGAACGGTGTTGAAGGGGTCGCTCCCGTCGCACACATCCTTGGGCCAGATAACCAACTTCACCACAATTGTAGCAGGTAGGCAGTTCTTCCCTGCGAGACATTCTCATTTCCAGACGGGGCTCCCAAATTAGTTCTGCCTCCTGAAGGAGAGTTTGGTGGGGCCATAGGTTTCTTTTTTAACTCAGACAATTCTTCACATATGTTCTGTATCTCCTTCTGCAATTCCTCCACCCAGCTCGATTCGGTGGCCAGTGACATGGATACATCTCCACTCTGGACCTTTCCTGCTGGGACCGTCATCCCCTGCTCTTGCTCACGTGTGCGCGCCTCACCTCCAACTTCTGAAAAGGTCATGCTCGGCTTTACCCGCAAGCGCTCCCATAAGGCCTGTTTCAGCAGCGCATCTCTCAAGAGTGCCACCAACTGGTCTCGCAATATTATGTCAGGGGGCCCTACGACTACGCCATCTCGCTTGGTAATAGCAGGATTGTGCTGAGTAACCTACAGACAGTGTTAGGCGCCGTTATACTGATTAAAATGATACATTGGATGATGCAAAGGCAAACAGTATTGGAGTACCAACTTCCTAATAATGGGAACATTGCCTTCAGGTGGCCCTCCTGTGCGTCTGTTCAAAGGGTTATTGGGGTGCGTCCAAATTTGGGGAAGGTCTTGCATTCACTGCATAGGCAAACAGTATGGGAGTACTAACTTCCTAATAATGGGAACATTGCTTTCAGGAGGCCCTCCTGTATGTCTGTTCAAAGGGTTATTGGGGTGCATCCAAATTTGGGGCAGGTCTTGCATTCACTGCATAGGCAAACAGTATGGGAGTACCAACTTCCTAATAATGGGAACATTGCTTTCAGGTGGCCCTCCTGTACGACTGTTCAAAAGGTTATTGGGGTGCATCCAAATTTGGGGCAGGTCTTGGATTCACTGCATAGGCAAAAAATATGGGAGTTCCAACTTCCTAATAATAGGAATATTGATTTCAGAAGGCCCTCCTGTATGTCTCTTCAAAGGGTTATTGGGCTGCGTCTGTAAGCAGGTGCGGGAATGCAGTAACTCAGGATTGCAGAACAAAGCTGTATAAACAATGGTATTTAATTTTTAACAAGAAGGATGGCAATGGTCTCCTCGCAGGGAGCTAATAAACAATAAACAAGGGAAGTAAAAGGGTTAACACAACATTCTGGTATTTAAACAGCACTTATCATAGTCTTCTCTTGTCCTCATCCACATACAGTCTGATGGTAGCTGGAGCACCAGTAACAGCTGACGTGCTGTCCTCAGATGAATTCCAACAAATCACGGCCCAGCTTCTGGTGGCAACAGGTGGTCACCGGTTTTACCCACTGAGTGCCTAGTCCATAAATCTGTGCAGCCAAAGTGGGGAGAGCTGCAGGAGACTCTGTCTCACACGTGTGCTGCTGCATGTCTATTAGCAATGGGGAACGCAGCTCAGGGTCCTGCCGCTGGCACCCGGTCCTCAACGCAAGCACTGCTCTTTGCCTGGCCGAGCGTGCGGCGCTCTGAACACTCACTGGCTCACTAGAGCATTCGCCTAAGCTCTGCCCGGGGCACATCTCCGTGCTGCCTCTGTCACTGCGGAGTGTGCTGCACACCTCTCTCTCTGCTCTAACTGCCGGAGGGAAACAGACCTCTTTCCCACGCTTCCTGCTCACAGCCTGGATTAGCCACACCCCCTCTCCTGGGTCATGGGACCTGTCCAGTTACCCATTCTTTCCCCCCAGCAACCCTAGATGCAGTTTCGACAGTTCTGGACCCAGCATGACGCAGGTAGCCGCAGTCCGGTCTTCCTCCTTACACATCCAAATTTGGCGCAGGCCTTGCATTCACTGCATAGGCAAACAGTATGGGAGTAGCAACTTCCTAATAATGGGAACATTGATTTCAGGAGGTCCTCCTGTATGTCTCTTCAAAGGGGTATTGGGGTGCGTCCAAATTTTGGGCAGTCCTGCCACTCATACTGCATACGCAACAACAGTATAGGAGACCTACTGTTTAATAATGGGAACAACAAAGCATAGCCAGCTGATGGCTCTCTAAGAATAGTGAGGGCTGACTGCTGGCCCTTTAAGAATAGTAAAGGCTGCCTGATGGCCCTATAAAAATAGGCTTTGTGACTTTCAGAGTCCCTCCTTCACAAATGAAACAGGATGTGTCTGATGATGTGTCACACATCACATGGCCAGATAAAGTTGTAAAATGTTAAAATTACATTTCCCAGTGAATGCATTTGTCTTGGTTGAATGCAATGCTAAAGTTCAAAAATGCATCAAAAACACTACAGTCATGGCCAAAAGTTTTGAGAATGACACAAATATTAATTTTTACAAAGTCTAAATGCTTCACTTTTTCTAATGGCAATTTGCATATACTCCAGAATGTTATAAAGAGTGATCAACTTAACAGCAATTACTTGCAAAGTCAATATTGGCTAGAAAATGAACTTTATCCCCCAAAACACATTTCAACATCATTGCAGCCCTGCCTTAAAAGGACCAGCTAACCTCTTTTCAGTGATTGCTCCATTAACACAGGTGTGGGTGTTGATGAGGACATGGCTGGAGATCAATCTGTCATGATTAAGTAAGAATGACACCACTGGACACTTTAAAAGGAGGCTGGTGCTTGGCATCATTGTTTCTCTTCTGTTAACCATGGTTATCTCTAAAGAAACACGTGCAGTCATCATTGCAATGCACAAAAATGGCCTAACAGGGAAGAGTATCGCAGCTAAAAAGATTGCACCTCAGTCAACAATCTATCGCATCATCAAGAACTTTAAGGAGAGAGGTTCCATTGTTGCCAAAATTCTCCAGGCGCCCAAGAAAGACCAGCAAGCGCCAGGACCGTCTCTTAAAAGTGTTTCAGCTGCGGGATCGGGCTACCAGCAGTGCAGAGCTTGCTCAGGAATGGCAGCAGGCAGGTGTGAGTGCATCTGCACGCACTGTGAGGCAGAGACTCTTGGAGCAAGGCCTGGTCTCAAGGAGGGCAGCAAAGAAGCCACTTCTCTCCAGACAAAACATCATGGACAGACTGATAATCTGCAAAAGGTACAGGCAGTGGACTGCTGAGGACTGGGGTAAAGTTATTTTCTCTGATGAATCCCTTTTCGATTGTTTGGGACATCAGGAAAACGCCTCATTCGGAGAAGACAAGGTGAGCGCTACCACCAGTCTTGTTTCATGCCAACTGTTAAGCATCCTGAAACCATTCATGTGTGGGGTTGCTTCTCAGCCAAGGGAATCGGCTCTTTCACAGTCTTGCCTAAAAACACAGCCATGAATAAAGAATGGTACCAGAATGTCCTCCAAGAGCAACTTCTCCCAACCCTCCAAGAGCAGTTTGGCGATCAACAATGCCTTTTCCAGCATGATGGAGCACCTTGCCATAAAGCAAAGGTGATAACTAAATGGCTCAGGGAACAAAACATAGAGATTTTGGGTCCATGGCCTGGAAACTCCCCAGATCTTAATCCCATTGAGAACTTGTGGTCAATCATCAAGAGACGGGTGGACAAACAAAAACCTAAAAATTCTGACAAAATGAAAGCATTGATTGTGCAAGAATGGACTGCTATCAGTCAGGATTTGGTCCAGAAGTTGATTGAGAGCATGCCAGGGAGAATTGCAGAGGTCCTGAAGAAGAAGGGTCAACACTGCAAATATTGACTTGCTGCATTAACTCATTCTAACTGTCAATATAAGCTTTTGTTACTCATATGTTTGCAATTATTATATTTCTGTCTGTGATAAAAACATCTGTCAAACACACATAAAAACCAGAGGGCAGCAGATCATGTGAAAATATAATATTTGTGTCATTCTCAAAACTTTTGGCCATGACTGTACGTGTGAATATAGCCCAAGCTGTGGATGAGCATTTTTTTTGTTATTTATTTTGCCTTATATACAAGTCATTACCCTGGAAAGGATGTTCCTAAACATATTTCCCAGGAAAATCCATTTTGGTTTCGTTTTTGTATGTTTTATTGTGAGTCTGTAAACGTGGCGTAAGACTCTGACAACAATGTTCACAGCAGTGACCTGGGAGTCAGAAATGCTTCCAGGGGTCTTCCCCATGCTGTTCCCATGTCATTTAAGCACTATTCCCATTGATTTCCGCAATTTTTAGTCCATCTGCAGACGGCGGGTGGGCCGCGGCAAAAATGCTCAAGTCTCCCATAGACTTACATTGGGCTCATTGCTCGGGTCGAGCACCTGAGCATTCCAATTTGCTCAACCCGAGCAACGAGCACCCGAGCATTTTAGTGCTTGCCCATCATTAAATAATTCCTGTATTTTTTTCCACATTTATATCAGTGCAGAATCTTGTTTACTAGCACACAATTCTATGAAATGAAGACCATAAGAAATGAAATGGTACATAAAGTACATAGCTAAGTGACCTAGTTTAAAAGGGGCTTCCTGAACTGAAAGAGTCTTAAGAACATCAGAGCAACATATAAAAATACAAATTCAAATAATTTCAATATAATTATATTACAGAAATGATGGAAGAGGTATGTGGAAAAGTAAGTGAATCATCCACTTTACTTCCACTCAGTGAGAAGCTATAATTTAGAACCAAATGGTCAGTTTAAAAATATATAGCAATTTTCTATAAACCAATGTTACATAAAACAAAACTGCAAAGCTTGTTGGGAAGCATTCTTATGTTGCTTAAAATTAATACATTATGCATATACATGTAATTTTTAGATATTTACATATATATACAGTATATACAGTATATATGTAAATATTATATACGTGATATATATATATAGTATATATGTTTATATCATGGCTATGTGGATCACACAAGTTCAAATTCTCCTCTTTACTTGAATTTTCATGAAAAATTCAATTTGTAGATAAGTTATTCTCTGTGAATTTAATGTCCCTTGTTATGCCCTGGGGATTCAGTAGACCCACAGCATATAAATGTAAGATGTAAAAATAAAAAATACTTACACCCAACTCATAATTCCCTGAGATGACCGAACTTGTTCAGAAAACGTTTGCAATTCAAATTCGGCACAACTTAGCTCATTCGGATTCGTGTTCGGCATCTCGAGCATTTTTCCTCAAAGTCGGCTAAATTCGGGTGCAGTTCAGTAAATTATTGCATTTCACTACTGCTTTTGTTAGGATTTTAGCTAGGATGGTGGTGCTGTATGCTGAGCGGGGGGACGTGTATTATGGGAGAGGGGTGGGTATAGGTTAGAGTAGCAGTGGACTGTTTTTTTTTTTAATTAACTTAAGTGTGTGTAGAGTCTGCCAGACAATCAGGGCACAGAAACTGTCCACAATGTCCAGACACAAGGGCTTCTGTCATTGGCTGCTGAAGTCACATGTCCTTCTCCATAAAAAAAGCAGACATGTTGTTTTGCTGGTGCTGTTTGGTCAGTGTAACAGCGCAGAGTGGGTGCTCCTGCAAGTTTTCATGTAGTTAGATAGGATCCTATCCTGTGTGAAGTCGACCTTCCAGCATCTAACTAGTTTGTGCTAATAGTGCTGTGCAAGCAGGAGTTCATATTTACTAATTGAATCGTTTGGACTAATATTGGGGTGCAGGTATCAGGCCCCATTTTATAATTCAGATTGTTTGGGCTAATACTGTGTTGTAGTAAGGACTCATGAGGTCACATTTACTAATCAAAATCATTTGGACTAATATTGGGGTGCAGACGCCATGCCCCATTCCCTAATCCAAAACTGCGTTGCAATCAGGATTCAGAAGGTCACATTGCTAATCAAAATCATTTAGGCTAATATTGGGGTGAATACAGGAGTCCACATTTCATAATCAAAATCGTTTATTCTAATAATGGGGTGCAGGCAGGAGTCCACATTTCCTAATCAAAATCCTTTGGGCTAATACTCTGGTCAAGACACCAGGCCTCATTTCATAATCCAATTGTTTGGCCTAATACTCTAGTGCAGGCACAAGGCCTCATTTCATAATCCAAATCGTTTGGGCTAATACTCTGGTGCACGCATCGGGCCTCATTTTATAAACCCAATCATTTAGGCTAATACTCTGGTGCAAGCACCAGGCCTTACTTCATAAACAAAATCGTTTGGTCTAATGCTCTGGTGCAGGCACTAGGCGTCATTTCATAATCCAAATTGTAAGGGCTATTACTCTGGTGCAAGCACCATATAATATTTCAGAATCAAAATCGTTTGTGCTAATTCTGTGGTCCCTCTACCAGTACACATTTCACATGTAAATCCTATGTGCTAATTGTGTGGTCCAGCCACCAGTCCACATTTCAGCATATAAATCTTTTGTGCTAATTCTATCTCAGCCAATAAATACTGATTATTAATTTAGTGGCAGTTGACTGACAGGTCTGGGCCTAGGAATGAGAAACAGCTGGTTAAAAGAGGGGAACGGTACATCCAACATGAGTAGGAAAAAGCAAGGTTGTGGTGGAAGGCAGAATAGGCTTGGTGTTCGAGGTGTACGTAGGGTAGGTGTTAATGTTTCTGAAAGCTCTACTGAACAAACACTGGCTAGTCCTATCTAAAGACAACTGGCAACTTCTGTTACAGGACGGGATACTCCACTTCCTTTCTTTGACAGATGCACAATGTTAAGTCTTGTAGACGAGGACCAGAAAAAGAGTATGCTCCAATGGATGGCAAGCGCTGTAGGAATTGGACTCTCTTCCTCTTCCTCCACCTTAACATCACGCACAGCAGAGTCCTCAGAGGCGGCACCACAATTATCCTTGTTTCACCCCGCGTCACAATTCTTTAACCGCTCAACTGATCCAGAGTATAAATAGCATAATTGCGCAGCATGGATGCATGGGGCAGGGCCTGGGACAGGACTTGGACCAGCCTTTCTAGCTGAAAATTGATCAGTAAAAGGTGAATGAATGACAGGTGTAGGCCTGGTGCTCTAAGAGGCCTGCCAAATTCAGGCAACACACATGATGGATACCCAATTTGGAGTCCAAACATTTCCAAAAATTAGGGGTAGACACCACTAAAGTGTTATAAATTTCCCTACAGTAGAAATAGTATGATGGGGCTTTCACAATTTGACTGGCGAGTGACCTTGGGCCAGGGGCATCTTTCCTGGCCCTAACACTAGAGGGCATCCTAGCTTGCCCTGTTCCCCGGGATACTTCAGATGACAAAGATGCCGGGGCCTCCGCCTTTTGCCCTATCTCCTAGATTAGCCCTTCATCTCTTCCCTTCCCCCACTCAGGTAAGAGGAGGCACTACTGTGCACTGCAGTACACCAACCCGACAGACAGGGTAACAAGACATGCGTAAACGGAAAACTCCAAACACACAAAATATACACTCACATATAACAGAGGTATTCACCAGGGTATGTAGGGAGGGGGGAGAAAGTAAAACAGAAAGGATAAGGAATTTCCAAGCGAACAAACCAGGTAACAGTCGCTAATAAATTCCCCCAGCACTCCTTCACAAAACCAACTTCTCCCACTACTATATCTTGCAGCAATTGCTAACTCAGACAAAGACTTGGTAATCGAGCCCAGATTTTATAGGGGAGAGGAGTGGCTAACCGAGCACAGCTGAATGCAGGAATTTCCAACATGGCCAATTAACCCCATTCTGCTGAAAGAAATAAACCAGTTTAATGCACTGGAGAAGTGCTTCTTCTCAGTGGCGGAGTAGGAGCAACCAAATGCTGCGGTCTCCTGGCTCCACTCTGTTGAATCTCTGGAACCTCAAGGCAAGGTTTATCCGGGTGTGCAACATGAAAGGCCCAAACCAGTATGGCCGCATGGATGTCAGAAGCTGGTACCCGCATCCTCTCCTCAGGACCGTACCCCTTCCAATGTACCATATATTGAAGCGACCAACGAACAGGACGAGAGTCTAAGACCTTTGCTGTCTGGAACTCCAGATTATCATCAATAATGACAAGAGAAGGTGGTAGAGGCGAAAAAACTTATGGATTCTAAAGGTAGGTGGTAGAGCAAGGCGGAATACTACCAGATTGACGACGGCTAAGATCTTATAAGGACTGATAAACCTGGGACCCAGTTTCTAAGATGGAACATTAAGCTTAATGTTCCTTGAGGACAGCCTCACAGGTCTGGACCCACCAAACATCTCCGATCAGCCACACTCTTATATTTGTCACCCATCTTTCGCAAATTATTAGTCACCCCTGCCATATGGTAGAAATGGAAGATGAAAACCGTTCTTCCTCCTGTAATGTGGAAGGCGATTACCATTGAAAGAACTAAACTGCAGATGAAACCCACATGCCCTGTAAAGGAGAATTACCAGTTGATTCCTGACGATTATTTACAGCGAATTCAGCCATCGGTAAGTAGGTAACCCCAATTCTCCTGATTCTCAGACACGAAACATCTGAGATATCAGATCATCACCCCTCCCTATGCCATGGACTTCCATAGCCCCCACCCTGGATCTGCCCCTACTCAACATCCCTATCCCTATCCCCTTTGGTACACTTGCTTTGGCAAAACTAATGTGTATTTAGTCCTGCCAATAAAGCTTCTTTGAATTTGAATTTGAATTTGATATGTCTCTAAATTCTGATTAACCCATTCAGTCTGCCCATTAGACTGTGGGTGAAAAGCAGAAGAAAAAGACAAAATGGATCCCCAGATGGGTGAAAAAACGCCCTCCAAAATTTGGAGATAAACTGCACCCCCCCGATTTGGAGATAAACTGCACCCCCCGATCAGAAACAATATTGGTAGGAATCCCATGCAGTCTAATTATTTCCCTGACAAAACTTTGCGCCAGAGGTTTAGCATTAGGCAAAGCTGGTAAAGCAATAAAATGAGACATTTCACTGAACCTGTCCACCACCACCAGGATTACAGTGTTCCCTGCAGACACGGGTAGGTCCGTGGTGAAATCAACTGACAAATGAGTCCAAAGTCAGCTGGGAATTTCCAATGGTTGGAGAGCCCCTGACGGATGGATATGGGAGGTCTTAGAACACGCACAGATATTGCAGGTGGCCACATACTCCCGAACATCTTTATGAGCACCTGGCCAACAAAAACGCCGAGTAAGTAGATCCGTAGTGGCCTTATTCCCAGGATGTCTAGCCAACACCGTATTATGAAGTTCACTCAGGACCCTAAGACAGAGATTGACTGGAATGAACAGTTTACCAAGTGGGCAGGTAGCAGGGGTGTCCCCCTGAGCATCAGCAACCTCTCTTCAAGATGGGAGCATATAGACGCCATCAATACCCCTTTTTGGAGAAAAGGAACTGGTTTGCACTTATCTCCTCCCTTGTGAAAGCAACGGGACAAGGCATCTGCCTTAATGTTTTTGCCCCCCATCCTAAAAGTAAAAAAAAAGTTAAACCTGGTAAAGAATAATAATCCCTAAAAGAAGGTCAAATCAACAAAAGCTCGCCCATAGTAATACAATAAAAACCCAAGAAAAAATTGGACCAAAGAGCAATAAATAAAATATGCAAATTTTATTAGTACAAAAATAATGAATTTTATAAAACCAATATATAGTATTTGAATGAGAAAACAAGGGAATCGGCGACACCTAGAAACCACATTCAGCTAGGTCGGTACATGAGCAACAAGTAAATCAGAATCCTATATATATCAAAATATACTCATAGAAATAACAACAAAGAGACTTTGAATTGGCCACGCATATAAAAGGAACCACAAATGTAAAGCCAAGGGTAAAAAATGCTGTTAGATATAAAGTGCAAAATTTTTTATATATATGGTCACAGAAGGACCTATATGAAATGAAGACATAAATATCTCTCAAGAGAAAATAATGTCAAATATAAGGTGCACCAGTGCAATATATGTGGTCCAAACACGAGCCTACCAAAAGTATATTGTTCACAAGTACCGGCCATGATGGTAAATGAAAAGGGGCATACATGAAAATATTGAGCAGCATATATATATATATATATATATATATATATATATATATATATATATATGTCAAAGACCAACCTTGCTGTAATGTGGGCAGGAGAACCCCAATGTGCGTTTTGCTATCGTGCTTCTACGGGGGGCGTGCATACCCCTTTTCATTTACCATCATGGCCGGTACTTCTGAACTCCGGAACCACTGTATGTCACCTTGATAGGCTTGGCTGTTAGTTTATATCCCTTTCAATATACTTTTGGTAGGCCCGTGTTTGGACCACATCTTTGATGCAGGTAACGAGTTGATTAGTAGCATCTAAAAGGTCTCTAGGAGCCAGAACTATTAAAGATTGGTAGGGGATCAAATACTTATTTCCCACTGTAAAATGCAAATAAATTTATATAATTTATACGATGTGATTTTCTGGATTTTATTTTGATAATCTATCTCTCAATGTTAAAATTAACCTACCCTTAAAATTATAGACTGTTCATGTCTTTGTCAGTGGGCAAACTTACAAAATCAGCAAGGGATCAAATACTTATTTCCCCCACTGTATATATTACCAGCTATGTAGTGAAGGGACAAACATGACGCATTCACTCACATCACCGTAAGGCCATTCTCATTCCTCCAACTTAATACTGGTCCGATGGATAATGCTATTCATGTCATGTTTCATCTTTATAGAAAGTAGAATAGCAATAGGAAACATGACAAGAATATTTACAGTCTGAGGCATCTAGGGGTGAATATATGAATATATCCTGAAAGTTAGGAATCTCATGCAATTCTAACAGACTTCACACATCCAACGAGAAACCCCAATGTGAGCTCACCAAGGGGAGGTATGTGGCCATAACCTTGAATCTAATAAAAATGAGAGTTTGGGTGTCTGTCACTGCTCATTCTGGAAGACATAGTCCACTGTGAGAGTGTTTCATTTTCCTGATTGGGGTACTTCCAAATAAGATCCATTCCTGGAACATTAGGTTTACTACTTCTCTTTTGTTATGTATTTTTATTCTATGTATAGTGGGTTCGGAAATTATTCAGACCCCTTTAAATTTTTCACTCTTTGTTTCATTGCAGCTATTTGGTGAATGCAAAAAGTTCATTTTTTTCTTATTAATGTACAATCTGCACCCCATCTTTACTGAAAAAAAGAGAAATGTAGAAATTTTTGCAAATTTGTTAAAAAAGAAAAACTGAAATATCACATGGTCATAAGTATTCAGACCCTTTGCTCAGTATTGAGTAGAAGCATCTTTTTGAGCTAGTGCAGCCATGAGTCTTCTTGGGAATGATGCAACAAGCTTTTCACACCTGGATTTGGGGATCCTCTGACATTCTTCCTTGCAGATCCTCTCCAGTTTTCATCCAAGATATCTCTGTACTTGGCCGCATTCATGTTTCCTTCAATTGCAAACAGTGGTCCTGTCCCTGCAGCTGAGAAACACCCCCATAGCATGATGCTGCCACAACTACGTTTCACTGTTGGAATTGTAGTGGGCAGGTGATGAGCAGTGCCTGGTTTTCTCCACACATACCGCTTAGAATTATCACCAAAAAGTTCTATGTTCGTCTTATCAGACCAGAGAATCTTATTTCTCATAGTCTGGGCGTCCGTCATGTGTTTTTAGCCAACTCTATGCGGGCTTTTCATATGTCTTGCACTGAGGAGAGGCTTCCGTCGGGCCACTCTGCCATAAAGGCCCGACTGGTGGAGGTCTGCAATGATGATAGTTGACTTTGTGGAACTTTCTTACATCTCCCTACTGCATCTGTGAAGCTCAGCCACAGTGATCTTGGGGTTCTTCTTTACCTCTCTCAAGGCTCATCTCCCACAATTGCTCAGACTGGCTGGATGGCCAGATCTAGGAAGACTTCTGGTGGTCCCAAAATTCTTCCATTTAAGGATTATGGAGGCCACTGTGCTCTTAGGAACCTTGACTACTGCAGAAATTATTTTGTAATCATGGCCAGATGTGTGCCTTGCCACAATTCTGTCTCTGAGCTCCTTGGCCAGTTCCTTTGACCTCATGATTCTCATTTAGTCTGACATGCACTGTGAGGTCTTATATAGATAGGTGTTGTTTTTTGGTAGCTGAGGAGAATAAGCAAAAACGGCAATACACCAGAGAGGCTGGAACCTATTGGATTGCAGTAACCTGAACTACTCACACAACTAGAGGTAGCCGTGGAGCGTTCCTACGTTGATCCTAGACGCCTCGTCACAGCCTGAGAGATAACTACACCTAAAGGCAGAAAGATGAAAGCTATCTGCCCCGGAGCAGATCCCCAAAGAAAATAGGAAGCCCCCAAACATGTAATGGCGGTTAGACAAGAAGAAGCACGGACACAGACAGAAAATAGAATGAGCAAACGCTGGGGCCCAATCTGTCTAGACAGAAAAGTACAAGAAAGGATACTCACTGCAATCCAAAAAAAACCCTAAAAAATACCAACTCTTCTGATTGCAAAAACACCTGAGATCACACGATCTCTACCACCTAAATCAGATCTCTGGTGTAACAAAACTAAGCCGCAGCCACTGAAAAAACAGGAAAAAGCAAATGAACAAATAACAGTGGCTTCAGAAAAACTGAGAGGAGCACAAGCCCCCGGAGGGGACCTGGCTGACCTCCACAGAAGTGCAGGGAACAATGCAAAAAGCAAGCACAAAAATAAAAGCAGAAAATATCTTATCTGATAGCAGAAGATGCAGGCAAGACTCAGCAAACTTCCAAATGAACCAGGAACCACAATTGAGACAAGAACAATTGATCACCGGCAACCATCATGGGAGGGAACCTCCCTTATATCAGACCAGTCAGTGATCCCCGATTGCCATTCCTCGCTGAAAGGTTCAGTACTGTCTGCAACCACCAGAGGGAGCCTCTGCTCAGAAACCATCTCTAGCACATTCATAATAGATAGGTGTGTGCCTTTTGCATATCAAGTCCTATCAGTTTAATTAAACACAGCTGGACTCCAATGAAGGAAATGGGCAGCATGTGACGTAAATATGAGTGTCTGAGTAATGGGTCTGAATACTTATGACCATGTGATATTTCAGCTTTTATTTTTTAATAAATTTGCAAAAATTTCTACATTTCTGGTTTTTATCAGTCAAGATGGGGTGCAGAGTGTACATTATTGAGAAAAAAATGAACTTTTTTGCATTTACCAAATGGATGCAATGAAACAAAGAGTGAAAAATTTATAGGAGTCTGAATACTTTTCAAACCCACTGTAATTGTATGTACTGTATTGTGTTGTTCTGATTTTGTATCATCTTTGTATATTTTTTTATAAACACTACCTACCTTTCCATATTAAATATGTAAAATTGAATAGCTCTGTTCCTGTTGCTCTGTAAACCGCAACCCTGAAGACATACACTACCTGTAACAGGTGTCCAATCGGCCTGTATAAACGATTGTTGGTGGTGTAATCAGGTGGACGAAATGCAACAACGGAGGCACCAGGTCAAGAGCAACAATTTACTGTATTCACGTTACAGGATTCTATGGGGAAAAGGTTATTGCTACAGGCAAATTGCACACAAACAATATTGATAGAATACTGGCAAAACAATTATATAGATTAAGATATTTTATGAATAATCCCGGGATTAGCTCAGAGTCTACAGTCCAACCTGGTTTTAGTTGAGAGGGTGCAAACACCTTATTTAGTGGGAACAGTCCTTAGGAACTTCCACGGCTTTCCGGAACCTGACAAAGGCTGCTGTTCCAACTCACTAGCCGCATGTTTTCCTAAGCAAGTCTATCATTGCCACTTGCTAGGGGTCAAGTTCCCGCTTCTGCACAAGGGGAATCTCGAGCCATTCCGGCTGCAGTCTCCCATTCATCTCTGGCTGCAGTGGACTCTGCTCAGCTTAGACGTCAGTCCCAGCGTCTCGCCCAGTCTAATAGTGTGCAGAGGATTACTGCTGCCTCTCCAGGCTCTGCTATTGTGGCCAGTACTGGTTAGCGGCGAGCAGACATCTTTAGGACAAAGTCCTTGTTTTCCCTTTCTGAGCATGCCCAGGGTGAGATCTCTCATTGGAGATCAGGGGTCACATGCTCAGGTACTGCAGCAGCTCCTATTGGTCCGCCAGGAAGGTCCTGTGACTATTGGTGTTCTGGAAAAGTTTCATTGGCCCTTGTTTCTGGCAGGTCTTGTAGCTGTTACTATAAAAGGGTGGCATGGCTGGGCCGCCATGCGCTAATATCAATTGCATTATGTGCTTTGCGCCAGTGTGATCATGCACGCATGTGGTTAGGGCTTGGCTGAAATAAGCCCTAGAATACCGGCACCTCCGGTGAGGAGATTTGAGTGCAAGTGGTTAGGGCTTGGCTGAAATAAGCCCCTAGAATACCGGCTTCTCCGGTGAGGAGATTGCTTGATTGCGTTGCTGTCTGCGTGATCACGGACTGCTATCTGCACAGCGGTTGTCTGTGTATCCCTGTGATGTTAACAGGACACAGTCTTTTTCTCAGCGGCTCTGTGACGCAACAGGGTTCGCTTAATAACGCTGGTTCAGCGCCCTAGCGTTTTACCTTGCGGCTCACTGAAGCTAAGTGAGTTCGCACCTATAGCCATATAGCGCTGTGGCATTCCCGATAGCGGGTCTGGGGATAACAGAGTTCACACTTACTGCCACAGCGCGCTACGGCGTTTATTTTAGCGACTCTGCGGGATAACAGAGTTCGCTACTTTCGCCATCTTACTAGCAGCGGGCTTCGCCTGCACGGTGGACTCCGGGCTGCGAACGCACCTCTCTAATATATCTATTAGGTGCGTTCCGCAGACCCTAACATAATATTAGCGCCAGGGTCTGGCTAGTAAAATAGTGGACGATCAGCGTCTACAGCAGTACATCCAGCAGCTGGAGGGTAGGTTGGCGGCTCTGGAGCGCACAACCTCAGCTGTGGATGTTACCGCTGTCGCTGTTCAGGCTGCTAGTGTGGCTGCAGCCAGTTTGTCCTCTGCCACCCCTGCTAAGACTTTATCCCGTCTCCCGCTTCCAGACAAGTTTGCTGGTGACAGCAAGCAATGTCGGGGATTTGTGAGTCAGTGCTCCATTCATCTTGAGCTTCTGGCTGCACGTTTTCCCACGGAACAGGCGAAGGTGGGTTTTGTCTTATCCCTCCTGTCGGGCAGGGCGTTGGAGTGGGCAACGCCGCTGTGGGAGCACGACGATCGTGTGGTACAGAGTGATCCTCTCTTCCTGGAGGCTCTGAGACAGGTCTTCTTAGGACCTTGTGTCACCCACGATATGGCACTCCAACTTCTGGCAATATCACAGGTTTCATCCATGGTCAGCCAGTTCACCGTCCAATTTCGGACTCTGGTCTCTGAGCTAGAGTGGCCGGATAAAGTCCTGATTCCGGTGTACTGGAGAGGACTGGCGGATCCTGTGAAGGATGCTTTGGCCACCAGGGAGATTCCCGCCAAACTGGAGGAACTCATTTCCCTATCCACCCGCATTGATCTCCGTTTTAACGAGCGGAGGTTAGAGCGGACCCAGTACAGGCAGAGGTTTCGGTTGGCTCCCACCTTCGACAAACCTCTGGAATCTTCCCTTCAGTTGTCCGATTCCTCCGAAGCCATGGAGGTTTCTCGAGTGGGACCTAAGTCCCGGACCGCTAGAGCAACGGTGGTCTGTAATTTTTGACAACAGGCAGGACACTATACTAGCAGATGTCCACAGCGATCGCAGAGGCGATCGCGTCTAGTGACCCTGGGAGGAGGCTCACTAGAGACAGCGGCATTTTCCTCCAAGATGACACTTAAAGGGACAATCACTGTAGGCACTTCCAGTCTCACAGCCGACCTTTGCGTGGTGGACTCAGGAGCAGAGGGGAACTTCATGTCCTCTAACTTTGTTTGCCGTCACGCAATACCTCTGGTGGCGCTTGACAAATCAGTGACTGTCCGGGTAGTGAATGGGTTGACATTGCCATCACAAATTACACACCAGACTGTTCCTCTTGCATTATTTGTATCCCCTTCCCATCAGGAGCTTATTTCCCTACTCGTCCTTCCCGAGGGAATAGATGAGATTCTACTAGGTATACCTTGGCTCCGTTTCCACTCCCCACATATAGAGTGCACTTCGGGTAGGATACTGGTTTGGAGTAATGCATGTAGAGGCAGATGTGTCAGGAGTTGCGTTCAGGTTACCACTACTGAGTTACCTGCAGATCTTACTCCACTTCCCAAGTGCTATTGGTCATATGCAGACGTATTCTCCAAGAAGGCTGTGGAGACTCTTCCGCCTCATCGCCCCTATGACTGTCCTATCGACCTCTTGCCTGGCGCAGAACCTCCTCGGGGAAGGGTCTATCCCCTCTCTCTTCCTGAGACAGAGGCCATGTCGCAATATATTCAGGAGAACCTGGCAAGAGGGTTCATTAGGAAGTCGGTGTCACCGGCAGGGGCGGGATTCTTCTTCGTGCAGAAGAAGAATGGAGAATTACGTCCGTGTATTGATTACAGGGGTCTTAACGCCATCACCGTTAAGAACAAGTACCCGTTGCCCCTGATTTCTGAGCTCTTTGATAGGCTTCGGGGAGCAAGGGTATTCACTAAACTAGATCTGCGCGGTGCTTATAACCTGATTCGCATCCGTGAGGGGGACGAATGGAAGACGGCTTTTAATACCAGGGATGGGCATTACGAATATCTGGTGATGCCCTTTGGGCTCTGTAATGCCCCAGCTGTTTTCCAAGACTTTGTCAATGACATCTTCCAGGATATGCTCTCCACCTCGGTCGTAGTCTATCTGGATGATATACTCATCTTCACTCCAGATATTGACTCCCACCGGAGAGATGTCTGCAGAGTCTTCGACCTCTTACGGGTAAATTCCCTTTATGCTAAGTTAGAGAAATGTATGTTTGAGCTGGAGTCTTTACCTTTCCTTGGTTATATCATCTCAACCCAGGGATTGGCTATGGATCCGGCCAAACTACAGGCTGTGATGGACTGGCAAGAACCCCACTCTCTTAAAGCGGTGCAGCACTTTATGGGGTTCATTAATTACTATCGCCAGTTCATTCCCCATTTCTCTACCTTGGTAGCTCCCTTGGTTGCCCTCACCAAGAAGGGAGCAAATCCCAAATTGTGGTCGGAAGAGGTCTCCAAGGCTTTCACTTCTATTAAGTCTCATTTTGCTAGCGCTCCCATCCTACATCGCCCCGATGTTGATAAGCCATTTTTATTGGAGGTGGATGCCTCATCCGTTGGTGCTGGAGCAGTCCTCTTCCAAAAGGATGCTCAAGGTCGGAAGCATCCTTGCTTCTTCTTCTCTAAGACCTTCACATCAGCGGAGAGGAATTATTCCATCGGGATAGGGAGTTGCTAGCCATGAAGTTGGCCTTCTCTGAGTGGAGACATCTGTTGGAGGGGGCCCGCTTTCCCTTCCAAGTCTTCACCGACCACAAAAATTTGGTGTATCTTCAGACAGCCCAGAGGCTTAACTCTCGCCAGGTCAGATGGTCCTTGTTCTTCTCCCGGTTTCATTTCACCCTACATTTTCTCTTGGGAGAGAAGAACATCCGTGCCGACGCTCTCTCTCGCTCTGTGGTGTCCTCAGAGGAGGAAGAGGAGGAGCCTCGTCTTATTGTCCCCACAGAGAGCCTGAGAACTGTGGCCCCGGTTTCGCTAGAGTCTGTGCCTCCGGGCAAGACTTTTGTGCCTATCAATTTGCGACCGGAGGTACTCTCTTGGGCACACTCGTCCAGGGTGGGTGGACACTTTGGGGCAAATAGGACATCTGAGTTGCTGGTGAGGACATACTGGTGGCCGCATATGGTCCGTGACGTTGGGGACTATGTTCGGGCGTGTGTCTCCTGCGCCAAGAATAAGTCTCCTCGACAACGGTCAGCTGGGTTACTTTACCCTTTGCCGGTGGCAGATAGGTCCTGGGAGATGGTCGGGATGGACTTTGTGGTGGGCTTACCGAAGTCTCGGGTCTGCACCATCATTTGGGTTATCACCGATCATTTTTCCAAAATGGTGCACCTGGTGCCGCTACCACGGTTACCTTCTGCACGGGCCCTGGCAGCGTTGTTTATTAGGCAAATTTTCCTTCTACATTGCATGCCGGACAAAATTGTCAGTGACCGAGGGCCCCAGTTTGCGTCTCGGTTCTGGAGAGAGCTTTGTCGTCTACTCAGTATTGAGTTAAATCTCTCTTCAGCATAACATCCCGAGACGAATGGGTTAGTAGAGAGGGCCAACCAGACCTTGGTCACCTATCTACATTTTGTTTCAGCCAGGCAGGATGACTGGGCATCCTTGCTACCATGGGCTGAGTTTGCACTGAACAATGCTGTGGCTGACTCCACCGGACAGACTCCATTCCTCCTAAACTACGGTCAGCATCCGCAAGTTCCGGTGCCCATGCCCGTGTCTTCTGCCGACTCCAGGGTGGCAGACTGGGCTGTGGAGGCACGAGACATTTGGGACCGTACCCAGGATGCCATTCAGGCGTCCAAGGAGAGGATGAGGTCCTCCGCCGACGCACATCGGCACCCCGCTCCGACATTTGCTCCTGGGGACTTGGTGTGGCTCTCCACCCGTAATATCAGGCTGCGAGTTGAGTCCACTAAGTTGGCACCCCGCTACCTGGGTCCTTTTAAAGTCTTCGAGCAGGTTAACCCTGTGGTATACCGTTTGGCTCTTCCTCCACGCCTTGGTATCTCCGACACCTTTCACGTATCCCTCCTGAAACCCGTGCTCATGTCCCGGTTTTCCGAGTCATCTGCCGGGACATCGGGTTCATCTACAGACGACCATTGAGGTGAACGCCATCGTAGGGTGTAAGGTGGTACGTGGCAAAAGATTTTATTTGGTGGATTGGAGGGGTTATGGGCCTGAGGATAGGTCCCAGGAGCCTGCCGAGCACATTCACGCTCCGCAGCTCATCGCTGCTTTTGAACGCAGCGAGGCCCAGAGAAGGGGGGCCCTAGGAGGGGGGGTAATGTTAGGGGTCGAGTTCCCGCTTCTGCACAAGGGGAATCTCCGGCTGCAGTCTCCTGTTATGATTTGGTAGCTGAGGAGTGCAGGTAAAAAAGGCAATACACCAGAGCAGTTGGAATCTATGAGATTGCAGTACCCTGACTAACCACCACAACTAGAGGCAGCCGTGGAGCATTCCTACGTTGGTCCTAGACGCCTCGTCACAGCCTGAGAAACTAACTATACCTAAAGATAGAAAGAGGAAAGCTATCTGCCCCGGAGCAGATCCCCAAAGAACATAGAAAGCCCCCAAACATGTAATGGCGGTTAGACAAGAAGAAATATTGACACAGACAGAAAATAGTATGAGCAAAAGTTGGGGCCCAAACTATCTAAATAGAAAAGGATAGGAAGGGCACTTACTGCAATCCCAAAAAACCCTGAAAACCACCAACTCTACTAATTTCAAAAACACCTGAGATCACACGACCTCTACCACCTAAATTAGTTCTCTGGTGTAACAAAATCAAAACAGCAGCCACTGAAAAAACTGGAAAAAGCAAATGTACAAAACATCAGTGGCTGAACTAAACTGAGAGGGCAAAAGTCCCCGGAGGGGACCCAGAAGGCCCCCACAGAAGTGCAGGACAAAATGCAAAAATCAAGCCACAAAAACAAAAAGTCTTATCTGTTAGCAGGAGATGCAGACACGACACAGCAGGCTACAAAGGAAACAGGAATCAAGGATTGAGACCAGAACAATTGATCACCGGCAACCCTGATGGGAAGGCGACTCCCTTAAATAAGACCAGTCAGTAACACCTGATTCCCAATCCTCACAATCTTCACTGGACAGTCCAGTACCGCTTGTAACCACCAGAGGGAGCCCCCCTCAGAACTCACCTCAAGTCCATTCACAACAGTCTCCCATTCGTCTCCGGCCGCAGTGGACTCTGCTCAGCTTAGACGTCGGTCCCAGCGTCTCGCCCAGTCTAACAGTGTGCAGAGGATTACTGCTGCCTCTCCAGGGTCTGCTATTGTGGCCAGTACTGGTTAGCGGCGAGCAGACGTCTTTAGGACAAAGTCCTTGTTTTCCCCTTCTGAGCATGCCCAGGGTGAGATCTCTCATTGGAGATCAGGAGTCACATGCTCAGGTACTGCAGCAGCTCCTATTGATCCGCCAGGAAGGTCTTGTGACTACTGGTGTTCTGGAACAGTTTCATTGGTCCTTGTTTCTGGCAGGTCCTGTAGCTGTTACTATAAAAGGGTGGCATGGCTGGGCCGCCATGTGCTAATATCAATTGCATTATGTGCTTTGCGCCAGTGTGATCATGCACGCATGTGGTTAGGGCTCGGCTGAAATAAGCCCTAGAATACCGGCACCTCTGGTGAGGAGATTTGAGTGCAAGTGGTTAGGGCTTGGCTGAAATAAGCCCCTAGAATACCGGCTTCTCCAGTGAGGAGATTGTTTGATTGCGTTGCTGTCTGCGTGATCACGGACTGCTATCCACACAGCGGTTGTCTGGGTATCCCTGTGGTGTTAACAGGACACAGTCTTTTTCTCAGCGGCTCTATGACGCAACAGGGTTCGCTTTATAACGCTGGTTCAGCGCCCTAGTGTTTTACCTTGCGGCTCACTGAAGCTAAGTGAGTTCGCACCTATAGCCATATAGCGCTGTGGCATTCCCGTTAGCGGCTCTGGGGATTAACAAAGTTCGCACTTACTGCCACAGCGCGCTACGGCATTTATTTTAGCGACTCTGCGGGATAACAGAGTTCGCTACTTTTGCCATCTTACTAGCAGCGGGCTTCGCCTGCACGGTGGACTCCGGGCTGTGAACGCACCTCTCTAATATATCTATTAGGTGAGTTCCGCAGACCCTAACACCACTTTAGCATCAGCTTGACCCTGTCTGGCATGCAGCCTTCCCCCCCGCCCAAGCCTAGTACAGCACACATTCTTGTCATCATCTTCTTTTCTTCTTTCTGAGTGTATGCAAAACGTCATGCACACAAAGTACTGCTTTGTACAGTCCTTGGATGGAAGGAATAAAGGAGAGATAGTCCCTTTAGGGTAACAGTTCTTGTATTAGGCACAGTGTCTTGCTTGGAGAAGAACAAAGAACTGCCTTTTAAAAAAGACTCAGTCTTTATCAATCAGACTCAGTCCATAAGTGCCATTGATCCAGCAAAAAAGAGGTGCAACAGGAGCAACAAAAAATTCATAGAGAGACTAAAAGTTCCCCCTTTCTGGCTTCTTTAGGGATTCTTTGGGGATTTACAACAGGAACTTTTCCCCTTGTTCACATAACAAAAGCTCTAGTCTGGCATACAACTGCAGGAACTCTTCTAGAACCTGACTGGTCTACAAGACAGTCACTAAAAGGGAATTTTCAGAATTTGTCCACTTTTAAATGAAGCAATGGCACAACAGTGTATTCACTCCTCGGGAACTTCTTCTCTTGTTGGGCAACCAAGCCACTCCTTCCCTAATTCACCTTGCTCCTTTTTTCAACATACGATTCTGGGGGATCATCTGCTCTTTCCACTGAGAACTTCCTTCTTCTGTGGTCTGTAAAATTTCAGTAATGGCACTGTTGATAGAGCTGGAAGCTCTGTTTAGGTACAGGTTGACCTGAGCTCCTTGTGCCACCAGGATATTGGTAGGGTCCTGAGGTGGAAATGGAGTTAGATGTCAGCCACTGTTGCACATTTACATCACTGTTGAATCCCTAATCTGGACTCTGGATGTCTCCGCTGTTGTTGACTCCTCCATTCTTTGGAGTTGATGAGACTGGGGAAGTAGCACATATCTGTAATCTTCTGGGGTCCGATTCAACCCGAATGCTTGCCAAAGTTCTATCTCTTTCTCTTGTTGCTCCTGTTACCAGCAATCCACGATCCATCAAAGTTGGTTGTGTCCTCTTCTGGAGTAGAGTGGAATGTCGTCACTGTCCTCAAGTCGCTCATCTTCCTCTGAGCTCCTCTTGGTTGATAGTGAGACTGGTAAAAGACTGTGTGCTGGCGACATAGCCTTCCGGTAAGGCTAAGTCAGCCATGCTGTTTCTTATACTGTTTAATTGCTCTCTGCTGGGCACACTATTCACTCTCTGACTTCCAGCAGTATGATGGCACCTGTCTCCTGTTCACCTCGTCATTTTTACTTCAGCTGCATCCCTCTGTGAGCTTTACTTCGACTTCTTCAACTGATGTTCCATCTTCTTCCAGTGTCACCATCCTTAGCCACTCCCCTGTACATTTTCTTGAACTCATGGTGGGCAGGTCTTGTCATTCCATCGCATCCTTTTCTGGTGTGCAACTTCCACACAGAGGCAGATTCCCTTGTTGATTGGAAACTACAACTCCCATCTTACCTTTACAAGATTTTATATTTGTAATTTTGGATTATGTACATTTGTACTTGTTGCTAGCCTTCAGAGAAATAGACTTCCTGTGGTGTAACTTTTAAATTGCACGTTGTCAACATAGCAAAAACCTATTTTTGTAAACAGCAGATAAAGATTAGCTTCTCGACTTTTGCAAAAATATTTAGCTGTTATTTCTGCAAGTAATGCTATGTTTTCTTATAAATCTATTAAACCTAATCTCCAGGCTTCAGCATGAATGGGATCTGCTGCCCTAGAGCTACAGTAAAAGCAACTGTAAAGTATTTCCTGGTTCTGTTCTATAATCTTCAAAAATCAATCTGAAATGCCAGTGAGCGGGTTTTGATCTCAGTATGTTTACAATGAAAAATAAGAAAAACTACTGCAATTTCACAATAAAGTGGCACATATTTGTGTTAATAAAAAACTCACATTACCTCCGGGTCATTGTAATATCTTTGTCAAAACTGTCTACTAGAGATGAACTAATTAATTCAAGTGAAATTAATTTTCTTTGAAATTTTGCAAAAAATTGCATTCTCCAGAGTATGGATTTTTTTTAGCACCTGCATCATGTGCATTCAGCAAAATGGAAGCCAGCTGCAGATGCCATTTTTCTGAACCGTAGAGGGCCACACAAATGGATAAAAAATAATAATACTCACCATTCACCTATCCCACCACCCCCACAGCTCACCTTTTGGTCCGTCATGTCTCCTTTTCCCCAGCCACTTTTGGATGGATTATTTTCGTCCTCTTCACCTCAACCCAAAACTTGTGGCATGACTAGATCTCGGATGTCTATGCACATGGCATGTTGTAACATCACAATGTTATAAGGCATGTCGCTCAAGAAGCGGCACTGCGCACATTGACTTTTATGGCCTGATCATGCTAGAAGTCCTGGTCCAGTGTGAAGAGTTTGAAGAGAATCCATGTGCAAATGAAGATGATGGGCTGTGGAGATGACTTGATAGGTGAGCAGTGAGGTGATTATTATTTTTTCAGAATCCTAAGAACATGTTACCACAACAAACCTGTCAAGAGAGGGCCGCCCACCAAAACTTTCAGCCTGGGCAAGGATGACATTAAACAGAGGGGCAGCACAGAGACCAAAGGTAGCCTTGAAGGAGCTGCAGAGTTCCCAAGCAGAGACTGTCACGGGTGTGTCAGAGGTTGCAGACGGTCGCACTGCATCTGACTGCAGAATGCCTCAGCAGTTTGCTTTGCAGACTTATTCCTGGTCCTTCTGACTCTAGGACCCAGTCACAACCTTTCTTCTACTCTAATGGACACACCACTCTAGTTCTTCCTTAAGGGACTGTCACACTTAGCGATCGCACCAGCGATCACGACAACGACATGACCTGGCGAGATCGTTGGTGCGATTGCTATTTGATCGCTAGTTAGCTTCCAATAACAAGGATCTCATCAGCGATCAGCGATCTGTATAACGACCTCTGCGGTCGTTGGGAAATCCTAGTCCCGCCTGCGACGCTGGTAAAGTCGTTTATAAAGGGTGTCACACTCAGCGATTCAGGCTCACCAGCGGGACACCAACGACCAAATAATGGCTCAGAACGTTCATGAGCGATCAGCGACATCGCAGCGGGGGCCACATCGCCGCTACATGTCACACACAGCGGCGTCGCTAACGAGATCGCTGCTGCGTCATAAAATCGCTGACGCTTTAGCGATCTCGTTAGCGATCTTGCTTAGTGTGACAGTACCTTTATGCAGGTCTTATCGCCAGGGTCAGGCAGGGGCTAGGTATCCTGCACTACGATAGGTGCAGAACCTATATAGGATCAGGACAGACAGGGCGACGTTAGATCTGCCTAGGAGTCTCCACTCCCCCCTTCCTTAGTATTGGGTTCCCTTCCCCTTATCCCTTCATGTTGCACTTAGTCTTTCCTACACTGTGCGTGACAGAGACTGGAGTATCTGTCCATATGAACACAATAAGCTGTACACTCCATAGAGGTGGCCTTTATGGAAGAATGGGCAGGAAGAAAGCCTTTATTTACACATACAAATTGTAATAGAAGCAGTTTTGCACACTGAAGTTTTCAGTTATTTTGTCCTATTTGTTGCTTGCTTCACAATAAAAATAAAACCAAATGTTCACAGTTGTAGGCATGTTAGTTACCTGAACTGATGGAAACCCTAAATAAAACATCATAGCTATCATTGTAATATTTACTCTCCAGCAGTATAAAGAATTCCTCAATGTGAGAGTTGTGAATCTGTGAAAATGTTGTAAATGCTGTCCTAGACCCCAATACCTCATGCCTGGCTGACTGCTGCAGTGCCATGCTAAAATCTGTACTGTGGGTGAATTGAGGCCACTTTCCTGGTGTTTGTCCCTCATTTGATGTGTTTTGGCAACATTTGGGGCCCTTCTAAGGTGTTGTGCATGCGTTTGTTTTTGCCTCCCATTGAGGTGAATGGCGCTCGGTTATTTTCGGCGAATATTTGACGAATTAATCGGCAAATATTTCAAATTTCGTGAACGTAATCTGAACCGAACATTTAAATATTCGCTCATCTCTAGTTACTACTCTACTTGACAAAAAAGTGTTAAACAACAATTACCATATTTTGTGGGCTGTAAAAGATACTCCACCCCAGGAAAATAGGAAAAATAATTATTTTTCAATTAACTGGTGGTCCATCTTAGGCCGGAGTCACATTACCATATTACATGGCCGAGTGCTATGCGATAAAACATTGCATAGCACTCAGCCCAGTGTTATACTTTCAGGCAGCTCAAATTTGCAATTATTGTCTCATGCCGAATCGGCATGAGAGAACAATCGAAGTATGCTGCGATTGGCAGTGAGACTCGGCTCACTCTCACCTATACAAGATATCACCCAAGTGCAGCGCAATTCCAGCTGACACTGGAAGCAGATGAGATGGAGAAATTACTTTTTCACCCTCATCCACAGCTGTGCTCCGATCCTGTAATAAATGTGGAAAACTGGGAAATAAAGGAGCGCCAATTAGGGTTTTAACAGTAAAACATGCAGAGAAACAGAAATGTATCTGCTCACCTGGTAGGGTTGCACCTAAGCAACATGTATACATCGCATGTATAAGCTGCTGCAGGACACAAGTCCATAGTACTTAGGAAGAAAACACATCCGTATGAAGTGTCACTTGATCCGCTACTGATAAAATTTGACCAACTAATAATTTCCTTGAAAACTTTATTTTAGCAGGTTTAAAAAGTCAATGCGTTCCGAGGCCAACGCAGGACCTCTTCATCAGGACAAAAACCTAGGTTTCCAACATCTTTCCCAGCAGATGATAGCTGATTTAGTCAGCTGTAATGGACTTTAACAGCTGCTTGTGGAGCTGAAGTCCACCCGCAATTGTTAAGCTGTTAAATGCCGCTGTCAGTCTCTAACAGAGGCATTTAAAACATGCTGGAAAGGAAGTGCGTCATTCCAAGAGCCCATAGGCACGCCTATAACTTGATCACAGGTGGCCGATGGTGTGCCATGACGAACAGCAGTCTGCTGAAGACTCCTGTGAAAGTCAGCGTTTAGCTGGCGTGCATAGAAGATTGTGATTTTCACTGTACATAGCAGTGCTGATTCACTACTATGTATAGCACAAGCATCAGACAATTGCAGCTTTTAAATACAGGAAAAAGTGGGAAAAAAGTTTAATAAAAAATTAAAAAACACAAAAGTTCAAATCAGCCCTCTTTTGCCCCAAAATAAAACAACTAAAAAATACTTATTAAACTAGTTTATGGAAAAAAAAAACCCAAAAAATATTTTTGGTATTACTGCATTCGAAAAAGTCCGATCTGTCAAAAAGTAAATTAATCTGACTGGTAAATGGCGTATTGAGAAAAAAATAGAAACACCAGAATTCCCTTTTTTTGGCTAGCGCAACATTGCAATAAGATGCAATAACAGATGATCAAACATCAGATCTACCCCAAAATGGTATCAATAAAAATGTCGCTCCGGGCACAAAAAATAAGCCATTACCCAGCCCCACAACCCAAAAATTGAAAACAACAAAAGCAGATTTTTATTTTTCACAAATTTCCCTTTTTTCACACCATTTAAATAAAAAAAACTATAAATGTTTGGTATCTGCGTAGTTTTACTGACCTGGAAAATCATATCGTCAGGTGAGTTTTACCGAAGAGTGAACATGGCAAATAAAAATCCAAAAAAACAATTGTGGAATTGCACTTTTTTTTGCAATTTCAAAGCACTTAGAATTTTTTCCTGCTTTCTAGTACATCACATATAAAATTAATTATGTAATTCTAAAGTGCAACTCATCCTGCAAAAACAAGCTCTCATATGGTTATTTATAATAATGATATGACTCTTGGAAGAATGGGAGTAAAAAATAAAAATGGGAAATAGCCCTGTCAGGAAGGGGTTAATTGCTAAAATCAGCTCTTGAAGTTTCACAACTTCACAACATGAAATATGAAAAACGTGGCTTGCATTTTATGCGCTAAGCTTTCTCAATTTTTCATATTTCTAATGTAGTAATGCAATACATTCTTCATATTTAATATTTGCATGCTATGGCGCTACAGAGTGCTGCCTTGTTTGTTTGAGTGTATATGAGTTGGTGACTCTAGGTTAAGCACCTGTTCACACTTAGTTTATGTTTGGATGTGACAGTCAGGTTTTTTAAATTTGTATTTATTAGTCTTCTGACTGAGCACTCCGCCTCTTAATCGCAGGTGTTTTTAATCACAGCAGGGCCAGTACCCCTCCACAGAGATGGAGATTTCAGTCTAAGGGCTCCTTTCCACTTGTGAGAAATACGTCTGATTCTCGCATGTGAAATCCCAGCTCTGGGGCCGGCATTCGGGAGTGGAGCGAGCAGCTGCATACAAATACATGCAGCCGCACACTCCACTCCTGAGTGCCGGCGCCAGAACTGGGATTTAACATGCGAGCATTGGACGATTTCCAAGCATGTGAGTATGAGCCCTCAAGAGAGGATTCATAGGTTCCCATACAGATGAAGACTTTAGTTAAAGCGAGGATTGGCATTAGATTTAGGTCCTGGAAACGTGGCTTCCAGGTACACATAAATTGGCCATTTTATGCTCTAAGCTTTCTCAATTTTTCATATTTCTAATGCAGTAATGCAATTCATTTTTCATATTTTATATTTGCTTTCTATGGCGCTACAGAGTGCTGCCTTTTTGTTTCAGTGTATATGAGTTGGTGACTCTAGGTTAAGCACGTGTTCACACTTAGTTTATGTTTGGATGTGACAGTCAGTTTTTTGAAATTTGAGCCACACTCAAGTGGCATGAATATCAGTTTTGTAGACTACCATTGACAGACAATTTTAAGGATAGTAACACGGTTAGTTGAGTCCAAGGAAGTGGAGGCCTAACAGTGTCGATGGCCTACTGCTACAGAAAACACGCATGAAGGACACCCAACATTGTTCACATTTCCAAACATTATTGGCAGACACGACCAAAGTGGCATCAATTTCACCACAGTAGACACAGTATAATAGGGACCGACAGGTCTTTCACTACACCCTGTCCAGCTAATGGACACCCAATCAGGAGTGTTCACATTTAAACAAATGAGGGCCTTACACCACAGACGTGGCATCAATTTCACCACAGCAGAAATAGTATAATATCGACTGATAGGTTTTCCACTACACCCAATCCAGCAGATGGACACCTAACCAGGAGTGTTCACCTTTCCAAAATTATTGGCACACACTACGAAAGTGGCATAAATTTCACCACAGTATAAATAGTATAATAGGGACCAACAGGTCTTTCAATATACCAAATACAGCAGATGGACACCCAACCAGGAGTGTTCACCTTTAAACAAATGAGGGCCTTACACCACAGAATTGGCATCAATTTCACCACACACAGTAGAAATAGTATAATAGGGATCCATAGGTTTTCCACTACACCCAATTAAGCAGATGAACACCCAACCAGGACTGTTCACATTTCCAAAAATTATTGGCAGACACCACCAAAGTGGCATCAATTTCACCACAGTAGAAATAGTATAATAGGGATCCAAAAGGTCTTCCACTACACCCAATACAACAGATGGACAACCAACCAGGAGTGTTCATATTTCCAAAAATTATTGGCAGACACCACCAAAGGGGCCTCAATTTTACCACAGTAGAAATAGTATAATAGGGACCGACAGGTCTACCAATACACCCAATCAAACAGATGGACACCCAACCAGAAGTCTACACATTTACAAAAATTAGTGGCAGACACCAACAAAGTGGCATCAATTGCAATAAAATAGAATTAATATAGCGGGGACCAACACCTCTTCCACTACAGCCAACCCAGCGGATGGAGACTGTAACGGACAAGGTGGTGGAATCACTGTTCCGTATCCCTCTGAAAGCCTGAAAGGGGAGGAACTAGGTGGCCTACCAAATCCCTACTCAGACACTGTATGGACTCTGGAACCACGGGTGCAGATGGGATCAGCTGAGGAACAGATGTTGGACAGATGGGATTGGCAGGTGCGATCTGGACTGGCTGATGGGCAGAAGAGCCAGACAGGTACGAGCAGACTGGCACTGACAGGTAAGAGCGGACAGGTACAGGGTAGACAAGCAGACAGGCGGACCTGGGGAACCTGACAACTAGCATGCATGCAAGGTTAACTAACATCAAAGCTCAGGCACCTCCATATTGGAGGAGAAGCCTTAAAGAGAAGGTGTCACCCAGCTATAGGTTGAGAATGCCTTAGGTTGATGCAGGCAGTCCCTTTAAGCATAGTTCCCATACCTGCAACTGAACCTTGGTGGAAAATGACACATAGATGGTGAGATGAGGAGGTGGTGTGTGAGTGGGAGACATTGAATGTCCTGTCTGTTAGGTATGAGGAGATCCAACAAAGGGCCAAGTCTGTAATGTCAACAGATCAGAAAGTCTGTAGTAAGAGGGAATGGTCCACTGTGTCAAAGACAGATGCCAGGTCCAGGAGAAAAAGGAGGACAAACTCGCATTGCTTTCATTTGGTGGTTAGTAGGTCATCAGTGACTTTAGTCAGGGCAGTTTCAGTGGAATGGTGCGGTCTGAAGTCAGATTGTAAGTGGTCAAAGAGGGAGCAAGAGGAGAGGTGGGAGGACAGTTTTAAATGGATGTGTTCCAGTAGTTTGGAGGCATAGGGGAGAAATGATATTGGGCAATAGGTAGACACAGAGGATGGGTCAAGGGTTGCCTTTTTGAGGATGGGTGTGATAAAGGTATGTTTCAATCAGGATAGAAGACACCAGTTATTAGTGACAGGTTGAAGAGGTGGGTTTTGCCTGCAATGAAGACAGTGGTAAAGTTTGGAATGAGATGGGATGTTATTGTGCCAAGTTCACAGGTGGTGTTGCAAAGTATTCAGCTGAGTTGAGAGGGAGGGGGAACTGGTGGACGCAGGAACGAATTGAAGGTGCTGAATAGCTGTTTAGGGTTATGAGACAGTCGGTTTGCTTTGCTGCAGTCAGAATTTGAGCAGCATTTTTACAACTTCTGTTATGGGACGGGAAACTCCGCTCCCTTTCTTTGACAGCCGTAAGACGGTACTCTTTATAGATGAGGGCCAGAAAGAACATGTGCTCCAGTAGATGGCAAGCACTGCCTCAAGTGGCCTTTGCTCCTCTTCCTCCACATTAACATCACACACAGTACAGTCCTCAGTGGTGGCACCCCAATTAACCTTTTTTCCCCCACATCACAACTCTCTAAGCATCTAACTGACTGTTGGGAATCACAGATGACTGAGTCTGCAGATCTCTTCACACATTGTATGCCATGGGCATAGGAAGTGTACTCTAAAGATTCACAGAGTCAAGATGAGGAAATCATCAGCACCGAAGGCCAAATTTTTTCTGACTTAGATCTATGGCCAGATGAAGTTTTGTCCAAGCATAAACCAAACCCTCGTCAACAGACGTTAACCCCATTGGGTGAAGGTGATCCATTTGTGACGAGACTCAGATTTTTGAGGCGCTCGTGGACTGTACTGTCCTGTCAAGGCAGGAAGAGGAGGGTGACTCTCAGGGCAAGGAGTAGAAGAACAGAGAGGATGACGATGAGATAGTAGATCACACTTGGTGTAAACCCAGAGGCATGCAGCTTTAGCTCAGCAGAGGAGGAGGAGGAGGAAGACAAGGAGGTTACGTAGACACAGAGTTATGCAACCACGACAACAATGCATCCTGAGGCCCAACTCTCATAGTGGACAGCAGCGTTCACAGCTCTGCAGTTTCCTAGCTTGGGTCTTTTTTTCAGACCGGCAAAAATCTAAAAAATTGTGTTATCTGTCAACTTTTTTAAAAACAACTTAGCGTAAAAAATGAAATCATTACAGTACGACATGACCTGGCACATGCGCGATCAACATCCGTTAATCTGGGAATATCACTGTTCTAAAATGCAGACTAGCAGGTCTCGCCAACCACTGTCCACCCCATCAACTGCATCTTCTGATTCTTCCTCCTCCTTCACGTGGCAAATGTTGTCACACAGGTCTCTGGCCAAAGAACTTCCATTTGTTTACCCCCTACTGTTGAGTTGACTGTGATCCTGTCAGCTGATACGGAATTGGAGATGCCTGCTGTTTTTGACTGATCTTACATACTAAGAACACCCCATCTTTCTCAATCCACCGTAACATTCCCGCCTCTCACAGTCCAGCAGCTTGTGTTCACCCTACTCCACACTTTGTTGGCACAGCTAAAAAACCTCATTTGTGCAGTTGTGATTAAGAAAAAAAATCTTCACTCCTACACATGGCACAGTTAACAGCTTGAATTTCATTATGTTCAATCTACTAATAATAATAAACTTTATTTGTATGTCACAAACACATTACGCATAGCTTTACGAGTCAGCAGTTCATATAAAACAGTCAAAAGTTACCAATTACAAGTACTTATTTACAATGATGGTACAACCATCTTGAGGAAATGGGGGGTAGATAAAGTCTGCATGAACCTTTTGGGTATTGTTGAGTTTGATAGTGAATTATGTTCAGAGAAGTACAGAATGAGCTATATATATAAATTGGACTTTGATTAGGGAACATGATAGGCCGCCCTAAACAGATATGTTTTTAGGAAACAACTAAAAATGTCTAAGTTGTGGTTATACTCCTACTTTCATGGGGACAAAGGGTAAGAGGTGAGTCATCTAGGTAAGAGATTGAACTGAACCGAACAAAGTCCAGAACAGGGGTGTTACAGTCTTTATGTGTCTCAGAGTTTGAAAGTTGTGAAAGGCCACGAGAATTGGCTAGAGATAGAAGCTAGGATACAGTTGAAGAGGTGGAGCTGTTGAAGTCTCCCAGGATAAGGGTTGTCAGTTCTGAGGACATGAAGTGTGGATGCAACGCATAAAAGTTTCAAGGAAGTGGGTGGGTGAGCCTGGGGGCCGGTATATGACTGCTACTCTGAGGGAGAGGGGATGGAACACCCTGATGGTGTGAACCTCAAAAGAAGAATGGCGTCCAATTGGCCTGCATTTATTTATTGGGTTAAAAACAGTATTGTTGTTGGCAGCGAGGAATGTAGGGTTATTGTGGAGTTAGCAGTGATCGTACAGCGGGATATACGCATATTCCATGTGTTGTAATCTGGATATGAATAAGCCGTATGCTCACTATTACTTTTCTGAGAACTAATTGTGAACAACCTGCGTTCTCCTCAGATGATTCGTCACCCAATGTGTCATTGTCTGGACGATAGGGGCCAGCTGAGATCTATTCGCTACTAAGATAACAGTGCATGTCTCTGTATGACTCATGGCCTTTAATCTCTGATTTTTTACCAATTTTATAAAATTTTGCTCGTGTTTACAAATGTGCCATATAAGTGCTGAATTTATGTTTGCCATTGTTTTTCGAACAAATTCGCTCATCACTAGTAGTAAAGTGGGGAAAAAAATATTTAGTCAGCCACCAATTGTGCAATTTCTTCCACTTAAAAAGATGAGAGAGGACTGTAATTGACCACAGCTATGAGAGTCAAAATAAGAAAACAAATCCAGAAAATCACCTTGTCTTATTTGGAAAGATTTATAAATTTAGTAGTAAAACAGTATTTTAGTGAAAAAAATTACATTTTTTGTTTGCACATCTAAATGATATAAAGTTTTGTGATTCACCTGTAGGTTAAAAATATTCAGCACAACACTAGATGAATTCCTTGAGCAGTATAGTTTCCAAAATGAGGTCAATTTTGGGGGGTTTCAATACTTTTAAGTTTATTCTTGTTGAGTTTTTTCCTTGTAGATTTTCCTATTTTTATTAATTTGATAATAAGTAAAATTTGAATTGTATATATACTGAGTTATGTATTATATTTATAGGTTTTGATATTCCAAGAGGTTACACAACATTGGTTTACTTTATTATATGTACTATATGTTAATAAAGCGACACAGGCTAGATTAAAAAAAATTGACATGGTCATTAAGGTCAAAATTGTTTCGGTCACTAAGAGGTTAAAGAGGACCTGTCACTGTTTTTTTTATTTGAATTAAGTACCTCGCCCAGTTGTAGCTACTACAAGGATACTGGTTCAGTTTTTATTTTTTTCTGTACCCCTCCATTCCAAACCTATTCCCCACGCTGATAAATGTGCAGGCTATCCCTTCAACCAACTTGGAGTATAGCACAGAACATCTCTCTGGGCTTGGCCACATTTTGATTGGCAAATAACAAAGGTGTTAAGGCTCACCTTGTGGTGTGATTCTCTAAGCCCCTGGTTCAAGTGAGTGCATGGTCCTCAGTCGTTGATGCAGCAGAAGGAAGGCACGTATGGCGTGAGGATTTGGAACATTGAAGGAGGAAGGCTGACAGGACACAGGAAAGTAAGTATGGAACAAGGACTTGGAGTACTGGAGTTTTCAGGCAGACAGGACACAGCAAAGTCCAAGACAATGCAGGCAGATTCAAGCCAGGAGGCCAGGGGCAGGTAGTGGTGCACAGTAAAACAAACAGAACCAAGAGTCTTAACCCCTTAACGACTTCCGATACGCATTAACACAGTGGCCATTAAGGGGCCTTATTCCCTCACTGGCATTTTATAAAGGCAATAGGGAATTAGGCTGTAGCGCCCCCCAGCCTCAGAAATTCTTCCGGGGATAGCTGAGACCCTAGGGATCATGATCAGGGACAGTTTTTCCAGTTCCCAATTACATGATCGCCATTATTGAATGAATAACTGTGATCACATGAAAAAAGTTGTTCCCGCTATTAAAAACATTTATCTCTCTTCTGACATGATATACATTTAAGAGGAGAGAGAAATGAGGTCCCTAAACCCCCCGATACCTCTGCCATCCCACCAGCTCTGTCTCCGGGCCTCCCCATCACTTCCTGAAAAATAAAATGGCAGGCACATGCACAGTGCACCAGCCGAGATCTGCCAGCCGGCCCCTGGCAACAGCAGGGATTTTTCCTATTGGTTCATTTTGATTACTGTGATCAAAAGCCAATAATTAGTCATCCCCACTTGTGTCATCTCCTTAGTCAGAAAACAAATGGTTTTGTAAACGTTGTTGGAAAATTGAGAAATTGCTCGTCAACTTTTAACTCTTCTGACTTCCTAACAAAAAACATTATGTTTCAAAAATTGTGCTGATGTAAAGTAGACATGTGGGAAATGTTATTTGTTAATTTATTTTGTGTAGTATATCTGACTTAAGGGCATTCAAAATTCAAAGTTTGAAAATTACATTTTCTAAATTTTCATAAATATATGCAGCTCATATCAACCAAAATTTACCTCTAATATGAAGTACAATATGTCATGAAAAAACATTCTCAGAATCAGTGGGATTTGTTGAAGCATTCCGGTGTTATCACATAAAATGACACTGGGCAGATTTAAAAAATTTGGCCTGTTCTTTAAGGGTAAATTTAGCTCCATCACTAAGGGGTTAATACCAAGACACAGGTCTGTGTCTTGCTGGGTCTTAATCCTGCTCATACAAGAATTGTACATATGACCAGGTTTTTAATTACATCAGATAAGGATTACATACATTAGTCAGGGACTTCTCTGATACGGGTTTACCTTGACGTTTGGTAGAGCGGCTTAAGATACATTTTTTGCAAAAAACTTATTAACCAAATACCCTGTGTTTTTCCATCTTTTTATTAGCACTTGCTGTTCACTGTTATTTTTTGCAACAGAGTATTTTTTTGTTTTACTGTGCTTTTTAATGTTTTCAGTCTTCTGGTGGTGTGAACAATGTCCCTACAGGCTTGTTCACTGTTTGCATGGCTCATGTGTTTCTGTTTTTAATCTTATATGGGCATAGGTAGATGACTACATGAGAGTGTAACAAGAAGTCATGACATATCTCGAGAACATTTGCAGGAGGTGCCATTGATGAGGAGAGGCTACCATCTGCTAGTCAGCTGAAGTCAAGCGGAACCAAAGTACGTTGGAAGGTTTGCAGGTGGAGTGACTTTGTGTGCTGGCTGGACTGGATTAGGTGACCCACAGGAAAGACTTCCCTAGTACAAAAGTCCTGCGCGCCCATCCACAAGGAGATTTGGCGCCCGTGAAGGGGGGGGCAGACGTGCTTCAGAGACACTGCTGAGATTAAAGTGACAGACCTTAGTGGGGAATCTACATCACCCAGCTGCTGGTCACTGCCTGACAAGGTCCAGATTCCCCAGAAGATATCCGCAAGAACGGCTTACACTGGTCAGAGCCATTAACTGCACCCTGTGCTGGTCAAACCTCTGAGGCCCAACTACGCCTGTCAAGTGCTGAGGTCCAGTCTTCTGCCTTGAGCCAGAGAGACTACCGCCGACTGTGAAGCTGAGAAGAGATATGCAAAGACTGTGATTGGGAGGAACTGTGCGAGTGAGTAGGACTATAACTTCCAGCTATCATCACCGATGCTGGGGTCGGCTGTGATTAGGAGTACAGGTTCATAGGGGGCCAGTTGGTGCATGGGAGACTCAACGGGCTTTAATAGACTACGTCAGGAAGAGACTTGCAGCCTAGTGGGAAACCCAGTAACCCCTGCAGGTCCAGAGCTTTGAGTGAGAACTCACGTGGTGACTCCCAAGACTGAGCGCACCACCTTTGTGATAATGACACTAACGCTATGCAGTGAAAGACTTTCTTCTTTATTATAAACTTGTTGTTATTCTACTGCTAAATTGCTTAGCTACTAACACTAATTGTTTAAAAATTACTGTTGTATATAAATAGCATTATATCAATCCATGGCTGTTTCTTGCTCATGATCTCTGCTCATTTGATCCAGACACCTGCATTACAAGAGCACGCCAGGCCACTTGTAAAACCTGGTATGGAGCACAGCGGAGAGCAGCGGCCATAGGGAAAGGTGATGAACCACTGTCAAGCAGAGGTTGATGCGTAACAAGAGGAAAAAAATCAAATGCTTTCTATTTGCTTTAATAATGAACACGCCGTTCTAGTGCAAATCTGAGTTGTGTGATCAATGCTTTGTTTCAATTCAATTCATTGAGTTTTTTGGGCTTTTTCTCAGTGATACCTTTGGATTGTATACACCTAGAAAATATTTGAAGAAGGTGTCTAGGCATGAGATTTTCTACTAAGCTTTCAATAGTTTCTCTGGAAATCTAAATTGCTTGGCACAGAAATCTCCCATAGAGATTAGCAAAATGTTCCTTTATAAATATCTGTGTTTCACAGCTGGCATCGAAAGTATACAAAAGTTTCCCAAAGCCTGGACAGCTGAGTCCTAAAATTTCAGGTTAAAAGATAAAAAATAGTTGGTCAGTGTTGACTAAATATGACCTATTACACTTAAATACACTTTATTTTTATGCGTTTTTAAGCGTTTGTAAAAAAAAAATCCCATGAATTTACAGGATTATTAACAAGGCTTTTCTCATATCATTTATAATATTTTGTACATTCATTGTTTACTTTTGTATTTCCAGTCCTAAAGAGAAGTCTATGTGGAAAAGAACAGAAACAAATATACATATCCAGACCATGGGGTGGTTTAAAAAATAAAAAAATACACTGATCCATAAAAATTGGTTATTTGCATTTTAAGTAGTGATGAGCGAACATGATAAGGCATTATCCGAGCATGTTCGTGTGCTGTCGAGTGTCTTCGGCGTGCTCAGAAAGTATGTTAGAGTCCTCGTGTTCGACAGCCGCAACACATGAAGGAATTGCCTGTTTGTAAAGCAATCCTGCATGTGTTGTGGTTGTCTGGACCCAGGACTCCCTTCAAGACGTCGAGGATTCATTGCCGGGAACTGGATCCTCACCTTCTTCAGGACCTGGCCAGACCCCTCATGCACCTTAGCGCTATCATTAAAGCCTAGGATTCCTCACTCTGGTCGTCAGATTGATAAGTCTATTGTTACTGAACTCTCCTTTAATATCGCCTATTCGTGTTGTTATGCCTCCCTTCCGTTTCCATTTCCCTGCGGATGATAACATGTTGTCCTGGACTTCTCAATCCGATACAGATGGTGGAGCTCCTCCATCACTCGACCTTGAAAGCAAATGACTTGGTCAGAATGGATCCTTTTCGGGCATCCATACACCCAGATGAAATCTCGACAGATAGCCTGCGCAGGTGACTCAGCCATCTGATCCTGGGTCGGAGTCACCACAGCAAACTTAGTGAAATGATCGGTCACCACAAGACAGTGTTCATATCCGAGATGAGCAGGACCCATGATCAGATAGTCAATCACAAGCAGTTCCAGAAGAGCGAATGTCATAATGGTCTGCGTAGGGGCTCTCTGCTTTGGAGGTTTAACCAATTCACAATTTTGACATTGTTGACAAGCTTCTTCTACTGCATTCTTCAGTTGGGGATGATAGACCAGTATCTGCAACCACTGAAATGTCTTTTCTGGACCAAAGTGAGCTCCTTTTACATGGGCTTCGTGCCACCTCACTGATCACCTTTTCAGGGAGTACCACTTGCCAAGTGACTCCCCATCCTCGCACCAACTGTACCTTCCAATACTCAAACCATTTTCCAGTTGGAGCCTCTCCCACTGTCAGAGAATCTGCAGAATTCCTGGGGACAAGGTGTCTCGCTACCTCTGGCTGGGGAGTTATTTTACGGCCACCCATTGTCTCAACTGTGCGAGTTCTCTATCTTCCTGCTGAAGCTGCATCCAGTCATCTCGTGGTCATCCCAACAGATGTTTTCCCGACACTTCTTTGACCTGTTCCAGTGTCGTCGCCAGCATCCTTTTGAGGTTCCAGAACCCAGGGATCTCCTCTGCATCTAACTCTTCGTCTCAGTCATGGCCAGATCTCTCGTGGGTCACCCTGGACAGGGCATTGGCATCTGTATTCGCAGCTCCTTTTCAATATCGATATATTGCCATACGGGCCACCCATCTTTGCTTCAAGGCCCCCAGTTTCGCATTTTCTAGGTGGGCTAGGGATTGTTGTCAGTGCGTACCAAGACTTCGGATCCCGACAGGTACTCGGCAAACTTCTGTCATCGCCCACACTAATGCCAGTAGTACCAGCTTAAATGAACTATAATTGTCTGAATTTTATTCTGAGTCATGGAGAGATCGCTCTCGTAGGCAATCACTCGCTCCTTTAAGTCCTGTACCTGACACAATACAGCTCCTAGTCCCTGGAGACTTCCATTGGTGTGAAAGATGAAAGGTTGGGAGAAGTTTGCATAGGCCAGTATGAGTGCCTCAGTCTGGGCCATCTTCAGGGCTCAAAAGGCTCCTTCCTGGCTATCTCCCCACTGGATGGTCTGATTCTTTGCACCCGACGGCACTCCTTTCAATAACTTCAGTAGTGGATTAACAATCCGAGTGAAGTCCTTCACAAACCGTCGATAGTACCCTGTAAGCCCCAGAAAGGCCTGCATGTCCTTCACTGTCTTCAGAGTAGGCCAGTCTTGTACCGCCGTTATCTTCTCACGCGCAGGTCTCACCCCCTCAGCGGATACAACATGTCCGAGCTATTCAATCTTCTTGCTGAAAAGGTGGCATTTCTGAGGTTTCACTTTCAGGCCGTTCTTCTGCAGCCAACTCAACACCTGCTCCAGCCGTCGGAGATGCTCCTCAAAAGTAGCTGCATAAATGATGATGTCTTCTAGGTAAATGAGTGTAGCTTCTAAGTTCAGGTCTCCTAAACACCGCTCCATCAGCCGCTGAAAGGTTCCAGGCACGGTGGTAAGACCAAAGGGCATCTGGTTGAATTCAAACAATTCCATAGGCAGTATGAACTCTGTCTTCGGCCGGTCTTGCTCAAGCCATGGCCACCTGCCAATATCTACTAGTGAGATCTAATGACGAGTAGAACTTGGCTTTTCCCAGGGCAGACAATGACTCCTCAATTCTTGGTAGGGGATAAGAGTACCGCACTGTGCAGGCATTGAGTTGCCAGTAGTCAACTCAAAAAACACAGGGTTCTATCCTTCTTCTGAACTACAATGATGGGGCTGCCAAGGGCTCTGGCTCTCCCATAGACCCCACTCTACAGCATGTGTGCCAGCATTTCTTTCACTTCTGGTACATTTGCGGTGGAATCTGTCAATAGTGCTCTCGAATCAGTGCCGCATTTCCCGTGGGAATCTCATGAGTTATGGCTGTGGTGCACCCGAAATCATCGTCATGGCAGGCAAAGACATCCTGGTATTACTTCTGTTCCTCTGGCTTTTAAACTACACATTCTAGCCGTCAACCCACATGACAAGCGGTGGATACCGCGTTCCATATGACGCTCCAAACCCCTGACTACCACTGGTAAGTGTATCGATTTTCTTTAGCGATATAGGTCCATTTCTAATAGAATATGGCCTAAATCTTGTCTCTTTACCCACAGCAATAATACTGAAGTGTTCGACATCATACACAACATAATAGGTACGCTTTCATCAATATCCACCACAGTGTGCCTCCTTATTTTGTGATCTTACAGTCTGTTATCCCTCCCACTCTAGCTCCACATGGAACAGTTATATTTTGTTGGACTACAACAGGAATCAATAAATCTGATACAGGTAGTCCAGTCCTTACAGCACTATTTCTACTATTACTGCATACTTTTCTAATCACACCATTATAATCATTATATACCCTATTGTTTTCATTAATCAACAGAGTGTTAAACCCAATACTGTGCTAAGTTCGGAACTGACTGGGACGAGCAGGGCGTCGCCAGGTCTGATATAGACCTGATGACGCTGTGCGACCAACCAATCACTGTAATGCCACAACCAACATGGCTGCGGCATTACAGGGCTTGGTAGACAATCCCTGCATGTTGATTGGTACTCTAAAGAGTGCCAAACATGCAGGGCGAGGACCCAAGCACCGACCACTGCAGAGCATGCTCGCTCATCACTAGTTGTCATGTATATGACCCATTAGTAAATTCTTCTAAGACCCCAATTTATATTAGACATTATCCGTTTTGTATGTACAGAGGAGGGAATTTACAGATTTGGCTTATAAGCTTTAACAAGTTTTTCCATAACCCCATTACATTTTCCATAACATTGTGATCACAAGATTGGAATCTTATAATATGAAGTCTTAGTCTTAGTGATTCATTAAGTAATCCAACCCTTATCTTCTGGTCTTTTTGGGTCTGGAAATTTGCAGTTTACATTGTTCAACAAACATGGGTGTGACAGCTTGTTGTGAGTTAATTTGTTTTATACATAAAGTGACGATGTCACATAAATGACCAATATAGTCACCCTTTAATGACAGCGTACCCTTTGGATATGCTCTTGAAATCACAACATGGACATTTTGTGATATGATATGCTCTTGAAATCACAACATGGACATTTTGTGATATGAGCAGGCATAAATAAAACTTTCTAAAGGTCCGTTGTATTCATTATGTTTCATCTTGTCTGAAAATGACGTTTCATCTAATACAATGGCACATCACACATCTTCAAAAATAAAACATCCTCTTTGGCCTCAGGAGTGGGAAATTATCAGAATGTTCTGTACAGACTTCACAAGCACACTTCAATTGTAATTCACCATTTAATTTGCATCTAACGAAGACAGGAACAAGTACACATTAAGGTAATTATGACTTTACTATGTTCTCCTCTTCAATGACACTAATATGTTACTTATGGTTCAATCGAGCACTACATTTTGGATTACTTATAAATAAACATGTCTGTTGATTAGCTTATAAAAAAGATCATTAACAAATTGTATATGTATAGGCTTAGACGTAAATTATAACCTTTCGTCAAGCACAAATGAAGAGCAGCCTGCAATTAGCTCCATTTTTCATTATCCACCACAGTAATATTGCAAGTCCTGTAGTGATTTGTTAATTTATACTTGGTGATGAAGAAAGATAAAATAATCAACAAATTGTGTCTGGTAATTTCCCTCACAGAGAGCATATTCCACTGGGTTTTGCATTAAATAAGATGCTAAGTATTTTCTTTGGCGTTCATGGTCAAGTGATACATTGACCTGACTGCGGTAAATTTAGCAGAGACTAATGGACTTCCCACTGTGACTTTACACTTAGAAACTTTTCTACTTACATTAGTTTTCATACTATATTGCTGTAGTTACATAAAAATCCAGCATCTTGGGAGTTGTCAGTTAAAATTCAACTTTACTCAAAAACAATCAAAGCCCCAAAAAGCTGACATGTATTGGACCTTACATTAGTAATGGTATGTAGTGATGGGCGAGCACTAAACTGCTGGGGTGCTCGTTGATTTGGTCAAGCAAACTGGAAAGCTCGGGTGCTCAACCCAAGCAAAGAGCCCAATTTAAGTCTATGGGAAACTCGAGCATTTTTCCTGCGGCCCACCCCGGCGGTCTGCAGAGGGACTAGAAATTGAGGAAATTGTTGGGAACAGTCCTAAAATGGCATGGGAACAGCTTGAGGAAGACCGTTGGAAGCATTTCTGACTCCGAGGTCACTGTTGTGTAATGATTTATATATAAAGCAAAATAAATAACAAAAAAAAAATGCTCTTCCACACCTTGGGCTATGTTCACACATAGCACTTTTGATGCGTTTTTGAACTTTAGCTGTTGTGAATGGGTTTGAGATGAGTTCTGAGCAGAGGCTTCCTCTGGTGGTTACAAGCGGTGCTGATCTGTCCAGTGAAGATTGTGAGGACTGGGAATCAGGTGTTACTGACTGGTCTTATATAAGGGAGTCACCTTCCCATCAGGGTTGCCGGTGATCAATTGTTCTGGTCTGAATCCTTCATTCCTGTTTCCTTTGTAGCCTGCTGTGTCGTGTCTGCATCTCCTTCTAACAGATAAGACATTTTCTTCTTTTTGTTTTTGTGCTATATTTTTGCATTTTTTCCTGCACTTCTGTGGGGGCCTTCTGGGTCCCCTCCGGGGGCTTTTGCCCTCTCAGTTTGTTCAGCCACTTATGTTTGTACTTTTGCTTTTTCCAGTTTTTTCAGTGGCTGCTGTTTTGATTTTGTTACACCAGAGAACTAATTTAGGTGGAAGAGGTCGTGTGATCTCAGGTGTTTTTGAAATTAGTAGAGTTGGTGCTTTTCAGGGTTTTCTGGGATTGCAGTAAGTACCCTTCCTATCCTTTTCTATTTAGTTAGTTTGGGCCCCAGCGTTTGCTCATACTATTTTCTTTCTGTGTCAGTATTTCATCTTGTCTAATCTTCACTGGACAGACCAGCACCGCTTGTAACCACCAGAGGAAGCCTCTGCTCAGAACTCATCTCAAACCCATTCACAACATTTAGCATTGCTTTCAACCAAGACAAATGCATTCACTGGGAAATGTCATTTTAACATTTTACAACCTTATCTGGCCATGTAGTGTGTGATACATCATCAGACACATCCTGTTTCAGTTATGAAGCAGGGACTCTGAAAGTCACAAAGCCTATTTTTATAGGGCCATCAGACGGCCTTTACTATTCTTAAAGGGCCAGCAGTCGGCCCTCAGTATCCTTAGAGAGCCATCAGCCAGCTATGCTTTGTTGTTCCCATTATTGAACAGTGGGTCTCCCATACTATTGTAGCGTATGCAGTGAGTGGCAGGGCTGCCCCAAATTTGGAAGCACCCCAATACCCCTTTGAAGAGAAGTACAGGAGGGCCTCATGAAAACAATGTTCACATTATTGGGAAGTGTTTCTCCCATACTGTTTGCCTATGCAGTGAATGCAAGGCCTGGCCAAAATTTAGACGCACCCTAATACCCCTTTGAAGAGGCGTATAGGAGGGCCCCCTGAAACCAGTGTTCCCATTATTAGGAAGTGGGTCCCCATACTGTTTGCATATACAGTGAATGCAAGAGCTGCCAAAAATTTTGATGCACCATAATACCCCTTTGAATAGACGTACAGCAGGGTCTCCTGAAAACAATGTTTCCATTATTAGGAAGTGGGTCTCCCATAGTGTTTGCCTATGCAGTGAATGCAAGGGCTGCCAAAAATTTGGAGACACTCCATTGCCCTTTGGAAGAGACGTGGAGGATGACCTCATTAAAAAATGTTCCTATTAGAAAGGAACGGGTCTCCTATACTTGTAATACCCATGCACTAAGTGTATTGGCTGATAAACATTTACCCCTGGGGGGTAAACATGAACATACTGTATACCAATTTTTTTCCCAAACACCCTTTAAAAAAATTATGTGGGTGTTGCATCATGGACCACGGTCACCCTGGTGATATGGTGGTGGAGGATGAGGATGAGGAGAAGGTGGAGGACAACAGCAAATAGCCAAAATCAGGAGGTGTACACCCATGTGTGGATGTGAAGATGTGCATGGGAATAGACCTCCCAAAAAAGGACACTGGTTTTGAGTTTATGTTATGCTGCTATCATTCGGTGGAGTAGCGAAGTCTGGGACAACCGAGCACTTGTTCATTATTATAAGAGTCAGCTTGTCAGCATTTTCAGTTGACAGGCGGATGCGCTTATCAGTTATAATTCCACCAGTGGCACTAAAAACCACCTCTGACAAAATGTTAGTGGCAGGGCAGGCCAGGACCTCCAAGGCGTAGAGAGCCAGTTCATGCCACGTGTCCAGCTTGGATACCCAATAATTATAAGGCACAGTTGAATCTAGGAGGATGATCGAACGGTCAGCAATGTACTACCTCAGCATCTTCCCAAACTTTGCACTCCTTGTGAGAGTACCCTGCACATCAGGGCCTGTGTGATGTGAGGGACTGAGAAAACTCTCCTAGAACTTTGACAGTGTTCCCCTGCCTCTGCTGGATTGGAGTTATGTCTCTCTCGCCTGTACTCTTTGGTTGTCCAAGGAACTGTGACCTCTGCCGCCAGCGTTTTCAGATGGGAATTTTTTTAATAATTCCACAACAAGTGCCTTTTAGTACTGCCCCATTTTAGTACACCTGTCCACCTCAGAAATAAGTCATAGAAATTTCTCCTTGTAGCATGGTTCTAAAAGTGTCACCAACCAGTAATGACTGTCACCCAAAATTTGAAGAATGCGAGGGTCACAGGAAAGGCAGCGTAACATAAAATCAGCAATGCGTGCCAGACTGCTAACAGGCAAGACTTCTGTTTTCTCACCAAGAGGACAACGGATCATGCTCTCCTCCTCCTCTCTCTGTTGTCAGGCCATCCACGCTGAACAGAGGATATGACAGTTTTGCAGGTAACTAGCTCCTGTTCTTCCTCCTCCTCTCTTCTTCCTCATTGTCAACCAATCCACGTTGGGATGAGATGAGGCTGGGCTATGTGTAATCACCCTGTATGGTCCCTTGCTCCATCTCATCGTGCTTCGCCTGCAATGCATCCTTTTTGATTGTGAGCAGACAGCGTTTCAGAAGACAGAGAATCAGACCGCTGATGCTAATTACGGAGTCACCGTCGCTCACCTTCTTGGTGGAGTCCTCAAAGTTTTGGAGGATAGTACATATGTCTGACATCTATGTCCACTCCTGAGATGTTATGTGGGGGGTCTGAGCTGAATACTGACATACTTGTTGATGCTGGTAGTCAACAACTGCCCTCTTATGCTCTCAAATCCTTCCCAACATCTGCAGTGCAGAGTTCCAACATGTGGGGACATCACACACCAGTCAGTGAGTCAGAAGCTGCAAACCCTGCTGAAGCACGGCAGGGCAGGGGAAGCTGTAGCTGACTTTCTAAAATGGGCACATAGGTGGCGTACTTTGACAAGCAGATCCGGCAGCTCCGGGTAGGTTTTGCGAAACCGCTGAACCACGAGGTTAAGCACATGGGCCAGGCAAGGTTCATGTGTGAGCTCGCCTCTCCTCAGAGCCGCCATCTGGTTCCGGCCATTGTCACACATGACCATGCCTAACTGTAGGTTCAGCGGTGTCAGCCACAGACCTTTCAGAGCTGTCCACAACTCTTCAGCATTGTGCAATTTGTCACCTAATCCTATTAGCTTCAGCACAGCCTATTGCCGCCTGGCTGCGGCAGTGCTGCATTTCTTTCAGCTTGTGACTGATTTGGTCATTTCGGAGATGGAGGCTGAAGAGGAGGAGGAGGATGAGGTGCAGGAGCGTAGACTGGGGGGACAACTCTGATTGACCTAGGACCACAATCCTCGGCGTCAGGAGGACGTGTTCCATCCCAAGGTCAGACTGGGTCCCGGCTTCCACTATGTTAACCCAGTGTGCCATCACTGAGATGTACCGTCCCTGCCAACAAGCATTTGTCCACATGTCCGTGGTTAGGTGGACTTTCCCATCAACTGCATTGTTGAGGACATGGGTAATTGTTATGAATGTTTTAGAAATGAATTCTGAGCAGAAGCTCCCTCTGGTGGTTACAAACAGTACTGAACCATTCAATGAGGATTGGCAATCAGGAATTACAGACTGGCTGGATATAAGGGAGATTTCCCCCCATCATGGTTGCTGGTAATCAATTGTTCCTGTCTTAACGTTGTTTCCTGGTTCACTTGGAAGCTTGCTGAGTCTTGCCTCTTCTCCTGCTCTCAGATAAGATATTTTCTGTTTTTTGTTTTTGTGCTTTCCATTTGCATTTTTCTCTGCATTTCTGCGAGGTTGCCAGGTTCCCCTCCCCGGGGGGCTTGGGCCCCTCTCGGTTCCTCTGGAGCCACTGTTGTTTGTTCATTTGCCTTTTCCAATTTTGGTGGTACAGGTCGTGTGATCTCAGGTGTTTTTGCAATTAGTAGCGTTGGCTGTTTTTTAGGGTTTTTGGATTGCAGTAAGTATCCTCTCAGGCTGTGACGATGCATCTAGGACCAACATAGGAACGCTCCACGGCTGCCTTTAGTTGTGGTGGTTGGTCAGGGTACTGCAATCCAGTAGATTCCAACCTCTCTGGTGTATTGCCATTTTTGCCTGCTCTCCTCAGCTACCAAAACATAACAGTATCACCAGCCAAACTGAAAATTGTATGGTACTCACAAAAGGGAAAAATAGTGTGGAAACAAAAAAGGTTGTCAGAGTTGTCAGAGATTTTTTTTTTTCTGTTTATTGCAATTTTTCCCTCTTTTTCTCTGGGTGCTGAGGAGGATTTTTTTTTTCTCAATGGAGTTTGCAGAGTTGTCTGGCTGTGTGGATCAGCTTGCCACTGAGGTTCGGAGTATTGCTACCTTTCTTGCTAGGTTGCCAGTTGTGGAACCCAGGATCCCCATGCCAGATTTGTTTTTGGGGGATCGAGCTAGATTTCTGAATTTCAAAAATAACTGTAAGTTGTTTTTTGCCTTAAAGTCCTCAGGGAACGCAGCACAGCAGGTTCAAATTGTCATCTCTCTCCTGCGCGGCGATCCTCAGAATTGGGCTTTTTCCCTGACACCTGGGGACCCTGTTTTGAGTAATATTGATGCATTTTTTCTGGCTCTGGGGTTATTGTACGATGAACCTAATGTCACTGATCAAGCTGAAAAAACCTTGTTGGCATTAAATCAGGGGCTTGAGGACGCTGAATTGTACTGTTAGAAATTCCGAAAGTGGGCAGTCCTGACCAAATGGAATGATGATGCTTTGGCAGCCCTTTTTCGGAAGGGTCTGTCAGAGAATGTAAAAGATGTTATGGTGGGTTTCCCTGCTCCCTCTGGTCTCAATGATTCTATGTCATTAGCGATTCAAATTGACAGACATTTGCGTGAGCGTAGAAGTATGCGTGGAATAGTGTTGCCTTGTGAACCAGCTTCTGAACCCATGCAGAGTGATAGAGTGGTTTCTGGGGCACAGCGTCATGAGTTTCGAAAACGCAATGGGTTATGTTTCTACTGTGGTGATGCCTCTCATGCTATTTCAGTTTGCCCTAAGCGGAAGACGTTTTGCACGCTCAGTTGTTTGGGTAGTGTTCAGACTAAATTTCTGTTGACTGTTACCCTGATTTGCTCCCTGTCCACATTTTCTGCTCAGCCTTTTGTTGATTCAGGAGCAGCTATTAACCTGATGGATTTTGATTTTGCTAAACGTTGTGGGTTTCCCTTGATGCCCCTACGGAAGTCTATTCCCTATTGGGGATTGATTCTACCCCTTTGGCGGAGAATAAACCCCAGTTTTCTACTCAGGTGATAATGAGGGTTGAACCTGATCATCAGGAGAGTTGCAAATTTTTGGTGTTGTATAATCTGCATGACATTATTGTACTAGGTTTCCCTTGGTTACAGTCTCATAATCCTGTTTTGGATTGGAAATCTGTGTCTGTAACCAGTTGGGGCTGCCAATGTGTTAATGCCAACACTCCTGTTTTTTCTGCCTCTCCCCAGGCTCAAGATGTTCCTGACTTTTGGACAGATTTTTCTGATGTGTTTAGCGAAAGTAAATCTGCATCCTTGCCCCCCCATAGGAGCTATGACTGCGCTATTGAATTAGTGCCTGGTAGTAAATTCCCTAAAGGTCGCCTTTTTAACTTGTCTGTACCTGAACATGACGCTATGCAGTCTTATATCAAGGAGTCATTGAAGAAGGGTCATATCAGACCATCCTCTTCACCCTTGGGTGCCGGATTTTTCTTTGTGGCCAAAAAGGATGGTTCATTAAGGCCGTGTATTGATTATCGTCTCTTGAACAATATCACTGTGAAATATCAATATCCGTTACCCTTGATTTCTGACCTGTTTTCCAGGGTGAAAAGTGCTACTTGGTTTACCAAGCTTGACCTCAGGGGGGCATATAACCTTATTCGCATTAAGCACGGGGATGAATGGAAGAGGCGTTTAATATCCCAGAGGGGCATTTTGAGTACCTAGTGATGCCCTTTAGGCTCACTAATGCTCCTTCCGTCTTCCAGTCCTTCATGAATGACATTTTCAGGGATTTTGTGGATAAATTTCTGATTGTTTATTTGGATGATATCTTGATTTTTTCCAATGACTGGGACTCTCATGTGAAACATGTTCGGACTGTGTTCCAGATTTTGAGAGAGAATGCTCTGTATGTGAAGGGATCAAAGTGTCTTTTTGGCGTACAGAGGATCTCATTTCTGGGATTCATTTTGTCTCCATCTGTTATTGAAATGGACTCGGTCAAGGTTCAGGCCATCTGTGATTGGGTCCAACCTACTTCATTAAAGGCTCTTCAGAGATTCTTGGGTTTTGCCAATTTTTATCGTAAATTTATTGGTAATTTCTCTGTTATTGTTAAACCATTGACTGATTTGACCAAAAAGGGTTCTGATGTGGTGAATTGGCCTCCTGAGGTAGTCTCTGCGTTTCAGGAACTTAAACAGAGATTCACTTCTGCTCCTGTTCTATGGCAGCCTGATGTTTCTCTGCCATTTCAGGTGGAGGTTGATGCCTCTGAACTTGGGACAGGTGCCGTTTTGTCCCAAAGAGATCCTGAGACCTCTAAAAGTAACCCTTGTGCTTTTTTCTCTCGAAAATGTTCTCCAACTGAACGTAATTATGACGTGGGTAATCGGGAGTTATTGGCCATGAAGTGGGCCTTTGAAGAGTGGAGACATTGGCTGGAGGGAGCCAAACATCAGGTGATGGTCATCACGGACCATATGAATCTGGTTTATCTGAAATCAGCCAAGCGACTTAATCCTAGACAGGATAGGTGGACCTTGTTTTTCACACGTTTTAATTTTGTGGTTTCCTTTCTTCCTGGCACTAAGAATGTTAAGGCGGATGCCCTCTCGAGGAGTTTCCTTGCGGACTCTCCTGTGTTATCTGATCCTCCTGTTATTTTGAAAGAGGGTGTAGTTCTTTCCGCCATCTCGCCCAATTTGAGACTGGCTCTGGAAGGGTGTCAGGAGGATAAACCCGAGCGCTGCCCTGTTGGGAAATTGTTTGTCCCAGACCAGTGGAAAAAGAGTGTGATGTCTGAGATTCATTGTTCCGCGTTGGCCAGTCATCCCGGAATTTTTGGTACCAGAGACTTGGTGAGTCGGTCCTTTTGGTGGCCTACTTTGTCTCGTGACGTCAGGGAGTTTGTGCAGTCCTGTGGGACTTGCTCTCGCTCCAAGCCTTGCTCTCGCTCTAGTGGTTTGTTGATGCCATTGCCTGTGCCCAAGAGACCATGGACCCATATCTCTATGGATTTTATTTCCGACCTCCCTGTTTCTCAGAGAATGACCGTTATCTGGGTGATTTGTGATAGGTTTTCCAAGATGATACATCTTGTGCCATTACCTAAGTTGCCTTCCTCCTCGAATTGGTGCCTTTGTTCCTTCAGCACGTGGTTCGTTTACACGGCATTCCTGAGAACATTGTGTCTAACAGAGGAGTCCAGTTTGTTTCCAGATTTTGGAGGACTTTTTGTTCTAAACTTGGTGTTCAATTGTCCTTCTCCTCTGCTTTTCATCCTCAGACCAATGGACAAACTGAGAGAACAAACCAGACATTGGAGACTTATCTGAGATGCTTTGTGTCTGCTGATCAAGATGACTGGGTCTCTTTTTTGCCTTTGGCTGAGTTTGCTCTTAATAATAGGGCAAGCTCTGCCACATTTGATGTCTCCATTTTTCTGTAATTTTGGGTTTCACCCTCAATTTTCTTCGGGACAGACGGAGGCTTCTGGGACCAGGTAGTGGAGAGGTTGTCCCTCTCTCAGGAGAAGGGCCCAGCGGTTTGCAACCGGCATAGGACTGATGGTCCTCGGTTTAAAGTGGGGGACTTGGTCTGGTTGTCCTAAAGAAATATCCCTAGAGAGTTGCATCTCCTAAGTTTAAGCCTAGGTTCATTGGACCTTATAAGATCATGGAGATTCTTAATCCTGTTTCCTTTCGTTTACTTCTTCCAGGGACATTTAAGATCCATAACGTGTTCCACAAGTCCTTATTGAAGAGGTTTGTCGAGCCAGTGGTTCCTATGGCTGCGCCTCCTGACCCTGTTTTGGTTGAGGGCAATCTGGAGTATGTGGTTGAGAAAATATTGGATTCTCGTTTTTCTAGACGGAAACTCCAGTATTTGGTTAAGTGGAGAGGTTATGGTCAGGAGGACAATTCTTGGGTGTTTGCTTCGGAAATCCATGCTAGGAGACTGATCCGTTCGTATCACAAAGCTCATCCTGACCGACCTGGTTGCACAAATGAGGGTTGGTGACCCCTCCTCAAGGGGGGGTACTGTTATGAATGTTTTAGAAATGAATTCTGAGCAGAAGCTCCCTCTGGTGGTTACAAACAGTACTGAACCATTCAATGAGTATTGGCAATCAGGAATTGCAGACTGGCTGGATTTAAGGGAGGTTTCCCCCCATCATGGCTGCCGGTGATCAATTGTTCCTGTCTTAACATTGTTTCCTGGTTCACTTGGAAGCTTGCTGAGTCTTGCCTCTTCTCCTGCTCTCAGATAAGATATTTTCTGTTTTTTGTTTTTGTGCTTGCCATTTGCATTTTTCTCTGCATTTCTGCGAGATTTGCCAGGTTCCCCTCCCCGGGGGGCTTGGGCCCCTCTCGGTTCCTCTGGAGCCACTGTTGTTTGTTCATTTGCCTTTTCCAATTTTTTCAGTGGCTGGCTGAGTTTTGTTACACCAGAGAACTAATTTAGGTGGTAGAGGTCGTGTGATCTCAGGTGTTTTTGCAATTAGTAGCGTTGGCTTTTTTTTAGGGTTTTTTGGATTGCAGTAAGTATCCTTCCTATCCGTTTCTGTCTAGGCAGATTGGGCCCCAATGTTTGCTCATACTGTTTTCTGTCTGTGTCTGTATTTCCTCTTGTCTAACCGCCATTACATGTTTGGGAGCTTCCTATGTTCTTTGGGGATCTGCTCCAGGGCAGATAGCTTTCCTATTTCTATCTTTAGGTGTAGTTATCCTCTCAGGCTGTGACGAGGCGTCTAGGACCAATGTAGGAATGCTCCACGGCTGCCTTTAGTTGTGGTGGTTGGTCAGGGTACTGCAATCCAGTAGATTCCAACCTCTCTGGTGTATTGCCATTTTTGCCTGCTCTCCTCAGCTACCAAAACAAAACAGGTAATGTGGAACACGTGATTGTGTAATGCGGGGATGGCCCACATGGAGAAATAGTTGCGGCTGGGTAAGGAGTACCGAGTGTGTCGTCCGTCCGCTGCGAGTCAGAGCTGCAAGTAAGACAGCAGCCCGAGAAACTCCAAGACCCTTTACCCCTATACAGGGATCTGGAATTACAGCGGAGCCCAAGGGGTAGCTGCTATGAGAGCAGCGGACCGGAGCAGGAAGGTTGCCAGGAAGGGAATAAAAAACGAGACCGAAAGCATAGTCAGAAATCAAAAGTCAAAACCGGGAGGGCAGCAAAGGTACAAAATCGGCAGGCTGTAGAACGGTCAAAAAACAGGCAAAAGTCAGAGTTAAAACCGGGAGGGCAGCAGAGGTACAAAATCGGCAGGCTGTAGAAGGGTCAAAATCCAGGCAAAAGTCAGAATCAAAATAGCAAATAAACACTAGCACACTGGGGAAACCAAGACTATATCTGGCGGCCTGCAGTACAGGCTCCAAGGTATTTGAAGAGCACGGCTACCTCTCACAGGCTCACAGCCTGATGACCTCATCCGGACCGCCCCCAGAACCAGGCCAGATGGCGATGCACGACTGGCACCAACCACTGCACCTTTGACAGAAGAGCGTAGCCTGCACCCACCAGACGCCTGCGCAGGGACCCCTTCTCTGTCACCAACATCATATGGTCCAAGGACCCTCAGGGGTAGGCAAGGACTGGAGCTACCCGGCAGAGCAATTATGGGGAGACTTAGCACGAGCACAGGTTTCACAAGCCAGTACATAGTCCTTACAGTCCTTTACTATAGTTGGCCACCAAAAATTCCAGGTTACAAGTCTGATGGTGTTATTGATACCTGGATGCCCTGCAAGGACGGAATCATGTGATTCCTTCAGAACTTGAAGACGGAAGGTGGCCGGGACAAATAGTTTTTGGGGAGGAATAGTGTCAGGGGCCTGTTCTGGGGATCTACGGATCTCTTCAAGAAGATCCAAAGACACAGCTGAAATAACAATCCCCTTGGCTAATTTTGAAGTCGGTTCAGAGTCCTCGACCTGTGAGGGGCAAAAACTTCGAGAAAGTGCATCAGCCATTACATTTTTAGTACCCGATCAGAAAGTGATAACAAAATCAAACCTAGAGAAGAACAAGGCCCACCTTGCCTGTCTAGGATTCAGTCTTTTTGCTGACTCCGAGTAGGTCAGGTTCTTGTGGTTCAGTATTTACGGTGATCTTATGTTTGGCACCTTAGAGGAAGTGGCGCCGTTCCTCGAAGGCCCATTTGATTGCCAACAATACCCGATTACCTATATCATAATTCCTCCCGGTGGAAGAGAATTTTCAGGAAAAGAAGGCACACAGACGAAGTTGAGTGAGGGATGCAGTGCCTTGCCATAGCACTGCTCCTACTCCAACTTCAGAGGCATCTACCTCTGCAATAAAGGGGCGGTCCAGATCAGGCTGAACCAACATCGGGTTAGAGGAAAAACATTCCTTTAATGTAAAAAACACATTAAGTGCTTCATGCTTCCAGTTAACCACATCCGCCCCTTTCCGAGTCAAATCAGTGAGTGGTTTGGCTATCTCGGAAAAACCTTTAATAAATTTACGATAATAGTTAGCGAAACCCAAAAATCGCTGCAATGCCTTTAGAGACTTGGGTTGTACCCATTCCTTAATGGGTTGGATTTTAGAAGGATCCATGCGAAAACCTTTAGCTGAGAAAATAAACCCCAGAAACTGTATCTCCTCGGTCATGAAGACATATTTCTTTAGTTTGGCGAATAGAGAATGCTCTCTGAGTCTCTGGAGGACAGAGCAGACATGTGGGACGTGCTTCATAAGGTCAGCAGAATAAATCAGGATGTCGTCCAAATAAACGACCACATATACACCACTGATGTCTCTGAAAATATCATTCACAAAATGCTGAAACACTGCAGGTGCATTACTCAGCCCGAATGGCATTATGAGATACTCAAAATGGCCGAGGGGTGTTTTAAACACGGTCTTCCACTCATCTCCCTTTCTTATACGAACAAGGTTATATGCTCCTCGGAGGTCAAGTTTAGTAAACCAACAGGCTCCCAACAGCTGATTATAAAGATCAGGGATGAGTGGAAGCGATTACTGGTTTTTCACAGTGATTGCATTTAACTCATGGTAATCAATGCAGGTCTGAGACCACCATCTTTCTTTTCCACAAAAAAGAACCCGCCCCAACTGGTGAGGTGGATGGTCTAATAAACCTTTTTCGCAAACTGTCTGCTATTTAGTCTTTCATGGCCTGACATTCTGGACCAGAGAGATTAAATATTCTCCCCTTAGGAAGACGAGAATTCGGTACCAAGTCTATGGGGCAATCATACTCTCTGTAAGGGGGTAACTTCTCTGATTCCAATATAGAAAAAACATCTTCATAATCTCTGAATGCATAAGGTACAGAGGGAGGTGTGACCTTAACTTGGTTTACCGATAGCGATATACAGTTATCCTGACACTCTGGGCTCCAGCGCACGATATCACCCAAGTGCCAGTCTATGACTGGATTATGTTTGCGTAACCATGGCATACCCAGGATAACTGCGGATGATAATTTATTGATAAGAAAAATGACACATGTTCAGCATGTAATGATCCCACTGACATTGATACTTCCTTAGTGACAAATTACACTCCACCCTGGACGATAGGTGTGCCATTAATCATAATGGTTTTAATGGGGGCATTAAGCCTTAGCAGTGGTACGCCAAGATTTCTTGCTACCAGGAAGTCTATGAAATTCCCATCTGATCCACTATCTACATAAGCCTCCAAACACACAGATTTCTTAAGGTAGGACAAAGAAGTAAGTAAAAAGACTTTGGACGCATCAGCGGGCAATACCTGGGCACCTGGGTAGGCATGGCCAGAGCTACCCAGGTGCTGAGATCCAGGAAGTGAAGACTTCTGACATCCAGCATTCTCCCAGAGGTCTCCAGACTGTGGCTTGTGCAGCATGTTAGTGTTAGAGCTGAAACAGCAGTTTTCTAAAGTTCAGAGGCCTTGTTTTTCTTTTAGACAGGCTGATGTGTACCAGAAGTCAAGATAAGATGTTCCTCATTTTAGTCAATACACCCCCGCCCGCCTGAGAAGTTCTGGGAGACAAGGGAAAGAATGGAGTCTTCGGTTAAAATCAGTATTCTACGTGTTTTAGTGATAAGTTGTATTAACTGCCATATATGGTAATTCCGCTTCCTGCTTCAGGGTGTATATAAATCCCTTCGTTAGCAATAAAGAGCAGAGCTTATTGACGCATACTTTTGTCTGTGTCTTATTCTCTCTGGTACCACATTCCAAGAAGGAAAGGTGTAACGAGATAACAGTGACGACAGCTGGCGCCCGAACAGGGACCTGAGTTAATCTACTCTGAGAAAGACCAACCGATCTGGAGACGTGGGATGAGCGAGCTCTCTGTTGGTGATATACATACAGCGCTGAGGTAAGAATACTTATTATATTCTACCTAAAATCTATATCACTGTATAGTGGACTCCCTCCTCCCCGAGCGGTCGGCTTTCCAGGTAATTCACAGGTATTCCTGGCTCAGGTCCCTTTGAACCAGTAGACCTTCAGATTAATTGTCAGTCCTGCCTTTCCTCCTTTGGAAAAAAATGACAGTATGGATCCGATGATTGTGTTGTGGTTTTGTCTTGGTGTTGGTGTGATCGGATTGTTTATTTGGTTGGCGTACAAATCTTGGAAAGCGAGCAGTGGAATGGTTCAGAAACCTTTGTGGCCCATTGTCTTGGTGACAGCGTCTTGGTGACAATTGTCTTGGTGACAGAGTCTTGGTGACAGAATTGTCTTGGTGACAAGAGAATCTCTCTAGGTGAGGAGATACAAAAATGGGGAACCAAAATACCAAGGAAGGTATTACTGAAAAAGATTTAGTGATACGCAGAGAGGGAAAGCAAGCGTTGGTAGGCATTGACAAAGTATTGTGTAAAGCAGGCATGAATGAAAACGGAGAATTGAATAGTGATAAATGGAAAGGTTCTTTAACTCACATCATGGATGGTTGAGAGACAAAGGACTGTTGAAAACAGTGAACCTGTGGATGAGTGCGTGTGATTACTTACAGGGAAAGACTGAAGAATTAGGAGACGGACATTACAGACTGACAAAAACAGGGATGACTGATTTACCCTCCTGTTTGCCCCCCGGACAGCAGAAATGTACAGACCATGGAGCCCTTCAGAGCAGTTGGCTCTAATAAAGCAACTAGACAGGATCTGGAAGCACTTATGAAAGGGAAATTGGCAGATGAAGCCAGATACGATAGACTGATAGATGAGACATACAAGTGTTATGTTGGTAGGACCGGACCTGATAATGCAGAAGTCAATGACGCAGCAGCAGGGGTTCTGTTTACAGAAGCGTTGAAAAAAGCATGTAAAGATAGACAGGCAGAGAAGGAAGTTACACTAGAAGACAGAGTTCAGGGAAAGGAAGAAGAGCCAAAAGAAAAACTCTAAGAAAAACTTGGGTAGAAATGGGCTTTGTCCCAGAAAACAAGACTAGTGAGAGGATACTGGCAAGTGCATACATGAATGGGTTAAAAAGGAAGTGGCAGAAAAGGTGAAAGTAAGTAGACCAGATTGGAGATCAGTTAAAGCAGAGGATCTAGCCAGAATAGCACAGGGGGCACAACATGATTTAGCGCAGGCAAAAAGAGGAGCAAGGTTACATGCTGTAGGTACTCGTCCTGCAAACAACAAGGAGGGGAGACGTGTGCCAGGAGGTGGACAGAAATTGTGCTACGGATGCAAAAAACCAGGACATTTCAGGAGGGATTGCAGAACTAATCCATATCCAGCCTGTCCAACTAATCCATATCTAAATGACCCGCCTGCAAGAGGCCCCCAAGACCAATTAGGGGTGCTCCCATAGGATAATGGTAGCTTGCACATGAACCCCCTTGTCTCCTTACCCCCACTCCTAATTGCACAGTGCAGGTGAACCTACCAGGGGGACATGAGGTTGAGTTCCAAGTGACACGGGGGCAGACAATTCAGTAATTACAGAAGAGGACTGGCCATTTGGGAAAAGTGATTTCTCCCACCATGTTATAGCGACTCCTTACAACTCTCCATCTATCCTGCTCCCCTATCACTAAAAAGATTCCCCTGCAAATTCAAGGAACCACTGTACACACACAGTTAATGGTATCACCACGGGTCAATGTAATCTTTTAGGATGTGATGTATTGTCTCAATTGCAAGCACATATTGAGTATTATCCTGATGGGACTGTCACTATGACACCAGGATTGAAGTCAAGCAAGTGGTGTTTTAGTTAAAACCTAGCCCCCACCTTCGCGAGCAGGCCTGCAGCTAGGTTCCTTATCAGTGGCCTTGACAGTAAACTCCAACTTCAGCTCCCCCCTTCAACTACGAGACTTAACTTTCTATGTATCGGCTGGTACAATATATATATACACTTTTGTTCCAGATATCTCAGGATGCTGCTTGGTTCACAGTTATCGATTTTGCCAATGTTATTTTTACAATATGTTGATGACTTACTGATTTGTGCCCCCTCCAGGAAACAGTGTCACACTGCAACAATATCACTCATGTTGTTTTTGTACCAAGCTGGATGTAAAGCGTCAAAGGATAAACTTCAATTTTGTAAATCTTCAGTTATCTTTTTGGGATATTGCATTACACCGGGGGCGCGACATCTGACCAGCGCTCGCAAAGAAGCTGTACAGAATTTTCCTATGCCTGTTAATGTTGCCGCTCTTAGGACATTTCTTGGACTGGTTTCCTACTGCAGGCAGTGGATACATGCTGTATCAATCCTCATTCAGCCTCTCTATGACTGTATCACCATTGTGCCTTTTAAACTAACTCCTGAAGGTATAGACTGTTTTTATTCTCTCAAAAACAGGATTGTGGCAGCTCCAGCGCTAGGAACCCCCAACTACGAACTACCATTCACCCTGTATCTCCACGAACAGCAGGGACACGCGGCAGGAGTATTGACTCAGTTACATGGTGACAATCAAAGGCCTGTAGCCTATTTCAGTGGAAGACTAGATGTAGTGGCTAGAGGTTCCCCGTCCTGTGTACGGGCAGTACATGCTGTAGGACTATTGCTCCACAAATCGTCAGACATTGTTCTTGATCACCCACTTACAGTACTTACACCTCATGATGTATACACCATACTGAACCAGGTGCAACCGGCACACCTTTCAGCTGCACGTCACCTTCGATTGCAATGTGCACTTTTAATGCCTCGAAATGTTTCTTTGCAGAGATGTACCACACTTAATCCTGCCACATTGTTACCTCTCTCGGATCTAAAGGAGGGGTCAGGTACGGTATTGTACAAAGAAGATCCAAGAGAGGAGATTCCTCATGATTGTGTTCAGCTTATGGCACAGGAAACAGCAGGCCTACCCACAGTGTTTGAAACTGAAAGACTTAATGCTGATTTTGAATTTTTTGTAGATGGATCTCGCCACTAGTGTTGAGCGATATTGCTCGATATCTAAAAATATCGTATCAAAATTGAATCGCCGATAGCACTAAATATCGTCGATATCCGATTTCGATATCGGAAGTCCCATGTAAGTCTATGGGAACAAAATATCGCAACAAAAAAAACCCTTTCTTTCGTTGTAAACACAAAATATACACACATAGAATACATATATATATACATGTCATTGTGACATATATATATATACATATATTTATAGTTTATACACTTCTACATAGTAAAATAGACTCTGATTCAATTGCCGGGTAAAGACGTGACATACCCCATAGAAGTCGACGGGCTCGGTGCCGAGTACCCCGAAAACCTCTGGCTCTGTGCGACTCAACTTGGGCGTCACGAACAGGATTCTGTAGCTCGCTATAAGCGAGTCCTGTGTGCCTGAATTGCACTGGTTTTGTGCTTGAGAATTGCTAAAATCATCAGAGAATGTATTTGCCATTTTTCCGCCATATCTGCGTCACGACGAGGCACTGGTGAAGAAGAAGGGCGTGCTCTTCGTGGGTGTCACTCAGTGGCGCGAAAACGATGGCCGCCCACTGTAAATGGTACTGCAATGTAAGATCGTGCCCCACAGCTCTGGAGTTCCGCCTCCTCATCCTCCTCAGTGTGCGGAAACTAACACGAAGGTCCCGCCTCCCTACAAAAGAGGGGCCCTCTCCAGATGCTAATGACACATGTGAATTGGCAGAGATGGCTAATGGGAATGGACACGGCGAGCAGAAGTGGGAAGGGATGGAGCAGTCAGAGCTCTCCCCCCACGGAAGCGACCCGATCGCCACGGAATCACCGTTGGGCACCCGGCCTGTAAACCCTCCTACGCTGCAAGAAGCGGAGGATACCCTAAGAGGCCTGGCCCGGCACCGGGAGGAGGTCGCCAGGATGGAAGCCAGCTGGCGTGCCCTAAAAATAAACTTGGAGTGGCGCCAATCCCTCTTACCTGAAGTGTCTGACTCTGTACCGGAAGGTGAGGCACCCGTTCTAGTAGAGGAGTCCTTGCAATGTGATCCGGTTGACGTTGTCGCAGTGGAGGCACCCGTTCCTGCAAAAACCGCAGCACCGTCAGCAGCACCCCAGATCACGCTGTCTGCCCCCGTCGCTGAGACAGAAGAAGCGACACCCGTCCTCATGGAGGAGGCCGCGCAGGCACCAGAGCACTACCTGCCTGTACCGGAGCCCGACTGTCATCTGATTTAGAGCCGTCTGCTTCCTCCGCAGGGGAGCGCCGCCAGGACTGGGGGGCGACAGGAGAGCTGCCGCAAACTGGACACTGTAAGCTGCAGTGGAGTGGTGGAGACATGGAGCAGCTGGTGGAGGAGAATTTCAACCGGCGTCAGGAGGAAGAGTGGAGACGCTGGGAGCGGGAAGCAGAGCGACAAAGGGAGCAGCGAGAAACCCTAAAACTTCGCCAACGTCACCTGGAGAAGGACCGGGCAGATAAGGACCGGATGAGAAAGGATAAAGGAACCCTGAGTGAGCCGCGGCGTAAGGGTGCAGTACGGAGCTTTAAATTGAAAGGTGGTTGGGGCTTCATCAAGGAGCCTGGACTTTATTTAGAAGTCTTTGTGACCCGGCGGGACGTGGAGGCTCACCTCCCAGAAGGACACCCGGGGAGGGACCTGTTGCCAGGAGACTTGGTGACTTACACCCGACACTGGGGTTACAATGGGTGGTACGCCCTAAATGTTACCAGGTGCGACCCCTACTCCCCAGTGTGTCAGGAACCTGTGAGACCCTCGGAGCCTTCAGCCTCCCACATCCAGGCCTCTGCAAAAGTGCCCACCCCACGCCGTAAATCTCCCAAGCCTCCCTCAGTGGTCTCCTCAGCAGCCCCAGCTATGGACATGATAAGTATAGCTGGCCCGTACCCGGCGCCTGTTAGGCCCCCTGGGGTTCGTTCAGTCCGTGACATAGGGCTCCAGACCCGGAGGGAGATGAAAGAGGTGGCCACACAGACACAGATAGCGGGTCACGACTTGACTGTACAGGCCACACGACGTCATCAGGTCCTGGTGGTCCTTGGTGCCTCGGATGTTTGGCAAGCACCAGAAGAGTACCACGTGGTACCTGGAACACCCCTGCCAAAGAATTATAAATAACCCGGACAGGGTCCCTGTATGTAAATAGTTAAATTGTTTATGTACCCGGACAGGTGAATGTTCCTAAAAAAGTTTTTTAATTTAATAAAAAAAAAACCACAGTTTTCATTACTTTTATTACAGTCTCATCCTGCGACACCATCGATCTCCTGTAAAAAAATGAAAAAAAAAAAAAAAAAAGTATACCACCTGACCGACGCAGTCCATAGTAACGAGTGTCCCACGACGATCCAGCTCTGCTACATCAGAATGACAGGCAGAGCCTGTCATCCCGGCGCAGCACAGCTGATTACCTGCTTCCCCGGCGGTGACGTCATCGGACTGACTGCTTTACGGCCGGGATTACCCTGCAGTCACTGCAGTTATCGCGAAAAACTGCATGTGACCGCCAGGGAGAAGATAATGGCGGCCATCAAGCAGTCCAGGACGTGACCGCCGGAGATCTTCTGCCAGGTAAGTGCCGCTGACTCCTGACAGACCCGACCGACGGACACTCACAGTGACAGTGACAAATCCGATTCCGGTATTCGATAAGACGAAAATATCGAAACGAATTATCGAAAGGCCGATAGAGCTAATATCGGCCGATAGCCGATATTTGCATTATCGTATCGCTCAACACTACTCGCCACCAAGATGACTCAGGTACCTTCCACACTGGGTATGCCATCGTCTCCCTGAATGCAGTAATCAAAGCAGAAACAATGCTCCCACATCAGTCGGCCCAGGAGGCTGAACTTAAGGCTCTGACCGAGGCCTGTAAGATAGCTGAAGGTAGAATTGTTAACATCTACACAGATTCTAGATACGCATTCGGTATAGCTCATGATTTTGGTCCAATTTGGAAATCTAGAGGATTCCTGACGGCAGCAGGACATCCCATTACAAATGCTGATGCAGTCCAGCAGTTAATTGATGCATTACAATTACCAAAAGAGGTAGCTGTCATAAAAGTTAAAGCACATACCAGACGCACTGATCAGGTGAGTAAAGGAAACGCAATGGCCGATGCAGCAGCAAAACCAGCAGCCAGTAGACCACTCCAAGGGGTAACGATGCACCAGGTAAGCACTCCCAAAAATCCCTTTGTGTCGGAGGATGCCTTATCCCAGATGCAGGCTCAGGTGCACCAGGAGGAAGTAGAAAAGTGGGAAAAAGAAGGTGCATGTCTGAATGAAGCAAATGGGGTATGGGGAAGAGGGATGCGTCGATGCCTTCCAAGGGCGTTGTATCCTGCGGTCGCCCAGATGTTACATGGGCCAACCCACCAGTCCAAAACTGCTGTGATGAGTGTGATGCAGAAGCATTGGGTAGCACCAGGCTTTTCCACCTGTATAGAAGGTTTGATCCAGGGATGCATGGTATGTGCTACACATAATCAGGGAAGGGTAGTCAAGACACCACCCAAACACGCCCCTCTGCCCCTCTGTCCTTTCCAGAGACTGCAGATTGACTATATTCAGCTGCCAAAATCAGGGTCATGGGAGTACGTGTTGGTGTGTTTTGATTTATTCTCAGGTTGGCCGGAGACTTTCCCGATTGCCAAGGCTACGGCTGCGGCAACCGCAAAGAAGCTGCTTGCGGAGGTGGTGTGCAGGTATGGAGTACCAGAGGTGGTCGAAAGTGACAGAGGTACACATTTCACAGGTGAAATAATGAATGAAGTCTTGACAGCTCTCGGAATTCAACAAGCTTTTCATACCCCATATCATCCACAAAGCAGTGGAAAAGTAGAAAGACTAAATGGGACATTGAAGTTAAAAATCCAAAAGGCCATGACTGAAACAGGGAAATCTTGGCCTGAATGTTTACCATTAGCCCTATACTCAGTAAGGTACACTCCAAATAGGAAAACTGGACTTTCTCCGTATGAAGTACTATTTGGCAAAGTGCCTAGCTTAGGATGTTTCTTTCCCCAAGCACTGGAAATGAGTAACCATGTATTAAGTTCATATGTAAGGGATTTGCATAAAAGACTTAAGAAAGTACATGATAATGTCTTCAGTTCTCTTCCAGATCCGAACCAGGATCCTGGGAGTCACAGCCTGCAGCCTGGAGACTGGGTAGTCATTAAAAGACACGTGAGAAAGAGTCTGGATCTGAGATTTGACAGACCTTTTCAAGTTCTACTGACGACAAGTACCGCAGTCAAGCTACAAGGCAAGGAAACTTGGATTCACGCATCGCATTGTAAGAAGATCCTTGGAGAGCCTCCAGAAGAGGAATGATGCTACTAATGACATTTGCTTGCATCCTTGCAGTAACGGATGCTTGGAACAGACTATAGACCTCGCCCAAATGGGAGACCACACATAGTGGAGATGGGAACAGCAAATAAATTTTTCAGTGCATTATTTATCTACCCTATGATAACTCAGACATGGGATAAGTTGGTAGAATCCACAGACTACCTAGATGATCAAATATGGGATATTTTAGATATCATCAATGGGTCCCTTGCAGTACAGAACCAGTTAATTATTGTTACTAACCAACATACCCTCGTGTTAGATTACCTGACTGCAGCTCAAGGAGGGATGTGCCAGATTATTGGACCTGCATGTTGTCATTATATTGATAATTCTAGTGTTTTAACCCTTAAACATAAGCTAGAGGATGTCATAAAGTTAAGGAAACTATATGATGAGGCAAATCTGAAGAATCAAGATTCATGGTGGGCAAACACTTTCTCCTTTCTTAACCCGCAAATTGGTTCAAAGGTATAGGGGGTTGGCTTACTGGGGTAATACAAGCTGGCCTACAGGTTTTATTGATATGTCTTGCTATCTATTTAGTTTTTAAAATCTGTTTGATGTGTATTAAACGATGTACTAGGACACAGAGGAGGTATGAAGATGTGTATTGATCAAATGAAGGAACAAAAGGAGGGAATGTTAGAGCTGAAACATCAGTTTTCTAAAGTTCAGAGGCCTTGTTTTTCTTTTAGACAGGCTGATGTGTACCAGAAGTCAAGATAAGATGTTCCTCATTTTAGTCAATACACCCCCGCCGCCTGAGAAGTTCTGGGAGACAAGGGCAAGAATGGAGTCTTCGGTTAAAATCAGTATTCTACGTGTTTTAGTGATAAGTTGTATTAACTGCCATATATGCTAATTCCGCTTCCTGCTTCAGGGGTGTATATAAATCCCTTCGTTAGCAATAAAGAGCAGAGCTTATTGACGCATACTTTTGTCTGTGTCTTATTCTCTCTGGTACCACATTCCAAGGAGGAAAGGGTTAACGAGATAACAGTGACGACATTAGTACAAGATGATGGGAGTGATCCTCCACAGGACTGAGCAATGAAGCAGGACACAGGTGCTTTAGCAGCAGAATCAGCTCAGAGAAAGAGAGGAAAGGAAAAAAATTCAGGGAAAAGGTAGTGGGAGGGAAAAAAAAAGGTAAGGTAATGCTTTTATATATTCTGGATATATATAAAAACGGTTTGGGCCAGATATAATGTGACGTCCGTCCGCTGCGAGTCAGAGCTGCAAGTAAGACAGCAGCCTAAGAAACCCCGAGACCCTTTACCCCTATACAGGGATCTGGAATTACAGCGGAGCCCAAGGGGTAGCTGTCTATGAGAGCAGCGGACCGGAGCAGGAAGGTTGCCAGGAAGGGAATAAAAAACGAGACCGAAAGCGTAGTCAGAAGTCAAAAGTCAAAACCGGGAGGGCAGCAAAGGTACAAAATCGGCAGGCTGTAGAAGGGTCAAAATCCAGGCAAAAGTCAGAGTCAAAACCAGGTGGGCAGCAGAGGTACAAAATTGGCAGGCTGTAGAAGGGTCCAAATCCAGGCAAAAGTCAAAATCAAAATAGCAAATAAACACTAGCACATTGGGGAAACCAAGACTATATCTGGCGGCCTGCAGGACAGGCTCCAAGGTATTTGAAGGGCATGGCTACCTCTCACAGGCTCACAGCCTGATGACCTCATCTTGACCGCCCCCAGAACCAGGCCAGATGGCTATGCACGACTGGCACCAACCACTTCACCTCTGACAGAAGAGCAAAGCCTGCGCCCACCAGACGCCTGCGCAGTGACCCCTTCTCTGTCACCAACATCACCCACAGGAGAAAAATGGTGATGCCCAGCGACAGAGGCCGGTGTCAAAGGAGCGGGACCATATGAGGATATAGCCCTCCTATCACCAGCACCACCAGCCGAAGGAGTCCGGCGCCTCCCAGCGGCTGATGCAGGAACACCAACCACCGAATCCAACGGCGACGTGACACCGAGGGGCGTCCGAAAAGGCAACATTTTGAGTGCAAGCAGTCGCGAAATGTGTGAATTTAGAAGAGTGGCCTGAGGGTCGTTGGCTGTGTATTTGCGCTTGCATTCCAAGGTATGGGGCATGAACAACTGAACGCTGATTTGGGACAAGGACATGGACGTGCTTGATGATGGTGCTTGTTGAGTGTGTGCAACGACAGATGCAGTGCAGGAGGCACCTTCGCATGCATCATGGACAGGGGATTGGCTTGCATGCACAACAGCGGAAGAAGCAGTGGAGTCACCCGCAGACACTGTTCCTGGACCCTGGGGTTCGGCCCACAAAGTCGAGTGCTTTGTTACCGTGTGCCTGATCATGCTGGTGGTGTTCAGGCTTGTAGTTTTGATACCCCTGCTGATGCTGGCCTGATAGTTGGTGCAAATGGCTTTTTTGGGGTTATCGGCAGAATCTTTAAAAACAATCAGACTCGGGAAGACCTAACAGTTGTACTGGCAACTTCTGTCGTGCTGGAATTCTGGGAAACGGTTGCCCGCCTTCTGCCTGCAGTCACCACACTGCTTCCTCCTACCTGTTGGGGTGCTATGCCTCCATCCCCCTGTGTGCTGCTGTCCTCGCTCTGCATGTCCTCTTGCCAGGTTGGGTCAGTTACTATATCATCCACCGCATCGTTTTCCACTTCCTCACCCTGTTCCTCTTCCTGACTTTCTGGCAATTTTGTCTCATCATCGTACACCTTTTGTGACACTTTCTCACCGTCACCTTCGTGTCACCTTGGCTGTTCAAATATTTGGGCATCGCTACATGCGACTCCTCTTGCCCCACTTCAAGTGGACCGGGCGAGAGGTTGAATCTATAAATGGAAAAGTGAAAAGCTCTTCGGAGTGTCCAAGTGTGGGATCAGTTGTCTTTGGGCACTTGGCATGGTGGGAGCAAGGAGGATCAGGGTGAGGAATATGCGGTAGAGACTCATGGCTACTGAGACTTGACCGTGTGGAAGACAGGGTGGTGGTGATGGTGACAAAGTGACTGGAAGCATTATCCACATAAAAATAACTACCTGCGCCTCTCACCCATGAAATATGAAGAAATATCCCCACAAAGTGAAAAAAGCTGCTGGATAAATAGCGATGCAAATGAGTCAGAGCTATTAAGTTGGCATATATACAAGTGTTGGTTTAGAACACTTACTATCATGACAGCAGAGGGCTGGGTTGAAGAGAAAGATGTCCTGGCTCGGTATGAGTAGTGGTCCGGCCGCGCGCCCAGAGCAGGCAAGTCAGATGTAACGGGGCAGGGAGCGTCCTCCCTGTTGCTGGAACAACTCAGCTGGACTGGGAAGCACAGAGTCCGGAAGTACCGCGGCGTCCTCAGGCCACGAGGCGCCGCTAGTACGAGATGAACAGGACGGGGGCGGGACAAAAAGATGGGTGACGTCACCGTAGTACCGTAGTACAGGAGGCAGGAAGGGTCAAAAACGTTCCAACGCGTTTCGAAGGTACACAGACCTTCTTCGTCAGGGATCGAGACCCTTACCAGAGCCTGCCTTATGTAGCTTTGAAAAAAAACCCCGCCCTCTCGCCATGTGACAGTACGACAAAAAAGGAATGTTAATTGCTACACTATGTGTTAACAAGGAGAGAAGCAGGTACTAGTAACAAAAAATGTGCAGAGAAAAAGGGAATAGAAAATAAATAATAATGTTGTTAGCATCTCTGTATATGGCATTGCCTGAATGATACCTTAAAAATAAATGAAAAAATAAAAATAAAAATGAAAAAAACTTTATTTGATCAAAATAAAACTAAAAATAAGTGTATTAGAGCCCTTAATGAATCCATAGTGAATCCATAGATATATATTGGTGTGCCCAAACACTACATCAACAAATACACTAACTGACACACACATGTATATAGAGTAATATAAATAAGGGTGAGGTACAATAAGCTAAAATAAGCCATGCAAGTTGTGAGAAAATAGAACAGTACCTATGGCACTAATCTCACAACTAATAAAGCTTAACAATAATTAATAAAAATAATTGGTAATATTTGATAAAAATACCCAAACTACGTGGGTTCATTGTTCAGCCTAATACGTAACTAGTATATAACTGCAGCTAAAAAATGCTGAAAAACACTAAAAAACGCTAAGAAACAACCAACAACCACCCCATACTCCATAATGCTGCAGGGGCATGGCGTGAATGCGAGACAGATAATAATTAATAGCCTAAGGAAACGCATATAATTCTATCTCATGGTTTAACCCAATGGGGGCCAGGCTATCCAGGGTAAAAATCCATTGGGATTCAACCCTAGACATTTTTCGAATATAATCCCCACCCCTCTTGTTTTTAGGGACAACTTGTATACCACAGAAATGGATACCTCGAACAGATCTATTGTGGTATTCACAAAAATGTCTAGAGAGGGGGTGCCCTAAAAAGCCCTTTGTGATTTTGTTAAAGTGTTCCCTCAAGCGGTCACGGAGTCTGCGTTTTGTGCGCCCTACATATTTTTGCCACAAGGGCATTGAATTAGGTAGATAACTCCCGTGGTAGAACATGTAATGTAGTCTCTAATTGCAAATCGTTGTTTATTATGTGCATCTAAAAATATAGTCTGCCTAATTTTCTGGAAGTGAGTCTTACTGCAACATAAACACGTACCACACGGTACAAAACCTCTAGAAGAGGTAACTAGTGATGTACACGATCCATCCTTAATGGTGGGAGCAATCAAATTACCCAGGGTTTGGGCCTTCCTAAAAATAAATCTGGGATGGGGTGCCAGATGTTCACCAATTTTTCTATCCCCTGAAGAATAAACCAATATTTAGATATTATGTTTCTAAATTGTTTATGATTATGATGGAACTGGGTAACAATAGGTAAGTCCCCAATTTGTTCTATAATAGAGGGTGAGCGAGTGATTTCGGGTTGAACCTTACGGACCAGACTATCCCTAGGTAATTGCTCAACTTCTTTTTTATTCTTTTGTAACAATGACATAGGATAACCTTTTTCTAAAAACTGTTGTGTTAAATAGTCGGTTTCCTGGTGGTAATCCTGAATTTTCGAGCAATTACGTCTCACTCTTGTAAATTGGCCCTTGGGGATACTAGTTAGCCAAATGGGAAGATGGCAGCTCCTGATGTCAATGTAACTATTCGCATCCACCTCTTTCCGATGACATTTGGTACAAATGGTTTCTTTCTCAATAAATATTTCCAGGTCCAAAAAGTTGACATTGGTTGTACTGATGGTAGACGTGAATTCCAGGCCGAACGAGTTAGTGTTAAGGTTAGAAATGAACCTATTGAGGCCTTCTATTGGACCTTCCCAGATAAATAGGACGTCGTCGATAAATCTACGCCACATGACCAAACCAGGGTATAGTTGGCCAGACTGAAAAATATATGACTCCTCCCACTTGGCTACATACAAATTTGCGTAGCTAGGGGCAAAGCGGGTACCCATGGCAGTTCCCCATGTTTGCAGGTAGAACTGGCCTTCATATGTGAAATAGTTATGATGTAAAATAAAGCGAATGCACTCAATAATAAACCTAATTTGTGCCTCTTTATGAATCCCCAATTTTCTGAGGAAATGTTCAGATGCTTCACACCCCTTCTGATGGTCAATTACAGTGTAAAGTGATTTGATATCAAGAGTGCCGAGTATGAAGCCCTCTTTCCAGGGAATTTCGCCCAGGGCCTGTAATGTATGGCTAGTGTCCTTAAGGTACGCTGGAACCAGGGCCAGACATTTTTGAAGAAAGGTGTCCACATATTTAGAAAGATTTGAAGTGAGGCAGTTAATGCCCGAAATTATTGGCCGCCCTGGTGGACATTCCAGGTTTTTGTGTAGTTTAGGAATGTGATAGAATACTGCTACACTTGGGGTTTTATTCATGACAAAATTAAACTCTTTATTATTTAATATGCCATCACACTTGCCCTTTGAAGTTAAGATGTCAAGATGTTGGATATATTTGGTGGTTGGATTTGAACTCAATTTCTTATAGGTTTGTATGTCACCAAGCAACTTCAATGACTCAGCATGATACATTGATTTATTAAGTATAACTATGCCCCCTCCTTTGTCCGCTGGGCGTATAATAATGTCATTATTATTCTGAAGATTTTGAATGGCCATTTGTTCCTGTATACTTAAATTATGTGGAGCATATTTACAGTTCTTAGGTTTCATCTTCCTAATGTCGGATACCACCATTGTTTCAAATGTATGGAAGGCACTAGAATACTCCTGGATCGGATTAAATGTGGATGGTTTGGCCAAACTGGTATGATTGAATTGAGGTGGTATTGAATGGGACTGAAGGGACGCTGCCGCTCCTTTCTTTAAGAAATATTTCTTAATAGCTAGATTGCGTAGAAATTTCTTTAGGCTAATATATAAATCGAATGGTTTAGATCTAATTGTAGGGGCAAATTTTAAACCCTTTTGCAGGAGAGAATAGTCGATGTGGATAGAGAGTAAGAGCTTAGATTAAAAATTTTTTGAATAGAGGAATTAGAGGTAGAATTGGAAACTACTTTTGTTTTTGTTTTGGTGAGTTTCCCCCCTCTTTTGCCCCTCTTGGTCTGTTTGATCTTACTTGGAAAAAATCCGATTTACCGCAGGACGGGAAACCGGGCCTTTGCTATTTTTGGAAATTGTAGGGTAAGGATTTTTAATTTTACCCACATTGGTTTTACTAGTCTTTATGACTTTGTTAATAGGGGCCCATTTTGATATACTGTTGGACTTAAAACGGGAATGGGATTGAGTATCAGTGGATGTCGTTGCAATAGCAGGATCTAGCCCACAACTGTTTTGAGGTGCTGGAGTTTCCACATCCGTTTCCATAAGTGTTAATGGAACATATCTATTTGATAAAGAGATATGGGAGGAGGCAGTGCCTCTACGTGGTTCACCTACTGGTGTTGGAGTGAATTTTGGAATAGTACCAATATCAAAGGATAATTCCAAGATGGTAGAAATAATATGGTCTGAATGGATAGCAGATGGCTGCCCATTCATTTCCTTATCATGATGCGTAACTGGAGTGTATTGGGTGGAGTTGGAATTGTTATACACCGAAAAAATTGATGACTGTCCTAGTCTGTTTTGAGATGGTGTAATATTATATTCATCTAGGTTAATAGGTCGTCTGGCCTCTGTTGAAGGGAGGATGTTTCTAGTTCCATCCTACCTGATGCATTGAGATAAGTATCCCTAGGAATATTGTCCCTTTGAAATTTCTTAATTTTTTTGGTAATAATTTCTTGTTCTTTATTTTTTAATCTAGATAATATGTTCTCTACCAAATCATGGAAGTTCTCCAAATGCTCAAATTGTTCAAGTTGGTCAAGCAGTTTCATTACCTGGCCGCTAGTGATTTTAAGGTTATTAGTTCTCTTTTCAATAATAAACTGTAACGTCTTGAAGGAGAAATTGGCAAACATAGTGTCCCATTCATGTTGAATCGCCTCATTGCCAAAGTCCCCTGCTAGATTTTTATAAATGACCAGTCCTTTTGGTATGACTTTGGCTTGAATATATTTTTCAAGGTGGCTACCTCCCACAGGTCACGTAATTCCATAAGGATATATTTTTCAAGACTCCTCAGAAGATCTTTAACCTGTTGGTCAGTTTTAGCCCTAGAGCCATCCAAAGGAAAACGATCCTGTACCCGAGAAAAACGTAATTCCCTATCAGCTCTGATAGCGCTAAGAGCCATGTAGTGCCGCCTAAGTGAGTGTGCACAGCAAAAATAAACAGATAAAGATATAAACCTCACTGGCGCTAACTACAGAAATATGTTGGAATAAACAAAGATGTGTGAAGAGGCTGCTGGAGTTGAGTCAGCCGCTGCGCTGATGCCGACTCAAAAGTACCCAAGGAATGGTGTACATAAATAAGAAACACACATAAAAATAACTACCTGCGCCTCTCACCCATGAAATATGAAGAAATATCCCCACAAAGTGAAAAAAGCTGCTGGATAAATAGCGATGCAAATGAGTCAGAGCTATTAAGTTGGCATATATACAAGTGTTGGTTTAGAACACTTACTATCACGACAGCAGAGGGCTGGGTTGAAGAGAAAGATGTCCTGGCTCGGTATGAGTAGTGGTCCGGCCGCGCGCCCAGAGCAGGCAAGTCAGATGTAACGAGGCAGGGAGCGTCCTCCCTGTTGCTGTAACAACTCAGCTGGACTGGGAAGCACAGAGTCCGGAAGTACCGCGGCGTCCTCAGGCCACGAGGCGCCGCTAGTACGATATGAACGAGATGAACAGGACGGGGGCGGGACAAATTTCCAAAAATAGCAAAGGCCCGGTTTCCCGTCCTGCGGTAAATCGGGATTTTTTCCAAGTAAGATCAAACAGACCAAGAGGGGCAAAAGAGGGGGGAAACTCACCAAAACAAAAACAAAAGTAGTTTCCAATTCTACCTCTAATTCCTCTATTCAAAAAATTTTTAATCTAAGCTCTTACTCTCTATCCACATCGGACTATTCTCTCCTGCAAAAGGGTTTAAAATTTGCCCCTACAATTAGATCTAAACCATTCGATTTATATATTAGCCTAAAGAAATTTCTACGCAATCTAGCTATTAAGAAATATTTCTTAAAGAAAGGAGCGGCAGCGTCCCTTCAGTCCCATTCAATACCACCTCAATTCAATCATACCAGTTTGGCCAAACCATCCACATTTAATCCGATCCAGGAGTATTCTAGTGCCTTCCATACATTTGAAACAATGGTGGTATCCGACATTAGGAAGATGAAACCTAAGAACTGTAAATATGCTCCACATAATTTAAGTATACAGGAACAAATGGCCATTCAAAATCTTCAGAATAATAATGACATTATTATACGCCCAGCGGACAAAGGAGGGGGCATAGTTATACTTAATAAATCAATGTATCATGCTGAGTCATTGAAGTTGCTTGGTGACATACAAACCTATAAGAAATTGAGTTCAAATCCAACCACCAAATATATCCAACATCTTGACATCTTAACTTCAAAGGGCAAGTGTGATGGCATATTAAATAATAAAGAGTTTAATTTTGTCATGAATAAAACCCCAAGTGTAGCAGTATTCTATCACATTCCTAAACTACACAAAAACCTGGAATGTCCACCAGGGCGGCCAATAATTTCGGGCATTAACTGCCTCACTTCAAATCTTTCTAAATGTGTGGACACCTTTCTTCAAAAATGTCTGGCCCTGGTTCCAGCGTACCTTAAGGATACTAGCCATACATTACAGGCCCTGGGCGAAATTCCCTGGAAAGAGGGCTTCATACTCGGCACTCTTGATATCAAATCACTTTACACTGTAATTGACCATCAGAAGGGGTGTGAAGCATCTGAACATTTCCTCAGAAAATTGGGGATTCATAAAGAGGCACAAATTAGGTTTATTATTGAGTGCATTCGCTTTATTTTACATCATAACTATTTCACATATGAATGCCAGTTCTACCTGCAAACATGGGGAACTGCCATGGGTACCCGCTTTGCCCCTAGCTACGCAAATTTGTACGTAACCAAGTGGGAGGAGTCATATATTTTTCAGTCTGGCCAACTATACCCTGGTTTGGTCATGTGGCGTAGATTTATCGACGACGTCCTATTTATCTGGGAAGGTCCAATAGAAGGCCTCAATAGGTTCATTTCTAACCTTAACACTAACTCGTTCGGCCTGGAATTCACGTCTACCATCAGTACAACCAATGTCAACTTTTTGGACCTGGAAATATTTATTGAGAAAGAAACCATTTGTACGAAATGTCATCGGAAAGAGGTGGATGCGAATAGTTACATTGACATCAGGAGCTGCCATCTTCCCATTTGGCTAACTAGTATCCCCAAGGGCCAATTTACAAGACTGAGACGTAATTGCTCGAAAATTCAGGATTACCACCAGGAAACCGACTATTTAACACAACAGTTTTTAGAAAAAGGTTATCCTATGTCATTGTTACAAAAGAATAAAAAAGAAGTTGAGCAATTACCTAGGGATAGTCTGGTCCGTAAGGTTCAACCCGAAATCACTCGCTCACCCTCTATTATAGAACAAATTGGGGACTTACCTATTGTTACCCAGTTCCATCATAATCATAAACAATTTAGAAACATAATATCTAAATATTGGTTTATTCTTCAGGGGGATAGAAAAATTGGTGAACATCTGGCACCCCATCCCAGATTTATTTTTAGGAAGGCCCAAACCCTGGGTAATTTGATTGCTCCCACCATTAAGGATGGATCGTGTACATCACTAGTTACCTCTTCTAGAGGTTTGTACCGTGTGATACGTGTTTATGTTGCAGTAAGACTCACTTCCAGAAAATTAGGCAGACTATATTTTTAGATGCACATAATAAACAACGATTTGCAATTAGAGACTACATTACATGTTCTACCACGGGAGTTATCTACCTAATTCAATGCCCTTGTGGCAAAATATATGTAGGGCGCACAAAACGCAGACTCCGTGACCGCTTGAGGGAACACTTTAACAACATCACAAAGGGCTTTTTAGGGCACCCCCTCTCTAGACATTTTTGTGAATACCACAATAGATCTGTTCGAGGTATCCATTTCTGTGGTATACAAGTTGTCCCTAAAAACAAGAGGGGTGGGGATTATATTCGAAAAATGTCTAGGGTGGAATCCCAATGGATTTTTACCCTGGATAGCCTGGCCCCATTGGGTTAAACCATGAGATAGAATTATATGCGTTTCCTTAGGCTATTAATTATTATCTGTCTCGCACTCATGCCATGCCCCTGCAGCATTATGGAGTATGGGGTGGTTGTTGGTTGTTTCTTAGCGTTTTTTAGTGTTTTTCAGCATTTTTTAGCTGCAGTTATATACTAGTTACGTATTAGGCTGAACAATGAACCCACGTAGTTTGGGTATTTTTATCAAATATTACCAATTATTTTTATTAATTATTGTTAAGCTTTATTAGTTGTGAGATTAGTGCCATAGGTACTGTTCTATTTTCTCACAACTTGCATGGCTTATTTTAGCTTATTGTACCTCACCCTTATTTATATTACTCTATATACATGTGTGTGTCAGTTAGTGTATTTGTTGATGTAGTGTTTGGGCACACCAATATATATCTATGGATTCACTATGGATTCATTAAGGGCTCTAATACACTTATTTTTAGTTTTATTTTGATCAAATAAAGTTTTTTTCATTTTTATTTTTATTTTTTCATTTATTTTTAAGGTATCATTCAGGCAATGCCATATACAGAGATGCTAACAACATTATTATTTATTTTCTATTCCCTTTTTCTCTGCACATTTTTTGTTACTAGTACCTGCTTCTCTCCTTGTTAACACATAGTGTAGCAATTAACATTCCTTTTTTGTCGTACTGTCACATGGCGAGAGGGCGGGGGGTTTTTTCAAAGCTACATAAGGCAGGCTCTGGTAAGGGTCTCGATCCCTGACGAAGAAGGTCTGTGTACCTTCGAAACGCGTTGGAACGTTTTTGACCCTTCCTGCCTCCTGTACTACGGTACTACGGTGACGTCACCCATCTTTTTGTCCCGCCCCCGTCCTGTTCATCTCGTACTAGCGGCGCCTCGTGGCCTGAGGACGCCGCGGTACTTCCGGACTCTGTGCTTCCCAGTCCAGCTGAGTTGTTCCAGCAACAGGGAGGACGCTCCCTGCCCCGTTATATCTGACTTGCCTGCTCTGGGCACGCGGCCGGACCACTACTCATACCGAGCCAGGACATCTTTCTCTTCAACCCAGCCCTCTGCTGTCGTGATAGTAAGTGTTCTAAACCAACACTTGTATATATGCCAACTTAATAGCTCTGACTCATTTGCATCGCTATTTATCCAGCAGCTTTTTTCACTTTGTGGGGATATTTCTTCATATTTCATGGGTGAGAGGCGCAGGTAGTTATTTTTATGTGTGTTTCTTATTTATGTACACCATTCCTTGGGTACTTTTGAGTCGGCATCAGCGCAGCGGCTGACTCAACTCCAGCAGCCTCTTCACACATCTTTGTTTATTCCAACATATTTCTGTAGTTAGCGCCAGTGAGGTTTATATCTTTATCTGTTTATTTTTGCTGTGCACACTCACTTAGGCGGCACTACATGGCGATTAGCGCTATCAGAGCTGATAGGGAATTACGTTTTTCTCGGGTACAGGATCGTTTTCCTTTGGATGGCTCTAGGGCTAAAACTGACCAACAGGTTAAAGATCTTCTGAGGAGTCTTGAAAAATATCTCCTTATGGAATTACGTGACCTGTGGGAGGTAGCCACCTTAGAAAAATATATTCAAGCCAAAGTCATACCAAAAGGACTAGTCATTTATAAAAATCTAGCAGGGGACTTTGGCAATGAGGCGATTCAACATGAATGGGACACTATGTTTGCCAATTTCTCCTTCAAGACGTTACAGTTTATTATTGAAAAGAGAACTAATAACCTTAAAATCACTAGCGGCCAGGTAATGAAACTGCTTGACCAACTTGAACAATTTGAGCATTTGGAGAACTTCCATGATTTGGTAGAGAACATATTATCTAGATTAAAAAATAAAGAACAAGAAATTATTACCAAAAAAATTAAGAAATTTCAAAGGGACAATATTCCTAGGGATACTTATCTCAATGCATCAGGTAGGATGGAACTAGAAACATCCTCCCTTCAACAGAGGCCAGACGACCTATTAACCTTAGATGAATATAATATTACACCATCTCAAAACAGACTAGGACAGTCATCAATTTTTTCGGTGTATAACAATTCCAACTCCACCCAATACACTCCAGTTACGCATCATGATAAGGAAATGAATGGGCAGCCATCTGCTATCCATTCAGACCATATTAGTTCTACCATCTTGGAATTATCCTTTGATATTGGTACTACTCCAAAATTCACTCCAACACCAGTAGGTGAACCACGTAGAGGCACTGCCTCCTCCCATATCTCTTTATCAAATAGATATGTTCCATTAACACTTATGGAAACGGATGTGGAAACTCCAGCACCTCAAAACAGTTGTGGGCTAGATCCTGCTATTGCAACGACATCCACTGATACTCAATCCCATTCCCGTTTTAAGTCCAACAGTATATCAAAATGGGCCCCTATTAACAAAGTCATAAAGACTAGTAAAACCAATATTGGGTAAAATTAAAAATCCTTACCCTACAATTTCCAAAAATAGCAAAGGCCCGGTTTCCCGTCCTGCGGTAAATCGGGATTTTTTCCAAGTAAGATCAAACAGACCAAGAGGGGCAAAAGAGGGGGGAAACTCACCAAAACAAAAACAAAAGTAGTTTCCAATTCTACCTCTAATTCCTCTATTCAAAAAATTTTTAATCTAAGCTCTTACTCTCTATCCACATCGGACTATTCTCTCCTGCAAAAGGGTTTAAAATTTGCCCCTACAATTAGATCTAAACCATTCGATTTATATATTAGCCTAAAGAAATTTCTACGCAATCTAGCTATTAAGAAATATTTCTTAAAGAAAGGAGCGGCAGCGTCCCTTCAGTCCCATTCAATACCACCTCAATTCAATCATACCAGTTTGGCCAAACCATCCACATTTAATCCGATCCAGGAGTATTCTAGTGCCTTCCATACATTTGAAACAATGGTGGTATCCGACATTAGGAAGATGAAACCTAAGAACTGTAAATATGCTCCACATAATTTAAGTATACAGGAACAAATGGCCATTCAAAATCTTCAGAATAATAATGACATTATTATACGCCCAGCGGACAAAGGAGGGGGCATAGTTATACTTAATAAATCAATGTATCATGCTGAGTCATTGAAGTTGCTTGGTGACATACAAACCTATAAGAAATTGAGTTCAAATCCAACCACCAAATATATCCAACATCTTGACATCTTAACTTCAAAGGGCAAGTGTGATGGCATATTAAATAATAAAGAGTTTAATTTTGTCATGAATAAAACCCCAAGTGTAGCAGTATTCTATCACATTCCTAAACTACACAAAAACCTGGAATGTCCACCAGGGCGGCCAATAATTTCGGGCATTAACTGCCTCACTTCAAATCTTTCTAAATATGTGGACACCTTTCTTCAAAAATGTCTGGCCCTGGTTCCAGCGTACCTTAAGGACACTAGCCATACATTACAGGCCCTGGGCGAAATTCCCTGGAAAGAGGGCTTCATACTCGGCACTCTTGATATCAAATCACTTTACACTGTAATTGACCATCAGAAGGGGTGTGAAGCATCTGAACATTTCCTCAGAAAATTGGGGATTCATAAAGAGGCACAAATTAGGTTTATTATTGAGTGCATTCGCTTTATTTTACATCATAACTATTTCACATATGAAGGCCAGTTCTACCTGCAAACATGGGGAACTGCCATGGGTACCCGCTTTGCCCCTAGCTACGCAAATTTGTACGTAGCCAAGTGGGAGGAGTCATATATTTTTCAGTCTGGCCAACTATACCTGGTTTGCTCATGTGGCGTAGATTTATCGACAACGTCCTATTTATCTGGGAAGGTCCAATAGAAGGCCTCAATAGGTTCATTTCTAACCTTAACACTAACTCGTTCGGCCTGGAATTCACGTCTACCATCAGTACAACCAATGTCAACTTTTTGGACCTGGAAATATTTATTGAGAAAGAAACCATTTGTACCAAATGTCATCGGAAAGAGGTGGATGCGAATAGTTACATTGACATCAGGAGCTGCCATCTTCCCATTTGGCTAACTAGTATCCCCAAGGGCCAATTTACAAGAGTGAGACGTAATTGCTCGAAAATTCAGGATTACCACCAGGAAAACGACTATTTAACACAACAGTTTTTAGAAAAAGGTTATCCTATGTCATTGTTACAAAAGAATAAAAAAGAAGTTGAGCAATTACCTAGGGATAGTCTGGTCCGTAAGGTTCAACCCGAAATCACTCGCTCACCCTCTATTATAGAACAAATTGGGGACTTACCTATTGTTACCCAGTTCCATCATAATCATAAATAATTTAGAAACATAATATCTAAATATTGGTTTATTCTTCAGGGGGATAGAAAAATTGGTGAACATCTGGCACCCCATCCCAGATTTATTTTTAGGAAGGCCCAAACCCTGGGTAATTTGATTGCTCCACCATTAAGGATGGATCGTGTACATCACTAGTTACCTCTTCTAGAGGTTTTGTACCGTGTGATACGTGTTTATGTTGCAGTAAGACTCACTTCCAGAAAATTAGGCAGACTATATTTTTAGATGCACATAATAAACAACGATTTGCAATTAGAGACTACATTACATGTTCTACCACGGGAGTTATCTACCTAATTCAATGCCCTTGTGGCAAAATATATGTAGGGCGCACAAAACGCAGACTCCGTGACCGCTTGAGGGAACACTTTAACAACATCACAAAGGGCTTTTTAGGGCACCCCCTCTCTAGACATTTTTGTGAATACCACAATAGATCTGTTCGAGGTATCCATTTCTGTGGTATACAAGTTGTCCCTAAAAACAAGAGGGGTGGGGATTATATTCGAAAAATGTCTAGGGTGGAATCCCAATGGATTTTTACCCTGGATAGCCTGGCCCCATTGGGTTAAACCATGAGATAGAATTATATGCGTTTCCTTAGGCTATTAATTATTATCTGTCTCGCATTCACGCCATGCCCCTGCAGCATTATGGAGTATGGGGTGGTTGTTGGTTGTTTCTTAGCGTTTTTTAGTGTTTTTCAGCATTTTTTAGCTGCAGTTATATACTAGTTACGTATTAGGCTGAACAATGAACCCACGTAGTTTGGGTATTTTTATCAAATATTACCAATTATTTTTATTAATTATTGTTAAGCTTTATTAGTTGTGAGATTAGTGCCATAGGTACTGTTCTATTTTCTCACAACTTGCATGGCTTATTTTAGCTTATTGTACCTCACCCTTATTTATATTACTCTATATACATGTGTGTGTCAGTTAGTGTATTTGTTGATGTAGTGTTTGGGCACACCAATATATATCTATGGATTCACTATGGATTCATTAAGGGCTCTAATACACTTATTTTTAGTTTTATTTTGATCAAATAAAGTTTTTTTCATTTTTATTTTTATTTTTTCATTTATTTTTAAGGTATCATTCAGGCAATGCCATATACAGAGATGCTAACAACATTATTATTTATTTTCTATTCCTTTTTCTCTGCACATTTTTTGTTACTAGTACCTGCTTCTCTCCTTGTTAACACATAGTGTAGCAATTAACATTCCTTTTTTGTCGTACTGTCACATGGCGAGAGGGCGGGGGTTTTTTTCAAAGCTACATAAGGCAGGCTCTGGTAAGGGTCTCGATCCCTGACGAAGAAGGTCTGTGTACCTTCGAAACGCGTTGGAACGTTTTTGACCCTTCCTGCCTCCTGTACTACGGTACTACGGTGACGTCACCCATCTTTTTGTCCCGCCCCCGTCCTGTTCATCTCATACTAGCGGCGCCTCGTGGCCTGAGGACGCCGCGGTACTTCCGGACTCTGTGCTTCCCAGTCCAGCTGAGTTATTCCAGCAACAGGGAGGACGCTCCCTGCCCCGTTATATCTGACTTGCCTGCTCTGGGCACGCGGCCGGACCACTACTCATACCGAGCCAGGACATCTTTCTCTTCAACCCAGCCCTCTGCTGTCGTGATAGTAAGTGTTCTAAACCAACACTTGTATATATGCCAACTTAATAGCTCTGACTCATTTGCATCGCTATTTATCCAGCAGCTTTTTTCACTTTGTGGGGATATTTCTTCATATTTCATGGGTGAGAGGCGCAGGTAGTTATTTTTATGTGTGTTTCTTATTTATGTACACCATTCCTTGGGTACTTTTGAGTCGGCATCAGCGCAGCGGCTGACTCAACTCCAGCAGCCTCTTCACACATCTTTGTTTATTCCAACATATTTCTGTAGTTAGCGCCAGTGAGGTTTATATCTTTATCTGGAAGCATTATCCGCTAAAACAAACAACCTTTTGACACTGCTCTGAATTCTATAGTGGTGTGCTGATGCGTTTCCATTGTAATTGGGCAGGAAGGTCGGGTGAGAAGATGTGGGTGTTTGTTGTGACCTAATTTCAGCTTGCCCACGGCCTCAGCCTCAGCCTCTGCATACATTATTACCATCACATCCAGTTCCCCGTCCCTTGCCACACGCCTTGCCCATTTTAAATGGAGGACAATATTTTCCACGTTCACTACAAATTGCTGAATTTAGAGTAGACTTATATGTGATCTGTGTGACGACAAACCACAGTTAGAAATATCTGGCCTGTAGGTAACTATTTTTTTTTTCAGAAAACTGGTGTCAATAACTTGGCTTAGACACAGCAACAAAATTTAAATGGGGGCCTGAAATAGCATAATTTGGAGCGCACTGATATGTGATCCGTGTGACGGACAAACCCCAGTTTAAAATAGCTGGATTTTTGACGCTCTAATATGGAAAGGATCTGGCTGTATTCTGCAGTGCCAACAAGCAAATGGAGCAGAAAAATGGTGTTCTCTGGATTGCTTTTAAAGCAAATAATCAGGATTAAGATCCCCAAAAAAATATTCCTGGCCCCTGATACCTGGGCTATGTACAGAAATATTTGTAATAGGCAGCAGCAGACAGAACTGGAATGGACCCTCTTGCTATATGCAATAAAGTCTGCCACATACACTGCCTTCCTGCCTAGCACTGATATCTATGCAGCTTTATTAGTCCTCAGAAGGACTGTTAGTTGAGATGGCTATGTGTATTAGAGATGGTATACCCACACTAAGTACCAAGCAAGCAAACAAATCTCTCCCTAGCTCATCAGCAACTCTGCCATCAATGAAGGATTCCGGAGCAGACTGTGACGAGCATGGTGGCACCAGGTCTGATACAGACCTGATGACGCTGTGTGGTCAGCCAATCACTGTAATGCCACAACCAACATAGCTGCGGCATTACAGTGTGTGGCAGACAATCCCTGCATGTTCATTGGTTCTCTAAAGAGCTCCAAACATGCAGGTGGGGACCTGAGCTCCCACCGATCAACCTCGGAAATACTTGTCAAGCTCAGAGCTTCTCGAACAGTGAGATGCTCGGGTGAGCACTGAGTAGTGACGAGCATGCTCGCTCATCACTAATGGTACGACTAAGGTCTGAAATGCATCACTTGGATTACTTGGGCTCTTGGGATTATATTTTATTTCTAAGAATTTACTGTGACACAATTTTTGCGTATGACCTAGTAATGATATTAATGAATTTACAAAACACAATGCCAAATGTAATAGATGCTCATAATGTTTTATTCATGCTACAAGCTGTAACCTGACACTGGTGAACCAGATCTTTTATCTCTTACAAAATCTCATTTTACCCATACATGAATAAATATGTTTTACTATAAATGTACGTTTCAACCTATGCTGCATTCGTAAGTGCAACTCACATGGTTGTTTACTAAGCTTCTCTACCTATTTCATCTCATGAGCTGTTGTAAAAGATCGGGATTTTACATTAAAAATAATTTAATATGAAAATTAGAGAAATTATTAATCCCTACAAGGGTTCTTCATATCCTATTTTAAAGGCTATATTTTTGTTTTAACATTTTTGTTTCATTGCTACTGCTACAGATAATTGCTAGAAAACAATAGGAAAACGTTAAGCGCAAACCAAACACTGTATTTTTTATTTTTTGGGTGGCATCTTTAGTTTCATTACTGGCATTTTTGTGACTGTGGCTTTTTTGAAAAATGCAGCATGTTCCATTGTTTTCCTTTTTATGTAAAAAAAATGCATTTGTTAATGTGAATTGCATTTTTTGCGGCTTTCTGATACTGCATCTCTTTATTTTAATAGGAATGTTGATTAAAGAAAATTGCATGACTTATTTTGACATTTTTTTTTAATAGCAAGTAATCAATGAAAATAGCAAATAAAACACAGAAATTGAGTATATTTTGTTACGGTAATTAATTATCTTACATAATTTTGTCTCCAGGCACTGTCTGACAGCAAAACTATTGATTTGCTAATTAACAGTTTTCTGCTGCATTTGATTTGAGGATGGGGCTGGGGAGGAGAGGGGTAGCAGGTTGTGGGTATGAAGGAGGGTAAATTGTCATTTGTCTTTATTGCCCCAGATTAATGTGTGTTTATTTATTTTACTCTGTTAGAAAATGTTGCACAAGAGAATATGCAAGGGAATTTGGTGTCACAAGTCTGAGTTCTGTGTTTCCAACATCTGATTTGGTCTGTATTTGGAGGTCTATGTTCCATATTAGTAGAGTGAAGTGGGGACTCTATTTAGAGGTCTAGTGTGGAGTCTGTATTAGTTTAGCTGGGCTGATACGGTAGTCTGTGTTTAGGGATCTAGTCTGGGGTTTGAATACCATTACTGATTTGGATTACGGTGTTAATTTATTTAGGGTGCTAATTTGTTTAGGGCCCTTATCTGAACCAGTATTTAGGGGATATTACCTATGGTCAATATTTTATATAGGTTTATTTCTTAATTTTATTTAGGCGACTGCTTGGGGATCTGGATTTGTGAAGGGGAATTGTGAAGATTATAAAAGATAGGAAATCTGGGGTCTATATTTGTTTGAGGAATTTAGGATCATGTTTTTATTTATTCCTGAGCCTATATTTATTATGTGGTTTAGTATTGAGTTGGTATTTATTTTAGCGTCTTCACCTCCCAAAAGTGAAATTGAAAAAAAAAATTGGAATGAATTATACACCTATACATGTTTTACTTTCTGCATACCTATTTTAATATTACATTTTGGCAAAAGTACATGACACAAAACAATACTATGGTCTGTTCTATCATTTTTATATTGCAATCCTACTTCTTAGCAATTTTTTATATATATCATGGAAAAAACACCAGAGTGCAAGAGGGGATGAAGAAAGAACAGCAACTTGCACTCATTGACTACTTTTGTCTGTTAGGAACACTCAAAATCCATTTTACGTGCTGCAGGATTTAGAGAAGGAGGAGAAGGATGAGGAGCAGCAGGTGAATGTGCATCTGGACCTAGATTTAGCACACAAAGGGATGAGGATCATAGCTTGAGTAAAAATTATCCTGTTGACAATGCTGGCCATTATAAGAAACAGTCACAGTGGTGAGATGAAAATTAACCAATAGGGCTTTGGTTGTGGTAGCAATCTTATGAGGGAATGTTTGTTGGATGACAGGTTGTGTGACAGCAAAACTATGATTACAGGATGAGCCGCACTTTTAGCCCTTCATTATTAAAGCAAAATGAGGTTATTTTTTTACTCTTCAAAAAGGGAGTCTAAATTTACTTATTATCATGATAAGATTTGCTTCCTGCTCTGCAAAATTTTCACTGAGCAGTTGACAGCCACCCACATAACTGACCATTTGACCCCTCTATGATCTCCAACACTCCTGTAGCACCCAGAGCGGAATGCTCAGGTCACCAGACGGCGTTGGATTCTGGGATGTCACGGGGATGGCGGCCGTGCCCAGTGCCTTGTGCTCCGGAGACAGTGAAACAGGGATTAAAAATAAAAAAAAAAGCAAAAATTAGAAAAAAAAGTTTGTGAGTTGGAGTGTTCGGCTGCAATATGACGGGCACTGCAGATGATCCCTGGGGGGGTAGGTGATGATGGCAGTGCAGGTGTTTAACTCTCCAACTAGGGCTGGCCCCCACGTATAGTAATAGAAGTGGATAGTGCTGAGTAATAAGGCTGGAGACAAGGAAAGTCGCTTTACCATTTACTGAAGTCCAGAAACAGTTTCAGAGGATGGAATACAACTCTCACCAGGTATACATTTGCTCTGCACGATGAGAATTATCTCTCTGCTGTGATTCAGTATAAACTCCCTGCTGCTCTAATCCCTCCTGGGACAAAATGTTCCTGGAGTCTGAAACTTCCAGTACAGCCAAGTACTCATGGCGTTTTCTCCCTTGGCAACTTGCAGTGTGACTCCTATGTGAAGCAACTGCATGTTCTTGCACAAGCTCTCACTGATTCTCTGTTGGAAAACACAGAGCTCTTTGGAAAAACACTTCACTGCTGGTTATGAAAACCACACAGCATCTCAGCTTACTACCCAACTCTGGAAGTTTGGAAGGCCTAGGTGCTAAAACCCTGATCCTTTCTACCATTTTTCCTGGAGAGAGCACATGTCTCTCCTCCCTAAATATTCTCCATTTTCTTTCTTACTGTTTCCTCACAGACTAACTATGCCCCTCACCTCCCAGTATCTGTGCAAAGCTCTAAGCTTCAGGCAGAGAAAGGGAGTAGGGTAAATTGTGTGTGCAGTTGTCCCAAGCAGAGAAAGCATAACTCCCATCATTTGCAATACACATATAAAATAGTACATATGTGACCATTTTGTGGCGATACAGGCACAGGGCGTCACATTTCTCCAACTGCAAGAGGTAAATCAAGTAGCAGAGGCAGCAGTTACAGTATATTTAACACAATAAACCAGATGTTTTATCTGCAATTGTGACATCTGGATGTACTTCAGCACAGACACACTGGCTGAACAGCCAGGTTCAGTCCTTTCTACAAAGAGTCCTTTATAAGGAAGATAGCCTTAGCCCCAATCCATGAACTTTTAATTCAAAAGATTGGACTAGTGACAAGAACTGGAACAGTTTTCTATGGGTGTACTGTCATGTCTATCCTCCAGTGTCATTTCAGAGAGGGTTTTCAGCATGGCTGGTGACTGTCACATCCAAGAGGACAGGGTTATTCACCACAAGCATAGAACACCTATCATTTGACAAAATCAATCAGGCATGGATCAGCTATAGCTAATGCCAATGATTAAAACAAACATACCTTTTTATTATCTGTCTGAATGTCTGTTGTTTGTCTTCTATGCCATTATGCTGCTGCCAGTGCTGATGACTAGTGTTGAGCATTCCGATACCGCAAGTATCGGGTATCGGCCGATATTCGCGTTATCGGAATTCCGATACTTAATTCCGATACTTTTTCAATATCGTATACCGGAATCGGAAGTTCCCATAATTCTTTGAGAGGCAATGTGATTTTAGTCAGCCAATGAGGAATCCTACGAAGTGTGGGCACATCCTGTAATGCTGCGGTCATCTTAACTAATGGCATGGCTGTGATTGGCTGCTGAAATGATGTCAGAATGCACTATAAAAGGCGCCGCAGCCATTTTAGCGTCACTGTGCTGTGAACTCAGTAAGGGACAGAACGCTGCTGTGCTGACTCTGAGGGACAGTTAGATATTGCGATTTTGTGTACTACTGTGCTTGAGGCAGGCTAGTTTACCAACCGCTGTGTAAAGCTTCATTTTGCCAGTGTTGTTTTAACAGCTCTGTGCAAGGTGTGTGTGTGACAGTGCAGGTGACGCTGCAGTTTGCTCTGCATCCACCGCTGTTTGTAGGCATCTGCACGTGTCACTGACTCTTTTTTTTTTTAATTTTATTTAGTGGAATTGGTGCAGCTCCATTATATTAGAAAAAATCAAATCTATTAGTGTGACGTGCTTCCATCCGTATACAATACATTGGTTGCAAACACTAAGAATACAGAGAGCTTCACGATAGAATAGTTGTGTTCAGGTCACTGATTGAGTTTGATTTTTTGAGGGACCGCTCGTTGTCTCACATCGTTGTAGCGTGAGCGTGTGTCACTGCTCACTACATTTTCTAATGGTGCTCCTTTTAGTGAAAAAAATTAATCTATTAGTGTGACGGCTTCCATCCGTATACAATACATTGGTTGCAAACACTATAGAAGTACACAAAGGGGCTTTTAACAGCTACAGTAATAGTTGTGTTTCAGTGTTCACTGTAGTCTGTGAGCTTTTCATTTTGTGAGTGCAGATTACGCTCCAGTTTGTTCTTCAACCACTGCCGGTTGTAGTCTGCTGAGCGTGTGTCACTGCCTCATCCTTCACATTTTTCTCTAATTGGTGCTGCTCCATTTTAGTGGAAAAAAATCTAATCTATTAGTGTGACGCGCTTCCATCCGTATACAATACATTGGTTGCAAACACTATAGAAGTACACAAAGGGGCCTTTAACAGCTACAGAACAGTTGTGTTTCAGTGTTCACTGTAGTCTGTGAGCTTTTCATTTTGTGAGTGCAGATTACGCTCCAGTTTGTTCTTCAACCACTGCCGGTTGTAGTCTGCTGAGCGTGTGTCACTGCCTCATCCTTCACATTTTTCTCTAATTGGTGCTGCTCCATTTTAGTGGAAAAAAATCTAATCTATTAGTGTGACGCGCTTCCATCCGTATACAATACATTGGTTGCAAACACTATAGAAGTACACAAAGGGGCCTTTAACAGCTACTGAACAGTTGTGTTTCAGTGTTCACTGTAGTCTGTGAGCTTTTCATTTTGTGAGTGCAGATTACGCTCCAGTTTGTTCTTCAACCACTGCCGGTTGTAGTCTGCTGAGCGTGTGTCACTGCCTCATCCTTCACATTTTTCTCTAATTGGTGCTGCTCCATTTTAGTGGAAAAAAATCTAATCTATTAGTGTGACGCGCTTCCATCCGTATACAATACATTGGTTGCAAACACTATAGAAGTACACAAAGGGGCCTTTCACAGATACTGAACAGTTGTCTGCAGGGTTCACTGTAGTCTGTGAGGAATAACCACACTTAGGCCTTATAACTTTTCTGACTTTCTTTATCAATCTACCAAGATGAAGAAGTCAGTGAGTAAGGCACGTGGTCGTGGTCGAGGCCGTGGATTTGCAGCAGGGAGAGGACGTGGGGATTCTGTGGCTGCTGCCGCACCCAGTGACACAGCATCCACCAGTTTTCCCGTGAGCGTTCCTTTATGCGCACTTTTGTAGGAGCTCAGGTACCCCCCTGCTGCGTGAAGAACAAATTGAAGCCGTTGTTGGTTGGATGGCAGCCAATGCATCGACTTCAGTAGCTTCCACCTCCTCTCAGGACCACAGCACTGTTGAACAACCATCAGTCTCTTCACCGCCTGCCAAATTGCCCAGGCAGTCAGAGAGCTCTGTACAGGAGCCAGCTGAGTCTCTGCTTCTGTTCTCAGAATCTGTTGGCTTGGAAACAGGGGCCCAGCCAAGCAGCATTCTGGAATGTGAAGAAGAGGCAGTATGCAGTGATGCGCAACAGCTGTGTCTCTCTGAATCTGAAGAGGCGGGTGAGCCAGTGCCGATGGTCAGCACACCGCAGAACGCATCTGATGATGATGAGACTCAGTTGCCAGTTTCTGTTGAGCATGGTGCTGGCCAGACCACCCAACAACAGCAGGTGTTGGAAGAGGGTAGTGGTGGAGATGATGAGGTCCAAGACCCAACATGGCGTGAGGAACAGGAAGGTGGTGGGAGCAGCTCTGAGGAAGAGATTGCCCCAACGGTCCAAACAGTAGGAGAGGTAGGCTGCAGACTCGCTTGCCTGTAGCCTCCAGTTTGGCACCCGTTCGGAGCAGTTCTCTTCCAACAGCCAAACCGGGCGCTCCCAGGACTTGCTCTGCGTGGTCCTTTTTTGATACAGTTGCAGATGATATTTGCTATGTCAAATGCAAGCTGTGTAATCAAAAAATTAAAAGAGGTAAAAGTGTCAGTAACCTTAATACAACAAATATGTGGAAACATGTGCGGTCAAAGCACTTTGTTGAGTTACAAAGACACACTGGAGATGTAGGCCAACCTACAGCAGCACCTACATCTTCAGCTCGTGTTGGAGCCTCTTCCTCCAGTTCACACACAGCTGGTTCGGCTTCCTCAAAGGATCGCCATGGAAGAACCTCTGTCACTGTTGTCCAGAGACACAGTGTTATTCCACCCACAGCTGCAAGTTCCCTGTCATCCTCACACACCCAGGCCACAAAACAGCCATCGGTAGCACAGGCATGGGATAAAAGACGGCCATACTCGGCAAACCATCCACGAGCACAGGCTCTGAATGCTGGCATTGCAAAACTCCTGTCCCTTGAAATGCTGTCATTCAGGCTGGTGGAGACTGACAGTTTCCGTGAATTAATGGCATTGGCAGTCCCACAATACAATGTGCCCAGCCGATTTTATTTCAGCAGGCAAGCCGTCCCTGGTCTGCAAAAGCATGTTGAGGCAAAAATTAAACATGTGCTACTAAACGCCGTCAGTAGCAAGGTCCACCTGACCACCGATGCGTGGACCAGTACCCATGGCCAGGGACGATACCTTTCACTCACTGCCCATTGGGTGAATGTTGTGGAGCCGGGTACAGATCTTGCGAGTGGCGCTGTACGTGTTCTGCCAACTCCAAGGATTGCCGGAATCAAGTCTGTCCACATTGACTCCTCCTCCTACTCCAGTTCCTCAGAATCATCGCTGCAGGAGCCGTCACGGTCTACCTCCACATGGACCCGTGGACGCTTACCTGATGCGACCGATATGAGCACAGCCGTGGCCAAACGGCAACAGGCCATTCTGAAATTAATTCCCATGGGGAATCGAAGCCACACAGCGCAGGAGGTCTGGAATGCCATCAAGCAGGAGAGCGACGTGTGGTTTTTGCCAGCGAATCTCCAGCCAGGCTTGGTAGTGTGTGACAATGGCCGAAATCTGGTGGCAGCTCTGGGCCTTGGCAACCTCACTCACATACCATGTCTGGCACATGTGCTCAACTTGGTCGTGCAGAGTTTTTTGAGGGACTATCCGGATCTTGATGCACTGCTGCACAAGGTCCGCCTAGAGTGCGCTCACTTGCGACGTTCCAGCATGGCCAGATCGCGCATTGCAGCTCTGCAACGCAGATTGCGCCTTCCTGAACATCGCATCATAAGTGACGTATCCACCAGGTGGAATTCAACGTTACATATGTTGGAGCGGTTGTGTGAGCAGCAGCCAGCAGTTATGGAGTATCAGCTGCATCAGGCGCAATCAACACGCAATTTGCGCCGTCCACACTTCACCATTAATGAGTGGGCCATTATGAAGGACATGTGCCACGTTTTGCGTGCGTTTGATGAGTCAACGCGGATGGCGAGTGCAGATGATGCACTAGTCAGCCTGACTGTCCCCCTTATCTGCCTGCTTCAAAAAACACTGCAAGCAATAAGGGATGAGGTTTTGGAAGAGGTGGAGGATGAGGAGTCACAAATTCCATCACCTTCTGGAAAGTCAGCGCAACGTGGTTCCTCACAAAGGGCTGGGCAGGGCTCACTTTGTGAGGAGGATGAGGAGGAGGAGTCAATGGAGGAGGAAGACATCGCTCCAGAGGGAGGTACACAATGCTCTAGTCAGTATGTAGAGCGAGGGTGGGGTGATGCAGAGCAGGCAGAGATAACGCCTCTTGCAGAGGACAGCGTTTCTTTGCCAGTTGAGAGTCTGCAGCACATGGTTGATTTCATGCTGCAGTGCCTAAGAAACGACCGCCGCATCGCCCACATTCTCACGACGTCTGATTATTGGGTGTACACCCTCCTAGACCCTCGCTACCGGGACAACGTCAAAAGCCTCATCACACCGTTGAACCGGGAGCGTAAAATGCGGGAGTACCAAGACACACTGGTGCAATCCCTAATGTTCTACCTTACTGCCGAGAGCACTGCTGCTGCTACTGCTTTACAAAGCAGCTCTGTGCGTCGAGGCAGTGTAGAGAGCTCTGCAACAAGAGGGAGCACACGCAGTGCCTCTGCACAGGGAAAGACCAGTATGTTAAAAATGTGGCAAAGTTTTGTGGCAGCGCCACAAATGTCTACACCATCCGAGAGGGCTCCAGTCAGCGGGAGGCAACGTATCCGTCAGATGGTGACAGACTACTTGGCTTTGCCTCTCAGTGTACTCCCAGATGGCTCTTCCCCATTCAAGTTTTGGGTCTCTAAGCTGGATACATGGCCAGAGCTTAGCCAGTATGCATTGGAGGTGCTGGCTTGCCCTGCTGCCAGTGTATTATCGGAGCGCGTCTTTAGTGCTGCAGGTGGTGTACTAACAGACCGTCGCATGCGACTATCCTCCGATAATGTAGACCGGCTTACTTTTCTGAAAATGAACAAGGCATGGATCTCGCCAGAATTTGTCTGTCCGTTTTCAGATTAAATAACTGGTTCGCAACGTTATCCATGTCTCCTGTTATGTTCATCTTTCTACCACCTGAACTCTACTCCCTGGGCTCCAACACTGCCAGTTGCTGCTCAGAAGTGTCGTGTCCACAGAACAAAACACAAGCTCTACTGTTAGTGGGGTTCAGTAACGCCAGCTGTTCCCCTGCTGTGTCAACGGCAAGAAGTCTCCTGTTCCCGACACATGGACAGAAAAACACATGACCAACATGCTCCAAATAGGGAAGAGCCGTCACCCTGCTTGTTATGCTGAAAACATGAAATTGTGAAGTTTTGCAGGCCTAGAATGATAAATTTTAATGACAAATATGGACAAATAATAATTTGTCATCACAGCGCATATCTGCACATGTCTATTAGAAATGGTAACAAAAAATAAAACATAGTCTACTCTTCACATTTTGAAATTAATGCATAAAAGTACATTTCATACTTATGAATTAATGCTTTTTAAGGAACTTTATCTGTACCTGTAAGATAATGCAGTCAATGGATGTACGAATCATTAAATCCTCATCATCATCATCACGAGTTTTATTTATGACAGACATTATAAAATACACATACTGATGCCAACTGTAACTTCAAACACCATATATGAAATGGCCAGCATGTAAACATGGTAATAATGTCCAATAATAAATTATTACATCTAGAAAGTGCATCATGCATACTGACAATAGGTAGTTATACCTGCGAGTGCTGTTGAAACAACCACAACAGATATAAATTAATACTGGTATATAGGTATCACATTCACAGTGCATAGTTACTCATGGACAATGTTGATGTAATACTGTATCTCAATTAAGTCAGCGTGAACCATTAGGCTTGTTAGTCTTGTACATTGTTAAAGAGGGAACGTAATTTTTTTGTTTGTCATAGGTGGAGTATTACACATTAAATTATTACTGCTGTATTTTTTTTTGCGTCCCTAGTGCGCAATAACGCAGCCTAACCTCACATTTTATAGTCAGCTAATTGCCACACGCTACCCTACCCTACGCGTGACAGTAGGAAGGTAGTGTTGTTGGATAAAGCTTTGCGCAACCAGAGATTCTTTTACCCTCTTCAACACTCTACAAGCAAAAAATGCATGATTTCAGCCACAGACTTTATTGACGTACAGTATAACATCGGCATTACCCATCAGAGGCTGTCCACTGTCTGATACAGACATAGAATATACCTTTGCTATCCGTAGCCTTTGTTTCACCTACACTTGCAGGCACACACTTAAATTGTGACAAACAATGCCTAATGTTTTTTTAAATGGTTATTTTTTATCGTACATTATTGTGTCATCAATCATCACATTGATGAGTCCATGCTGGACATGTCATACATGCTATAGAAAGTTACGATTTTATGAACTTAAATAATTGAAATGTCTGTGACTGTCACATAAAATTTGCGATGATGATGATGAGTGACTATTACAAAATCCATTGTCTTCACTATGTTATGGTTTAACATAGCGTTCCTTAAGCATTATTCATAAAAACAAAAAATGGACTTTTATTCTTACATTTACAACACTATATTTTGTTACCAATTTTTTGGGTGTTGTGTTGGTCCATTTTTTTTTGGCATGTGCATATATGCGTTTATATTTGTATTTTCTTTATTTTTCCTTCTTGAAATTAGAAAACATGTGTATCTTTGTACCGTGTTAGCCAGTAGATAGAAAAATATTTAGACTTCAGAGTCAGCAGTGGTTGATACCTTTTAATGGATAACTGAAAAGATGGAAACAAATTGCAAGCTTTCAAGGCTACTCACGTCTCTTCATCAGGCAAAGACTAAATAAAAAAATTAAGCATCACATATTTCTATACACAACAGGACACAGGAATACTGCAATAGGTAAGACAAGTAAGTGACGTGTATCAGAACTGTCATTATCTCACAGGGATGAACATAAATATTGGAACAGTTCCTACATAAGGATAGAAAGTTTGATTGCCCTCTCATTGCCTTTTTTTTTTGGGTTTTCATGACCCTGGAAGGGCATAGACGCAGATTCCTTAATTTATATAGAATGACATAAATCCATGTGATCTATTCATTCCATCACTAACAGTGTCAAAGGTCATGATGAGCTTATATTCTGAAACCTTTGTACGTTTCTCATATTTGAAGTTATATTTTAATACCAGTAATTCCATATCCATCATGCTATGACCGGGCATACAAAAGTCTTTTGCCACAGGTAAATTCATTAATTTATCTGTGATTGTGTGGCGCTGATAATTCATCCTTGTTCTCCTTTTTGTTGCCGGTCTCCCCTCACTTGTCCCTCCCTCACTTGTCTTAGCTATTCCTGTGTCCTGTTGTGTGTAGAAATATGTGATTCTTCATTTTTGGCTTACTCTTAGCTGAGAAGACACCTGAGTAGTCTCGAAAGCTTTGAATTTGTACCTATTTCAGTAGCCATAAACGTTCACACTGAGACTGTCAGTATAAATATTTTCTATTCTGTATTGAATCATCATTTTATTGTCGTAGTAAACTTCATTTATTCTGTTTGAATACTACATTGCAATGCCACGTAACAAGGCAATGAACTCAATATTTTATGCCTACACCCTCCTTGACCTGGATTACAACACCGCCAGTTGTTTTCGAAGTGCTGTTACACATGACACTTGCTCCTGTGTTACTGGTTCAGTAATGACATTGTTCCCCTGCTGGTGAACGGCAAAAAGTCTGCTGCCTCACCATGTTCTCCTCCATCCCTGAGGCTACAACACCGCCAGTTGTTGCTCGGAAGTGCTGTTAGCACAGTGAACACTTGCTCCCGTGTTACTGGGGTTCAGTAATGTCAGCTGTTCCCCTGCTGTGTGAACGGCAAAACAGTCCTGCTGCCTCCACCATGTTCTCTTCTCATCCTGGGTTACAACACCGCCAGTTGTTTCTCGGAAGTGCTGTTAGCACAGTTAACACTTGCTCCCGTGTTACTGGGGTTCAGTAATGTCAGCTGTTCCCCTGCTGTGTGAACGGCAAACAGTCCTGCTGCCTCCACCATGTTCTCTTCTCATCCCTGGGTTACAACACCGCCAGTTGTTTCTCGGAAGTGCTGTTAGCACAGTCTACACTTGCTCCTGTGTTACTGGGGTCCAGTAATGTCAGCTGTTCCCCTGCTGTGTGAACGGCAAAAAGTCCTGCTGCCTCCACCATGTTCTCTTCTCATCCCTGGGTTACAACACCGCCAGTTGTTCTCGGAAGTGCTGTTAGCACAGTAACACTTGCTCCTGTGTTACTGGGGTTCAGTAATGTCAGCTGTTCCCCTGCTGTGTGAACGGCAAACAGTCCTGCTGCCTCCACCATGTTCTCTTCTCATCCCTGGGTTACAACACCGCCAGTTGTTGTTCTCGGAAGTGCTGTTAGCACAGTGTCATACACTTGCTCCTGTGTTACTGGGGTTCAGTAATGTCAGCTGTTCCCCTGCTGTGTGAACGGCAAAAGTCCTGCTGCCTCCACCATGTTCTCTTCTCATCCCTGGGTCTACAACACCGCCAGTTGTTTCTCGGAAGTGCTGTTAGCACAGTGAACACTTGCTCCTGTGTTACTGGGGTTCAGTAATGTCAGCTGTTCCCCTGCTGTGTGAACGGCAAAAAGTCCTGCTGCCTCCACCATGTTCTCTTCTCATCCCTGGGCTACAACACCGCCAGTTGTTGCTCGGAAGTGCTGTTAGCACAGTGAACACTTGCTCCTGTGTACTGGGGTTCAGTAATGTCAGCTGTTCCCCTGCTGTGTGAACGGCAAAAGTCCTGCTGCCTCCACCATGTTTCTCTTCTCATCCCTGGGCTTACAACACCGCCAGTTGTTTCTCGGAAGTGCTGTTAGCACAGTATACACTTGCTCCCGTGTTACTGGGGTTCAGTAATGTCAGCTGTTCCCTGCTGTGTGAACGGCAAACAGTCCTGCTGCCTCCACCATGTTCTCTTCTCATCCCTGGGTTACAACACCGCCAGTTGTTTCTCGGAAGTGCTGTTAGCACAGTCTACACTTGCTCCTGTGTTACTGGGGTTCAGTAATGTCAGCTGTTCCCCTGCTGTGTGAACGGCAAAAAGTCCTGCTGCCTCCACCATGTTCTCTTTCCATCCTGGGTTACAACACCGCCAGTTGTTTCTCGGAAGTGCTGTTAGCACAGTTACACTTGCTCCTGTGTTACTGGGGTGTTACTGGGGTTCAGTAATGTCAGCTGTTCCCCTGCTGTGTGAACGCAAACAGTCCTGCTGCCTCCACCATGTTCTCTTCTCATCCCTGGGTTACAACACCGCCAGTTGTTTCTCGGAAGTGCTGTTAGCACAGTCTACACTTGCTCCCTGTGTTACTGGGGTTCAGTAATGTCAGCTGTTCCCCTGCTGTGTGAACGGCAAACAGTCCTGCTGCCTCCACCATGTTCTCTTCTCATCCCTGGGCTACAACACCGCCAGTTGTTTCTCGGAAGTGCTGTTAGCACAGTGAACACTTGCTCCTGTGTTACTGGGGTTCAGTAATGTCAGCTGTTCCCCTGCTGTGTGAACGGCAAAAAGTCCTGCTGCCTCCACCATGTTCTCTTCTCATCCCTGGGTTACAACACCGCCAGTTGTTTCTCGGAAGTGCTGTTAGCACAGTAACACTTGCTCCTGTGTTACTGGGGTTCAGTAATGTCAGCTGTTCCCCTGCTGTGTGAACGGCAAAAGTCCTGCTGCCTCCACCATGTTCTCTTCTCATCCCTGGGTTACAACACCGCCAGTTGTTTCTCGGAAGTGCTGTTAGCACAGTCTACACTTGCTCCTGTGTTACTGGGGTTCAGTAATGTCAGCTGTTCCCCTGCTGTGTGAACGGCAAAAAGTCCTGCTGCCTCCACCATGTTCTCTTCTCATCCCTGGGCTACAACACCGCCAGTTGTTGCTCGGAAGTGCTGTTAGCACAGTGAACACTTGCTCCTGTGTTACTGGGGTTCAGTAATGTCAGCTGTTCCCCTGCTGTGTGAACGGCAAACAGTCCTGCTGCCTCCACCATGTTCTCTTCTCATCCCTGGGCTTTCAACACCGCCAGTTGTTTCTCGGAAGTGCTGTTAGCACAGTGAACACTTGCTCCCGTGTTACTGGGGTTCAGTAATGTCAGCTGTTCCCCTGCTGTGTGAACGGCAAACAGTCCTGCTGCCTCCACCATGTTCTCTTCTCATCCCTGGGTTACAACACCGCCAGTTGTTTCTCGGAAGTGCTGTTAGCACAGTCTACACTTGCTCCTGTGTTACTGGGGTTCAGTAATGTCAGCTGTTCCCCTGCTGTGTGAACGGCAAAAAGTCCTGCTGCCTCCACCATGTTCTCTTCTCATCCCTGGGTTACAACACCGCCAGTTGTTTCTCGGAAGTGCTGTTAGCACAGTCTACACTTGCTCCTGTGTTACTGGGTTCAGTAATGTCAGCTGTTCCCCTGCTGTGTGAACGGCAAAAAGTCCTGCTGCCTCCACCATGTTCTCTTCTCATCCCTGGGTACAACACCGCCAGTTGTTCTCGGAAGTGCTGTTAGCACAGTGAACACTTGCTCCCGTGTTACTGGGGTTCAGTAATGTCAGCTGTTCCCCTGCTGTGTGAACGGCAAACAGTCCTGCTGCCTCCACCATGTTCTCTTCTCATCCCTGGGTTACAACACCGCCAGTTGTTTCTCGGAAGTGCTGTTAGCACAGTCTACACTTGCTCCTGTGTTACTGGGGTTCAGTAATGTCAGCTGTTCCCCTGCTGTGTGAACGGCAAACAGTCCTGCTGCCTCCACCATGTTCTCTTCTCATCCCTGGGCTACAACACCGCCAGTTGTTTCTCGGAAGTGCTGTTAGCACAGTGAACACTTGCTCCTGTGTTACTGGGGTTCAGTAATGTCAGCTGTTCCCCTGCTGTGTGAACGGCAAAAAGTCCTGCTGCCTCCACCATGTTCTCTTCTCATCCCTGGGTTACAACACCGCCAGTTGTTTCTCGGAAGTGCTGTTAGCACAGTCTACACTTGCTCCTGTGTTACTGGGGTTCAGTAATGTCAGCTGTTCCCCTGCTGTGTGAACGGCAAAAAGTCCTGCTGCCTCCACCATGTTCTCTTCTCATCCCTGGGTTACAACACCGCCAGTTGTTTCTCGGAAGTGCTGTTAGCACAGTCTACACTTGCTCCTGTGTTACTGGGTTCAGTAATGTCAGCTGTTCCCCTGCTGTGTGAACGGCAAACAGTCCTGCTGCCTCAACTTTAATTTCCATTTGTACCTTCTGCTACCCATCCGGGTTCCAGTACCGTCAGCTGGTTCTCCGCAGTGCCTTTGGCCTAGGTGCCTCCATGTCGGTATCCGAGTTCCAGCAACGTCTGCTGGTCCTTGGTAGTGCTTTGGAGCACAGGTACCTCCTGCTTAGTAACCGTGTCCCAGTAACGTCAGCTGGTCCTCGGTTGTGCCATTGGCTCTTTTCCTTCTGCTGACCCTCCGGGTTCCAGCACAGTCAGCTGGTCCTCGTTACTTTCATTGGCTCTTGTACCTTCTGCTACCCAACCGGGTTCCAGTACCGTCAGCTGGTTCTCCGCAGTGCCTTTGGCCTAGGTGCCTCCATGTCGGTATCCGAGTTCCAGCAACGTCTGCTGGTCCTTGGTAGTGCTTTGGAGCACAGGTACCTCCTGCTTAGTAACCGTGTCCCAGTAACGTCAGCTGGTCCTCGGTTGTGCCATTGGCTCTTTTCCTTCTGCTGACCCTCCGGGTTCCAGCACAGTCAGCTGGTCCTCGTTACTTTCATTGGCTCTTGTACCTTCTGCTACCCAACCGGGTTCCAGTACCGTCAGCTGGTTCTCCGCAGTGCCTTTGGCCTAGGTGCCTCCATGTCGGTATCCGAGTTCCAGCAACGTCTGCTGGTCCTTGGTAGTGCTTTGGAGCACAGGTACCTCCTGCTTAGTAACCGTGTCCCAGTAACGTCAGCTGGTCCTCGGTTGTGCCATTGGCTCTTTTCCTTCTGCTGACCCTCCGGGTTCCAGCACAGTCAGCTGGTCCTCGTTACTTTCATTGGCTCTTGTACCTTATGCTACCCAACCGGGTTCCAGTACCGTCAGCTGGTTCTCCGCAGTGCCTTTGGCCTAGGTGCCTCCATGTCGGTATCCGAGTTCCAGCAACGTCTGCTGGTCCTTGGTAGTGCTTTGGAGCACAGGTACCTCCTGCTTAGTAACCGTGTCCCAGTAACGTCAGCTGGTCCTCGGTTGTGCCATTGGCTCTTTTCCTTCTGCTGACCCTCTGGGTTCCAGCACAGTCAGCTGGTCCTCGTTACTTCCATTGGCTTTTGTACCATCACCAACAGGACAAAGAAGGTTAAGACAAACTACAAGATACAGAACAAGAGACAGAAGAACAATAAGCAGAAGATCAAAAAGCAGAAGAACATTAAGTATAAGACCAAAATGAAGAGCAAAATATATGCTCTAAATTCTAAGCAGAAGAAGACTAAGCAGTGTATGGGGGTGAGTCCGTTCCTCCTCGTGGTGCCCCTGGAAAATGCCTGATGCTGCTGCAGGCTAAACTGAACGCGGACAAATACTGTTGTAATTAAAATCTTTCGTGACAGCAAGAACGGAAGGATGAAAATTCAGAGTTTTACAGATTACAAGTACAGGAATGTCTGTCACAAATAAGAATATGATGAAAAGGATGAATAGGAAGAAGATGAAGAAGTAGAATATGAAGAATAATAACTGTTTAATAAGAACAATATAAGTAATGTTAACAAAAAGATGAATAGCAAGAAGTTTTAGAAGATTAAGAAGGTGAAGATGAAGAATAATTTGATGAGAAAGATGATGCTGCTGAAGATTATGAAGGAGAAAGTGTGTGAAAAGTTAAAAAGGTGAAGACCATGGAAGTTGTGAAACAGACATATTTGACAAAATAGAAAAAAGGTTAACAACATTGTGAATTTCTTCGTCAATCCGAACGTATTTCCTAAAAAAAAAAAATTAATGCTATTCCATTGGATTGGGTTAAACATCTATGCCTTTAATGTCTCCTCAACCTCCCCCAATACATTCTACATTACTCTTTGTTGTTTTCCTTCATGTACAATTAACCTACAAGGCAAGAATGGGGTTTTTTTTATTTCGATATTTTGTTCCCATAGACTTACATGGGACTTCCGGTATCAGTATCGGGTATCGCCGATATTTTTTGTGTATCGGCGATACCATTCCGATTCCGATACTTTTGGATATCGGAAAGTATCGCTCAACTCTACTGATGACCCATGATCAGCAGGGTATCTACTTCCTGTCCATCATGTGCCTCTATCACGTCTGCTGTTGCTGGACCTACGCTGCAGGATATCTCCTTGCCTGCCTTGTTCTAATTCTCTATCGTGTGGATTCTGCCATGGCCACTGCACAGTCATGTCAGCCACACATCTCCTGGTTGCGTGCCAATTGTGTTTTATAGACTGTAAAGCTAATGTGAAACCGACTCTCTAGAAGGTAAACAAATGTGAAACATTTCCAAAATTAGGGCTAATTATTGGAAAGGCTTCTTCATTTTAAAAGCAAGTAGCCTGCTCCTTCAAAAAAGGAATATATTTTGGACTATTTAATAAAAGGCCATTATAATTGCTTAATCATCTCAATCATTTAGTGAATAACAAATCTGTTGTGGATTCCAAAAAAAGGATATTTGTTTATTTCCAGTTGAGAATTCATTACTTTTTCAAGTTCAAAACAGTACATAACTTTTGCCCTAAGTAAAGGGATATTTTTTGGACTAAATGTAAAAAATCTCTTGCTACCACATTTGGCAAAAACAAAGTGCTTGATACGCTAAAAAGCATACATTTTTCTCTCATGTGAAAAAGCCATGTCTTCTTCAGTTTGCACTACCTGTATATAAACCCCATCATGGCAGGTATTTGCTCCCAAAAAAGGATAATTTTGGGGTTAATTGTACAATTTAAGTAGACTGCAAAGTCTGAAACTGCAGTAATTAGTTACAGTAAATAGGTTATCATCCATTTTCCCCTAGCCAAATAGATTGTGGTCACTTGGATGTTAATAAGGCTATGTTTGCATCATAGAGCTCAAAACAGGTTAAATACAATCCAATGAGACATCAAAGTGTTATAGATGTATTTTCAGGCAATTAGAGACTTTTCAGCAATGTGATATATGTGCTGACGGAGAGCTACAGTACACTTTCTGATATATTTGTACTGAAATGTCTATGGCTTATTTTCCCACTTCAGAGTCTGCAAACTGCAATGGATTGGTCTTCCTGAAATGTGGAAATGAATTCCCACATCGGTAATGCCCATAAGACTCACCATTACTATGACCAGAACCAAAGCTTTCATGAGCTGTTGAGCCTCCTCCACCAACAGCTGTGGCAACACCCAATAAGCAGATCTGATTCTGGAAGATCTTTTGGCTGGATGTTGGCTCAGCTCTTTATGGTCATCGTCCCCCATCTTTCTCCTTGACTTAGTGTGGAAAATGTCCTGAAATCCCTGCTCTCACTCTTGCCAATTCATTCCTTTAGATTTGCACTGAGGGCTTATGCCCACTTGCAATGAAATTGGATGAATTCAATCCGATAAAAAATCAACTTGAAGTCGGACCAATGTTAATCTATGATGGTGTGTTCATCTGCCTTTTTTTACATCTCGGATCGGATCACGATCAGACTGGAAAAAAATCGCAGCATGCTGCGATTGTCATCACAAATCGGATCGCATCCCGCAATAGTAGTCAATGGGTGCAATAAAAAAATCAAACAGCACTCACACAGCAATAGTACCATGCGAATGCTGTGCGATATACGCTGACCCTGGCAATGGAGGAGATGGAGAAATTACTTTCTCTGCCTCCTTCACAGCTGTGCTCTGATCCGCTCTGTGTGAGAGGCTCGGAGCACAGTCGCATGACACTCGGCTCCCACTCGCAGGAGATGCTCTCGCATCGGATGCCATATGCTAGTCTGACCCCGGCCTCGTGCAAGTCTCTCACATGAACACCCGGCACTGCCGATGGCACTCGGACTTGAACGTGTTGCTGCATGTATTTCTATGCAGCCGCATGCTCTAGCTTGAATGCCGGTGGCAGTGCCGGTGTTCATGCGAGAGACTCGCACGAGAATCGTGCAAGTTTCTTGCATGTGTAACATCAGACACAGTTTTGGTCAACAACCCCCAGAGCCCTTCCTTGTAACTGCCCTGCCCTCCTCCTCCAAAACCAACTTCTCCACCATTACAGAAGATCGACTCTGCACCCTACTCTCAAGATCACATCTCACTACCTGTGCACTTGACCCAATCCCATCCCACTTCATCCCAAACCTCACCACAGTGTTCATCCCAACCCTAACCCATCTCTTCAACCTATCACTAACAACTGGTGTTTTCCCCTCAAGCTTTAAACATGCCTCAATCACACCTATCCTCAAAAAGCCCTCTCTTGACCCATCCTCTGTATCTAGCTATCGCCCTATATCACTTCTCCCCTATGCCTCAAAACTACTGGAACAACACGTCCATCTTGAACTGTCCTCCCACCTCTCATCTTGCTCCCTCCTCGACCACCTACAATCTGGCTTCCGGCCACACCACTCCACTGAAACTGCCCTAACTAAGGTCACCAATTACCTACTATCTGCCAAGGCCAAGCGACACTACTCTGTCCTCCTCCTCCTGGACCTGTCCTCTGCCTTTGACACAGTGGACCATTCCCTATTACTACAGACTCTCTCATCTCTTGGTATCACAGGCTTGGCCCTATCTTGGATCGCATCATACCTAACAGACTGGACATTCAGCGTCTCCCACTCACACACCACCTCCTCACCGCACCCTCCATCTGTGGGAGTTCCGCAAGGTTCAGTCCTAGGGCCCCTGTTCTTCTCCATCTACACCTTCGGCCTCGGACAGCTCATAGAATCTCACGGCTTTGAATATCACCTCTATGCTGATGACACACAGATCTACATCTCTGGACCAGATATCACCTCCCTACTAAACAGAATCCCTCAATGTCTGTCCGCTATTTCATCCTTTTTCTCCGCTAGATTCCTAAAGCTTAATATGGACAAAACAGATTTCATCATCTTTCCCCCATCTCACACAACCCCTCCAATGGACCTATCAATTAATGTAAACGACTGCCCACTCTCTCCAGTCCCACAAGCTCGCTGCCTCAGGGTTATCCTTGACACTGATCTCTCTTTTAAACCACATATCCAAGCTCTCTCCACCTCCTGCCGACTTCAACTCAAAAATATCTCACGTATCCGTACATTCCTCAACCAAGAATCTGCAAAAACCCTAGTCCATGCCCTCATCATCTCCCGCCTCGACTACTGCAACCTCCTGCTCTGTGGCCTCCCTTCTAACACTCTTGCACCCCTCCAATCTATTCTAAACTCTGCTGCCCGACTAATCCACCTGTCCCCCCGCTATTTCCCGGCCTCTCCCCTCTGTCAATCCCTGCACTGGCTCCCCATTACACAAAGACTCCAGTTCAAAACCCTAATCATGACATACAAAGCCATCCACAACCTGTGTCCTCCATACATCTGTGACCTTGTCTCCCGGTACCTACCTGCACGCAACCTCCGATCCTCACAAGATCTCCTTCTCTACTCCCCTCTTATCTCCTCTTCCCACAATCGCATACAAGATTTCTCCCGCGCATCTTCCCTACTCTGGAACTCTCTACCACAACATATCAGACTCTCGTCTACCATGGAAACCTTCAAAAAGAACCTGAAGACAAGCCTACAACCTGCAGTAACCACAGATCCACCAAACCACTGCACGACAAGCTCTACCCTCGCCTACTGTATCCTCACCCATCCCTTGTAGATTGTGAGCCCTCACGGGCAGGGTACTCTCTCCTACTGTACCAGTCGTAACTTGTATTGTCTAAGATTACTGTACGTGTATTTATTATGTATACCCCACTTCACATGTAAAGCACCATGGATTAAATGGTGCTATAATAATAAATAATAATGTGTGACCCCAGCCTTACTCAGAGAACCACTTCAACCGTGGCTGATAGGGTCACCATCACAGCTAGTCATTTGAATTGTGTCTTCCGCTTCCTCCAGTCCACTCATCATCCATGTTCAATGTTTAACAATTCATTTCATCCAGTAAATCAACTAGAAAAAGTTGTTGTGAAGAAATATCTTCTTTAGCCCCTGGTGTGCCATGGCTTAGGTTACTAAGGAAAGCGATAGAGGTGCCATTGATGGAATTAAAAGTACTCAATGTAAAATATTAACTGTTAGGGTGGCAGGAAGAAGAATACTATGTAAGTTACTGGCTCAATTGTCAAATTGTTTGCATTTGATGGACCTGCACATATCATGAAAATTGACATGAATTTGAATAGCTCATCTCATCTAAACACAGCATGTACATAAATAGAAAGTTTAAGAATTGGACGGGCAAAGAAGCAGAAGCAAATTAAAATCAATAATCACAATTAAGGATGCCAATATGCCAATATCAACACAGACAAAATTTAATGGCTGATAATTATAATGCTTAAGTAACCAAGTACGGCCTTAATCTCTTCCAAACCTGTTAGGTTTATGCTTTTGTGCTTTCGTTTTTCTGTCCCATCTTTCCAAGAGCCATACTTTTTTTATCTTTATAGTGACACGGCTGTGTGAGAGCTTGATTTTTTTTAGACAAGTTGTACTTTTGAATGACACCATGCTTTTTATCATGTGATGTATTGGAAAGCGACAGCAAAAAATAGCGTGAAATAGCGAATAAAGTGCAATTCTGGAATTCTTTTTTTTTAATTTGGAGCATTCATTATACGGTAAAATTGACCTAGCAATATGTTTCCACAAAACAATATAATCACATTGATATCAAATATACATTTTTTTTTTTTATTTAAGGGATAAAGTTACATTTTTGGGTGATGGAACTGTGTGAGAGCTCGTTTTTGCCTCCTTGGTCAATGTTTTTATTGATACCATTTTGGGGTAGAGCTGAAGTTCTATTCACGTCTCCTTGCTTTTTTATGTGCAGTTGTGGCAGCCAAAAAAAATGCAATTCTAGAGTTCTTTTTTTCCTTTTTATGCCACTTACCCATCAGGTTAATTTATTTTATATTTTGAAAGATCAGGCTTTTACGGACATGGAGACAACACATGTGTAATTTTTTTTATTTATCTCTTAATTTTTAATGGTGGGTGATTTGAACATTTATACTTTTTTATTTTTCCAAATTTTTTTAAAAACTTTTTACTGTATTTTGTAATCCTCTTAGGAGACTTGAACCTGTGTTCAGCTGAATACTTATGCTATAAACATTATTACTATAAATAACTAAAATCATGGTCTCCCATGAATATCAATCACAGGCTGGATTTCAAAAGATTACCATCATGACAGGCACATGGGTATTCAGCAGACCCCTGGCATTCATAGCAACCCATTGTCACAATTCCACCCCTCAGTGTGTCTGGGATGCAGTTACGGACAGTTTAGCCATCCAATCTTGCACAGAGGTGTACTGAAGCTGTCAGTGTGTTGATTCACAGCTCAACTATCCAATCTGAAACTGGAAGGTGCTTTTTCTCCCAGACCTCAGCCAAATGTACATTCATCTAAGTGAGGTTTGTTCTCTCTGTGACTTGAGTTCTGTATGCTTGATCTTTCATTCCCTGACCTTGCACCTCGTTCTGACCATTGGTCCGTTTAACCCCTTCTGCTCTGATCCGTTGTCCTCCTTCTTTTCTGGTCTCGGAACGTTACCGGACTACGCTTATGCCTCTTCCTTTGATTTATGATGTACCATCCTGGCTTCTGAACTTGGACTCCTTGACTATTCTGACTCACAGCTTGAGAAGTGACTAGCGTCACATTATGTCTGGCTGATACGATTTTCTTTTTTGTCAGTATGGATCCTGTTCACAGACTTTGTGACCAGGTGGCGAATTTGATTTTGAATTTGAATTTGAATTTGATGCGGATGACTCAGGTTGAGTCTAAAGTCATTGCAATATTAGTTGCAGGGTCAGATAAATAATTTGATGAAGATCCCTATAGCCCTCCACTGCCGGCAGTGGCTGTAACGTCAGTATCCTCTGATATACAGTTGGTGTCTCCCGAACCTGTGATATCTATCCCTGATAAATTTTTAGTAGAGAAAGACCAGTTTAGGGTATTCAGGGAGAGCTGTAGGTTATTTTTTACCCTGCACCCCCGGTCATCAACAAGGGAGGAGTTCCAGCGGGTGGGAATAATCATGTCCCTACTGCAATGGGGTAATCAGACCTTGGCATATTCTTTGTCCCCACAAGCCCCAGAACAGCTTTCTGTTGACAGTTTTGACAGTTTAGGTCTGATTTATGACAAACCCGACAAAATCCTGGTCGTTGAGGCTAAGATTATGAATCTGCCACGGGGGAGGTCGCACAGCTGACGACTATCTGTACTGAATTCCGGCAGTGGTCCACCGAAGTTCTATGGAGTGATGCTGCATTCAGGTGCCAGTACCAAAAAGGCCTTTCTGCAACCCTCAAGGATTGTCTGGTCCTTCATTGATGCCCTTGTTCTCTGTTGGAGGCCATACAAATGGACCGCAGAATTCATGAGAGACGTGGTGAACAGCAGGCTGCTTGTTATGCTTCCCCTGAGCAGGTCCATTTACCCGAGGTTAGAGTTGCCAGACTTCATGTTGCAGAGAGAAGACGTAGACAAGAACTCGGACTCTGTCTATACTGTGATCTCTCTGGACATTTTCTTAAGAATTGCCAAACTTGTCCTCCCATGTACTTTTTTCTTCCTCTGTTAAAGTACTGATAAATACATTGTTATCCTTCGAGAACCAGGTGTCATCAACATTGGGATTCACTAACTATGGGTCTGTTGCTAACTTTATTGATTCAGGACTGGTTCTGAAGTTAGGGTTAGGGACAGTTAGCTTAGAAAGACCCATTCAAATTGTCAACCTTGACAAGACACTGGTGTCTCACAATTTGGTCAAGAGAGCAAAGGTGGATTTCACTCTCAAAGTGGGAGCACTGCACTCTGAATCCATCTCCTGTTTTGTGTTGGGTAATTTACCTGCTGGATTGGTACTGGGATTTCCATGGTTGAAGATTCAAAATCCTGTTATTGATTGGTGTCATTAGGCGATTGTGAAATGGAGCCCCATTTGTTAAAAGAAATGTCTAAAAATGTACAAATATGCTTAGATACTCTGCAGAGTCTACTGGGGTACCTGAAGGACTTCGGAGATGTGTTCTCAGAAAAAGAGGTGGAGATACTACCTCCCCATCGTCCCTATGATTGTGCTATTAATCTTATTCCTAGTGCCACATTGGTGAAAAAGCTTGCCTTTATAATTTGTTGGGGCCTGAATAAACTGCCGTGAAACAGTGTGTTAGTGAAAGTTTACAGAAGGGTTATAGCCATCCTTTCTCCTCCCCTATTGTTGTTGGATTTTTCTTTGATAAAAAGAAAGATGGGAGTCTCCGTCCTTGCTTTGATTTCCGAGAACTAAACAAAATCACGATTAAAAATACTTACCCACTTCCACTCAGCTTACAATTTGTTATGCATCCAGAAGGGTGATGAGTGGAAAACAGCATCTTTAATGTCTGAGGGTGTTTTTGAAAATCTTTCCATGCCTTTTGGATTAAGCAATGCACCTGCTCTGTTTCAAAATTTTATAAATTATATTTTCTCTGATTGCATTGGAAAGATATGTTGTGATTTACCTGGATGAAATTCTAATTTTCTTGCCAGATTTGGACACTCACCAGAAATATGTCTGTGTTTTTTTACAGAGATTGAGGGAGAACTCTTTGTTTGCTAAATTAGAGAAATGTGTTTTTTTCTGTTCAGGAAAGCTATTTCTTTGGGTTTATCTTGTGAGCAGAAGGGTTTAAAATGGACACTGGGAAAGTGCAGGTAGTAATTGATTCTGTTCATCCCTGTGATCTTAAGGATTTGCAGTGTTTTCTGTAATTCACCAACTATTATAGTATAGGAAAGATGTGTATCTTCGTACCGTGTTAGCGCACAAATGGACAACTATTATAGAAAATTTATCAAGGAGTTTCACAGATTGCTAAAACACTTACAGACCTTAGATGTAAGAGTGAGAATCTCAAGTTTGGTCGATGGGTGCTTTAAAAAGATTAAAAGAGTGTTTTATGTTTGCACGCATTCTGATCCAACCTGATCTCTAAGAAACCGTTCATTGTGGAGGTGGATGCTTCAGAGATTGTAGTGGACGCAGGGGCCCAAAACTCTGATTAATCTGGGTCCATGTGCTCTTTATCTAAGAAATGTTTGCTGGTGGAGAGAAATTATGATGTTGGGAATCTGTTGTAAAATTGGCCTTTGAAGAATAGAGGCATTTTTTGAAGGGGCGGTTCATCTAGTTACAGTCACTGACCACAAGCCGTACAGAGACTTGGGCATGCCTGGAGGGAGGTTGAAAAGAATATTGGGACTGCTCAGATTCGCAATAAAGAGAAGGCTCAGAAGACGTTTGGTGGGTCCTGTTTTTAAGATTGATGATGAGGTTTGGTTGTCATCTAGGAACTTTAAACTTAAAGTGCCAGCAGCGAAGTTGTGTCCAAAGTTTATTGATCCATATGAGATTTTAGAGGTGATAAATCCTGTGGTATTTAGTTTAAAGATTCATTCATCCCTTTGCATCCCTAATGTGTTCCATAAATCCCTATTTAAGGAGTTTGTCCCTCCGGCATTGTCTCCCTCATCCCCGCCTCCTCCAGTTTCAGTAGACGGTGGCCTGAAGTATGAGGTTCAGAGGGTTGTGGATTCTGAAAGGGTTTGTAATTTCCTCCAATAGCTCATCCATTGGAGGGGATATGGACCAGAGGAGAGATCCTGGGTCCCTGCTCAAGCTGTGAAGGCCAATCCGTTAGTCAGGGCATTCCATCTAAAATTTCCTGGGAAGCATGGGGGTCAGTGGCCCCCCTAGAAGAGGAGCAGCTGTCATGGTTCCAACCCTCAGTGTGTCTGAGATGCAGTTATTGACATCTCAGCCATCCAATCTGGTACAGGGTGCGCTGAAGCTGTCAGTGCTTTGATTGACAGCTTAGTCATCCAGTCTTGTACAGGGGCATGGTGAGCTGTCAGTGTGTTAATTGACAGCTCGCCTATCCAATCTGAGATTGAGAGTCGCTGTCTGTCTCCAAATTTTCATTATCCCAAGTGATTGCCATGCTGCTTAACTGAGCTGTTTCTCCTAGACCTCTGCCAAACGTACATCCAGCTAAGTGAAGTTTGTTCTCTCTGTGCCTTGAGTTCTGTATGATCTTTCATTGCATGACCTTGAACCTTGTTCTGATCATCAGTCCATTTAACCCTTTCTGCTCTGATCCGTTATCCTCCTTCTATTCTGGCCTCGGAACATTACCTGACTACGCTTTTGTCTCTTCCTTCTGTTTATGACGTACCCTCCTGAATTCTGAACTTGGACTCTTTGACTATTCTGACTTACGGCTTGGCCGTGAGAAGTGACTAATGTCACAATGATCAACGTCCTGTGATTGCATTACAAGGGCTCAATGGGTGATTTGAACAGTGATCACTCGGAATGCAAGCTGTATTTGCCTCTGTGATAGATTGACAGAGCCATTAGCAAGTTAACAGCCATGGGTGGACCTCTACTCTTTGCACTGCTGTTAGAGGCAGATAATGGTTAAATAATACTGCCATTATCTGTGGGCAAAAATGCGGGCTCAGGCTCTCGGCCAACATCAAAGTCAGGAAGCCAAAATATGACTTTTAGGCTAAGTGCACATGTTCAGGAATATTTGCGTTTTTTTCGCGTTTTTTCGCGGGAAAAAACACGTCAAAAACGCATGTATTAAGCATCCTATCATTTAGAATGAATTCCGCAATTTCTGTGCACATGGTGCGTTTTTTTCCGCGAAAAAACGCATTGCGGAAAATCTAGCAACATGTCCATTAATTTTGCGGAATTCTAGCGTTTTTCCTGCTATATTATTGACCTAGAAAGTTCAGGAAAAAAAATTGCGGTTAAAACGCGTCAAATCCGCGCAAAAAAAAAACCCGCACCAAAAATGCGCAAAAACCGCGCAAAAAAAACCACGCGTTTTTGCCGCGAAAAAAGTCTGGTTTTGCTCAGGAATATTCTGCAAAAATTCTGCAAACGTGTGCACTTAGCCTTACTGTAAATCAAATGTCAGTAAGAGGTTAGTAATCACATGAAGAACATCAGTCCATATGTAAGGAGGTGAAATATACTTATATAGCTGAATGCACAGTGGAGCCTAAGTAAATGAACAATGTCATATAGTGGAAGGAAGCAGGAACTAAAAACTCTTATGTGTTGCTGGGTAGGAATAAGGAGCAAGAGGCACAAGGTCAGGTGATAAGCTTTGTCGTAGTAGGCACGTGACTAAGTGTGCAAATCACATATGTGCTTTGGTGGAGGGGCGTCAAACTGAATTCTTGCCCCGGGTGCCAGAAAACCTAGACATACCTCTGGTTCTACAGCCTAAATATATTTTAGGGGTCTAGCCTGTCATTGTATGCACAGTTACCATGATTTCCTTTTGCCCCTTTCTATTTTTGGGTGTACATTTTGAAGATTACATTGTGTGGTAATCTACACAATATTGTTACATGGTAAATTGTCATGCATATAGTTTTAGATGTAATTTATCTCATTGTCAAGTAGCTCTATATTTCCTTTACTAAACTTCACCAATTGAAAGACAAGTAAAATGTCAAAACATAAATTAAGGTATCACATTTTATAAATAGAGTTATAAAAAGTGTTGAAGAGTGAACATACCCACTGGAAAGAAGTGTTGGTTAGTTCTAACATGCCATATTAATGATAGGTCAAAATGAAATACAATAAAACACTAACACATTTCATGCAGAGGGAACATAGAAATCACAGTGGAAATGAACTTTCAGTCTAGCTCAGCTATATTACTGTTTCTAATAAGGAACACCATCACACTGTGGTAAATACACCTATATTTTACAACTGAGAGAACTTATTTTATGAGGTTTGATGTGTTATAAAGGATAATAACTTTTTCCAGTTCTGAAAATCACTTTTATCAATTCTTCAATAACAGTGTAATGAAGGGTCTAGTTCACTTTGCTAGTCATGTTGCCAAAAATATATTGCTCTATATTTTTTAAAACTTTAGATGAGCAAACCTTTTAAAATTTAAATTTTTCAGCTTTGCCGAATTTTCCTAGGAAGTTGGATTTGCAGCAAATTGATTCTCAGCAAGTCCTTAGTACTCCAAAGCCTCCAATTGCCCTGATACTATGTACTGTATATGACACTGAGATCTAGTACATTGTATCCCATTTCAAGCTCATTACTTTAAACATAGTTTTGTTAATGTCAAAGTGAATGTTCTCAGCATATATGTCTATTGTTAACCAGGCTGTAACAAGTAGCCTGTTTAATAGCACACTCACGCAGGCAGACATTTTGCATTTTTTATTTTTTTCATAAAAAATGGTCCAAACATTATCACTTTTTGTGATCAGAAATTTCTATTTTTGACTGTAAGTCCACGAGAGCAACTGAAATTTCATCTGCAAGAACCTACCTACTTCCTGAATTTACCTGCGCTGTCCTATGGTTCAAGTCAAACCAGATTAAACTATACAATATAAATGATGAAAACAGGGTGGAGGCCCTTATAGCAATCACCCATTCCAGTGATATGGTCCAACTTATCAACGTTGTATTTTTTTTTCTGTGGTGACTAATGTGACTAAACTACTTAGAATCAAGATTTGATTGCTAGTTCAAAAGCAACACTATGAAGAGCCTTTTTGTTTTATTTTGGGTAGGGGTCCAGTCCTGTACAGGTTCACAGCATGGTGTTGAAACTTATTCTGCTTCAGCATTTTGCGATTTCGTTCTGACATCGGATTGGTACGATAAAAAAAATTGGATGCCATTTGAACCATCAGAGTGGTCTAAGAGGATGAGCCGAAGCAGTGTTGTCAGTTCGAGATGCGCTTTGGAGCCGGAACTATCGGGGCTGTCACCACTGTTGCTGGGGGACAACTTGTCTGTACGAGGAGAAACTGAGCACCTGACAGAAAGGGGCATGGGGGAGATAAAAGGGCGTGAGTGTGGGAACATGAGAGACTTGGCGGGAAGGCGACTACAGAGCAGGACGAAGGTTGACTCCCTCTCCACCGCTCCGATTACCATCGCCACTGATGCCAGTTCCTTACAGACTGACTCACTCTCCCACTACGCACTTACTGCATCATTCCTGAGTGCTCCCATACCGGCCCGGTCCATATTGTCATATACAAAACTTATGTGCCATAGCAACAAAATACAGAAGGTCAACATAATAACAAATACCTAATAATGATAGTATTAACTATATCAATGTCGCTAACTGGAAGTAGTTGGATCTATCGCATATACTATACATAGAAGGAGGATGGTCAGGAGGACCAAGAAAATGACCACAGATCCAAGAATAATAGAAAAGTAGCAAAATCTTTATTGAACATATAAAATGGACAGGTGCACAGTAAAAAGACAATGACAACTGTGAAGTACAAATACCGGTCAAAGTCACAACCAATGGAAAAACACAACTGGTCTAGCCTGATTAACATATGATCCTCTGACTACTACCAAAAATTTGGCAAAATACATCATAATTACACAGTGTATACACTTAGATAGAAATAGACAGATCAGAGAGATCATGGATACGTAACATAGGCTTACAAAATCAAGGCTAGTTATAGTAAAGCTCAGACTACCTATAGATATCTTAATTATAAGTATATATACTGTAGGGATGTGGTCTCGCTGGTGTGCGACCGGAGGTAAGCAGGAGGGCGACTCTTCCTGGTTCTTTAAGCAAGTTTATTAAGACTTCATAAACTTGCTGTCAAACAGAAAACAAAACAGCCTTCTTCGGCACAAAGTAACAGAAAAACAGCTATAACGTCCTGGTACTCTAACTGAGTACTCTCTTCAGCACACACACTGGAGGTCTCCTCAGAACTCCCACACTGGAGGTCTCCACACCTCCAGCCACTCACACCTGTGGTCAGCAGTAGGCTCATTTATATCTCAGACATCCAGCTAACACAGAACACATGACTGGTCATGTGGCAGTGACCTCATCACAGGTTCTTAAACCACATACAAAGGTATAGTGAAGTCTTACTCTCCCATCTGTCTATGTGTTCATTACTATCGCTATAATACAGAGAACGTGCCAGTGCACATACATCCTTGAATTCAAGGTGCATACAGTATCAGAGCCAGCCTGTAACAACGCTCACAGCCAGTACCCATAGCATGCAAGTGCATATATGCACCATACCACGGTGCCCGTATAAGAATGCAGTAATACCTCCAGTGGGTGTATAAACGGCACAGTCACGTGTTTAGGGACCACGCACTGGTATCTTATGTATACAAAATTAGTATAAATAAAAACATTAGCTCATTGTGAAAAAAAGCTATATTTCAGTACTATCAACAAAAAATAGAAATAATTTTGGAAATAAGCATCACAAAGCAAAAAAAAACCAAAATTGCTGCATGATTATTGTTCCTGTAGTTATATTGACCTGGACAATCTTGTCTCCAGGTCATTTTTACCACACAATGAAAACTGTATAAACAAAAAACAATGGTAGAATAGCATTCTTTTAACCATTTCATTTTCTGAGCCCACCTATCATCTGCTCCCCACAAGCATGCACAGCGCTTGTCGTTAATGGGTTTATCCTGTTAAAAAATTTTTCCATTTTTACTAGAGCAAATATTGTTTTTTGGATTTACAAGTTTGCACATTTTACATTTTTTACAAGCAAAACATCCTTTCTAAACCCTATTTTTCTTTTCCAACCCAATATCTCATTGTGCTTGATAAACTATCTTTAACCCCTTCACAACCTTTGATGTATCCATATATCCAGGTTGATAAGGACTTACCGATCTTGGATGTATGGACACGTCCTAGCTTTAATGCGGCACCATATTCGCAGTCGCTGTGATTGCATTAAGATGTCTGCTGAATCTTGCAGATAACATAGACATAGAACTAAATAAAAAAAAAGATACAGCCTTACCAACACAAGGTCAGATTACCAATGCACTAGCAGGATGCAGCAGACCCCCATGGTTAATGTGAGGACCCTTTACTTGGGTTGTAAGCTTTTTTATTTTGGCCAAAATATTGACTAATACCTCATGTAATTTTGGCCTGGTTACAGAGGTGAAAACAGGCTTGGGTGTGAAGGTTTTAATAGTCCCATTTTTCTGAAAGACTACATTTTGGACTGTCTAGTAAGTATGCCCCTAAAACTGAGTTATATATTAGTATACCCTTATGTTTTTGAAGAATGATTTTCTCTTTTCCTCTAGCTTTTGTAAATCTTGCAACTAAAGGAGGTATTTTACCATTATTCTCTATCTTCCTCTTACTCTACCCTTTTCACAGCCTTTTCTGATCTAAATGTTTTACTTGCTCTACTATTTTATGCAATACCTCCTATGGATACTCTTTTTTCGAATGTATTAATAAAAACCTAACTCTATTGTATGAAATCCTCTTCAAGAAAACTATGTTTCTAAATCTTAAGTTTAGTTTCTTTAGTATATTATACATTCAGAGGACAAAACAGCAAGACATATTATGAATACTTTAGGCATTTCTAGCCTTTTGTTTAAAAAATGTCCTGAAACACCAAAAAAGAAACAATGCAAGCCATATAAAAGCATACTAAATTTTTATTTAGTACATAGAAGCAACACAATTTTAACCCCTTAATGTCCATTGACGTGCACAGTCCATCATGGCAAGGTGTCAGTTTTGGCACCTTGACGGACTCTGCACGTCATCCCTTTGAACTACCACTGCGTGTAAACACGCAGTGGTAGTTCAGTGCCAACAGCTGTCTATGACAGCTGACAGGCACAGCAAGCGGTTCGGGGACATTTGCCGTCGGTCCCCGCACCCACAGCGCTGTGATTGGTCAGTCAATCTGACTGACCAAACACAGCAGCGATCGCGCAGGAGATGCTGAAATTTCAGCTTCCCTAGCGCGATCAGTGCAGGAGCCGGCGCTGCAGTGGCCGAGCTTCCTGCACTGACAGCCAGGAGCGGCGCCCCCACCGCCCCTGGCTGTTAACCCCCTGACTGCTGCGATCGAGCGCGATCGCAGCGCTCAGGGGGAGGCAGAGGATCGGGGGCTCCCTCTGCCTCAGATCGGCGCCCTGCAATGTATTTGCAGGCCCGATCTCTGCCTAGATGACCCGGGGGTTGTCATGACAACCTCCGGGTCATCTAGCTACGGAAAGCTGCTGTGATCATGGTCACAGCAGCTTTCACCATAGGTACAATGCATTGCAATGCCGGAGCATTGCAATGCATTGTAACTGCAATAAAAAGTAAAAAAGTGAAAGTTCCATAAAGGGACAAGTTAAAAAAAATCATTTTTTTTAAAAAAATTGTAAAAAAAATATTAAAAAATAATTTAAAAAAAAATCCCCTAAAAAATACACATTTTTATGTAATAAAAAAAATAAAAAACAAAAAAAATACACATGTTTGGTATCGCCACGTCCATAAAAATCCCATCTGTAAAAGCGTAACCCTAGTTAACCCCTTCAGTGAAAGCCGTAAAAAAAAAACACAAAAAAGTAGTAAATTATACTTTTTCCAAACGGTATCATCATACCGCTTGGAAAAAGTGCAATAACACGCGATCAAAAAGTCAGATATAAATAATCATGGTACCACTGAAAACGTCATCTTGTCCTGCAAAAAACAAGCCATCATACAGCATCATCAGCGAAAAAATAAAAAAGTTATAGCTCGCGGAATAAACTGATGCAAAAATAATTATTTTTTCTATAAAATTTTTTATTGTGTAAAAAACGCCAAAACATAAAAAAATATATAAATGAGATATCGCTGTAATCGTAGTGACCCGAAGAATAAAGCTGCTTTATCAATTTTACCACACGTGGAATGGAGGAAAAAAAAAAATCAATTCCTGAATTGCTGGTTTTTGTTCATTCTGCTTCCACAAAAATCGGAATAGGAAGCGATCAAAAAACGTTATGTGCCCGAATATGGTACCAATAAAAACGTCAACTCGTCCCACAAAAAACAAGACCTTACGTGACTCTGTCGGATGAAATATGGAAAAATTATAGCTCTCAAAATACGTCGATGCAAAAATTTCTTACAAAAAATTCTTCCAAAAAAAAGCGTCTTTTAGAGTGTGACAGAAGCTAAACATGAAAAAAGGGTATAAATCTGGTATCGTTGTAATCACACCGATCCGAGGAATAAAGTCACCTAATCACTAATACCGCACGAGGAACGGCGTAAAAAAGAAAACCAATTCTTCACCTTTTGTGGATTTGTTCATTCTGCCTCCTAAAGATCGCAGTAAGGCGATCACAGTGATTCCCCCCCACATATGGGATATCAGCGTACTCAGGACAAAATGCAAATCAACTTTTGGGGTCCTATTTCTCCTGTTACCCTTATAAAAATAAAAATTTGGTGTCAAAAAGGTCATTTTTGTGGAAAAAAATAAGATTTTTTTATTTTCAATGCTCTACGTTATAAACTTCTGTGAATCCCTTGGGGGTTCAAAGTAATGACCACACATCTAGATAAGTTCCTTGGGGGGTCTAGTTTGCAAAATGGGGTCACTTGTGGGGGGTTTCTACTGTTTAGGCACATCAGGGGCTCTCCAAGCGGGACATGACACCCGCAGACCATTCCATCAAAGTCTGCATTTAAAAACGGTGCTCCTTCCCTTCCGAGCCCTGCCATGCGTCAAAATAGTGGTTCCCCCCCACATATGGGGTATCAGCGTACTCAGGACAAATTGCACAATAGCTTTTGGGGTCCTATTTCTCCTGTTACCCTTATAAAAATAAAAATTTGGGGGCAAAAATATTATTTTTGTGGAAAAAAATATGATTTTTTTATTTTCATGGCTCTACGTTATAAACGTCTGTGAAGCACTTGGGGGTTCAAAGTGCTCACCACACATCTAGATAAGTTCCTTGGGGGGGTCTAGTTTCCAAAATGGAGTCACTTGTGGGGGGTTTCTACTGTTTAGGCACATCAGGGGCTCTCCAAACGTGACATGACACCAGCAGACCATTCCATCAAAGTCTACATTTGAAAAAGGCGCTCCTTCCCTTCCGAGCTCTGCCAGGCGTTAAAATAGTGGTTTACCCCCACATTATGGGGTTTTAGCATACTCAGGACAAATTGCACAATAAATTTTGGGGTCCTGTTACCCTTTCGAAAATAAAAATTGGGGGTGGAAAGATCATTTTTGTGGAAAAAATATGATTTTTTAATTTTACAGCTCTATGTTATAACCTTCTGTGAAGCCTTTGGGGGTTAAAAGCTCTCACCACACATCTAGATAAGTTCCTTGGGGGGTCTAGTTTCCAAAATGGGGTCACTTGTGGGGGGTTTCCACTGTTTAGGCACACAGGGACTCTCCAAATGCGACTTGGCGTCCAATCTCAATTCCAGCCAAAAAAGTCAAATGGCGCTGCTTCCCTTCCGAGCTCTGCCATGCGCCCAAATAGTGGTTTACCCCCACATATGGGGTATCAGCGTACTCAGGACAAATTGCACAATAACTTTTGGGGTCCTGATACCCTTTGGAAAATAAAAATTTGGGGTGGAAAGATAATTTTTGTGGAAAAGATATGATTTTTTAATTTTACGGCTCTACGTTATAACCTTCTGTGAAGCCCTTGGGGGTTCAAAGCTCTCACCAAACATCTAGATAAGTTCCTTGGGGGGTCTAGTTTCCAAAATGGGGTCACTTGTGGGGGGTTTCCACTGTTTAGGCCACAGGGACTCTCCAAATGCGACATGGCGTCCAATCTCAATTCCAGCCAAAAAAGTCAAATGGCGCTGCTTCCCTTCCGAGCTCTGCCATGCGCCCAAATAGTGGTTTACCCCACATATGGGGTATCAGAGTACTCAGGACAAATTGCACACTAACTTTTGTGGTCCTTTTAACCTTTGGAAAATAAAAATTGGGATGAAAAGATCATTTTTGTGGAAAAAAATATTATTTTTTAATTTTACGGCTCTACGTTATAACCTTCTGTGAAGCCCTTGGGGGTTCAAAGCTCTCACAACACATTTAAGTAAGTTCCTTGGGGAGTCTAGTTTCCAAAATGGGGTCACTTGTGGGGGGTTTCCACTGTTTAGGCACATCAGGGACTCTCCAATCTCAATTCCAGCCAAAAAAGTCAAATGGCGCTGCTTCCCTTCCGAGCTCTGCCATGCGCCCAAATAGTGGTTTACCCCCACAAATGGGGTATCAGAGTACTCAGGACAAATTGCACACTAACTTTTGTGGTCCTTTTAACCTTTGGAAAATAAAAATTGGGATGAAAAGATCATTTTTATGGAAAAAAATATTATTTTTTAATTTTACGGCTCTACGTTATAACCTTCTGTGAAGCCCTTGGGGGTTCAAAGTGCTCACCACAGATCTAGATAAGTTCCTTGGGGGGTCTAGTTTCCAAAATGGGGTCACTTATGGGGGGTTTCCACTGTTTAGGCACATCAGGGACTCTCCAATCTCAATTCCAGCCAAAAAAGTCAAATGGCACTGCTTCCCTTCCGAGCTCTGCCATGCGCCCAAATAGTGGTTTACCCCCACATATGGGGTATCAGCATACTCAGGACAAATTGCACACTAACTTTTGGGATCCTTTTATCCTTTGAAAAATAAAAATTGGGGGTGATAAGATCATTTTTGTGGAAAAAATATGATTTTTAAATTTTACGGCTCTACGTTATAACCTTCTGTGAAGCCCTTGGGGGTTCAAAGTGCTCACCACAGATCTAGATAAGTTCCTTGGGGGGGTCTAGTTTCCAAAATGGGGTCACTTATGGGGCTGTTTCCACTGTTTAAGTACATCAAGGACTCTCCAAACGCGACATGGTGTCCGCTCTCGATTCCAGCCAATTTGACATTCAAAATCTCAAATGATGCTCCTTCCCTTCTGAGCACTGCCGTGTGCCTAAAGATTGGTTTTCCCCCACAACACATGGGGTATCGGTGTACTCAGGAGTAGTGTTGAGCGATACGATACTGCAAATATCGGGTATCGGCCGATATTAGCTGTATCGGGCTTTCGATTCCGAGTACCGATATTTTCGTCATATCGGATACCGGAATCGGATTTGTCACTGTCACTGTGAGTGTCCGTCGGTCGGGTCTGTCAGGAGTCAGCGGCACTTACCTGGCAGAAGATCTCCGGCGGTCACGTCCTGGACTGCTTGATGGCCGCCATTATCTTCTCCCTGGCGGTCACATGCAGTTTTTCGCGATAACTGCAGTGACTGCAGGGTAATCCCGGCCGTAAACCAGTCCGATGACGTCACCGCCGGGGAAGCAGGTAATCAGCTGTGCTACGCCGGGATGACAGGCTCTGCCTGTCATTCTGATGTAGCAGAGCTAGATCGTCGTGGGACACTCGTTACTATGGACTGCGTCGGTCAGGTGGTATACTTTTTTTTTTTTTTTTCTTCATTTTTTTACAGGAGATCGATGGCGTCGCAGGATGAGACTGTAATAAAAGTAATGAAAACTGTGTTTTGTTTTTTATTAAATTAAAAAATTTTTTATGAACATTCACCCGTCCGGGTACATCAACAATTTAACTATTTACATACAGGGACCCTGTCCGGGTTATTTATAATTCTTTGGCAGGGGTGTTCCAGGTACCACCTGGTACTCTTCTGATGCTTGCCAAACATCCGAGACACCAAGGACCACCAGGACCTGATGACGTCGTGTGGCCTGTACAGTCAAGTCGTGACCCGCTATCTGTGTCTGTGTGGCCACCTCTTTCATCTCCCTCCGGGTCTGGAGCCCTATGTCACGGACTGAACGAACCCCAGGGGGCCTAACAGGCGCCGGGTACGGGCCAGCTATAGTTATCATGTCCATAGCTGGGGCTGCTGAGGAGACCACTGAGGGAGGCTGGGGAGATTTACGGCGTGGGGTGGGCACTTGTGCAGAGGCCTGGATGTGGGAGGCTGAAGGCTCCGAGGGTCTCACAGGTTCCTGACACTCTGGGGAGTAGGGGTCGCACCTGGTAACATTTAGGGCGTACCATCCATTGTAACACCAGTGTCGGGTGTAAGTCACCAAGTCTCCTGGCAACAGGTCCCTCACCGGGTGTCCTTCTGGGAGGTGAGTCTCCACGTCCCGCCGGGTCACAAAGACTTCTAAATAAAGTCCAGGCTCCTGGATGAAGCCCCAAACACCTTTTAACTTAAAGTTCCGTACTGCACCCTTACGCCGCGGCTCCCACAGGGTTCCTTTATCTTTTCTCATCCGGTCCTTATCTGCCCGGTCCTTCTCCAGGTGACGTTGCCGAAGCTTTTGGGATTCTCACTGCTCCCTTTGTTGCTCTGCTTCCCGCTCCCAACGTCTCCACTCTTCCTCCTGACGCCGGTTGTAATTCTCCTCCACCAGCTGCTCCATGTCTACACCATCAAATGCCAGCTTACGATGCCCGGTTTGTGGCAGCTCTCCTGGCACCCCCCAGTCCTGGCGGCGCTCACCTGTGGCGGAAGCAGCCGGCTCTGGAACAGATGACAGTCGGGGCTCCGGTACAGACAGGTAGACCTCTGGTGCCTGCGCGGCCTCCTCCATGAGGACGGGTGTCGCTTCTTCTGTCTCAGCGACGGGGGCAGACAGCGGGATCTGGGGTGCTGCCGGTGCAGAGTTTTTTGCAGGAACGGGTGCCTCCACTGCGACAACGTCAACCGGATCACATTGCAAGGGCTGGGATGCCCGCACGGACTCCTCTACTAGAACGGGTGCCTCACCTTCTGGTACAGACACTTCAGGTAAGAGGGATTGGCGCCGCTCCAAGTTTAGTTTTAGGGCACGCCAGCTGGCTTCCATCCTGGCGACCTCCTCCCGGTGCCGGGCCAGGCCTCTTAGGGTATCCTCCGCTTCTTGCAGCGTAGGAGGGTTTCCAGGCCGGGTGCCCAACGGTGGTTCCGTGGCGATCGGGTCGCTTCCGTGGGGGGAGAGCTCTGACTGCTCCATCCCTTCACACTTCTGCTCGTGTCCATTAGCCATCTCTGCCAAGTCACATGTGTCATTAGCATCTGGAGAGGGCCCCTCTTTTGTAGTAGTGAGGCGGGACCTTCGTGTTAGTTTCCGCACACTGAGGAGGATGAGGAGGCGGAACTGAAGAGCTGTGGGGCACGATCTTACATTGCAGTACCATTTAGAGTGGTCGGCCATTGTTTTCGCGCCACTGAGTGAGTGTACACCCACGAAGAGCACGCCCTTCTTCTTCACCAGTGCCTCGTCGTGACGCAGATATAGCGGAAAAATGGCAAATACATTCTCTGATGATTTTAGCAATTCTCAAGCACAAAACCAGTTCAATTCAGGCACACAGGACTCGCTTATAGCGAGCTACAGAATCCTGTTCGTGACGCCCAAGTTGAGTCGCACAGAGCCAGAGGTTTTGGGAGTACTCGGCACCGAGCCCGTCGACTTCTATGGGGTATGTCACGGCTTTACCCGGCAATTGAATCAGAGTCTATTTTACTATGTAGAAGTGTATAAACTATAAATATATGTATATATATATGTCACAATGACATGTATATATATATATGTATTCTATGTGTGTATATTTTGTGTTTACAACGAAAGAAAGGGTTTTTTTTGTTGCGATATTTTGTTCCCATAGACTTACATGGGACTTCCGGTATCGGAATCGGATATCGACGATATTTAGTGATATCGGCGATACCATTCCGATACGATATTTTTAATAAATATCGAGCAGTATCGCTCAACACTACTCAGGAGAAATTGTACAACAAATATTGCGGTTCATTTTCTACTGATACCCTTGACAAAATTTAAAAAATTGTGTCGAAAGAAAAATTTTTGGAAAAAAAGTTAAATGTTCATATTTTCCTTCCACATTGCTTCAATTCTTGTGAAGTACCTAAAGGGTTAATAAACTTCTTGAATGTGGCTTTGAACACCTTGAGGGGTGCAGTTTTTAGAATGGTGTCACTTTTGGGTATTTTTTGTCATATTGACCCCTCAAATTCACTTCAAATGTAAGGTGGTCCCTAAAAAAAATGGTTTTGTAAATTTTGTTGGAAAAATTAGAAATTGCTGGTCAACTTTCAACACTTATAACTTCCTAACAAAAAAAAATGTTGGTTCCAAAATTGTGCTGATGTAAAGTAGACATTTAGGAAATGTTATTTATTAACTATTTTTTGTGACATATTTCTCTGATTTAATGGCATAAAAATTAAAAGTTTGAAAATTGCAAAATTTTCAAAATTTTTGCCATATTTCTGTTTTTTTCATAAATAAACGCAAGTTATATTGAAGAAATTTTACCACTATCATGAAGTACAATATGTCACGAGAAAATCGCCAAGATCTGTTGAAGCGTTCCAGAGTTATAAGCACATAAAGTGACAGTGGTCAGAATTGTAAAAATTGGCCTGGTCTTTAACCTACAAAATGGCTTGGTCGTTAAGGAGTTAAAAAATGTCCTGAAACACCAAAAAAGAAACAATGCAAGCCATATAAAAGCATACAAAATTTTTATTTAGTACATAGAAGCAACATAATTTTAAAACAATATAAACAAGAATGGAACACCACCACAGGTAATGAGAAAGATGGGGTACAGTTGCCAAAAGTCATAATAATAAGCATCCTGCCAGTTATACTAGCAGTCTTTGTGTACTACATAAGATATAAGTAACCATAACCAGTGATTTTGATATATAATAATAGGAATGACAAAGGTGCAGGGAAAGGTCAGAGAGGCCCAGTACCTGCGCACTGCAGTGCTTTGCTCTGCCCTCAAAAGGGCAGATCAGTACGCCTGCGCAGGAGCCGCGACACGAAGCAAGCAGGATGACGACATAACATCAAGATGGGAGGCGCCGGACCAGCGACACCCATTGGACAGGACAGCCCCCGGGATGATTATAATAAAACTTGTTTTTCTTATCTTTCAAGTTAGATCGGGGGCATTCTATAATGCTGTAGATAAGCCGCGAAAGTCAGTGGCCGCAGCTTATTGCGGAAAAACGAGGTGACAGGTGCACTTTAATGTTATACCTAAGTAGGTATACTCTATAAACAAAAAATCACATGCATGTGTAGTAAATGAACACACATCAAAAAACTGACCGGCACATGCATGTGTAGTAAGACATAAAGTGCTCTATAGTACTAAGTAGGCCTCCTATGTAATAGATCGAGCATTAGTGAAATACAATAAACAATTCATACAGTTTGTTGCTGAGTATACCTACTTAAATATAACATAAACCCCTTAGTGACTAAGTCAATTTTGACCTTAATAACCAGGCCAAATTTTTCACTGTCATTTTATGAAGTTATAGCTCTGGAGCGCTTCAACTGATTCCACTGATTCTGGGAAGGTTTCTTCATGACATATTGTACTTCATGTTAGTGGTAAAAGTTCTTCGATATGACTTGCATTTGTTTATGAAAAAAATAAATTTGGCAATTTAGAAAATTTTGCAATTTTCAAACTTTTAATTTTTGTGCCCTTAATTCAGAGAGTTGTGGCACAAAAAATAGTTGACATCAGCATAATTTTGGAAACATAATTTTTTGTCATGACGTTATAAGGGTTAAAAGGTGACCAACGATTTCCAATTTTTCCAACAAAATTGACAAAACCATTTAATTTAGGGACCATCTCACATTTGAAGTGACTTTGGGGGGTCAATATGACAGAAAATACCTAAAAGTGACACCATTCTAAACACTGCACCTGTCAAGGTGCAGAAAACCACATTCAATAAGTTTATTAACCCTTCAGGTGCTTCACGAGAGCTAAAGCAATATGGAAGGAAAATACTAACATTTAACTTTTTCACAAAAAATTTACTTTAGACCCAAATTGTTTTTATTTTCACAAGGGTAACAGTAGAAAATGGACCGCAAAATTTGTTGTGCAGTTTCTCCTGAGTACAAAGATACTCCGTACGTGGGGGAAAGCCACTGTTTGGTTGCATGGCAGGGCTCAGAAGGGAGGGAGCACGGTTTGTCTTTTTGAACACAAAATTGGCTGGAATCGATGGCGGGCACTATGTTGCATTTGGAGACCCCCTGATGTGCCTAAACAGAGGATACCTCCAAATTCTAACTCCAACCCTAAAACAGCAAAAACCCAAACCATAACCCAACACACCCCTAACCCTAATCCCAACCCTAACCACAACCATAACCCCAACACAACCTTAACCACAACCCTTACTCCAACTCCAACCCTAACCCCAACACCACCCCAACCGTAACTTCAACACATCTGTAACGCCAACACAAATGTTACCCCAACCATAGCCCTAACATAACCCTAACCCCAACACAACCCTAATCCCAACACAACCCAAAACCTTGCCCCATTACCTTATCTCTAACCCTAGCCCGAATCCTAGCCCTAACTTTAACCCCAACCCTAACTAAAAAAATTTAAAAAAATAAAAAAATAGTTTACCTAACTAAGCGGGTAACAAAGGGGGTTTGATTTACTATTTTTTTTATTTTAGTCATTGTTATAGGGTGATCAAAATGTACCAATATGAAAAATCTCCTATTGTTACCGAGTACCGGCCGGCAGATCTTTGCGGGCGCACTGCGCATGCCTCCGCCATTTTTTCAGGAAGGTGACACAGAGGGCCGAGGGACAGATCAGGAGGGTCTGGGGAAGGCGGAGGTACAAGGGGGGCTTGGGGGAACCCTTTTCTCTCTCCTCTAATGTACTAGATCATATCAGAGGAGGGAGAAATAAATTGAAAATTGGATTTTTTTGCGATCGCCGTTATTTGATGATCACAAGACTGGAGATGGAAAAACCGACTTGATTCATGTTTCCGGCGTCTCAGCTACCCTAGGTAGCTGAGAGCCCAGAGATTTTCCGACTCTGGGGGGCACTATACACTTATTTCTCAGCAGCGTTAAAATGTGGTGCTGAGGAATAAGGCCCCTTAACTGCCGCATGTCAGCGGTTGTTATGTGGTTAAACGTATCTGTGTCACTCCTGTTACATAAAAAAATACTGGTATCCTATGCAGGGCCGGAGTTATGGGCAGGCAAACTAGGCATTTGCCTTGGGGCCTCACTTCCCAAGGGCCCCAAGCCAATGGCAATTATGGGGCTCAGTAGTCAGGAGGGCCTGGTGTCAACCCCGGCTCTGCCCCCCCGCATCTCGCATTCAACTGTATAAGCATCATGGATGCTGATACAGTTAAAATTAATTATGGAGAAGAGAGCGTTAGGTGACTCTCCCTCCCATCATTCCCCCTCTCCTTCTGATGCAGTAGGTGCGATGACCTCACTTCATCGCACTCCACGCTGTGCCAAGTAGTGGAGCTGCTGAACAGACGCACTGCAGAGACTAGAGCAGCAGCGGAATGGGGAGAGGTGAGTATGTATTTATTTATTTTTAAATCAGTGAGTATGTGGTGGCAATAATACTGGAGTAATATCAGGTGTGCTTTATACTATTTGAGGCTGCATTATATTCTGTGAAGTCCGCTGTGAGGCATCTGCACAGGGGAAGGGAGTGTCGACTTCGCTCACCTCAGGGGAGGAAAGAGAAGGACCCAACATGGAGCGGCTTTCTAGCACCACCACTTGCCCCAGGTCAGTCAGGGAACTGCATTGAGGGCAAATAGTCACCATAAAGGCTTCCCTTATAGGTGCTCCCAGTGAGGGGGGATATATATCAACAGTCCAGGCTGGGGATATATATATATAAACCTCCCGGCCATCACTTCCAAAGTTCCTCACTAAAACAGTAAGGTATTCTGCCACCAGTTCCTTGCTCGACATAAGCCCCGTCCGATAACAGGCTTATATCTGGTCAGAAACCAACCCGGGTAGCGTACAATTGACCAACCGAGCTTGCGGATGTGGGGGTTCGTGTATCGAGATAAGAGTAGCCCAAGATTAATTTTATATTTATTCGCCGAAAAGGCGCACTAGAAATATACAGGTATATATTTACAAGAACAATATACAGGTATACAGTCAGGAGTGCAGTACAAAAGTAGGCTATAGATAGGTTGCAATTACCGTGTTATGTAGCATGTGACCACAGGGAGACGCTGATGGATTGCAGGTCCAAATCTTAGTTATGTGGTTCCCTCCTGCCAGTAGAAAAGTCCAAAATGAGGGTCTTCTTTATACCTCCTAGGTTGTTCCCTCCCACACTCTGCTTTCCCCCCCTGGGCTGGGCTGCCTCCCTCCTCCCATGTCTAAGAATATGATTTTCTGTCCAGAATCGTGGATGGCCCATAACTTTCCCCCCGAAGCTCTGAATGGTTCGGTGGTGCCGCCACTGGGTTCCGCTGGATTTTATCTGCACATAGAGACTAAATATGACTACCGTATGTAATTCCTGGTAGCTATGCTTTATAACTCAATAACGCAGAGTGCTACAGGTGGCTGCCGGGCATGGGCATATGGGGGAAGGAACGCTGATTCGGATTATGTGCTTGGCTAGTCTCAGAGATATTGCAATATGTTATTATAGGTCATTTTCCAGATTCAATACCTCAGAGCCTGCTGCGACTTGTTGTGCCATGGTATCTCCATGTGCTTGGTCAGACAAAGGGAGCCAGCTGGCTGCAGCTGCAGAAGATTTCACACCCCTGTGTTAACAGCTTCAAAGAGCTTGTCCCTGGATCTTTAATTATGGAAAACATTGAATTTCTTTTTATGGCCTGGGGGAACAAAAGGGTGGGGCACATTCCAGGAGTGGACGGAGGTGTTCTGAATCTATAATCCAAAATTGATTCGCCCTCGTCCCTCACAGCTGCATTATACCATATGGGGGCTGCATTATACTCTGTGGGGGCTCCATTATACTCTATGGGGCTGCACAATACTTTATGGGGGATGCATAAAACTTCATGGGGCTGCATTATACTCTATGGGGAATGCATTATACTCTATGGGGGCTGCATTACACACTATGAGGCTGCATTATACTCTGAGGCTGCATTAAACTCTATGGGGGCTGCATTATACTCTCTGGGGACTGCAGTTTACTCTATGTGGCTGCAATACACTATGAAGATGCATTATACTCTATGAGGCTGCATTATACTATATGGGGCTGCATTAAATTCTATGGGGGCTGCATTATACTCTATGGGGCTGCAGTATAATCTATTAAGCTGTGTTATACTATATGGGCTACATTATACTGTATGTGGGCTGCATTATACTCTGGGGCTGTATTAAACTCTATGAAGCTGTATTATACTCTATGGGGCTGCTTTATACCCTATTAGGCTGCATTATACTTTGTGGGGCTGAATTATACTGTATAGTGGCTTCATTATACTCAATGGGGGCTGCATTATACTTGTAGGTTGTATACTTGCAGGCTGCATTATACTATATGGGCCACATTATACTATATATGGGCTACATTATATTATATGAGGGCTGAATTACTCTTTATGGTGGCTGTATTATACCCTATAAGGCCTATAAGGTTGCATTATACTCTATGGGGGATGCATTATACTATATGAGGCTGGATTATACTCTGTGGAGGCTGCATTATACTCTATGGGGCTGCATCATGCTCTATGGGGGCTGCATTATACTCTATAAGGCTGCATTATACTCTATGGGGCTGCATTATACTATATGGAAGCTGTATTTTTTCTATGGTGGCTGCATTATTCTCTATGGGGCTGCATTATATTCTAAAAGGACTATGGGTAGTGCATTATACTATGTGTACTAAATGGTGGCTGCATTATACTCTATCAAGGACTATTGGGAGTGCATTATACTATATGGGGGCTGCATAATACTGTATGGAGGACTATAGGGAATGCATTATACTGTATGGAGGGCTTAGGGGATTACATTATACTATATGAAGGACTATGTGATGCATAGTATTATAGCGAGTGCATTATACTATATGGATACTATATGGAGTACTATGGGGGTTCATTGTACTATATGGAAAACTATGTGATGCATTATTCTATATTGAGTAGTACATTATACTATATGGAGGACTATGTGGTGCCTTATGCTATATGGAAGGCTATTGGGTGCATTGTACTATATGGAGGGCCATGAGATGATTTATACTATATTTATGGCTATGGGACATGTATTATACTATATGGAGGACTATGGGGTGTGCATTATACTATATAGGAGACTATGGGGTGTGCATTATACTATATGGAGGACTATGGGGAGTATATTATACTACATGGAGGTCTATGGAGAGTGTATGGAGAATTATAGGGCACATTATACTATATGGAGGACTATGTGGCACATTATACTATATGGAGGACTATGGGGTGTGCATTATACTATATGGAGAAATATTGGGTGCATTATACTAAACAAGCAAAATGCTGCTTATTCATCGAGTGGATTGTTTAAGCCAGAATAAAAATCACTGTTCACAGCAGCACATCACCCAGTGAAAACTACAGATGTGCTACTGATAACATGATATTGTTTAGGGACAGATTGATCTACTAGTGATCATTCTATGATCATCATTCAGCCGGTGTAAAGAGGCAGGTAAACAAGCATCGAACGGCTTCAATATTGCTGATCACGCTCATTTAACAGCCTGAAATCAGCAGATGTAAATGCAATAAAAATGTTACTGTGTGATGGTGAAATATTTAGCATTTGGGGCCCCTCTTTAAACTTTAGCTCAAGGCCCCACTTTGACTAAAACCGGCCCTGATCCTATGTAGTACACGAAGACTGCTTTTATAACTAACAAGATACTCATTATTATGATTTTGGCAGCTGTCTCACATTTTTCTCATTACCTGTGGTGTTCCTTTCGTTTTTATATGGTTTTTAAAATTGTGTTGTTTGTACGTGCTAAATAAAAATTGAAGAATGATTTTATATGGCTTGCATTGTTTATTTTTTTGGTGTTTCTGCTATTTATAATGATTACTAGCCTCCATATAAATGGATTGCTAGTTTAGGTGTTTAAAAATTGTCCTGGTACAAAAATGGTTGTTCTTAAAGGAAACCTGTCACCATGAAAGTGCAATTCAATATGTAGGCATCATATTATATAGCAAGCTGAGCTGAGCAGATTGATATATCGTTTTGTGAGAAAAGATTCAGTAAAAACTGTAGGCTAAACATTTAAACCGCTGCTCTTTCTGAGATTTTGGGTCTAGTGTGCAGTCATATCAGTGTCTGACAGCAATCAGTGTTAAATGACTAAATCACAAGTTATACTGAATTTTTATTCACTACATAATTCTATTCAGCTCCCCTACACTATAATATAGGGTCTGCAGATTGGACCACATTTTCAATGTTACAAGGTCCCTTTAACAAAGAAGGTCAAATCAAGAAAATGTATCTCCGACTGATAATTTTGACTGATAATTTTCCAAGATAATTTAACATTCCTTTAGATCTTGTTTAGCTTTACCAAAACACTCCCAGAATAAAAGACGACTTTCATCAATATACAGCTCTGGCAAAAATTAAGAGACCACTACAAAATTTTCAGTTTGATTTTTCTCTTTTATAGGTATATTTTTATTCTATAAGCTACTGACAACATGTCTCTGAATTTCCAAGCAATAAATATTGTATTGAGAAATGGTCAAAATAACAAAAAAATGCAGTGCTTGCAGACCTTAAATAATGCTAAGAAAACAAGTTCATAATCATTTAGAAACAACAATACTAATGTTTTAACTCAGGAAGAGTTCAGAAATCAATATTTTGTGGAATAACCATGATTTTTAATCACAGCTTTAATGCGTCTTGGCATGCTTTCCACCAGTCCTTTCACACTACTTTTGGGTGACCTTATGCCACTCCTGGTACACAATTTAAGCAGTTTTTCTTTGTTAGATGGCTTGTGACTATCCATCATCCTCTTGAATACATTCCAGAGGTTTTCAATGGGGTTTAAGTCTGGCGACTGGGCTGGTCATGACAGGGATTTGATGTGGTGGTCCTTCATCCACACATTGATTGACCTAGCTGTGTGGCTTGGCGCATTGTCCTGCTGGAAAAAACAGTCCTCAGAGTTGGGGAACATTGCCTGAGTAGAAGGAATCAACTGTTTTTCCAGGATATCCTTGTATGTGGCTTGATTCATACGTCCTTCACAAAGATTAACCTGCCCAATTCCAGCCTTGCTGAAGCAAGCACCACCAATCCTCCACCAAATTTCACAATCAGTGCAAGACACTGTGGCTTGTACTCCTCTCTAGGTCTCCGTCTTACCATTAGACGACCAGGTGTTGGGCAAAGCTGAAAATTAGACTCATCAGAGAAGATTACCTTACTCCAGTCCTCTATGGTCCAGTCCTTGTGGTCTTTGGCAAACTTCAGCCTGGCTCTCCTTTGCTTCTCATTGATCAAAAGCTTTTTTTCTAGCTTTGCATGACTCGAGCCCTGCTTCTAGGAGCCTGTTATGAACTGTTCTTGCTGTGCACCCCAGCTGCCGTTTGCATTTCCTTTTGTAGGTCACTTGATGTCATCCTGTGGTTGCTGAGTGACATTCAAATAAGATGACGCTGATCCCGGTCAGTGGAGAGTCATTTTCGCCCTCTGCCTGTCTGTAGCTTTGTTGTCACCAATGTCTGCTGCTTGACTTTGTTGTAATGGACTGCCGTCTTATAAATGTTAAGGATGGAGGCAACATGATGCTCACTGTATCCCTCTGCTAGTAAAGCCAGAATTGAGCCCTCACTCAAGACTTTTCTTTTCAACTCCTTTGGCATGGTTAAAAGTTATTTTTTCATTCTCATTACTTTTGGGATATTACTAGCACTTGTTTTGCCATCAAGCTTGTCCTATTGCAAGAGGATTGTGAAGACCACAGCAGTGTTTTTTATACTTTCCTTCATTAAATAAGATTTGGTTCAGATGATCACATAATCAGAAGCACATTAAGTAGAATGAGGTGTACTCTGGTTGGAATTCAACTGACACTGGAATGGAATGGCTGTCAGACATGTAGAGAAGCTGATTTTTATAAAACTTTGCAGTGGTCTCTTAACTTTTGCCAGAACTGTATAGCCACCAAAACATCAGTCATTTTGATCTGTTTCTATAGAATCAAAAAGCTATGAGTAAGTTTAAAAACTGGAGGTGAATTTTGCTGGTCTGATGGTAATCATTACTCCTACTCCAACACACACAAGTTTCTCTGTTCAGCCAGCATGTTAACAGCTATTTGGGATAAAATTTAATCACAGATATTTTTCTAATTATATCAAACAAATTTTGTATATAAGATGGCATACATTTGACTAGAGATTTTCTGTGAATTGACTTCGTCAAATTTGCAGGCCCCAGCAAATTCGAACAATTTACAGTTCAACTCAAGCATATTCCTGCCACCATTTCAAACATTGCTGAATATTCCAGAGCAGAGTACAGGCTCACGATATCAGAGTTCACCTTGTAGGCTTCCTTATAATGTCTTGTAGCTATCACATCACATGGTCTAGTATAGCCAATCGTGAAGGTGGAGGACTTTCTCAGGGACCAGAGGCATATCTAGGGGGGCCAGGCAGAGCATTTGCATTGGATGTAGCAGGCAGGGGGGCACCATCAAGTTTCATCATTTGCCACACACCTGAGTAAGATTCGGCTGTTTTCTGTGCCGACTGTAACAGCGTGTACCATTCTGGATCGAAGCAATTAATGATACTCACATCTTCAGGGCAGGAGTAGAGTTGAAGAGCTGACCATCAGCACTTCTGTGTCAGGGTGATATCATCAGTGTGATCAGGTCATCTGATCATGCTGCTGACTTCACTTTTCTGTGCCTCAGAGGTGTGGTGAAATTGAATGTCAGTACAGTAAATACGCATGTGGAACTGAAGAAACTCAAGATTTGTTATTGTGTTATCTACTGAGGGGACAGTATAGGAGGAAAGTTTGAGGAGACATTTGCATGGGGAGGGGTAAATGTATGGGGAAGCAGTATTAGAGCATGAAGAGGGGGAAGTGTTCGAAAACAGTATGGAGAGCGGGGAAGGGGAATAAGTACAGTTTAGGGAGACGCTATATAATGTTTGAGGAGACACTATGGGGCACTGGGGATAATGTGAGAGGAGACTGTATGGAGAGCGGAAGTAATGTGTGAGAAGAAAGTATGATGATCGAGAGGAGAGAAATTACAGCTGACATTAACCCCCCAATCCCATTATTCCGATTGCTACCTCACGAGAGCAATTGGGAAGTTCCGAGGCTAAGCATCAGAATTAGCGTATCTAACGGATGAGTTAATTCTAGGGCAGTTGACGGATGGTCTTATTAGGCTAGGAATGGGCCAATATCCATGGATCTTCACAGTCTATTAATATCAGCAACCAGCTGTCTGCTTTGACTTAGCTGGTTATTACAAAAAGGGAGGGACACCACATCATTTTTTTGGGGTCCCCCATTTTTAATAACCAGCAAAGCCAAAGCACACAGCTGGGGCTGAAATTAATAGGTTGGGAAGGTCCATGGGTATTAGCTCCTTCCCAGAGTAATAAGACCAGCTCACAGCTGTCTGCTTTCCCTTGGCTGGTTATTAAAAATAAGGGAGACCTCAAGTTGTTCTTTTTTCATTTATTTATTAGTATTTTTCAAACATTTATTTATTTATTAGTAATAAATAAAAAAATAGCGTGAGGTCCTCTCTATTTTTAATAACCAGCTAATGGATATTAATAGGCTGAAAATGGCCATAGTTGTTAAGCCATTCCAAACATTCAAATATTGTCATGTGTGCATTGCCACGAAGATCGTCGCGGTTGCACGTTTTGACTTCTCACAGCTGAGTTGCTGTTTCTTTGTGTTTGGCAGCTAGGGAGTTAATTCTGTCTGTGCTCGGTGCTGGGACTGGGTGCAGTTTCTCCCGGCTGCAATTGATTATTTGTTGATTGGTTTCCTTTAAATTCCTGGTTGTCTGCTTTGGGAGTTGCCAGTGAAACCCTTCATGCAGACCACAGATAGGAATGAATAAGTATAGTCTTAAGTTGAGAGCTCCTTAGCTGTTTTAAGCTCAACTTGTTTAGAGTTTATTTCCCAGACCATTTATGTTCCTTCGGTGTTTGAGTGTGTATGCAAGTGAGTGCTATCCTGTCTGTCTTATATGTCTAATCTGTATATTTAGCTGAGATCAGCCCATATCCCTTTGGTGGTAATCAGGATCCTTCTTAGGACTGATTACAGGGTTCAGGGTCTGACAGGAGACAGGGTTAGGCTGGAGACTTGGACCTCTGAACCATTATCAGTACCTCCAAGGAAAGGGATTAGTTAGGACCCCAGTGTAGGGTCAGGTTAGACCCCGGTCCTCCTCTTTCCTGTTACAGCTCATCAAGTCCTCAAGATTAACCCTAAGTTCTGCAGATATTGTGTCAGGTAAATCTATTTTATACTTACATTCTGATGTTGCTAAACTATATGTTGTATTGAGTGTGGTTCCTGTATAAATAGTTTACTGACATTGTATTCATATCATTAGACAGCGTGACATTTTCACTGGCCATAAAAAATTATCTCTAGTTACCATGGATCCAGTAGCCCAGCTGGCTCTGCAGTTGCAGGGATTATCCATGGAGCTGACGGACATTAAGTCCAAAGTTTTGTCTCCCCTGGAGCAAACCAGAGTTGAACCTAAAGTAGCTCTTCCAGATAGGTTCACTGGTGGGCGAGACAAATTTTTTACCTTCCGGGAGGCATGTAAATTGTATTTTCGGCTTCGGCCGCGATCATCAGGGAGTGATGAGCAGAGAGTGGGAATTGTTATCTCACTTCTTCAAGGGGACCCTCAATCCTGGGCATTTTCCCTTCCTCCGGGATCCCGGCTCTACAGTCTGTAGATCAATTTTTTACTGCTCTGGGATTGGTATATGATGACCCAGATCGGGTCTCTCTTGCTGAGACCAAATTACGTAAAATACAGCAGGGAGATCGTCCTGCGGAGGAATTTGCTTCTGAGTTTCGTAGATGGGCCACGGATACTCAGTGGAATGACCCAGTTCTTAGGAGCCAGTTTTGTCATGGGCTTTCTGACAAATTAAAAGACGTTTTGGCTCAGTATGAGTCTCCTCCTTCTCTGGAGGCTGCTATGGCCCTAGCTATCCGTACTGATAGACGGCTTCGGGAGAGGGGTGAGGTAACTCCACTCCCTGTTATTACTCCACCTACTACTAAAGTCCCTTATGTTGAGGTTCCCCTTGTCTGTTCGGATGAGCCTATGCAGTTGGGAGGGACATCTTTTCGTAGTAGGGGATTGGCGGCACGCCGCAGGACTAGAAGGTGTTTTTTCTGTGGGAAAGAGGGACATTTTGTTGGAGAATGTCCATCCCGTGTCTTGTTAAGTAAAAAGTCGCCGGAAAACTGCTAATCCCAGGTTGTGTGGTGGACGACAACCTGGGAGTATGTATTTCATCCGCCGGTTCTTCTCAGTTCCTTGTACCAGTGGAGGTGGTGGTTGGCACTAGAGTGAAGAGATTGTCTGTTCTTCTGGATAGTGGTTCCGGGGCTAATTTGGTTGACGCTCAGTTTGCTCAGGCTCAAGGTATCATCTTAATGTATTGGTTAAACCGATCCCTATTTTCTCCATTGACGCCAGGCCTCTCGGCCAAGGTAGCTTTGTTCATGAGGTTCATAACATTGACCTTCGGGTAGGGGCAATACATAGGGAACAATTATCTTGTTATGGGTTGGAAGGTCTACCTACTCCCATTGTGTTGGGACTTCCTCACTGGTTAAACATAACCCTGTGATTAATTGGCAGTCCAGAGAGATAAGCCAATGGGGTGAGTTTTGCAAAAACAACTGCATGAACACAGTCATCAGTGCGGTCGTGCCTAGTACATTGCCTCCTTTTTTGGAGGATTTTGGGGATGTTTTCTCTGAGGAGTGGTGTCGGGAGTTGCCTCCTCATCGCGTGTATGACTGCTCTATTAATCTACTTCCTGATGCTAAGTTGCCTAAAGCTAGGTTGTATAATCTTTCTGGTCCTGAAAGACAGGCTATGAAAGATTATATTTCTGAAAGTCTGGCCAAAGGGCATATTAGACCTTCATCTTCCCCTGTGGCCGCGGGGTTCTTCTTTGTGAAGAAAAAAGATGGAGGCCTACGCCCTTGCTTGGATTTCCGCGAACTTAATCGGATTACTGTTCGAGATCCGTATCCACTCCCTCTTATTCCTGATCTCTTCAATCAAATTGTTGGCGCCAAATGGTTCTCTAAATTGGATCTCAGGGGGGCGTATAATCTGATTAGGAATAAAGAGGGGGATGAGTGGAAAACGGCGTTTAACACGCCAGAGGGACATTATGAAAACCTGGTCATGCCTTTTGGTCTGACTACTGCTCCAGCAGTATTCCAACATTTTGTTAATGACATTTTTCGTCACCTTGTGGGGGTGTTTGTGGTCGCTATATTTGGATGACATTTTAATTTACTCGCCAGATCTTGTGTCTCACCAGGAGCATGTGAGACAGGTGTTGCAGATCTTGCGAGACAATAAACTATACGCCAAACTGGAGAAGTGTGTGTTTGCCGTACAGGAACTTCAGTTTTGGGGTTTTTTGGTGTCAGCCTCCGGTTTCCGGATGGACCCTGAAAAGGTGAGAGCAGTGCTTGAATGGGATCAGCCAGGGGATCTTAAGGCTCTGCAGCGTTTTTTGGGGTTTGCTAATTACTACCGGAAATTTATTTGTAATTTCTCGTCTGTCGTCAAACCTATCACTGACATGACGAGAAAAGGGACGGATTTTTCTAGGTGGTCGGACAAAGCTTGCCAAGCCTTTTCCTCTTTAAAAAGATGTTTTGCTTCGGCACCCGTTCTCATCCAACCAGATGTATCTCAGCCGTTCATTGTGGAGGTGGACGCGTCTGACGTAGGGGTGGGTGCTATGTTGTCCCAGGATCCGTCCCCTGGTAAATGGCATCCGTGCGCTTTCTTTTCTAAGAAATTGTCGTCCGCCGAAAGGAATTATGATATCGGCAATAGGGAACTTTTGGCCATTAAATTGGCTTTTGAAGAATGGCGTCACTTTTTGGAGGGGGCAGTCCACCCGGTCACCGTTATTACTGATCACAAGAACCTGCTGTATTTAGAATCCGCTAAGCGTCTGAATTCCAGACAAGCTCGATGGTCATTATTTTTTACCAGGTTTAATTTTGTCGTCACTTATCGTCCTTGGTCTAAGAATGTAAAGGCTGATGCCTTGTCTCGCAGTTTCCCAGGGGCCGGGAAAACGGACGACCCGATTCCTATCCTTCAGGAGGGGGTGGTAGTGTCGGCTGTATGTTCTGAGCTTGAGGAGGAGGTGTTAGAGGCTCAGGGGGACGCTCCTGCAGGACCTCCAGGGAGACTGTTTGTCCCGAATCAGTTGAGACAAAAGGTTATTGAGGCACATCATAATTCTGCTTTAGCAGGACATCCAGGGAGTAAGGCTACTTTAGATCTTCTTTCTCGCTGATTTTGGTGGCCTAGCGCTAATAAAGATGTTATAACTTTTGTCGCGTCCTGTGGGGTTTGTGCTCGCTCTAAAACTCCTCATACCCGTCCGTCTGGGACCCTTTTACCTTTGAAACTTCCGGAGCGTCCATGGACCCATTTATCTATGGACTTCATTACGGACCTTCCTCCGTCGTCTGGGAATACTGTCATACTGGTGGTTGTTGACAGGTTCAGTAAGATGGCACATTTCGTTGCTCTTCCTGCACTCCCTAATGCTAAAACTCTGGCGCAGGTGTTCATTAGGGAGATCGTGAGACTTCATGGGTTGCCTTCTGATGTGGTGTCAGATAGGGGGTCTCAGTTTGTGTCCAAATTTTGGAGGGCATTTTGTTTACGTCGGGGGATGCAATTGTCGTTTTCCTCGGCTTTTCATCCACAGACCAATGGTCAGACAGAGAGTCTGAATCAGAGTTTAGAGACATATCTCCGGTGTTTTGTATCGGAGAACCAGGAGGACTGGTCTTCTTTCTTGCCTTTGGCAGAGTTCGCTCTTAACAACAGGCGGAGCGAGTCCACTGGTAAGTCCCCGTTTTTTGGGGCATATGGTTTTCATCCCCAGTTTTGTACTTTCAATGGGGGGGGGTCCTTCTGGGGTTCCTGAGGAGGAGCGTTTCTCGTCGTCACTTGCTTCTGTGTGGCGAGGTGTATTGAATAATTTGAGTACGATGGGGAACCGTTACAAACGTATGGCTGATAGGAGGAGAGTTTCTGGTCCAGATCTGAATGTGAACGATCTGGTATGGTTGTCTACCAGGAATATAAAACTTAAAGTGCCCTCCTGGAAACTGGGTCCCAGATTCATCGGGCCGTACAGGATCAGTTCCATAATTAATCCTGTGGCATTTCGTCTGGAACTCCCTTCTACGTTTAAAATTCATAATGTGTTCCATAAGTCATTACTTAAAAGGTATGTGGCACCAGTCATACCGTCACCTCTACCTCCTCCTCCAGTGTTGGTCAATGGTAACTTGGAATTTCAAGTATCAAAAATCATTGACTCTCGTCTGAATCGCCGGTCCCTTCAGTACTTGGTGCATTGGAAGGGATATGGTCCGGAGGAGAGGACGTGGGTCCCTGCGTCCGATGTTAACGCAGATCGTTTGGTTCGGACCTTCCACAGAACTCACCCGGGCAGGCCTGGCCCTGAGGGTCCGGAGGCCCCTCGTAGAAGAGGGGGTACTGTCATGTGTGCATTGCCACGAAGATCGTCGCGGTTGCACGTTTTGACTTCTCACAGCTGATTTGCTGTTTCTTTGTGTTTGGCAGCTAGGGAGTTAATTCTGTCTGTGCTCGGTGCTGGGACTGGGTGCAGTTTCTCCCGGCTGCAATTGATTATTTGTTGATTGGTTTCCTTTAAATTCCTGGTTGTCTGCTTTGGGAGTTGCCAGTGAAACCCTTCATGCAGACCACAGATAGGAATGAATCAGTATAGTCTTAAGTTGAGAGCTCCTTAGCTGTTTTAAGCTCAACTTGTTTAGAGTTTATTTCCCAGACCATTTATGTTCCTTCGGTGTTTGAGTGTGTATGCAAGTGAGTGCTATCCTGTCTGTCTTATATGTCTAATCTGTATATTTAGCTGAGATCAGCCCATATCCCTTTGGTGGTAATCAGGATCCTTCTTAGGACTGATTACAGGGTTCAGGGTCTGACAGGAGACAGGGTTAGGCTGGAGACTTGGACCTCTGAACCATTATCAGTACCTCCAAGGAAAGGGATTAGTTAGGACCCCAGTGTAGGGTCAGGTTAGACCCGGTCCTCCTCTTTCCTGTTACAGCTCATCAAGTCCTCAAGATTAACCCTAAGTTCTGCAGAGATTGTGTCAGGTAAATCTATTTTATACTTACATTCTGATGTTGCTAAACTATATGTTGTATTGAGTGTGGTACCTGTATAAATAGTTTACTGACATTGTATACATATCATTAGACAGCGTGACATTCAAGATTAACCCTAAGTTCTGCAGATATTGTGTCAGGTAAATCTATTTTATACTTACATTCTGATGTTGCTAAACTATATGTTGTATTGAGTGTGGTTCCTGTATAAATAGTTTACTGACATTGTATTCATATCATTAGACAGCGTGACAAATATCAGCCTGCAGCCACTCCAGAAGTGACACATCATATGTCATTCACCAATTCAGGTGCTTAGCCTTAGCTCTTTCTGATTGCCCTGGTGTGGTAGCAATTAGGGTAATTGTTTTGGGAGTTAGCAATGGAGAGGTCTAAGTCAAAAATCCACATTACTCACCCAGTAGTAAAAATATTTAAACACACACACACACACAGAAAATAAAACCTTATTTGAATAATGACTCCCCCCAAACTAGCAATCATTCACCTATTTAATAGTGAAATGATTACACAAAGTAATCCACTTTCATCTTCTTCTTTGTCTCCGGCGCCTGTGGATAGCAGTAAAGCTACCACTATGAACAGGGGCCGGATGGTGAATTCTCTCATCAGCCTCACTGCTGTCTCTGCTATCAGTGAGAGCAGGATACGCTGATAACAGTATGAGTCATCAGCCACTGCCAGACCCAGCAACTTTGACTTCAATAAGGTTACAGCCAGTCAGGGCCGCTGTTTCCCACACTGTCACACAGGGGACAGAGTAGGAACTGCTGGATGTTCAGGCCTCCCCATTCAGTTGAATGGGGTTTGGGTTCAGGATAGTTTGGGTACCATTCTGGTACCTGAACTGAACTTTTTGTTTGGCCGAACCTGACAGACACGAACATCCACAGGTCCGCCCATCCCTATTCACCGTATTTCTGAGAATATCCTTTTGCCACAATGTCTTGCTTTAAATCTGTGAACCTTGCCTTCAGAGTCATACTTGGTCTTAAAAACTCATTTACATTTGATTGCTTTCCTGCCTTGTGATAATTTGGCGAGTTTCTAAGTTTGAAGTTGATAAAAGGACTTCATTTCCTCATTAAGAGCACTCATTAATCCACTTTTCATGGACAGGTAGTTGTTGCATCTCATCCCATGACCGGCTCTGACTCTGGTAGTATTTTGACAAAGTAGGATAGAAGCTTAGGTGGTATACCCTTGTTTGGTCTCGAAGATCTAATGAAATCAGGTGCACCTCATTTTTCTATTACTTCTTCAGTGGATGAAGAACTTAACCAAACTTCATCATCCTGTTTCTTGTTATTTTGAAATTGTGACTGAGATTGTTGTTGTGCATATAAATGTGAAGTTTCGGTCAATCAGACATTTCTCAAACATGCACAAGGTGGTTGGAGTAAAAAGGCTTTAATGCTGATGAATAGCGGGTCAGAAATGCGACCATGTCACTGGAAGTTTGGTGCAATTGTTCCTTCTGCTAATGTGTGACCTTCTTTTGAGACAATACAGCTGTCATCTCACTGGATGACCTGGTGTCTCTGGCAACTCATATCGACATCAGATTTCAGGAGTGTTCCAAGGAGGTTAGCCTCGAGAGAAGACCTGCGCTCCTGGTCCCCACCTTTTAAAGGTTGAGCATACAACAAGCTCCAGCTTTGGCATTCTCACCGGAGTCCATGCAAATAGACCAGGTGAAGTTTGCCAAGTATTGTCAGGAGGCCCGTCACGTCGATGGAAGAAGCTTCTATTGTTTCAGTTCTGAGCATGCAAGCCACTCTTGTCCAGAGAGACCGGGAAATTCAGTGCCTATGATCATCTGGAGAAGTCACTCTGGGTGAGTGTGACTCCTCTCCTTTGCTGACTCTGTATCATGATCCTGTCAGCGCCAGCGAACTTCCACGGCTGAGCAGGGTGACTCTCCCACACTGCGGAAGGGCCTGGGGTCAGATGCCGCAGGGGAGGCTCAGGCAGACGGGACCTGAGCAGCGTGGTGAGAATAGACGCTGAAGGTAGCAGAAAACAAAAGGACCTGCGATCATGTTACCACAGGGGCGGGGCTTAGCATCCTGCTGCTGGAGGTGAGTACAGGATGCTACAGGGACCCTGGATCAGTGAAGAGGAAAACTCAGGTCAGACAAACGGGTTTCATACACGGAGAGGACGGCGCAGTACAGAAGGGGTGAGCAGAGAATAGTTAGAACATAGGCCAGGAGCCATACACAGAGATAGCAATGCAGTACAGGAGGGGTAAGCAGAGAATAGTCAGGACAAAGGCCAGGGGTCATACACGAGATAGCAACGTAGTACAGGAGGGACAGGCAGAACTCGTAACGGGAACAGAAACAAGTCAAAACCAAGCAAGCATAAAGTAGCACGAGCACAAAGCACAGGGCAAACACACTCGGCCAAGGGTCAAAGTATAAGCGACAGGGAATGGCTCTACAATGAGGCTATAAGAAGCCTCCCAGAATCCCAGAATGAGGCCGTCCAGATTAACCTCTGAACTACCTAATCCCACAAACAAAGCAGCTCATGACAGTACCCCCTCTCAACGGGGGGCCTCCGGACCCCAGGCTTCCCAGGATGCCGGGCATGGAACACACGAACCAGACGGTCAGCGTGTACTGATCTGGCTGGTACCCATGACTGATCCTCCGGACCATACCCCTCCAATGTACCAAATACTGCAAAGACCCCCGAACCCGCCTGGAATCCACAATATGTTGTACCTCAAACTCCATATGTCCCTCATCCAAGACCTATGAAAAACATTATGGAGTTTTAAGGCGGAAGGAAGACGGAGGTGGTAGGTTACGGGGTTCACTTCTTCAATGCCCTCATAGGGACCAATAAATTTAGGCCCCAGTTTAGCAGAGGGCAATCGAAGATTTATATTTCGTGTAGACAGCCACACCTTATCCCCACAAAGCAGCGTCTGAGCAGAGTCCCTTTTCCTATCCGCACAATGTTTATATTTCTCCTGAGCCTTAGAAATATTTGTCCAAAGATCCTTGAGATGATTGACCCATCCTCTGCCCCCGGACAACCAGAATCTATTCGAGAAAATTCGCCAATAATTAATCAAAAATGGTGACCTACCGTTAGATTGGTTTACCCGGTTGTTGAAGGCGAATTCTGCTAATGGTAAAGCATCAGACCATTCGCTTTGCAGGGTAGAAGTCAGGCACCGAAGAATCTGTTCAAGTGACTGGTTGATGTGCTCTGTTTGTCTGTTGGTCTGTTTGAAAAAGACAGAAATATCCCAGTTTTTTGCAGAAGGCCCGCCAGAATTTAGACACAAACTGAGTCCCTCTGTCTGACACAATATTAGTGGGAACCCGTGTAAGCATACCACCTGGGACAGGAAATGTCTAGAAAGCGTCTCTGCTGAGGGTAAACTTGTCATGGGTACAAAATGTGCCAACTTCGAAAACCTGTCCACCACTACCCAAATTACAGTATTACCACGGGATGATGGAAGATTGGTGATGAAGTCCATGGACAAGTGAATCCATGGCCTTCCTAGAACTGGCAAAGGCACCAATTCAACATGCTGCGATATGTTTCTTGATATCTGAAGTCATTAAAAGCCACCAGAATACCCTTGCCACTGCTTCCCATGTGACGGCTATACCAGGGTGTGCACTCAACTTCAAATCATGGAACTCCCACAGGAGTTTGTTGCGCAAATGCTGCGGGACACACAACTTGTCAACAGGTTTGGAATTTGGAGCCAAAGATTGAGCTCCCACGATCTCTCGCTCCAATTCCGACGACACCTCAGCAACCACGAGACTGGGTTGAAGAATGGGACGGCGGATTGGGGGCGGATAACGGCTCCAAACTACGTGATAAGGCATCAGCCTTTATGTTCTTAGACCCTGGCCGAAAGGTAATAGAAAATTGAAACCTGGAGAAAAAAAGTGACCAGCGGGCGTGCCTGGGAGACAGTCTTTTAGCAGATTTGATGTATTCCAAATTCTTATGGTCAGTGATAACCGTAATAGGGTGAGCCGCCCCCTCCAAAAAATGCCTCCATTCTTCGAACACCAACTTAATAGCCAGAAGCTCTCTGTTGCCTACGTCATAATTTTTTTCCGCCGGAGAAAATTTCTTAGAAAAATAGGCACAGGGCCTGAGATTAGTCAGAGAAGCTGGACCTTGTGACAAAACTGACCATACCCAAACCTCGGAAGCATCCACCTCAACCACAAATGGCTTGGAAGGATCCGGTTGGACCAGGATAGGAGCAGATGAGAAACAGTTTTTAAACGTAAGAAAGGACTGTTTAGCTAACGAGGACCAGTTTCTGACATCTGCCCCTTTGCGAGTCAGGTCTGTGACCTTAGTCACCTGAGAAAAACTTTTAATGAACTTGCGATAATAATTTGCGAATCCCAAGAAGCACTGGATCCCCCTAAGGTCCCTGGGCTGGACCCACTCAACAATAGCTTGTACTTTCAGGGGATCCATGCGAAAACCCTGAGGTGAAATTATCAGACCTAGAAATGACAACTCCTGAACAAAAAATGAACATTTCTCGAGTTTGACATACAATTGGTTTTCTCTTAGCCTCTGAAGTACAGTTTTAACATGCAACAAATGGGAAGCTCTATCAACAGAATATATCAGATATCATCTAGGTATACCACTACAAAATGGCCTATGAGATCTGAAAATACCACATTGATAAAATTTTGAAACACTGCTGGTGCTTTGGTGAGCCCAAACGGCATTACTAGATTCTCAAACAACCCCTCAGATGTAAGGAAAACTGTTTTCCACTCGTCACCCTCTCGTATTGTTATTAAGTTGTAAGCCCCCCTCAGATCCAGTTTAGAAAACAATTTAGAACCAGAAAGCTGGTTACAGAGATCAGGAATCAACTGTAGGGGATATGTGTTCCTGACAGTAACTTTATTTAGTTCTCGAAAGTCGAGGCAGGGACGTAGGCCGCCATCTTTTTTCTCAACAAAGAAAAAACCTGCAGCTACTGGGGAAACTGTGGGTCTTATGTGCCCCTTACGGAGACTTTCAGAAATGTACTGTTTCATAGCAAGGCGCTCGGGGCCAGACAGATTGAACAGGCGAGCTTTAGGCAATTTGGCTCCAGGAATCAGATCGATGGCACAATCAAATGGCTTATGAGGGGGTAGCGCCTCAGCCTCGCTCTCAGAGAACACATCCTCAAAGTCTCTCAGGTGCTCCAGAATACCCTCCAGACTAGTAGAAGACACAGAGACAGATTTTGCGATTTTCATACAACAAATTGATTTATGGTAACAGTCAGCACACTTGGACCCCACTTAACAATCTCCCAGATTCCCAGTCAATCACTGGGTTATGGCACCGAAGCCATGGCATTCCCAGTACCAGCCCTGCGGGTAATTTGTCCATGACAAAACATTCAATTTCTTTCGCGTGGGAAGAACCAATTCTCAACATAAACTTTTCAGACACAGAAATGATTCCAGTTCGGGTAGGAGGAGATGAGTCAATGGCCATGACTTTAAGTGGTGTAGGAAGCCTGACTGTCCCTATCTAGAGTTGGGAAACGACATCAGAGCTGACCAGGTTAAGTGATGAACCACTGTCCACCAGTGCTGTAGAGAAAAAACGGACATTGTCTACCAACAGTTCAACCCTTAGAAAAACTTTAGGACATGAGGAAGAAAGTACCTGAAGGTCTGGGCAGCCTCCTCGACCACTACCCAGACCTAGTCGTTTTCCCGTCGCTTTAGTGGACGATAGGCACGAGGGACAATCCTTTTTCGCATGAACAGCCTCCCGCAATAAAAGCAGAGCTGCTTTTCCGGGCGGCGTTTCCTCTCCTTCTCCTTGACCGAAGTGGCACCAATCTCCATGGGTTCAGGAGTGACACCGGTCTTTGCTTCTGGAGAATAGGGATGTCTCGGAATGCATGACACCCATAGCCAGGAGCCTGCGGTCCATACGCACAGCTGAGTAATGGCATCCTCCAAGGTGTCAGGTGGTGGATGGAGGGCCAGAGCATCTTGGAAGCGTTCGATAGGCCTCTGCGGAATAAGCATCCGAAGGGCGGCATCACTTCATGAGACCTCCGCTGCCCAGCGTTGGAACTCTGCACAAAACTACTCAGCAGAGCGTTTATCGTGGCACACACTCATGACATTATCTTCAGCCATACGTACTCTGTCAGGCTTATCATATATGCGGCCAGTACCTCAAAGAAGGCATCGACTGTCATTCTCTCAGGTGCGGTGGAAGACAGAGAGAAAGCCCAAGCTTGAGGGGCACCACGCAGTAGAGAAATAACGACCCCCACCCTCTGAAATTCATCCCCAGAGGAACGGGGCTTTAAAGAAAAAAAAAGCTTACATCCTTCCTTGAAGGACCTAAACTCCTCTTTATCCCCTGAAAAGAAATCAGACAATTTGACCGATTCAGGAGAAACCACAGATACGTCCCAACTCCCGGAACCTGGAGACCATGTCGCAACGGCCCCCTGCACGGTGTCCATCAACTGCTGTTGGGTATGGACCATCGTGCACTGTTCCACATTGAGCTTTTGGAACATTTGGGTTAGATGCTTGACCTGATCAGCCAAACCCTGCAGGGGATCCATGCTGCAAATATGCTCAGAAGATCCAAACAACTATCTCCAAGAAAAAAAATGTGCGGTCGCTTATAATATCATGATCCTGTCAGCGCCAGCGAACTGCCACGGCTGAGCAGGGTGACTCACCCACACTGCGGAAGGGCCCGGGGTCAGATGCCGCAGGGGAGGCTCAGGCAGACGGGACCTGAGCAGCGTGGTGAGAGGAGACGCTGAAGGTAGCAGAAAGCAAAAGGACCTGCGATCACCACAGGGGGCGGGGTTTAGCATCCTGCTCCTGGAGGTGAGTGCAGGATGCTACAGGGACCCTGGATTAGTGAAGAGAGAATCTCAGGTCAGACAAACAGGGTTCATACACGGAGAGGACGGCGCAGTACAGAAGGGGCGAGCAGAGAATAGTCAGAACATAGGCCAGGAGTCATACACGGAGATAGCAACGCAGTACAGGAGTCATAAGCAGAGAATAGTCAGGACAAAGGCCAGGGGTCATACACGAGATAGCAACGTAGTACAGGAGGGACAGGCAGAACTCGTAACGGAACAGAACCAAGTCAAAACCAAGCAAGCATAAAGTAGCACAAGCACACAGCACAGGGTTACACACACTCGGCCAAGGGTCAAAGTATAAGCGACAGGGAATGGGTCCAAAATGAGGCTATAAGAAGCCTCCCAGAATCCCAGAATGAGGCCGTCCAGATTAACCTCTGAACTACCTAATCCCACAAACAAAGCAGCTCATGACACTCTGACAGTATGCATTTCCTGTGGCAACACCAGTTTTAAAGATTCGACCTACCTGCACTCCCGTTCCACGGGTAATCTCATACAACAGGCCATTGTGGAGCAGTGTAAAATCCCAATTCAACATCTACAGTATCCATTGGTGGTGTCATCTGTGGATGGGAGACCTCTTTCCGAAACCATCCTTTTCTTTACTGAGCCAGTGGGACTTCAGATGCTATACTTGGAGAAGATTCCTCTACAGGTGCTGTCAGGTCTATCTCGCCCTCTGCTTCTAGGTCTTGCATGATTGCGGAGACACAAGCCTGTCTTTGACGGGAGATCCAGAGAAGTACTCAGTTGGTGACAGGATTGTCACGAGAATTGCCTAGTTCACGTTTGTTCTGCTTGACCCCCAGCTTCTCCATCTATAGCTTCATTTACCTGCCATGTCTGCTGCGTATTGGATGTATGCTGATGACTTTGACAAGAAGGAGGCTGAGACTTTACTATTTCAAAGGCCACATGACTGTCCTATGGACCTTCTTCCTGGCTCCTCTTCTGCACGACGCCATATCTATCCCCTGTCTCAGGCTGAGACCCGAGCCATGTCTGAGTACATTAAAGATAATCTAGCCACAAGATTTATCCAGGAGTCTTCTTCCCCAGCTGGATCAGGATTCTTCTTTGTTAAGAAAAAGGACAGCTCACTTTGACCCAGCATCGATTACAGGAGACTCAACCAGATTATAATCAAGAATAAATATCCTCTGCCTCTCATTTCCGAGCTGCTTGATCATCTCAAGTGTGCCAGAGTCTTCATGAAACTCGACCTTTGTGGAGTGTATGATTTGATCCTTATACTCCAGAGAGATGAATGAAAGATGGGCTTTAACCCCTTAACTCCCAAGGGTGGTTTGCACCTTAATGACCGGGCCAATTTTTACAATTCTGACCACTGTCTCTTTATGAGGTTATAACTCTGGAACGCTTCAACGGATCATCGCGATTCTGAAAAGGTTTTCTCGTGATATATTGTACTTCATGATAGTGGTAAAATTTCTTTGATCTAACTTGTGTTTATTTATGAAAAAAATGGAAATATGGCGAAAATGTTGAAAATTTTGCAATTTTCAAACGTTGAATTTTTATTCCCTTTAAACAGAGAAATATGTCACACAAAATAGTTGCTAAACAACATTTCCCACATGTCTACTTTACATCAGCACAATTTTGGAACCAAAATTTTTTTTGTTAGGAAGTTATAAGGGTTAAAATTTGATCAGCGATTTCTCATTTTTAAAAGAAAATGTACAAAACCATTTATTTTAGAGACCACCTCACATTTGAAGTCACTTTGAGGGGTCTATATGGCAGAAAATGCCCAAAAGTGACACCATTCTAAAAACTGCACCACTCAAGGTACACAAAACCACATTCAAGAAGTTTATTAACCCTTCATGTGTTTCACAGGAGCTGAAGCAACATGGAAGGAAAAAATGAACATTTAACTTTTTAGTCACAAAATTTTAACAAGGGTAAAAGGAGAAAATGGACAGATAAAGTTGTTGTGCAATTTCTACTGAGTATGCCAATACCCCATATGTGGGGCAAAAAAACCACTGTCTGGGCGCATGGCAGGGCTCGGAAGGGAAGGAGTGCCGTTTGACTTTTTCAAACCAAAATTGGCTGGAATTGAGATTGGACGCCATGTCACGTTTGGAGAGCCCCTGATGTGCCTAAACAGTGGAAACCCCCCACAAGTGACACCATTTTGGAAACTAGACCCGCTAAGGAACTTATCTAGATCTGTTGTGAGCACTTTGCACCCCCAAGTGTTTCACTAAAGTTTATAATGCCTGGGCATGAAAATTAAAAATTCTATTTTTTTCCCACAAAAATGATCTTTTAGTCACCAATATTTTATTTTCCCAAGGGTAACAGGAGAAATTGGACCCCAAAAGTTGTTGTCTAATTTGTCCCGAGTACGCTGATACCCCATATGTGGGAGAAAACTACATCAGGGCTCGGAATAGAAATAGTAACGTTTTGTAATGCAGACTTTGGTGGAATGGTCTGCAGGTGTCATGTCGCATTTGGAGAGCCCCTGATGTGCCTAAACAGTGGAAACCCCCCACAAGTGACCCCATTTTGGAAACTAAAAGCCCTAAGGAACTTATTAAGATGTGTGGTGAGCACTTTGAGCCCCAAGTGCTTCACAGAAGTTTATAACACCCGGGCATGAAAATAAAAAAATCATATTTTTTTCCACAAAAATGATATTTTTGCCCACAATTTTTTATTTTCCCAAGGGTAACAGAAGAAATTGGACCCCAAGAGTTATTGTGCAATTTGTCCTGAGTATGCTGATACCCCATATGTGGGGGTAAACTACTGTTTGGGCGCACGGCAAAGCTCAGAAGGGAAGGAGCACCGTTTGACTTTTTTAAAGCAGAATTGGCTGGAATTGAGATCAGATGCCATGTCACGTTTGGAGAGCCCCTGAAGTGCCTAAACAGTGGAAACCCCCCAATTCTAACTCCAACTCTAACCCCAACACACCCCTAACCCTAGTCCCAACCCTAACGATAACCCTAGCCACAAATCTAACTCTAGCACACCCCTAACCCTAATCCCAACCCTAACCCTAACTTTAGCCCCTACTCTAACCCTAACTTTAGCCCCAACCCTAGCCCTAACCCTAATGGGAAAACGGAAATGAATACATTTTTTTACATTTTATTATTTTTCCCTAACTAAGGGGGTGATAAAGGGGGTTTTTATTTACTAGTTATAGCGGGTTTTTATGTTTGGCAGCTGTCACACGCTAAAACACGCTTTTTATTGCAAAAAATAGTTTTTGCATCACCACATTTTGAGAGCTATAATTTTTCCATATTGTGGCCCACAGAGTCATGTGAGGTCTTATTTTTTGTGGGAGGAGTTGACGTTTTTATTGGTACCATTTTTCGGCACATAACATTTTTTGATCGCTTTTTATTACGATTTTTGGGAGGCAGAATGAACAAAAACTAGCAATTCAGGAATTTCTTTTGGGGGGCTTTTATACCGTTCCGCGTGCGGTAAAATTGATAAAGCGGTTTTATTCCTTGGGTCAGTACGATTATGGCAATACCTCATTTATATCATTTTTTTATGTTTTGGCGCTTTTATACAATAACAACAATTATATATAAAAAATAATTGTTTTTCCATCGCTTTATTCTGCGAGCTATAACTATTTTATTTTTTTGCTGATGATGCTGTGTGGCAGCTAGTTTTTTGCGGGACAAGATGCCGTTTTCAGCGGTACCATGTTTATTTATATCCGTCTTTTTGATTGCGTGTTATTCAACTTTTTGTTCGGCGGTATGATAAAGCATTTTTTTTCCTTGTCTTTTTTTTTAAGGGGTTCACTAAAGGGGTTAACTAGTGGGATAGTTTTATAGGGCGGGTCGTTACGGACGCAACAATACTAATTTTATTAAAGAAATGAATTTATTGGGGAATATTATTTTTTTCTTTATTTAGGAATTTTTTTACACGTTTATTTTTATTTTTTTTACATTTTTACTTTGTCCCAGGGTGAGGACATCACTGTATAACATCAGATCGCTGGTCTGACACTGTGCACAGCACTCTGTCAGACCAGCGATCTGACAGGCACTGCATGAGGCTTTCTCAGCGCCTACTCTCAGCAGGCACTGAGGAAGCCGCCTCCCTGCAGGTCACGGAAGGACCCCACGGCCATCTTGGATCCGGGTTCCTGCAGGGAGGAAGCTCTCAGAACAGCGTGGTCACACCGTGCTGTTCTGAGAGTCTCAGGGAAGCACGGAGGGAGTCCCCTCCCTGCGCGATGCTTCCCTGTGCTCCCGGTACACTGCGATCATCTTTGATCGCAGTGTGCTAGGGGTTAATGTGCCGGGAGCGGTCCGTGACCGCTCCTGGCACATAGTACCGGGTTTCAGCTGTGATAATCGGGAGCGCAGCTGATCGCCTATGACGTACTCTCCCATCCTTGGGAATTAAGTCCCAGGGCACATGGACGGGATAGTACGTCCAATGACAGAAAGTGGTCCACACCCACGATGGCCATTATAAGTACTGTGTTAGGCCATTTGGACTCTGTAATGACCCTTTCAAGAACTGGTAAACATCATCTTTATTGACCTACGTCATTGTGCATTGTAGTCAACCTAGATGATGTCTTGGTGTCTTTCCTGATGTACCCAAAACACTGGAGGAATGTTCTCCAGGTTCTGCAGAGATTACAGTACAACCGTCTGTACGCCAGCTACGAAAAGTGTGTATTTGAGCAGACTTCTCTTCCATTTCTTGAGGACATAATCTCCAAGACTGGCCTGAAAATGGACCCCGAGAAGATGTTCACTGTCTTGAAGTAGCCCCGTCCTGATGGTCTGTAAGCCATCCAGCAGTTTATTGGATTCGCGAACTACTACCACCAGTTCATTCTGTATTTCTCCTCTCTAACTGCTCCTATCTCTGCCAATACAAGGGGGCCAACCCTGAGATATGGACTCTTGAGGCAGAAAACGACTTTTTGTCTTTAAATCGTGCCTTTTTCTCAGCTCTGGTGCTGCATCAACCGTGCAATAATAAGCAGTTCTTCTTGGAAGTGGAAGCTTCTTCCTCAGGGGCCTGAGCCATTCTTACCCAGAAGTCTGAGTTCCGGCAATATGGTGACCTGCAGCTTCTTTTCAAAGATCTTCTCAGCTCTGGACCGCAATTAATCGATTGGCAACCGAGAACTGTTAGTGATTAAACTAGCTCTGGAGCAGTGGTGGTTCTTTCTTAAAGGAGATATTCACCCGGTGATCATTTACACTGACCACAAGAATCTTGCATTTCTTCAGTCTGCACAGCTGCTGAATTCATGACTTGCCAGGTGGTCGCTGTTCTTCACTCTCTTCAACTTTATTCTCCATTTCCTTCTGACTGATAAGAAGTTCAAGGCAGACACTTTCTAGATCCTTTTTGTCTTCCGACCAGAAGGAGGAGCCTCTACAAATCATTGAGCACTCAAAAATAAACTATGGTTGCTCCGTTGAATTTGTTACGGCTTCCTTCCAGAAAGACTTACGTTGCTGAACCTGATAGTAATGTGAGGAGTGGATGTTGGGTCACTCGTCTAAATTGGCTGGACATGCCCGACAGAAAAAAAAGTCTCTCCTCATTTCCTGACATTATTGGTGGCCAACCCTTCCCAAGGATATTGCGGATTTCATATATCTGCCTGCCTAGATCAAGACTCCGGTCAGCTACTTCCTTTGCCCGTACTTTCTGCTCCCTGGCAGAATATTGCAATTAATTTCATCACTGATATTCCAGTATCCGCAGGGTGTGCTGTCATCTGGGTGGTTGTGGATCATTTTTCCAAGATGGCTCATTTCACTCCAATGTCTGGTCTTCCATCTGCTCCAGTGCTTGCAGATAAGTTTATTCTACACATATTCCACCTCCATCGTCTTCTGCTCCATATTTTCTCTAACAGAGAAGTCCAGTTCACTTCTCGCTTCTGGAGGGCAACCTGCAAGCTACTGAATGTCACTTTAGATTTCTCTTTGGCTCACCACCCTCAATCCAATGGTCAGGGGGAGCATGTTAATTAGATCCTGATCATCTTCCTGTGGCACTTTGTCAATGCCCACCACAATGATTGGGTAGAACACCTGCCTTGGGCAAAATTATCATACAACCATGTAAGTGAATCCTCTGCCAAATCTCCGGTCCAAATCACAATATTCCGTTCCCTGTTTCTACTACTGTAAGGTTCTATGTATATATTCCTGAAACTCAGTTTGTTCGTCAGCCATTTTACTTTCTGTCTTGCTGCAGCTATCTTGCCCTCAGTCAAAATGGAGTTTCCAGCTTGCATGTTCCCGCCCTGATTCTCTCCTTTGCTTCTTAAGCAGCCACAGCTGAGCAATCAGTGCTTCAGAATCTAGCCTGCAGTGAACCTGTGACTTGACTCCTGTAAGCCTTGGACCTTGTACTCCAGCTATTCCTACTGAGGAACTCTGAAGCACTTGTGGACTCTGAACCCTGCTCTTTGAAAGACCCACGTTTGCATGGACTTTGGTAACAGAGAAGAAGATCCTGAATCTGTATTGGAGAGTGATTGCTGAGCTTGGATTACTCTGGCCTGCTGTGTCTCCTGTTTCTGTGTCTGCAAACTGTGTGACTATTTCTGCCAACTTGTATGAAGTAATACAGGACTTTTCTATATCAAACCTGTGACTCCTGTGTTTTCATCGCACCCAAGCACAAGACGCTATATGAACTGTACTACATAATTACAAGATTCTGAAGCCAAAACGTTAGTGTCTGCTGGGTCTGGAAGGCTGTGTCTGCTGTACTGTGGATATCAGACGTCCGGTTGTACTTTCTGTGATGACAGTGGTTGTGACTTCTCACAACCATTCCAGGTGAGCAATTCCCTTAAGTTTTTTCTTTTTGCAGTGTTACCACAGGTAAACACTATTGTTTTTTTTTTTTTTTTTTCCTTTCTTTTCTCTTTTTTGTCTGCTGTAACTCTGGATATCAGATGTCTGGTTGAAACTTTCTGTGATGATAGTGGTTGTGACTTCTCACAACCATTCCAGGTGAGCAGTTCCCTTAATTTTTTTTTTCTCTCTCTGCATGTTGCCACAGGTGAACACTATTGTTTTTTTTTCTCTCCTCTTCTTCCAGTAATCCTGTCTTAAAAGATCTGGAAAATGGAGGCCCGCATAAAGGAACTTTGCGGAGTGACTGATAATATCCTTGCAGATTTGCAGAATATAAAGACCCGTTTTACAAATCTACAGGACCTCAATAATCACAATTTGCAAGTAGTTGGACAGACTACCCAGGATTTGCGAGCCAGGATTGAGGTTCTAGAGGGGCGAGTCCAGGCTCCTGCCGTAGCCCCGAGTGCTGGGATTCCCAAGTTGCCCCCTTTTCGTTTTGGCGGTGAACGTGAGAAATTCAGGGGATTTATTAATCAATGCAATCTTTTTTTTTCTGCACATGCTTCACAATTTCCCACTGAACGATCTAAAGTGCTTACTATAATTATGTTGCTTACCAACAAGGCTTTAATGTGGGCAAACCCTCTGATTGAGACTGAGGATGATTGTTTGAATCACCTTGATGATTTTATTTCAGCCATGGGGCAGGTGTTTGATGACCCCAATCGAGTGCAACAGCTGAAGCAGCCATGTTAGCTTTGCGCCAAGGTAAGCACTCGGTAGCTGAATATGCCTTGGATTTCAGGAGATGGGCCCTTGATACCACCTGGGACAGTTCCGCCAAAAAATCTATTTTTCGAAAGGGGTTATCTCCACTGATTAAGGATGAACTTGCTCGTGCCGACCCTCCCACTGCGTTAGGTGACTTTATTAACTACTGCATCCGTATTGATACTCGTCTGACTGAACGCAGGCAAGAGAGATGGTTCGAAAGCAATCGTACTAACCTTTTCCTACCTTCCTCTCCAGCTAAGGAACCTTTGAGTAGGATTACACGGGAACCTGAACCTGAACCCATGCAGGTAGACTCTTTACAACGACGGGTTAGTGATGCACGCAAGGAACATCGTTTTAAGGAGAATCTATGTTTCTATTGTGGTAAGTCAGGGCACTTCATTATAAACTGCCCCAGCCGTTCTCGTAAGACTACTGCAGCACTCATTCATTGTGAGTGTTGCGAGAGGGGATCTGTCAGGTCCGAGCCTCAGGCTCCAGAGAGATCTGCAGCAACAGATCTTGATTTCTCTGACTTAAACTCCGTTACCTCTGAGGACGTTGACTGTGTAAACGCTGCCATTTTTCAAGTTTCCTCAGCGGTGTCCCAGCTGAGTTGTAAGAAAAACAATTCTCATTGCTTTCTTTCCATCAAACTCTGGGTTGACTCAGCTTGGGTGTCTAGCTCTGCTATGATCGACTCAGGGGCAAGTGGAAATTTTATGGATGTCTCCTTTGCTCTGAAACAGGGAATACGTTCAGTGAAGAAGGCTACTCCAGTACAGATGGAAACTGTGGATGGCTCCCTGCTGACCTCTGGACCAGTGGATCAGGAAACAGAGCCTTTGAGGGTTCTTATGGGTAAAGATCATCAAGAGAAACTGTCCTTTATGCTTATCTCTTCTCCCCACTTTCCCATTATTCTAGGGCTACCATGGCTGCAGGCTCAGAATCCTACCATTAACTGGGAGACCAAGGAATTACACTTTCCAGAGAAACAGATGAGTCCAAAAGTTTCAGCTTGCTCTGTTCCTAAAGGAATCATGTCAGTCCCTGAACTACCAGCTGTATACCAGGACTATGTGGATTTATGTGACAAGAAGAACGCTGACCAGCTTCCTCCTCACCGTCCATATGATTGTCCAATTGAATTATTGCCTGGAGCAGAGATACCTTTTGGTAAGATCTACCCCCTGGCGGGGCCCGAGCTAAAGGCTTTAAAGGATTACATAGATGAAAATCTAGCCAAGGGCTTCATACGCCCCTCTTCATCTCCTGCAGGTGCACCCATCTTCTTTGTAAAGAAGAAAGATGGATCTCTGAGACCATGCGTAGACTATAGGGAACTCAATAAGGTTACTATTAGAAACCGTTATCCATTGCCTTTAATCCCTGAGTTATTGGAGAGAGTGCGACATGCCAAAATTTTTTCTAAACTAGATCTTCGTGGGGCCTATAACTTAGTCCGTATTAGACCTGGGGATGAATGGAAGACTGCATTCAGGTCACGCTATGGACACTTTGAATATCTAGTTATGCCTTTTGGTCTGAGTACCGCCCCAGCCACTTTCCAACACTTGGTGAATGACATCTTCAGGGATCTCCTAGATACATTCATGGTAATTTATTTGGATGATATTCTAATTTTTTCTAACTCCACAGAGGAACATCATGGACATGTGAGAATGGTCTTGGAACGTCTAAGACAAAATCATCTTTACATCAAACTGAAAAGTGTGAATTCCATAGGACCGAAATTCAATTTCTGGGGTATGTACTGTCTACACAAGGAATTAGTATGGATGGAAGCAAAACCCAAGCCATCAAGGATTGGCCAAGTCCTAGAAATGTGAAGGAGGTACAGCGCTTCATCGGGTTTGCCAACTTCTATAGACGTTTCATTAGAAATTTCTCTGAGGTAGTGTCACCTATCACTCAACTTACCCGGAAAGAGTCTAGGTTTTCCTGGACTCCCCAAGCCCAGGAAGCATTTTCCCGTCTAAAAGATAAATTTACCACTGCACCTATCCTAGTACATCCCAACCCCGAGCTTGCCTTCATAATAGAGGTGGATGCTTCAGACTGTGCCGTTGGAGCTATACTCTCTCAGAGAACAGGTGAGAAGAATGTCTTGCATCCCTGTGCCTTCTTTTCCCAGCAGTTGTCTTCGGCTGAGAGGAACTACGATGTGGGCAATAGAGAGTTGTTGGCCATTATTGCCGCCTTCAAAGAATGGAGACACCTTCTTCAGGGTGCTGCACAGCAAATAGTCGTCCTGACAGACCATCGTAACCTTGAGTTATCAGGTCGGCTAAGTGCCTGACTCCTCGCCAGGCTCGCTGGAATCTTTTCTTAAACCAATTTAATTTTATCATCTCTTATAGACCAGGATCGCGCAATGGAAAGGCTGATGCACTCTCTAGGATTTACTCAGCAGAGACACGTCCAATTACTCCTCCTAAGACTATTCTTCCTGACTCTAGATTCCTAGGAGTAATTCATAATCAAGACCTACTTAAGGACATCAAGGAAGCATACCATGCGGATTCCTTTTTGGCACAACCCCCAAGGGACGTAAGTCTTGTCTTTAAGAATGGTGTGTGGATTCAGGGACAACGTCTGTATATTCCTGAAACAGTCAGATTAAGAGTATTGCAACTCATTCACGATTCCAAGATAGCTGGGCATAGAGGAATTCTAAAGACACAGGAATTTCTTTCTCGTTTCTTTTGGTGGCCCACTTGCAGGAAGGATGTTTTGAATTATGTCACTTCATGTGAGGTCTGTGCAAGATGCAAAACACCTCGCTCCTCACCAACTGGTCTGTTACAGCCTCTTCCCACCCCATCCCGCCCGTGGGGATCCATTTCTATGGACTTCATTGTGGAGTTACCAACCTCTCAGGGGAAGAACACCATTCTAGTGGTGGTTGACCGTCTAACAAAGGCAGCTCATTTTATCCCTTGTGTCGGCTTACCCACTGCAAAACAGACATCAGATTTGATGATTAAAGATGTGTTTCGCTTACATGGAGTACCGGATGAGGTTATTTCGGATCGAGGGGTGCAATTCACTTCTAGGTTTTGGCAAAATTTCTGTGCAGCATTGGACATTAAAGTAAACCTTTCTTCTGCTTTTCATCCCCAGACTAATGGACAGACCGAACGAACCAATCAAACCCTGGAGCAGTATCTCCGCTGCTTTATCTGCCACCTACAGGATGATTGGGTGGATCTACTTCCATTAGCTGAGTTCTCGTATAAATATAAGAACTCTAACCAGCTCACCGGTTTGTAGAAGCACGGATCCTCCGCTTGATCAAACGTGAAAATACATGAGAAAATGAAGGAAAAAGGGATCCAGCTTCAATAAAATCTTCATCTTTATTGATTCATAAAAACATGAATAATGGCATGCTCCTGGACAAGCTCAGGACAAGGCTACGCGTTTCGATCACAGGGATCTTTATCACAGCTGACATATTCAGACAAGGGCACATATTTAAGACAAAGGAAGACCAATCACGATCAGAAAAAATGTCATGTGATTTTTGACAAGTCCTTTAACAATTTTCACATAACGAATAAAGAAAAAAAAAAAAAAAAAAAACACAATATTTGCACAAATAAAATCAATGCAAAGAAATAAAATTAATAATGGAACATCAATTCGTTTCTTTTGTTGAGACCAAATGGATGTCTGGTATGTAGATTAAAGATCCAGAAAGCTTCACGTGTGAGGAGTCGCTGACGTGCATCTCCACCTCGGGCAGACAGGTTAACACTTTCAATACCTGTGACTTGGAAGGAAGAAACATTGCGAGCATGCTGAAAAATAAAATGTTTAGCAGCAGCAGAAATATTGCGATTCGAAGAAACATTCTTTACATCCTGCAATGTTCAGCGATCCTGATTTTTAGTTTCCTAGTAGTGCAGCCTATATAAGATAAATTGCAAGTAGTGCACATAATTTTATATACCACATAGCATGAATTACAATTGATATATTTGTTAATGGTATAAATCGCAGTGCTGTCATTATTTTCAAAGGTTTTCGTTACACAAACATATTTGCAAAGTGCACATCTATTGTGGCCACATTTATAAAAACCTTTATGTTCTAACCACGATGTTTTATGAGAAGAGAAATTATTACTGAACATGCTTGGAGAAACTTTGTTACCAATAGATGGCGCTTTCCTTGAAACAACATTAATACCTGATGAAAGAATGTCAGCAAGAGAGGGATCTTCATATAAAATAGGCAGCGATCTCAAAATGATTTTTTTGATGTCCCCAAATTGAGGACTATATTGAGCACAAAAATATGGTTTCACTGCAAGATCATTTTTTTGTTGTCGCCCTCCACTAATGAGATCCTCTCTGTTTTTATTACTTACAATTGTTCGTGCTCTTTTTAATGACCATTTAGGATAATTTCTGTTTTTTAATTTTGTATCCACACAATTAAATTCCGTTTCCAAAGCTGTAGGATCGCTGCAGTTTCTCAAAATTCTGGTATATTCACCCAAAGGAATCGATTTAATAGTATGTTTGGGGTGACTGCTTGCTGCATGCAAGATAGAATTACCAGCACAAGGTTTGCTGAACGTTTTAGTAATAATAACAGAGTCATGTACCCCATATAAATCAAGATCCAAAAAAGAAATTTTGTTATGATGAAATTTATGATTTATTGTGTTTTTTTTTTTTTTGTGTTTTTTTTTTTTTTTTTTTTTTTCTTTATTCGTTATGTGAAAATTGTTAAAGGACTTGTCAAAAATCACATGACATTTTTTCTGATCGTGATTGGTCTTCCTTTGTCTTAAATATGTGCCTTGTCTGAATATGTCAGCTGTGATAAAGATCCCTGTGATCGAAACGCATAGCCTTGTCCTGAGCTTGTCCAGGAGCATGCCATTATTCATGTTTTTATGAATCAATAAAGATGAAGATTTTATTGAAGCTGGATCCCTTTTTCCTTCATTTTCTCATGTATTTTCACGTTTGATCAAGCGAAGGATCCGTGCTTCTACAAACCGGTGAGCTGGTTAGCGTTCTTATATTTGTACTTTTGATTACCGTGCCCCCGGTTTCATGCTCAATATTTTCAAGTATTTTGAAAGTGGACTCAGTCATTAAGCTCAGGCACCAGCTTTATTATGGCATCTATTTTTGTTCAAGACAGATCTGTCAAAGCGGCACAAGTGTTTTCTGGTGATATTAACGAAATTCCAGACATGCCTGATCTGAATGAAAATATCAACAAAATGGAAAAACTTTTGCTTCAAGAAGCAAAGTTGTGGTGGGATCATACTACCCTCCAAAATTATCTAGCTAAGGATATGATTCCAAGGGGGCTTCGTATTAAAAAAAATCCCCACTACAATTTTTTCTGACATTTTCATTGAAGAGTGGAATCAGATACTCAGTAATTGTTCTTCCAAACTAATGCAACTCATAGTCAAATATGAGAGTAATAAATTGGAGGATATTCAGAAACAAATGAATGATGCAGATACTGCGCTCACTGAATTTAAATCGTTGACTCAGTATGACTCACTTGTGGCTAAAATGCAAGATAATGTCTCTAGCCTAGAAAAGGATATCATGGACCGGAAAAAAAGAAAATTTTCTCGTGATCTAAGAGACTATTCAACCAAGAAAGTCTATGACTGGGGCCATTGGGAGCGGGGTCATAGAACTCCTAAATCTATTTTAACCCCTTCAAGACCCAGCCTATTTTGACCTTAAAGACCTTGCCATTTTTTGCAATTCTGACCAGTGTCCCTTTATGAGGTAATAACTCAGGAACGCTTCAACGGATCCTAGCGATTCTGAGATTGTTTTTTCGTGACATATTGGGCTTCATGTTAGTGGTAAATTTAAGTCGATAATTTTTGCGTTTATTTGTGAAAAAAAATGGAAATTTGGCGAAAATTTTGAAAATTTTGTAATTTTCAAATTTTTAATTTTTATTCTGTTAAACTAGAGAGTTATGTGACACAAAATAGTTAATAAATAACATTTCCCACATGTCTACTTTACATCAGCACAATTTTGGGAACAACATTTTTTTTTGTTAGGAAGTTATAAGGGTTAAAAGTTGACCAGCGATTTCTCATTTTTACAGCAAAATTTACAAAACCATTTTTTTTTAGGGACCACCTCACATTTGAAGTCACTTTGAGGGGTCTATATGGCAGAAAATACCCAAAAGTGACACCTTTATAAAAACTGCACCCCTCAAGCTACTCAAAACTACATTCAAGAAGATTATTAACCCTTCAGGTGCTTCACAGGAACTAAAGCAACGTGTAAGGAAAAAATGGACATTTTAATTTTTCCAACAAAAATTTTCTTTAGCATCAATTTTTTTCATTTTTACATGGGCATCAGGATAAAATGGATCCTAAAATTTGTTGGGCAATTTCTCCTGAGTACACAGATACCTCATATGTGGTCATAAACCACTGTATGGGCGCACGGCAGGGCTCAGAAGGGAAGGAGCGCCATTTGACTTTTTGAATGGAAAATATGCTGGAATATTTAGCGGTTGCCATGTCACATTTGGAGAGTCCCTGTGTGCCTAAACATTGGAGCTCCCCCACAAGTGACCCCATTTTGGAAACTAGACCCCCTAAGGAACTTATCTAGATGCATAGTGATCATTTTGAACCCCCAGGTGCTTCACAAATTGATCTGTAAAAAAAAGAAAGTACTTTTTTTTCACAAAAATTTTCTTTTAGCCTCAGTTTTTTCATTTTCACATGGGCAACAGTATAAATTGGATCCTAAAATTTGTTGGGCAATTTCTCCTGAGTACACAGATACCTCATATGTGGTCATAAACCACTGTTTGGGCGCATGGCAGGGCTCAGAAGGGAAGCAGCGCCATTTGACTTTTTGAATGGAAAATATGCTGGAATATTTAGCGGTTGCCATGTCGCATTTGGAGAGTCCCTGTGTGCCTAAACATTGGAGCTCCCCACAAGTGACCCCATTTTGGAAACTAGACCCCTAAGGAACTTATCTAGATGCATAGTGATCATTTTGAACCCCCAGGTGCTTCACAAATTGATCTGTAAAAAAAAGAAAGTACTTTTTTTTTCACAAAAATTTTCTTTTAGCCTCAGTTTTTTCATTTTCACATGGGCAACAGTATAAATTGGATCCTAAAATTTGTTGGGCAATTTCTCCTGAGTACACAGATACCTCATATGTGGTCATAAACCACTGTTTGGGCGCATGGCAGGGCTCAGAAGGGAAGCAGCGCCATTTGACTTTTTGAATGGAAAATATGCTGGAATATTTAGCGGTTGCCATGTCGCATTTGGAGAGTCCCTGTGTGCCTAAACATTGGAGCTCCCCACAAGTGACCCCATTTTGGAAACTAGACCCCTAAGGAACTTATCTAGATGCATAGTGAGCACTTTGAACCCCCAGGTGCTTCACAAATTGATCCGTAAAAAAAAGAAAGTACTTTTTTTTCACAAAAATTTTCTTTTAGCCTCAGTTTTTTTCATTTTCACATGGGCAACAGTATAAATTGGATTCTAAAATTTGTTGGGCAATTTCTCCTGAGTACACAGATACCTCATTTGTGATCATAAACCACTGTTTGGGCGCACGGCAGGGCTCAGAAGGGAAGGAGCGCCATTTGACTTTTTGAATAGAAAATATGCTGGAATATTTAGCGGTTGCCATGTCGCATTTGGAGAGTTCCTGTGTGCCTAAACATTGGAGCTCCCCCACAAGTGACCCCATTTTGGAAACTAGACGCCCTAAGGAACTTATCTAGATGCATAGTGAGCACTTTGAACCCCCCAGGTGCTTTACAGAAGTTTATAACGCAGAGCCGTGAAAATAAAATATTTTTTTTTCTCAAAAAAATGATTTTTTAGCCCACTATTTTTTATTTTCACAATGGTTACAGGAGAAATTGGACCCCGAAAGTTGTTGTCCAGTTTGTCCTGAGTAGCTAGTACCCCATATGTGGGGGGGAACCACTGTTTGGGCACACGTCAGGGCTCGGAAGGGATGTAGTGACGCTTTGAAATGCCAACTTGATGGAATGGTCTGCGGGCATCTTGTTACGTTTGCAGAGCCCCTGATGCGCCTAAACAGTAGAAACTCCCCACAAGTGACCCCATTTTGGAAACTAGACACCGCAAAGAACTTATCTAGATGTGTGGTGAGCACTTTGAACCCCCAAGGGCTACACAGAAGTTTATAACGCCCGGGCATGAAAAAAAAAAATCATATTTTTTCCACAATCAGGATCTTTTAGTCCCCAATTTTTTTATTTTCGCAAGGGTAACATGAGAAATTAGACCCCAAAAGTTGTTGTCCAATTTGTCTGAGTATGCTGATATCCCATATGTGGGAGAAAACTACTGTATGGGCACACGTCGGGCTCGGATGGGAAGTAGTGACCTTTTGAAATGCCCACTTGATGGAATGGTCTTCGGGCGTCATGTTACGTTTGCAGAGTCACTGATGTGCCTAAACAGTAGAAACTCCCCAAAGTGACCCCATTTGGAAACTAGATCCCCCAAGGAACTCCTCTAGATGTGTGGTGAGCACTTTGAATCTCCAAGTCCTTCACAGAAGTTTATAACGCAGAGCCGTGAAAATATAAAATTATTTTTTTTCCACAAAAATAATTTTTAGTCCCCAATTTTTTTCCCCAATGTTAACAGGAGAAATTAGAACCCCCAAAGTTGTTGTGCAATTTTTCCCGAGTACGCTGATACCTCATATGTGGGGATAAACCACTGTTTGGGCATACGTCGGGGCTTGGAATAAAGGGAGCACTGTTTGACTTTTTGAACGCAAAATTTGCAGGAATCAATGGTGGCGCCCATGTCGCGTATGGAGACCCCCTGATGTGCCTAAAATAGTGGAAACCCTCAATTCTAACTCCAACCCTAACCCCAACACACCCCTAACGCCTACACACACCTAACCCTAATACAAACCCTAATCATAACCCTAACCCCAAACACACCCCTAATCCCAACTCTAACCATAAACCTAACTACAAGCCTAACCCTAATTCCAACCCTAACCCAAATTCCAACCCTAACCGTAATTCTAACCTTAGCCCTAATGCTAACCCTAACCCTAGTTCTAACCCTAAGGCTGGGTTCATATTGCGTTTTACCAGCCCGTTCAACACGTAGCGTTGACCGGCTGGTAACGGTATAGCATAACGCGATCGCGTTATGCTATACCCGCTAGCGCAGATGAATCAGCAGATAATCACCTGCGGATCAGCAGCAAAATCCGCCGCGGATCAGCAGCGAAATCCGCCGCGGATCAGCAGCGAAATCCGCCGCGGATCAGCAGCGAAATCCGCCGCGGATCAGCAGCGAAATCCGCCGCGGATCAGCAGCGAAATCAGCCGCGGATCCGCAGCGAAATCAGCCGCGGATCCGCAGCGAAATCCGCCGCGGATCAGCAGCGAAATCCGCCGCGGATCAGCAGCGAAATCCGCCGGGATCAGCAGCGAAATCCGCCGCGAATCCGCAGCGAAATCAGTCGCGGATCCGCAGCTAAATCAGTCGCGGATCCGCAGCGAAATCAGTCGCGGATCCGCAGCGAAATCAGTCGCGGATGCGCAGCGAAATCCGCCGCCGATCAGCAGCGAAATCCGCCGCCGATCAGCAGCGAAATCCGCAGCGGATCAGCAGCGAAATCCGCTGCTGATCCGCAGCGAAATCCGCTGCCGATCCGCAGCGAAATCCGCCGCGGATCAGCAGCGAAATCCGCCGCCGATCAGCAGCGAAATCCGCCGCCGATCAGCAGCGAAATCCGCCGCGGATCAGCAGCGAAATCCGCCGCGGATCAGCAGCGAAATCCGCAGCGGATCCGCAGCGAAATCCGCGCGGATCAGCAGCTATGTCCGCCGCGGATCAGCAGCGAAGTCCGCCGCGGAACAGCAGCGAAATCCGCCGCGGATCAGCAGCGAAATCCGCCGCGGATCAGCAGGATATCCGCCACGGATCCGCAGCAAAATCAGCTGCGGATCAGCAGCAAAATCCGCTAGGAAAAAAAAAAAAAATTCTTTATTTTTTTTATTTGTCCCTACCTATGATAAAGGGGGGGGTTCATTTACTTTTTTTATTTTGATCACTGTGACAGTTTATCACAGTGATCAAAATAAATTTTTGAACACTGGGGGGCGCACTGCGCATGCGCCGGCCGGCGGGGCGCACTGCGCATGCGCCCGCCATTTTCCAATATGGCGGGCCATGAAGAGGCCGGGCGGACGCCGGGCCCGATCGTGGGACATCGGTGGATCGGGAGAGGTGAGTAGGGGGGTCGGAAGGCTGGGGGAGGGGATAGGAAGTGGGGGCAGTGGACCAAAAGAGGAGGGGAGCTGTAAGTGACGGCGGTGACCGATCGCTGCCATCTTTCGGTTGCGGCGGCCGATCACCGCCGTGACTCGGTGTGGGGGGGTCAGGGCTCGGTGTCCAGCCATGGCAGATGCTATTGCAGCATCGGCCATGGCTGGATTGTAATAATTTCACCAATTAAATTGGTGAAATATTACACATTGCTCTGATTGGCTGTTTCATTTTTTAACAGCCAATCAGAGCGATCGTGGCCACGGGGGGGTTAAGCCAACCCCCTCCTGGTGAAGCACAAAGGGTCCTGAAAACTGCGGGTCGGGTGACCTTTGAGTGACCCCGGTCTCCCGGCCCGCAGGGACGAGATCCTTTCATGACGCCACATAGGCGTCATGGGTCGGATTGGCACAGGTTTTATGACGCCTACGTGGCGTCATGGGTGGGGAAAGGGGGTTTAAAAAACGCAACCATGCTCTCAATGAACCGGTATCTAAACCACATGTCTGTTTTACATCCTCTGAGTTGGATTCATCTTGACAATAATTGAGTGTTTCCTCTAATGACAGTGTTCACACCACAAAGTTTTTTCGTCATTCAAAAAACGTAAAGGCGGGGGTGGTGGCAGAAAACACAGACAAGATCATGTCATGATTACACGCTGCAGGAAGAATTATCGCAAATAAAAAACCATGATAATGTCTTGAATTTATCTGCACGAGACTTTACCAAAACGCAATTAATGTTTTGTCCTTAGGTCTGAATTTTTTGCCCTATCAGAATTTCAATCTTTTTTCTACTATTTTTGGACGTCAATAAGTTTATGCGAGACCTTACCATCAAAAAGCATTTTTTAAATCATTCTGATGAAACCCCTTTGCAGGAGTCGCTGACATATATAAATGAATTTACTGTTTTGTCTTTCAGAGAACGGTATCTCTCAACACTTTGTTTAGTTTGTCTACTCATTCCTATGATAATGAATCTGATACCATTCATGCACCTGTTTTTTAAAACAAAAAATCCCTCTTTTTATCCCATTCAATCCAGGCCTGTTTGCATGACTAAATACCAGGAGGTGATAGAGAGGGATTTAAAAATCCTTCATGATAGGGTTAAAATGGGCAGCAGCAGAAATCATTCCAATTTAAACAAAAGCCCAGAAAACTGCATTAGATGAGATCAAAATATGTCAGATATAATAATTAAAATGTCGGACAAGGGTGGCATGGTAGTTATCCTGAATAAAAGAGGATTATCATTCTCAAATTATGTCTCTCTTGTCTGACAGTGATGTATATGAAAAAACTCCATACAAATCCCATGATAAATTTAAAGTGAGATTATTCCAAATTATCAATGAGGGTTTCAGCCTTGGCATTCTAACCAAAAAAAACAAATTGATTATCTCACAGTGTCTCATCCTATTATCCCTATCATGCATGGTCTCCCAAAAATTCACAAGGATAGAAAATCCCCCCCATGAGACCTATTGTTCAGGGATTGGATCTTTAAATGAAAATTGGGTGAATGGGTTGACTCCACTACTTCAAACCCCTAGTACAAATCACTTTCCCGGTTATATTAAAATTCTAAAGAAGTGCTGAGAATCTTTTCCAAGAAATCTGGTCTAAAGAAAATACTTGGTTATGTTGTGATGTGACTTCTTTATATACCTGTATACCTTACAATGTTGCCATGACAGCGCTGCGTTTGTCTTAACGAAATTCAGCAATTATTCCCAGGATTCATTAATTACATTTTTTCAAGTTATTCAATTTTTATTAAAACCACAATTTTTTCTCATTTGGGCAATAAATTCTTTTTACAAAAAAACTGGCGTGGCGATGGGTGCGAAATTCGCGCCAAACCCTAGCTAATCTTGTTATGTCATATTGGGAATATTTTTTTATTTTTTCAGCTACTAATCCATTTATTGACTCGATGCTTGGTATGGTAGATATATTGATGATTTACTCTCATTTGGAGTGGTGATGTACCTGCCATATCCGGATTTATTGATTATATCAATTCTAATTCATTCAACATACATTTTACTCATAAATTTCATCATAACAAAATTTCTTTTTTGGATTTTTGATTTATATGGGGTACATGACTCTGTTATTATTACTAAAACGTTCAGCAAACCTTGTGCTGGTAATTCTATCTTGCATGCAGCAAGCAGTCACCCCAAAACATACTATTTAAATCGATTCCTTTGGGTGAATTATACCAGAATTTTGAGAAACTGCAGCGATCCTACAGCTTTGGAAACGGAATTTAATTGTGTGGATACAAAATTAAAAACAGAAATATCCTAAATGGTCATTTTAAAAAGAGCCCGAACAATTGTAAGTAATAAAAACAGAGAGGGGGTTCATTAGTGGAGGGCGACAACAAAAAAATGATTTTGCAGTGAAACCATATTTTTGTGTCAATTTAGTCCTCAATTTTGGGGACATCAAAAAAATCATTTTGAGATCGTGCCTATTTTATATGAAGATCCCTCTCTTGCTGACATTCTTTCATCAGGTATTAATGTTGTTTCAAGGAAAGCGCCATCTATTGGTAACAAAGTTTCTCCAAGCATGTTCAGTAATAATTTCTCTTCTCATAAAACATCGTGGTTAGAACATAAAGGTTTTTATAAATGTGGCCCAATAGATGTGCACTTTGCAAATATGTTTGTGTAACGAAAAACCTTTGAAAATAAATGACAGCACTGCGATTTATACATTAAAAATATATCAATTGTAATTCATGCTATGTGGTATATAAAAATATGTGCACTACTTGCAATTTATCTTATATAGGCTGCATACTAGGAAACTAAAAATCAGGATCGCTGAACATTTGCAGGATGTAAAGAATGTTTCTTCGAATCGCAATATTTCTGCTGCTGCTAAAACATTTTATTTTTCAGCATGCTCGCAATGTTTCTTCCTTCCAAGTCACAGGTATGAAAGTGTTAACCTGTCTGCCCGAGGTGGAGATGCACGTCAGCGACTACTCACACGTGAACTTTCTGGATCTTTAATCTACATACCAGACATCCATTTGTCTCAACAAAAGAACGAATTGATGTTCCATTATTAATTTATTTCTTTGCATTGATTTTATTTGTGCAATATTGTGTTTTTTTTTTTTTTTTTTTTCTTTATTATCGTTATGTGAAAATTGTTAAAGGACTTGTCAAAAATCACATGACATTTTTTCTGATCGTGATTGGTCTTTCCTTGTCTTAAATATGTGCCCTTGTCTGAATATGTCAGCTGTGATAAAGATCCAGTGATCGAAAACGCGTAGCCTTGTCCTGAGCTTGTCCAGGAGCATGCCATTATTCATGTTTTTTATGAATCAATAAAGATGAAGATTTTATTGAAGCTGGATCCCTTTTTCCTTCGAGTTCTCGTATAACAACTCTCAGAGTGCTCCACTAAACAGTCTCCTTTTTACTCTAATCTAGGTTACATCCTAACATTCTACCATGATTTCCCATAGAAACGCCTTTACCAGCAGTGGCTGAAAGAATCACGTCTTTACAGAAGAATATGGATCTTCTAAAGGAAAATTGGAACGGCTCAAGAAAGGTACAAGAAAGCAGCAGATAAATTTCGTTAACTGCACCAGCTTTCAAGGTAGGAGACTTGGTCTGGCTGTCAACCAGAAATCTTAAGTTAAGGATTCCATCGTCTAAGTTGGGAATAAGTACATTGGACCCTATAAAATCAGTAAAATATAAGTGCCGTTTGCTTGTCGTTCTTCAACTGCCCAGAACTTATGAGAATCCACCTGTCTTTATGTATCCCCTACTAAAGGCTGGGGACACCCAATACGTTTCCTGGACGTTCCTCTCCTTGCCCTGACCCAGTGCTAGTCGATGGTCAGGAAGAATTTGTGGTGGAAAGGATTTTAGATTCCAGGTTGTATAGAAATCAGTTACAATATCTGATTAAATGGCAGGGCTACCAGTGGAGGACAACTCTGGGAAACGGTCAATAACGTTAATGCTCCTCGCTTGCTCCATCAGTTTCATCAGACGTACCCACACAAGCCTGGTCTGAGGTCATCCGGAGGTTGTCCTTAAGGGGGGAAGTAATGTAAGGTTCTATGTATATATTCCTGAAACTCAGTTTGTTCGTCAGCCATTTTTACTTTCTGTCTTGCTGCGCTATCTTGCCCTCAGTCAAAATGGAGTTTCCAGCTTGCATTTTCCCGCCCTGATTCTCTCCTTTGCTTCTTAAGCAGCCACAAACTGAGCAATCAGTGCTTCAGAATCTAGCCTGCAGTGAATGTGACTTGACTCCTGTAAGCCTTGGACCTTTACTCCAGCTATTCCTACTGAGGAACTCTGAAGCACTTGTGGACTTGAACCCTGCTCTTTGAAAGACCCACGTTTGCATGGACTTACGGTAACAGAGAAGAAGATCCTAAATCTGTATTGGAGAGTGATTGCTGAGCTTGGATTACTCTGGGCCTGCTGGGGTCTCCTGTTTCTGTGTCTGCAAACTGTGTGACTATTTGTGCCAACTTGTATGAAGTAATACAGGACTTTTCTATATCAAACCTGTGACTCCTGTGTTTTCATCGCACCCAAGCACAAGACGCTATTTTGAACTGTACTACATACATTACAACTACTTCGATATTTCTGCTCTGAATCCCTCGTCATGGGTAGAGATGGGTGAACATCATCAGCTCCCCCACAGGCTCTCCATGCATGGTTGTGACTGTCACAATCTGTGACACATGCAGCTGTGGGGCCGAACAGCTGATCATCGGGAGCGCTCCAGGTATCCTGGTTCCAAATGCAGCTTCTTCGGTAAGCTCTATAGGTTGCCGAAAAAGAAGGGATGCCGACGATAATCAACTCATCTCTAGTCAAGGATTTTTCTAAAATCTTGGAAGTCACCAAGTCTATCTTACTGAAGTTCTCTGAATGGCTGAAAAGACAAGAGACATCTGGATCCACTTATGTTTCGTCTGGAGACAAGATCTGGTTGTCATCTAAGTATGTCTATCTCAAGGTACCCTCGTGTAAACTAAGACCTTGATTCATCGACTCATTTGAGGTTCTGAAAAAGATTTAAACTGGTAGCCTACAAGCTCAAACTCCAGGCCCTTTACGGATCCCCAATTCTTTTGTTGTGTCTCTCCTCAAGCCTATCATCCTCAGTCCTTTTTTCAAAGATCCCGGTACTAACTCCTGCTCCTGTGAGCACTGTTGTGTCAATCTGGATATCTGCCGGGTCCAATCAGCACCTGCCGTGCCAATCTGTAATTCAGCCAGACACGCCATCACTGCCGTGCCTCCTGTCTATCCATCAGCCAGATTAGTTTGCACCTGCCAGTACCTATTGTATATCAGCTGGACCATTCTTCACTTGCCAGTGCCTACTGTACATTTAGCCATACCCATCTGCATCTGAGCCCAACCATGTTCCTGCCTTGCCTGCCTGTATCAGTTTTTACTCTCCTACTGAGCTGTACCGGCTACCTGTCTCTCAGAGTCAGCTGCGATGCGTTCGAGGTCTGTCTGGAGTACCATTGATGTCCATCAGAAGGCAAGTCTAAACCCACCATCAGGGACTCTAGTGAACAGTCAAGTTCTCACCTAGTCACACTTCTCCAAGCTGTCCTCGGACCACGGCACAGTGGTTCCACCATGCCCGTTATGTATTTTTTGACAATATGATACAGGAAATATAATATATTCTTTGTACCTTGTTAACCAGTAGATAGAAAAATATTTAGATTTTGAGGTCCATTTGTTACCATCTTTTCAGTTAGCCATTAAAGGTGTCAACCACTGAGGACTCTGCAATAGATCAGTGGGCTGCAATAGATCACATTCTTGTGCAGTTTTTTCATGGTGCACTGTTCACATTTTTCAGAGCACTTGGTTGGATGCACAATCTTGGGATTTCAATAAACAAAAAGGAGCTCAGAATTTTTCTGACATTTATAGACATGAGTTTTATGGATAATTAGGCTGTAATGATCTTTGTATCAAAAATGTAAATTTTGTAAAATATTTAAAAGATAATTTTCTTTTAAATTTTCACAAAATATGTTTCAGACTGTGTTTATATGATGTCTTATACACAGTAGTACATACGTGTAAAACATAATCTAGTTTGGAGCTGCCTGAATTCCCAATGACCACACTATAAAAGGAGGGGTTTTTTTGGCCGAGGAACTTATCTTCCTACATGCATTGCAAGTGATATCTTTGAGTGGGGGTTTTAATGCTATTTGTTTTAAATCTAAGAAGGAAATATTGATGGTATGAACATTTTGTTCCTCGTCATACGCCTTCAGTTTTGAATCCAACTAATGCTATTTCTTTTGAAACGCTTTATATATGACATTTTGTGTGCTTGTACAGAGAATAATTTCTGGAATCGTGTGCCTAGCAACCATTGACTTATGCGGCAAAGCCAGCAAAGGTAAATACAGAGCCAAGTCTGAAATAAGCCAGTGGTCTGCTTTGGCTTTTATTAAACCAAATGAAAAAAAACCAGAGCAAACATCCAGATATTTACACCTATATCTGCTTCAAGCAGTCACATTTTATTCCAAATCGGAACGTTTAAATAAATCGAAAAGATACAATTAACATTTCCCCTTTTATCTGTTCATATAATGAATTATATTGCATCTAATTCTAGTACTAAGTCATTATACACAAATTTTTCACTTTCTTGGTTAGTTAGTTTTAGCTTAGTTAGTGATGTTCATTTAATCCACTGCATCTTTTTGTTGTAAAAAGTGACAGCTTTAAAAGGTTCTAGTATTTTTTATAAAAACATATAACTTTACCAAGTTCTTTAAATTAGTCTAAATGGGCTCTAGGAAATAAAATTATTTGCAATAATCATAATACACATTTGAGCTACTTTTCCCACCAGAGAGAAAATGAAATAACTTCAGGGTTACTTTGCAAATTTAGGTTTTTAATACCAAACCAGAGTTTGCTCACCTTGGGAGGTTGTGTAGTCAAAAGGCACATTACAGAGGTCAGGATTCCAGCTCAGGGAGCACACTCAATGTATTTGGCATGTCAGGGCATCCATGCAAATACTTAGCATGAAGTCCACAGAAAAATACTGAGCCAGGGGTGCTTCTGGTTGAAGAAGTCAAGATGGAATACAAAATAGATCCAGACTAAATGAGTATTTTATTGCTAAAAAGTTACTCAAAAGTATAAAAAAGGCAAAAAAAGCATAAAGTTAGATCCTGAGGGATACAGTCCATGCAATGTGTTTCAACTCCAGCCTTGTTTCTTCATCATGTATTACTAATATTCAGATGCGAGTGGTGGTCATAGGATTTGCATACTTACAGTCAAGTAACAACTAGCCTTATCCAGCTATATCAATTATCCTTATCTCAATTAAAATCGTATTAAGACAAACCGAACGCATCTAGTTGACAAGTAACAGCAAGCATGCAAGTATAGTTTTTTCCAATTCACTATGTTGCTTACCCCATGTGCAGGCATTGCAGTAACTTAGGCATCCATCCTTAGTGATAGTAATGTCTGCCCTTTGTCCACATGTGACCACAGAGTAATTATAATTGATCATGTGAGGTTGGTTGAATCGCATGTTTGGCAGCATCTACCAGTCCCAATATATGTGTCTCCATATTGAATTACTTTCTGCATATATACCTACAGGCAACTTTGCTCCTCACCTTTATCTACTTTGTGATATTTTGATTATATGACTATGTTTTTATATTTGGGTGTGTGCGCACTCTCTCCTTTTTGTACATCCACTACCCACTACCTTGGTCCCCAATAAAATATACATTCTTTTAACCCTTTCTGACCCCAGACGTACTTTTCTGTCCATGTGACCTGGGACTTAATGGCTATGGACGGAATAGTACGTCATGCCCTTTAATGCGACACTGCAACTTAAGTCGCGGTGATCAAATTAAAATTCCGAGCCATCTTACCTGTAGGAAGATGGTGTCAGCATCTTGGCTGCATCCTCCCCCATCCAGCCTCCCGATCGCTGTGATGGCTGTTCAATTCTGAACAGTCAATCACAGCCTTTCTCATTTTTCAGCCAATCAGATTGGCTGAAACAGTGAGGAACTAAGCTAGGAGTGAAAACCCCCCCGGATTGGGCGATCGACAATCACATCGATCGCGCCAATGCAGGGCACAGCACGGGTATGTGCTGTGCCCCGCCGGGTACCTGCCCGGATTGGTGCTGTAATAGCACGATCCTTGGCCAGAGTATGACAGGCCTAGGAAGGCCTGCAGCTGTGATTGGGACGATCAATATAACGTCGATTGCGCCAATCCAGGGCAAGTTGGTGTGGACCGCGCTGTTTCCCTGCTGGTGATCTGCCGGTTTCCCGGCCCCAGGGTCGGTGATCGGCCTAGGAACATGGCGTCAAAACAGGGCAGCATGATTGGGGGGGGGTTATGTGATCCAATCCTGCCAAAGACAGTTCAAGCAGTGGTATGACCACTTTGTGACCTGTCTTCACCTTTCTGACCTGTGTGAACCAAAACTGGGGTCCTCACACAGCTGAGGATTCCTGCAGAGCGGTCACACTGCCAGAGATCCTCCTGTGCTGGAATTGTGGTGCCACAGAAGCCCGTGACACCAAAATTCCTGCTAAAAGTAAAAAAGAAGAAAAGAAGAAAGAAGAGAGACTACTCCGTAAGTTTGATCCCTGATCACTGCTCCCTGCCGATCTTCTTCCCCGCTCCAATCCCCCTTACCCCTTTTTTACCCCTCCATCCCCCTTTGGCCGCATCCGAGCGCACATCCCGCAGCCGCCAAACTTTGATACGTGCGCATTTCACTTATCAGGTTTGGGGCTGGGCGTTTTCCATTTTTTTCCACCCCCCTTTGGCCACCTACATGTGCACATCAGCAGCTCCCAAGGGGTGTTTTGGTGACGCAGTTCACCGAAAACACTCAGCTGCTTTTTTCTCACCCCCCTTTTTGCCAACTCCGTACGCAATCCCCAGCTCCAAACTTTGATAAGTGACGAAAATTATTATCAGAGTCGTAAGCTGTTTTCCATTTTCCCTTTTCACCCCCCCTTGCGCCCCCCCTGTGCACATCCAGCAGCCACCTAATTTGTAAGTATCAGTTCACTTTCAAGCTAGGCCTGCTGTTTTACATTTTTTTTCACAGGTATTTTTTTCCTTTTCTTTTGCAGGCATTTTTTCTCCCTATTTGCTTTTTTTTCCTCAGCTTTTTCTTTTCAGTTTTGCCCAATTACTATCCCCATACACACCACATACATTATAAATAAAATCACCCAAGCCCATTCTCATAAAAAATGTCCCGCCGTCACGTTCATTCCAATAGCGCTTTTCTTGGAGGAGGGATATGCTTTTTCCTTGCATACGCATGATAGGAGGGAGAGTATCCTACATTTCTAAACTTTTCGATTCTTCACCTTACCTCTTCCCCTGCCTCCATCTTCCCCCTGGGGTCCTGCGGAACCGCCACGCGATATTAGGAAAAGTGAGGCATGCCCACCATTCCATGATGAAGATAACCAGCGCACACCACTGTGGACCCTGTTGGCCCCTCGCCCCCAAAAAACTAGACCCATGATTATTGATTTTGTGGCAGAATCGGGAAAATCAAGTTTGAACCATGGCCTCAAGAACTAGACTTTTTCAAAGTCTTTTTCTTGAGGATTTGTTAAACCCCATGGGGGGCAAACAAATTTGAAAGCTTGTCAATTTTTTGGGAATTAGCCCCGGTTCAAACATTTTTTTAATGGTTCCTGTAACCCGTTGAAATGACGATGGGGATCCTGAAGAAGCCAGAACTTAGACAATATTGGAGTGTTGTATTTTTATATAACTAAACCCGTATTCCGAATGGTCATGGACAGAAAGATTTGAGGCTACACAAAATTCTGCATTATAACAAAAATGGACAGTGACCCCCCACGAGATGCACCAACTTTGACCATTGTTTAAAATTCGGCCCGGTCACGAACATTCAAAAAGTTTGCTGAAGTGTACGTTCCCCAAAGGGACATCTCTGGATAAGTCCTTAATTCATTTTAAGGGAAGTTGGAAATTCCCTCAGTACCTGCCCAGCAAGATGGCCAGGTCAAACTTATAACGTTTAGAGTACCTCAGGGTACACCCACAGTTTAGAGTTTAAGAAGGAAAATCACCATGATTGAACCCCCAATTCCTCCTGTCCGGGGGTGAGGGGAAAATTGTGTGGATTTGGTGCACCCACTGCGGATAAAGGTTATCATCTCTATATGTAACTTTTATACAAGCATCCCACTTCAAATCCCCTCTGCGAGAGGTACCACAGCCTGCGGTACTGTCTGAAAATCAGAGAGGCCTCCTGAAGAGCTGCTGGGCAAATTCAGAAAAGGGGACAGCAGGGGCCAAGGCGACCCCTGCTGGTGGTCAAGTCCCCAAAGGGAAAAAAGGGATGTCCTTCTTTTACCCATAACGTTAGAGGGGGGCCCTAAAGGGACAAACCGGGGTGGATGGGTGCAACAAAACTTGGGGGGCGTTGATCTCCCCCTAAATCTCCATCCTAAGTGCTTTTAGAAAGGCGGGGTGGTACAAAAGCTGGCCCTGCACATTCCAATGGCATTGCTTCCTTTCCCCGTCACGTGGCACGCCACACCCCAAAGTGACCCCTTTGTTCCAGGGGTTTTTGGTTAAGGCCTGTTTTCGGCACTCGGAAGGGGCAGGGGCCGTAATTCCGCAAAAAGAAGATGCTTATTTACCATTCACTTTTTCCCGGGGGGGGTCCCAAACTGGGAAAAAAAATAAGTCCCAAAAAAAAAGGGCTGAGGTATTCAAAAAGGGGAAAAAGGAAAAAAACACCTTTTTTTAAAACGACCCCTGCCCCCCAAAAAACCCGGGTGATGTAATTGCTTTTAAAAAATTTAACCACCTCCCAACTAAATTTTTTTTTCGGAAAAAGATTATTCCCAAAAGGGGGGCCCTCGATAATTCCCTTGGGGTTTGTTTCCAAATGTGTTTGTTTTTTTTTTGTTTGAACCCCAGGGGGCCCCCAAAAAAAAACTGCGCCCCACTTCCCCAAAGGACTTCAAAAAAAATCATTTCCTTTTTACCCCAACTGTGCCCAAATTTTTTTTCCCCCATATGGGGGGACCACATTTTCGGAAAAATTTGGGCAAAATTTTGGGGTCCTTTCCTTGTTCCCTTGGGAAAATTAAAATTGTGGACCCAAAATTTTTTGGTAAAAAATAGGATTTTTTTTTTTTCCCCCGGGCTTATAAATTTTGAAAAAACCTTGGGGGTTCAAAAAAGTCCCCAAAACTAGAAAAGTTTTTTGGGGGGTTTTTTCCGGGGGGCACTTGTGGGGGTCCCAATGTTGACACAGGGGGGGCCAAAAACTACATGGGTCCGATCTCAATTCCCCAAAATTTGCGTTTAAAAGTCAAGTGCTTTTCCCCTTTCCCCGAGTCTCCAGGCCCAAAACAGGGTCCCCCAATATGGGCTCGGGTACTTGGACATTTGGGGGACAACAACTTTGGACCCCAATTTTCTGTTTTTGGGGGAAAATAAAATGGGGACTAAATAGCTTTTCTGGAAAAAATTGTTTTTTTATTTTCCCCCCCCGGGCTTTAATTTCTGGAAGCATTGGGGGTTCAAAGGCCCCAAACACTCGGATAAGTTCCTTGGGGGTATATTTCCAAAATGGGGTTTTTTGTAGGGGGTTTTCCCTTTTCCCCCACATCAGGGGCCCCCCAAAAGCAACATGGGTCATTAGTTTAACCATTTTAATTTAAAAGTCAAAGGGCACTCCTTTCCTTCCAAACCGCCAGGGGACCCAAACAGGGGTTTTCCCCCAAATAAGGGGTTAGCTACCGGAAAATTGGACCCCAAAATTTTGGGGGGCCAATTTCCCCGTTCCCCTGAAAAAAAAAAAGGGGGGTAAGGTTGTTTGGGGAAAAAAAATTGATTTTTTTTTCACGCTCGGGATTCAAACTTTGTGAACCCTTTTGGGGTTAAAATTTTTCCCACCAAATTAGAAATTTCCCCTTAAAGGGGTCAGTTTCCAAAATGGAGTATTGTGGGGGGGTTTCTTTTTTTAGTATTCAGGGGCTCGCCAAATGCAAATGGTTTCCAATCTCAACCCGCAAATTTTTTTTTAAAAAGTCAAAGGGCCCCTTCCCTTTGACCCCTCCCCTTACCAAAAATTTTGGCCCCCCATTTGGGGATTGTGTATCAATCTAAATTGGGGAAAAAACAATTTTGGGTCCAATTTTTCCTTTTCCCCCGGAAAAAAAAAATTGGGAATAAACCATCTATTTATGAAAAAATTGATTATTTTTTTTCACGCCGGGGTTTAAACTTTGTGAAACTTTTGGGTTAAAAAGCCCCCAACCCTCTAGATAAATTCCTTAGGGGGTTTGTTTCCAAAAGGGGTATTTCTGGGGGGTTTAGATGTTTTTTAAAAACAGGGGTGCCAAGCGTGGGTTGATTAAAAATTTAACCCCCAATTTTGTTTTAAAAATCAAACGGCTTTTTTCCCCCTTTCCCACCCGCCCTTTCCCCCAAAAGGGCCCCCCAAAAAATATGGGGATCGGGGTTTTCAGGATAAATTGACAAAATTTTTGGGGCCCCAAATTCTCCTATTCCCCTTGGGGGAAAAAAAAAAATTTGGGGGAGAATTTAGTTTGTGGAAAAAATATGTTTTTTTTTTTAAACCCCGGGGGTTATAAATTTTGGGGCCCGGGGTTTTAAAGTGCCCCCCCACACTTAGTAAATTCCAAGGGGTTTTTTTTCAAAAGGGGGGGCCCTTTTGGGGGGGGGTTTCCCCTGTTTAGGCAATCAGGGGCTCGAAACGCAAAAAATTTTTTCCTTGAAGGTTCCAGGTTAAACCCAAAAGGGACGTGGTAAAAAATTTTTAAAAAAAGGCCCCCGGGCTTTAAAAGCAAACCCCCTGGGAATTTAAGGGTTGTGAGTACTAAGCTTGACTGAGAAAAAGACGAGAAAACAGGGCAGAAAGTGTGGTTTCTCTGCCCCCTTTTTTGTCAAATGTTCCCCCTCCCCCCTCCATAGACTTTAACTTTTAATAAAAATGGCAAATGTATTAAAATTATGGTGCCCGTGTAGAAGCCGGCCCCTTTTTTCTTGGGATGCACTGTGAAAACGCCCCCTCTTGCGTAACAGCAGCAACTAGATTCTAGTTTCTGTTTTTTAACCATTTAAAAAAGCCATTAACCCCCGCGGGTATTAATAGTGTAATCACCCGTGTACGTGTGCAGGAACCTTTTGTTCCGTTGTAAGGAAATGCATTTTGGGGGATCAACAAATTGGACACCAGCGGTTTTAGAACGGCTTTCCCCCATTTTTGCGTCTGTCTCTCTTTTTTGCGTGTGATTTTTCTACTTATTGGACTCCCGGAGTTTCTTTTTGAGGTGTTCGAGTCCCCTTTCTCCCGCGGTTAAGAACTTTTTTTTTGGTTTACTTCCGGGCTAGTTATTCTTCGGTGTTTTTTGGGGTTGTTTTTTAAAAAAAGGGTTTGCGAGGTTCTAGAGTTTTGGTTTGAATGATTAATTTCCCCCTATTTTTTTCGTTTATCATCCTTTTGGTGGAGCAACATCGATTGCTTAAGTTCTCAGGGGA
>JARQOD010000005.1:346168424-346203824 GCA_033576555.1 Oophaga sylvatica
TTTCTTTTTCTCCTTGGCCCGGTAAGACGCTTCTGGCGTTGTCTATTGGTCTGAGTGCCTTGACACAAGAAATGTGACACTTGTAGCCCATGTCCTGGATACGTCTGTGTGTCGTGGCTCTTGATGCAATGACTCCAGCAGCAGTCCACTCCTTGTGAATCTTTCCCAAATTTTTGAATGGCCATTTCTTAACAATCCTTTCAAGGCTGCGGTTACCCGGTTGCTTGTGCACCTTTTTTCTAACACACTTTTTCCTTCCACTCAACTTTCCATTAATATGCTTGGATATCAGCACTCTGTTAACACCCAAACTTCGTTTAGCAATGACCTTTTGTAAAGTGTGTCAATGACTGCCTTCTGGACATCTTCAAGTCATAGTCCTTCCCATGATTGTAGAGCCTACTGAAACAGACTAAGGACATTTTTAAACGCTCAGGAAGCCTTTGCAGGTGTTTTTGTTATTATTCTAAGTTACTGAAAATAATGACGTTTGGGGTTTTTCATTGGCGTAAGCCATAATAATCATCAACATTAACAGAAATAAAGACTTGAAATAGACCACTTATTGTATTGACTCTATGTAATATATGAGTTTCACTTTTTTGTATTGAAGAACAGAAATAAATACATTTTTTGATGATATTCTAATTTTGTGAGAAGCACATGTACATGTACAGATGACAGATGCACAGTTATATCTGCCTTAATTAGTATAGGACATAGGAAATAAATCATGAAAACATAAGGTTTATCCTGTCACATGCTTCTGTTATAGGGAGGTATATAATAAACAATATATAAAGTGCTGGTGAAAAAAAAGCTTGTACTATTTAAGATTATGTGTCTTAATACCCACATCTCCTGTGAATAGCTTGAATACATGATCAACATTGAATTTTGAAACATCCTTTACTTAAAGAGGATTAAATCATCTCATGTATCAAGCCCCTAGACTTTAGAGCATGGGTCAAAATACTCACTGCTGCTGTGAATAGCCTAGTAAATGAACAATGTTAAAGATGAAAACAGCCTTACATTAACGATGATTCAGTCAACGCATGTGCCAGGTCCCAACACGGATTTCACCCTACTTCCTCAGGAAGGAAATGACTGACATGTGGTTTATATAGGGAGAGGAATATGGATAACCCCAATATGAAGTCCTAAGGAGAAAGTGGATATATAAAAGACATTCAATGTGATATCTCAGTGGTTAGAGCATAGCATGTCATCTACCCCGGACATAGTAAGCTCCATTTCCTGTTTCTGGGTTTTCGAGTGGATGAACACCAGGCACCCTTTGCCTGGTAACTGAACAACAGTGTCTGCTCATGTGCATGAGCTCCACAGTGTCCGTACCGTTGGAAGGGAGAGCCGGGGTCGTGGCTCGCATGTGCGCTCACGATGAAAGAGTATTGGAGGAATGCTAGGTAAAACCTGAATAATGGAAATAAGGATATGAGAATATGAAATGCACTGTGAATAAGTGGTAGTGAAAATAAATGGTGAAGTTAAAATTTGGGAACAAGTATGAGGGATAGAAAGAAGTGGAGAGATTACAAAAACATATTCAAAGAATGTAAGTCCTAATAGAGATGAGAGAAACTTTTAAGGTTCGGTTCTGTTCATATCTGCGAACATCCAGATGTTTGCAGAACAAGTTCACCGAACTATTCGGCAAACTATCCGAACCCCATTTAAATTCAATGGGAGACAAAACCAAACACAAAACAACACCTTCAGGGGGTGCAAAAAGCTGCCAAATTAGGTAGACCTCTAAGAGCACCTGCACTACACCTGTCACTTATCCACCTGTTGCCGATCAATGTTTAAGCTAGAAATGCTGGTCCAAGCCCTGTCCCATGCCTCCACGTTGAGCAATTATACTATTTTGTACTCAGGGCCAATTGATGCCACTTTTCCTGGTGTCTGCCCCTTATTTGAGCTGTTTTGGCAGATTTTTGCCCCCCCCTTCCTGAAGGTATATATTTGGTTTTGCCACCTATTCAATTCAATGGAGTTCGGGAGTGTTTCGCCGAACAGTTTGGCCAACATGATCGGCAAAATCAAGCAGTTGAAAGGTTTGCTCATTTTCATCAGTGGTATGTGTTATTAATAGTTATAGAAAATATAATGATAAATATTGTGTGAATAAATGGAAGTGAGGCAAGTGAGGTATCTATATTTAGATAATGACATTGTGAACACAGATGAATCTATGAATATACCTCCTGATTAGTGATGAGCGAATACATTCACAACGATTCGTTACACACCGATTAGCACACTATTCGCTATAATTGGGCCAATCATTACTCGGCGAGTATTAGCTATTTGCCTTGGTATAATCCTCAACAAGGAAACTTTGAATGCCGAGCAGGTGGCTACGAAGCAAGATTTTACAGTAATACACAGTGTAGTATTGCAGCGCTGGTAACAACAATATGGATCACGGAACCAGGGGAGGGGAACTTTATGTAGCACTTACTATTGGTGCTGTGCCTTGTGCCAGTGTCCCGTCCGCTGAGGATGCTGGTAAAATGATGCCGGTGGAAGCTCTGTTTTCAAAACCCTTGGGAGCATCCTCCCTTTTGAAATACACACCGTGTGCTGCGCTAGAAAGTTTCGGCGAGGTGCATCGCCGATGGCGCCGCCGTGCTGTAGCGTACGAGCGGGGGCGTGGTTAGGGTGGTGACGTCATCTGTCTGAACTGACGGACGTGTGCAGGGGCCAATCCCGACGCCAAGAGGAAAGATGGACGGTTCCCTCGAAATGCGTCGGATTGGCCCCTGCACACGTCCGTCAGTTCGGACAGGTGACATCACCACCCTAACCACGCCCCCCGCTCGCTACGCTACAGCACGGCGGCGCCATCGGCCGAGGCACCTCGCCGAAACTTTCTACACAGCACACGGTGTGTATTTCAAAACGGGAGGACGCTCCCAGGATTTTGAAAACAGAGCTTCCACCGAATCATTTTTACCAGCATCCTCAGCAGGACGGACACTGCACAAGGCACAGCACCAATAGTAAGTGCTACATCAAGTTCCCTCCCCTGGGTTCCGTGATCCATATTGCTGTTACCAGCGCTGCAATACTACATTGGTATTAGTTTAACCCTTAGCAGATCAGCACACTATATCTGCCAGTTTTTTGCTAGCTGCTGAACAGCAGATGCATGATCTGTTTTAGCGCCAGTGTGCTATTATTACATTTTCTAAGATTTTACAGTAGCTGATACCACACAGACCAGCCTCACACTCTCAGGCCACATTGGGTGATGACGAGAACAGGAGGAGGATGAGGATGAGGAGGAACAGGAGTTTTTGGTCTGCACTACAGAGGGGACTCCCAATCTCAGCTTTATGCCTGTTCAGCATGGATGGCCTGAAGAGGAGGAGGAGGAAGCTTTCTTGACTCACTAGTACAAGTAGAAATTTTCTCTCATGTCGGAGGCAGATGTGCCATTTTTAGTGCCTGCATGCCAAAGGGCCGTTGTTGAAGACTTGCTGAAAAGATTACCCTCAGACAACACTGCTGGCAGAGGTACCGGCTCTTTTCACCACAAGGATTACATGGAGGAACACACACACCAGGTGCAACTCAGAGGGGGGTGAAATGTCCACCAACTGGGCCATTTTCATGAAACCGTCACATGAACAAGGATATCTGTGAGTGTAACTCTGATGAGAGGGAGAAGTTGACCAAAATGGTGAAGGAGTACTTAAGTGACCATACCAGCATCCTTCCTTATTCTTCAGTGCCTTTAACTATTGGTTGTCCAAACTGCACATTTGGCCCGACTTCTCCTTGTACGGCTTGCAGGTGCTGCCATGCGCTGCCACAAGTGTGTTGTCTGAGCAGGTTTTTAGTTTGGCAAACACCGCTTCTGATCGGCGTGAAATCATCCCTGCTGGTCAGAGAGCCGCGGTTCCCACGCTGTCAAAAGACAGCATGAGCGCTCAGCTGTGATCGGAGGTATGAAGTTAACGTCTAGTCATTGGTGTCAGCTGATGGGACTACAGGTCCCATTATGCGACACCTGCTACCACTAATAACAGCGAGAGCAGGAGCGGGTGATGGGTGTATTCATTAGCCAGCTCCTGCACTGTAAATAAATAATTAATAAAAATAAACAGCGAGTGTTCCCCTGTATTACTGATAACCAGCCAGAAAAACTCACAGCAGGGGGCTGCAACCCTCAGCTGTCAGCTTCAGCAAGGCTAGTTATCAAGAATAGAGGGGTCCCCATGCTTATTTTTTATTATTTAAATAAATAATTTTAAAAAACGATGTTGGGTCCCCCTCATTTTTGACAACCAGCCTTGCTAAAGCAGACAGCTGGGGGGTGATTTCTCAGACTGGTAAGGGGTCATTGATATTGCCCCCCAGCCTAAAAATAGCAGCCTGCAGCCGCCCAGAGAAGGCACATCTGTAAGATGTCCCAATTCTGGTGCTTTGCCTGGCTCGTCCCACTTGCCCTGTAGCGGTGGCAAGTGGGGTTAATATTTGTGGGGTTGATGTCACTTTTGTGTTGTCCAGTGACATCAAGCTCACAGCTTAGTAATGGAGAGGCATCTATAAGATACCCATCCATCACTAATCCAATAGTTACAGTATATGGTAAATAAAGACCCAGCCAGAATAAAGGCCTTTATTAGAAATAAGACTAAACACACTTTTCCATTTTTATTTAAAAATAACAAACACAGCTGTACTCACCTAACGCCTATTCCACCAAAGCCCTCATTCTCCTGTAATGAAACTAAAATAAAAAAACAACAATATGCCATACCTGTTGGTCATTCTGTCACACCATAATCCATGTCTGGGGGATAAACAGTTTTTCAACCTGGACGGTGCCAAGCTGCGGACATGTAGGTGTTAATTTAATGTGTAAATTTGTTGTAAAAATATGCGTGGGCTCCTGCATTATTTTCTCCGCCAGACAGGAAAGCCAGTGAGTGAGGACAGATATTAATAGCCTTGAGATGGACCATTGTTTTTGGGCCCCCCCCCGGCTACTAACATCTGGCCCCAGCCACCCCAGAAAGGCACATCTGTTATTTGATACGCCTTTTCTGGCACATAGCCTCTCTATTCCCATTGCCATTAGCGGTGGCTAATGGGTTAATTAGGGGTTATGTCACCTTGCTACTAAAGGTGACATTAATCTGGGTTAATAATGGAGAGTTGTCAATTAGACAACTCTCCATTATTAATCCTATTGTAGTAAAGGGTTAAAAAACCCACACACATTAATTTAAAATTCTTTAATGAAATAAATACACAGTTTTTGACCACATTTATTACACTGCTAATCCATCTGAATCCCTTGTTCTCCTGTAATAAAAATAAAATAAAAAAGCAAAAATATCCATACTTCTCCCCCGCTGCAATCCATCACAAGGGTTAACTGTTTACAGCAGGGACGTTGCTAATGCTACCGACCCTGCTGTAAACCCCTGCTGTAAACCTCTGCATGTCTGCGGAGGCTCCCCGGCTGACCGGAGATGAACTGATTAGCGTGGTAGCAGAAGTGCATGAACTCTAAATATATATATATACAGTACAGATCAAAAGTTTGGACACACCTTCTCATTCAACGATTTTCCTGTATTTTCATGACTGTGAAAATTGTAGAATCACACTGAAGGCATCAAAACTATGAATCAACACATGTGGAATTATACATTACACTTTACAAAAAAGTGTGAAACAATGGAAATTATGTCTTATATTCTAGGTTCTTCAAAGTAGCCACCTTTTGCTTTGATTACTGCTTTGCACGCAGAAAAGGTGAACGGATGGACTCTACAGGCCTGGTTCCCACCGTGAAGCATGGAGGAGGTGGTGTGATGATGTGGGGGTGCTTTGATCATGACACTGTTGGGATTTATTCAAAATTGAAGGCATACTGAACCAGCATGGCTACCACAGCATCTTGCAGCAGCATGCTATTCCATCCGGTTTGTGTTTAGTTGGACCATCATTTACTTTTCAACAGGGCAATGACCCCAAACACACCTCCAGGCTGTGTAAGGGCTATTTGACCAAGAAGGAGAGTGTTGGGGTGCTATGCCAGATGACCTGGCCTCCACAGTCACCATACCTGAACCCAATCGAGATGGTTTGGGTTGAGCTGGACCGCTCACCGCTTCAATTTTGAATAATCCCCAACAGTGTCACCAGCAAAGCACCCGCACACCATCACACCACCTCCTCCATGCTTCACGGTGAGAACTAGGCATGTAGAGTCCATCCGTTCACCTTTTCTGCATGCAAAGCAGTAATCAAAGCAAACGGTGGCTACTTTGAAGAACCTAGAATATAAGAAATATTTTCAGTTGTTTCACACTTTTTTGTAAAGTGTAATGTATAATTCATATTTATTAAGGTTGAAGGAAGACTTTAAGTCCATCTAGTTCAACCCATATCCTATCCTAACCTGCCCTAACATGTTGATCCAGAGGAAGGCAAAAAACCCCAAGTGGCAAACAGTAAGCTTCACATTGGGGAAAAAAATTCCTTCCCGACTCCACATACGGCAATCAGACTAGCTCCCTGGATCAACGCTGTATCTAGGAAACTAGTGAATATAGCCTGTAATATTATACTTTCAAGAAAGGCATCCAGTCCCCTCTTAAATTTTAGTAGGGAATCACTCATTACAACATTAGACGGCAGAGAGTTCCATAGTCTCACTGCTCTTACAGTAAAGAATCTGCATCTGTGATTATGGCTAAACCTTCTTTCCTCCAGACGTAGAGGATGCCCCCTCGTCCCCGTCACAGGTCTAAGAGTAAAAAGATCATTAGAAAGGTCTTTGTACTGTCCCCTCATATATTTGTACATTGTAATAAGATCACCCCTAAGCCTTCGTTTTTCCAAACTAAATAACCCCAAGTGTAATAACCTGTCTTGGTATTGCAGACCCCCCAGTTCTCTAATAACCTTGGTCGCTCTTCTCTGCACCCGCTCCAGTTCAGCTATGTCTTTCTTATACACCGGAGACCAGAACTGCACACAGTATTCTAAGTGTGGTCGCACCAGTGACTTGTATAGAGGTAAAATTATGTTCTCCTCATGAGCATCTATGCCTCGTCTAATGCATCCCATTATTTTATTTGCCTTGGCAGCAGCTGCCTGACATTGGCCACTAAATGTGAGTTTGTCGTCCACCCATACACCCAAGTCTTTTTCAGTGACAGTTTTGCCCAGTGTTTTACAATTAAGCACATAATTATACATCTTATTTGTTCTACCCAAGTGCATGACCTTACATTTATCCCCATTAAAGCTCATTTGCCATTTATCAGCCCAAGCTTCTAGTTTACATAAATCCTCCTGTAATATAAAATTATCCTCCTCTGTATTTATTACCCTGCAGAGTTTAGTGTCATCTGCAAATATTGAAATACTACTCTGTATGCCCCCTACAAGGTCATTAATAAATATGTTAAAGAGAAGCGGCCCCAATACTGACCCCTGTGGTACCCCACTGCTAACCGTGACCCAGTCCGAGTGTGCTCCATTAATAACCACCCTTTGTTTTCTATCCATGAGCCAGTTCTTAACCCACTTACACATATTTTCCCCTATCCCCATTGTTCTCATTTTATGTATCAACCTTTTGTGTGGCACTGTATCAAAAGCTTTTGAGAAGTCCATGAACACCACTTCCACTGCATTCCCTTGGTCCAGTCCTGAACTTACCCCTTCATAAAAGCTTATCAGATTAGTCTGACAAGAACGGTCCCTCGTAAACCCATGCTGATACTGTGTCATGAGGTTATTCAGCTTCAGATACTCCAATATAGTATCCCTTAAAAAAACCTCCAGGATTTTACCCACAGTAGATGTTAAGCTCACTGGCCTATAATTTCCAGGTTCAGTTTTTGCCCCCTTTTTGAATATTGGCACCACATTTGCTATACGCCAGTCCTGTGGTACAGACCCAGTTATTATGGAATCTTTAAAGATTAAAAATAATGGTCTATCTATAACTGTACTTAATTCCTGCAGTACTCGGGGGTGTATCCCATCCGGGCCCGGGGATTTGTCAACTTTAGTGATTTTTAGACGCTTCTGTACTTCCTGCTGGGTTAAGCATGTGACATTTAATGGAGAAATTTTTTTATCTCTGATCATGTTATCTGTCATGGATTTTCTTGTGTAAATACAGTTGAAAAAAAGTCATTTAGCATATTGGCTTTTTCCTCATCCTCATCCACCATTTCACCCAGACTATTTTTAAGGGACCAACACTATCATTTTTTAGTTTCTTGCTATTTATGTAGTTAAAGAATATTTTGGGATTATTTTTACTTTCTCTGGCAATGAGTCTCTCTGCCTCAATCTTTGCTGTCTTGATTTGCTTTTTACAGTCTTCTGTATTTATTTAATGCCTCTTCACTACCTACTTGCTTTAATTCCCTAAACGCTTTCTTTTTGTCCCTTATTGCGCCCCTTACAGCTCTATTTAGCCATAGTGGTTTCCTCCTAATTCTAGCATGTTTATTCCCATAGGGTATATACTGTGCACAGGTCCTATTCAGGATACTAATAAACGTCTCCCATTTTCTTTGTGTATTTTTATGTCTCAGGATATCGTCCCAGTTTATTGCACCAAGATCATCTCTCATCCGTTGGAAATTTGCCTTCCTGAAGTTTAGTGTCCTTGTAACCCCTCGACTACACATCTTATTAAAGGATACATGAAAGCTTATATTTTTGTGATCACTATTACCCAAGTGACCCCCAACCCTTATATTTGATATGCGGTCTGGCCTGTTGGATAATATTAGGTCTAGCAGTGCCCCCCCTCTTGTTGGGTCCTGAACTAGTTGTGAAAGGTAATTGTCTCTCATAGTTGCCAAAAACTTATTACCTTTGCTGGAACTGCAGGTTTCTGTTCCCCAATGTATTTCAGGTAGTTGAAGTCCCCCATAATAATGACTTCTCCTTGAGTTGCTGCTTCATCTATTTGCTTTACGAGGATATTCTCTGTTGCTTCCATTATTTTAGGAGACTTATAACAAACCCCTATCAATAATTTATTATTTTTCCCCCCTCCCCTAATCTCCACCCACAGAGACTCTACATCTTCATTAGATTCACAGATATCACGCAGGATGGGTTTTAAGGATGATTTTACATATAAACACACACCCCCACCTCGCTTATTTTTACGGTCATTTCTAAACAGACTATAGCCCTGTAAATTAACTGCCCAGTCGTGGCTCTCATCCAGCCAAGTCTCAGATATCCCCACCATGTCATAATTATGTTCCAACAAAATTAATTCTAATTCCGCCATTTTGTTGGTGAGGCTTCTAGCATTAGTATACATGCACTTTATGTATCTCTCTGAACCTCTATTCTTTCTTAAATTATTAACTGTTCTAACCCCACCCCCCATGCCACCCCCACCCCCAATTTCATTATTTGTGCCCAGGTCTCTATCTGTACTGCCTTCCCCTCCTATATGAATACCCTCCCCCCCAGTCCCTAGTTTAAAGACTCCTCCAACCTTCTAGCCATTTTCTCCCCCAGCACAGCTGCACCCTCCCATTGAGGTGCAGCCCATCCCTAGCATAGAACCTGTAGCCAACTGAGAAGTCGGCCCAGTTCTCCAGGAACCCAAACCCCTCCTTCCTACACCAATTTTTGAGCCACTTATTAACCTCCCTAATCTCCCGTTGCCTCTCTGGTGTGGCACGTGGTACCGGCAGTATTTCAGAAAATACCACGTTGGAGGTCCTTGCTTTAAGCTTGCAGCCTAATTCCCTGAAATCATCTTTAAGGACCTTCCACCTCCCAGTAATCTGTCAACCCGATCAGCGATGTGTCGGACTCGAGAACCAGGTAGGCAGCACACTGTTCGACGATCCCTGTCTTTGTGACAGATTGCCCTATCTGTTCCCCTAATAATTGAGTCCCCCACTACCAGCACCTGTCTGGCCTGCCCTGCTCTCCTAATTCCCTCCTTACTGGAGCAGACACTCCCCCGGCTTTCAGAGGACATGCCTGGCTGCAGCAGTGCTACCCCTGTACTGACATCCCCCTCATCTGCCAACTTTGCAAACTTATTGGGGTGTACCAGATCAGGACTAGCCTCCCTGGCGCTCTTTCCCTCTACCCCGCTTTCTAACTGTCACCCAGCTTCCTACTTCAGTGTCCTGCAGCTCCCCCCTAGCATCCCCCCCCTCATCTATCCCATTGAGCGTCTGCTCAGTGAGCAGAAGACTCCTTTCCATATTGTCTATGGATCTCAGTGTTGCCAGCTGCACATTTAGATCCAGGATTTGGGCTTCCAAATGCACAACGTGCTCACATCTCACACAGCAGTATGCACCCTCGACCGGCTGTTCAAGGACTGTATACATGTGGCAAGATGTACACTGGATGGCATTGGCAATAGTGGAGCACATATCTAATGGGGATTTCACCAGACAGCAAAGATAAGTAAAAATAAATAAAAAGTATTAATAAAATATAACAGCAATTCAGTAAATCCTCCCTTGGAAACTCCCTGAATCCAAAGTCACTGAATCTCAAGTCACACTTACCACCGTTCACACTTGCGCACCGGTCACACTTGCGCACCGGTCACACTTGCGCACCGGTCACACTCAGCTCGCTCACACTCGCTGAAGCAGAAGATTTAAAGAGAGATTTTTTTTTTTTTTTTTTTGTGTTAATTCATAGTTTTGATGCCTTCATTGTGATTCTACAATTTTCATAGTCATGAAAATGCAGAAGAATCTTTGAATGAGAAGGTGTGTCCAAACTTTTGGTCTGTACTGTATATATATATATATATATATATATATATATATATACATAAGAAAAGGAAATTGATGGCACTCCAGGAATGGAAAAATAAAAATTGTTTATTTGGCAAATCAAGCCATATTAAAAATAAGAAGTCTGACGCGTTTCGAGTGCATAAAAACACTCTTCATCATAGGATAGGTATTCTATGATGAAGAGTGTTTTTATACACTCGAAACGCGTCAGGCTTCTTGTTTTTAATATGGCTTGATTTGCCAAATAAACTTTTTTTTTAGTTTTCTATTCCTGGAGTGCCGTCAATTTCCTTTTCTGCTATTGCTGCGCTTACTAGCTTGGATGTGCACCCTTCTGCCTCGTGTTTGGGCTCAACTAATCTAGTCATATGGACTGATTTCGTCAGTAGCTCCAAGTCTCTCCATATAAATATATATATATGTCTCAATGACTTGTATATATATATATATATATATATATACATATATATATATATATATATACATATATATGTATTCTATGTGTATATATCTATTCTTTCCATTCTTTATTAAACATGTCAGTGTGATTTTACAGTATACCGCACTGAATTGCCGGCTTTTCTAAAGGACACCGAAGGACACCGGGGCATATTTCTCACAAGTCACACGTCTGGTCTGTGTGTAATCCATAGTTTTCTCACCCCCATAGACTTGCATTGGCATATTACGCCCGTAATACGCAGACAATCGCAGCATGCTGCGATTTTCTTGGCCCGTATAATACGGGCGAGAAAAAATCTGATGATGGAAGCTGCCCCATAGATTAACATTGGTCTAATTGCTATGCGGCCGGGTATCAGCTGATTCTCACAGCTGACACCCAGCACTAAATGCCAGGAGCCGTCACGGACCGCTCCCAGCACTTTAACCCCCGCCACACTGCGATCAAAGATGATGGCAGCGTTCCGGCGAGTTTTGGATCGGAGACCCTGCGGCATGACGCAGGTCCCGATCATTCCATGGAGACCCGGATGTCATCACGGCAACATCTGGGTCTCCAGGTTAAAGAAACTTACTGACATGCACAGTGCATGTCAGGAAGTCTCAGGTTAGTGCACGGAGAAGCTGTAGCACTGCAAGCTGCAAGCTTCTATAGCATGTAGATGCTGCTTCATCTGCATGCTATAGAAGCGATCAGCCTGCAGAAAATGAGTGTCCCATAGTGGGACAAAGTGTAAAAATAAGAATTAAATAAAAAAGTTTTTTTTAAATAATTGTAAAAATATTTAAACAAATAATAAAAAAATATTAAAAATCAATATTTATTATATCAATAAATAAATATTTTAGTGAAAAAAAAATTCTATGCACATATTTAGTATCCCCGCATCCGTAACGACCCTATCTATAAAACTGTCCCACTAGTGAACACCATAAACAAAACAAGGTAAAAAACAATGCTTTCTCATAAAACCGCCGAACAAAAAGTGGAATAACACGCAATCAAAAAGACGGATATAAATAAACATGGTACTGCTGAAAATGTCATCTTGTCCCGCAAAAAACAAGCACCCGTACACATCATCAGTGAAAAAATAAAAAAGGTTATAGCAGTCAGAATAAAGCGATGCAAAAATAATTATTTTTTATATAAAATAGTTTTTATTGTATAAAAGAGCCAAAACCTAAAAAACTATATAAATTAAGTATTGCTGTAATCGTACTGACCCAATGAATAAAACTGCCTTATCAATTTTACCACACGCGGAACAGGATAAACACTCCCCCCAAAAGAAATTCATGAATTGCTGGTTTTTGTTCATTCTGCATCCCAAAAACCGGAATAAAAAGCGATCAAAATATGTCATGTGCCCGAAAATGGTACCAATAAAAAATATTAACTCGTCCCACAAAAAACAAGACCTCACATGACTCTGTGGGCCAAAACATGGAAAAATTATAGCTCTCATATGGAGATGCAAAAACTTTTTTGCAATAAAAAACGTCTGCCATGCGCCCAAATAGTGATTCCCCACACATATAGGGTATCGGAGTACTCAGGACAAATTGCACAAAAACTTTTGGGGTCACATTTCTCCTGTTACCCTTCGTAAAATAAAAAATTGGGAGCGAGAAGATCATTGTTGTGGAAAAATTATGATTTTTTATTTTTACGGCTCTACGTTATAAACTTCTATGAAGCACTTGGGGGTTCAAAGTGCTCAACACAGTTCCTTATGGGGTCTACTTTCAAAAATGATGTCACATGTGTGGGAGTTTCCACTGTTTTGGCGCATTAGGGGCTATCCAAATGCGACATGGCGTCCGATCTCAAATCCAGCCAATTCAGCATTGAAAAAGTCAAACGGCGCTTCTTCCCTTCCATGCTCTGTCGTGCACCAAATCAGTGGTTTACCCCATATATTGGGTATCAGTGTACTCAGGACAAATTGCACAATAACTTTTGAGGTCTTGTTACCCTTGGGAAAATAAAAATTGGGGTGAAAAGATCATTTTTGTGGAAAAAATATGATTTTTTAATTTTACGGCTCTACGTTATAAACTTGTGTGAAGCACTTGGGGGTTCAAAGTGCTCACCACAGATCTAGATAAGTTCCTTAGGGGGTCTATTTTCTAAAATGGGTCACTTGTGGGGATTCCCACTGTTTAGGCACATCAGGGTCTATCCAAATGTGACATGGCGTCCAATCTCAATTCCAGCCAATTCTACATTGGAAAAGTCAAACGGCGCTCCTTCCCTACCATGCTCTGCCGTGCACCCAAACAGTGGTTACCCCCCTCATATGGGGTATCAGAGTACTAAGGACAAATTGCAAAACAACTTTTGGGGTCCAATTTCTCCTGTTACCCTTGGTAAAATAAAAAAATTGGATCTGAATTAAATATTTTGTGAAAAAAAGTTAAATGTTCATTTTTTTAAACATTCCAAAAGTTCTTGTGAAGCACCTGAAGGGTTAATAAACTTCTTGAATGTGGTTTTGAGCATGTTGAGGGGTGCAGTTTTTAGAATGGTGTAACTTTTGGGGATTTTCTATCATATAGACCCCTCATAGTGACTTCAAATGTGATGTGCTCACTAAAAATAAATTTGTGTTGTAAAAATTAGAAATCGCTGGTCAACTTTAAACCCTTATAACTTCCTATCAAATTAAACTTTTGGTTCCAAAATTGTGCTGATGTAAAGTAGACATATGGTAAATGTTATTTAATAACCATTTTTTGTGATATAATGCTCTGTTTTCAGGACATAAAAATTCAAATTTTGAAATTGAAAATGTTCAAAATTTTCACCATATTTCCATTTTTTTCATAAATAGACACAAGTTATATCAAAGAAATTTTACCACTAACATGAAGTACAATATGTCTTGAGAAAACAATGTCCGAATTGCCAAGATCCGTTGAAGCATTCCAGAGTTATAATCTCATAAATGGACAGTGGTCAGAATTGTAAAAAATTGGTCCGGTCATTAACATGCAAACAACCCTCGGGAGTTAAGGGGTTAAATCAGAGAGATGTGTCGCAGAAAATAGATATTAAATAACATTTCCCACATGTGTACTTTACATCAGTACAATTTTTGAAACAAATTTTTTTTTTGGAAGTTATAAGGGTTAGAATTTGATCAGCGATTTCTCCTTTTTCCAACAAAATTTACAAAACCATTTTTTAAGGGACCACCTCACATTTGAAGTGACTTTAAGAGGTCTACATGATAGAAAATACCCAAAAGTGACACCATTCTAAAAACTTCACCCATCAAGCTGCTCAAAACCACATTCAAGAAGTTTATTAACCCTTCAGGTGCTTCACAGGAATTTATGGATTCCAAAACTTGTTTCAATTTCTTCTGTGCATGCTGATACCCCATATGTGGGGAAAAGCCACTGTTTGGGCGCTAGCAGAGCTCAGAAGGGAAGGAGTGCTATTTGACTTTTTGAATGCACAATTTGATGTAACAATTAGCCGACGCCATGTTGCATTATGAGAGCCCCTGATGTGCCTAAACAGTGGAAATCACCCACAAGAGACTCCATTTTGGAAAGTAGACCCCTCAAGGAATTTATTTAGATGTGTGGTGAGCACTGTGAATTCCAAGTTGCTTTACAGAAGTTTATAACCTTGAGCCATGAAAATAAAACAAAAAAAAAATCACATTTTCCCATCAAGAATGTTATTTTAGCCCCAAATTTTGCATTTTCATAAGGGTAACAAGAGAAATTTCTTCATAAAATTTGTTGTGCAATTTCTCCTGAGTACAATGATATAACATATGTGGAGGAAAACTACTGTTTTGGCACAGGGCAAAACTCAGAAGGCAAGAGGCCCCACATTGGAATTCAGATTTTGCTGGAACGGTTTGAGGGTGTAATGTCAAATTTGCAGAACTCCTGAGGTGCAGAACAACAGAAACCCCCATATATGAACTCATTTTACAAACTATACTCCTCAATGAATTCACCTAGGGGTGCTGTGATCATATAGACGACACCACATGTACCTCAAAGAATTTTATACCATTGAGAGATGAAGAAAGATCAAATTACATTTTACAAATAAAATTTTGTTCTAGCTGTGACATGCAGAAATAGTGCTAGCTGCTGTTACTTCAAAAGCATCCAGCAACTAGAGGGGTTAACACAGTCACAGGAGACAGGGAGTGATTGGCAGAGCCCCAGGGGGATTGTGGGAAACTTGTTTACATTCTGGCAGCAGCCGAAAGGGATTAGTTTTGTTTGATCTGTCTCTAAAATACTTCAGGCAAGTGAACCATAGGGACACAGAAATCCATTACAGTGTCGAGCTGGACTAATCCCTATACTGCTACTGGAGAAAGTCTATCAGGAGCAAAAAGATAAGTACGGTAATAAGTTGTGTTACAGAGATAATCTCCCTCAGCAAACTCTCCCCACTCCTCCATCTCACTGTGCTAGAAGAAATGCTGTGTACTGATGTGCCTTTGTAAAGAGTCTTGATCTGTGCTAAACTGTACTAAAAAAGAAACTGCTCAATGTGCCTCTAAGAAGCAGCTGCACTGTTATAAAGCCTGTGCTTAAGAGACTTGAATTGTACTGAATGTTCTGTGATATTAAACTACACTGTTCATTTATGTTCATGAGGACTCTATTATTTGTATCTGTATGAGCAAGTGGATCCATCTTGTGTCTGAGGAAGCAGCAGTACATGGTCACCCTGAGTAATGGTTCCCCCCGAGTTCCAAAGAATTCATGAGACCTGTTCCTCCCCTATATGAACCTAGCAGCATGCACGTAACATTGGTGGCCCGTATGGGGAACTCTGAATGAGAATTAGCGTGTACAGGGAAAAGAAGCAAAGGGACTGGAAAATACAGCAGCACAGCACCTCAACTCAGCTCTGCTACACCAGTTAAAGGAGACCAGCCCTAAAACAGCACAGTACCTCAACTCTACTCTGCTACACCAGTTGAAGGAGATCAGCCCTAACAAAACTCACTAGCAGCAATGGATGTGGAAATACAAATGGACAGGATCAGTGAACTGCTTCTTCAGTTAACATGTGAAGAATTGAGAGCAGTGGCAGAACATATAAAGATATCAGAAGAACAGATCTCTAAAGCACGCTCCCTCAGACAACTTGTAGCCGCCATTAATACACAGATGGATGAGCTGGGAGAGAAAGAAGCTGAAGATGTCATGAGGACGTTCCTCCAGGAGCTAACACAGTTTCTAACCTGCTTGAAGTTGGAAGATGGAGGGCGCGGCACCAATTACCAAGAGCGGGAATCTCCTTCCGCAGACAGAACTACAGGAATTGAAAGAACAATTCAAAGCCTTAACAACAGCCCTGCAGAAATCTTCCCAATCCTCTGAATGCGTGACAGACTCTGACAGAACTTTTAACCTGCTTGGGCTTGATAAATCAGGAAAACAGTACTCTTCAACACCAGAAATCACTATAAGGAAAGAGTTCAAGATCCTGGGACAGATTGGAGAGTGTGAGTAGAAAGAAAAACTGTCTTAAATAAGCTTGTTGCACCAGATCAATGCAGGATTATTGAAAGGCTACCAGCCAGATGAGAACATTGAGGGGGTGGTGAAAGCGATCAGCCCAGGACTGAATCTCCGCAGAATGCTAGAGATGAAAAGTCAATTGACCCTACTACAGTTGAAGATGATTTTAAAAGGGCACTATAAAGAAGAGAGTCCTTCAGAATTATTCCCGACTCATTAACATCTCACAAAACACTACTGAATCACCCCAAAGTTTCTTGTTCAGAGCTATTGAACTTAAGGATGGACTGTTGTTTGCATGCAGATGTAGAGGCGGAGGAGAAGTTTGATGCTGGGCTAGTCCAGAAGAAGTTCTTGAGATTGTTGGTAACGGGCTTAATCAGTAAAGATATTAAGTTACAGCTCAAACAGTACCTAGAAGATCTTGGTATTCTGGACAAAGTCCTAATTGAAAAAATGAATGAGGCAGCTAGTTTGCAGTCAGAAAGCGAACAGAAGTTAGAGAAGGGCTGTTTCTAAAAGCACCAGAATGAGTCAGCTGAAGTTGGAGATCCCCAGTTTGCCATTCCAAGATCACGATGAAAACCCTCCAGTAGCACCGCAGAGAGTGGACCTTAATCCACCAACAAAAGGGAAGACAGCCAGAGCTGACTGGCAAGAAGTAATAGGAGAACTGCGAGTTAAGCTGATGGAGGTAAAAGAGTTGATTCATTCCAGGCCAGACTCTGTATCTTTCAGACCCACAGTGGATTCCAAAACAGAATATACCCAGCTTGTGAGGCGTGCTGTCCATCAAATCAGAGTACGGTATGTGTCCACTGTTTAAGAGTGGTGAGGAAGGACATTATGCCAAGGAATGCCAATGGTCACGATAGTTTGGGTTAAAAGACAGGAGGTTGCCAGTGCGGGGCAACTGGTAACCACGACACAGAGGAGGCCCCAGAAGCAAATCCAAATCCCACCAACCCCCAGAACGACGTATGAGGTAAAACAGCTGCATCAGCACTATGCCCAAGTGTGTTCCCATCTACAACAGCTGCAAGAGACACAGGGGTATCAGTTACTTAATGCCCAGTGCGGAGGTCTAACTCATACTCCTGGTCAATAATTTTATTGACTCCTGGTCAATAAAGGTAGCCTCATCAGCCTAATCAGTGAAAGGTGCTATATACAGTGCCAGCTAGATGGACTCCAGGTAAAAGCACTGTGGGACACAGGAGCCTAAAAGAGCCTTTTAAATGAAGAATGAATGAAGAAGATGCCACCTGCCAAATACCTGCTTCGATCGCTAAAGGAACTCTTAGGACCAGTGGAACTCCACAGCAAATCAGTCAACCAGACTAAAATTCCTTTCATAGGCTGGGTGTAAGTGACTTTCCAACTCAGGGCCACGAAGAACAGCAACACCATCGAACTTTTGGTACCTTTTCTCGTGACCGGTGATCAGAACATGGCAGAGGATCCTATCCTGTGTTATAATGTAATCAGTGAGGTCATCATGAAACACAAGTCAGGGACACTGATGGTGGATGCAATTGCCACATCGTTCGCCTTACCCAATGCTGTGGCAGAAAACGTGATTCATAGAGTAAAGAAAGCACAGAATACAATGGACCTGAAAGAAGTTAAAGTAGGCCTGCGCCTAACCAGTATCCCAGCAAACCAAATAGTGGGAGTGAGGTGTGGAGTACGGGTGCAACTGCAAAGAAAAGTCCACAAGAGGCTGTTCATGCCAAAAGACTAATCTGAACTTCCAGAAGGCCTAGTTCAAGGTGAGACTGTGCTTATGATTCCTACTGGTGGGTTTGCCTGAGTGACAGTGCCGATGATGAATACCACGAAACATGAAATTAGACTGGATCCAAAGACTGTGTTAGGTCACATTGAAATCGACAAAGCGATATATCCAGCCAGTGTGCGACCTGCCCAGTGGTCTACCGTGAATTCAGTCCCCTCACCAAGAAACAGGAGTTTCCCATGGGAGGAAATTACATGACCCACCTCAGGATCCTGGAACACTTGTTTGCTGAAGATCTAGCAGTGGCAAAACGGATGCTGAGGCAAGAGTGTCATGCATTCTCTAAAGATGACTCTGATATAGGCTGTATTCCATCATTGCAGTTAAAAATTAATTTGAAAGACACGACTCCAGTAACCAAAAGTTACATGTCGGTGCCGAAACCATTACACCATGAAGTGAAAGAATATTTACAAGATCTAATCAACAGAGTTTGGGTTGAAAAGTCGAAGTCGTATTACTCCTCTCCTATTGTCTGTGTTAGGAAGGACTGTACTTGAGACTCTGCTGTGATTACCGGGAACTAAACTGAAAGTCAGTTCCTGATCGACATCTGATACCAAAGATCCAAGATATGCTGGATAGCCTATCGGGCAGTACCTGGTTCTCTGTCCTCAATCAGGGTAAGGTATATCACCAAAGGTTTGTCGAGGAGTCAAGTAGACCCTTGACAGCATTCATCACACCATGGGGATTATATGAGTGGATCCGCATACCATTTGGGCTCAGTTCAGCTCCAGCAGAATTCCAGAGGAGCATGGAGACATGTTTAGAAGGATTGAGGGACCATATCTGTCAGCCGTACTTGGATAAAAATGTGGTACACAGTAAAACCTTCCGAGAGCATGTTGAACACGTGAGGATCATACTTCAGAGGTGTCAACAACACGGAGTTAAGTTGACCCAAAAGAAGTGTGAACTGTTCAAAAGGCAGTCCAATTTCTAGGAAAAATTGTGTACTGAGAAAGATATATCATGGATCCAGCAGAAATCGCTCCGGTACTGGCCTTAAAAGATAAGTGGCCTTCTACTGTCGGGGAGGTGAGGCAGATCATAGGATTCCTATCCTACTATCGTACTTGCATCCGGAACTTCTCCAAGATTGCTCCTCCACTATATCCCCTCTTGGGGGGATGACAGAGTCAACAACACCCATGGAAAAAAGAAGAACGCGGCAGGACCGGACTTAAAAGAAACAACACCATTTCATCCCAGCAGCCCATCGACTGGACATCAGACCACCAGGAGGTATTGGAACAACTAGTGGATTACCTGGTAAAACACCCATATTTGGATATCCTGATTTCAACTTACCATTTGTACTTCACTGTGATGCTTCTCAAGTTGGACTGGGAGCTGCCCTGTATCAGAATCAAGATGAGAACTTAAGAGTCATCGGTTACAGCTCCAGAACATTGACAAACGCCGAGAGAAATTACCATTTACATTCAGGAAAATTGGAGTTCCTGGCATTGAAATGGGCTATCTGTGAACAATTTAGAGATTATCTCTATTACAGCAAAGAGTTTGCGGTTTACACGGACAATAACCCCTTGACCTATGTTCTCACTACAGCCAAACTGAATGAAACGGGTCAGAGATGGATGGCTGAACTAGCTGACTTTAATTTTAGTATTAAGTACAGGCCAGGGAAATGCAGTGCGGATGCTGACAGATTGTAGAGAATTCCACTGGAGCCTGAGGAGTTCATGCAAGAATGCTCAGAGGAAGTCTGTCAGGAAGCTATTGAGAGCATTTCCCAAGCAGTACAAGCTCTACAAGAGGAAGACACACCATTGTGGTGTCCATTGACGGTGGAAACCACTGTAAAAGCAAAAGAATGAAATCACCCCTGGTCCAATCAACAACTACCAAAAGGAAAAATCCTTAGAGCACAATAGAAAGATCAGATAATTGGCAGAGTACTTCCTTATGCAGACCAAAATCGTTTTCCAAGTAAACGAGAGAGAGATAATGAGTCACCAGCAGTATCAGTTTTAGTTAAAGAATGGACGCAGCTCTACCTCAGTGAAGACGGTATCCTGTATCATAAAGGAGGACAAAAACAGCAGTTGGTGCTAAACAGAATGTACCGTAGATAGGTCTTCTAAGAACTCCATGAAAACATGAGACACCTGGGAGTAGAAAGAACAAACCTGATCCGTGAACGTTTCTTCTGGCTGTATATGCAGAGAGATATTGAGAAGTACGTGACCAGAGTGTGTGAGTGTCTGAAAGATAAACATCCAACACATCAACCCAGGCACCTATGGGCAACATCCAAACTACGTATCCATTTGAGATGGTTTTAAAAGACTTTTTACATCTCGAGACGTGCAAGGGAGTTTTACGGATACATCTTGGTGGTGATTGACAAGTTTACTCGATTTGCTCAAGCATATGCCACCGCTAATAAATCTGGTCGAACAGCAACAGAGAAGATCTTCAATGATTTTGCTTTGAAGTTTGGGTTCCCTGTGAGGTTACAGCACTACCAAGGAAGAGAATTTGAGAACCAGCTTTTTACCAACTTAGGAAAGTAATATAGAATTCAGAGATCCCATACAACACCCTATCACCCAGAGGGTAATGGACAAGTGGAACGTTTTAACTGGACACTATTGTCAAAGTGTAACGAATGGAGGCGGAGGCAAAGGTGATAAAGTTCACATTCATTTTTTATTTTTTGAGTGGAACCTCAGGACCTAGATATCCGTAGTAAGGTCCCTCGAACTGGACCAGAGTGGAATACCTGGGGAACACAGGTGCTACCTCCAGTTAGACCCCGGACACGTGGTAGCTGTCCCAGCGGGACAAACGGGTAAACAGATATTACAGATATTGTGGAGCTAACCGGCAGACACTGGGTATATGAGGTAAAGCTGGCTCTGGTGAGGATAGTCAGGTTCCGGGTAGACAGAAGGAAGCTGGCTCCAGCAACTTTAGCTTTGTCCACAGGTTTGGACGGCGGGTGGCGGAACGGGATGGCACTTGAGTGTATAGGTATAGATGTCGTCTAGGATAGCCGAACAACAGATCACTGATATTCTGCAGAGACAAACAGTATACGCAGAATTCCAAATGGAATGCTATAACACTGCAGACAGCAAGGACAGAACCAGGTTTAGCAAGAGTAGATACTTGTTGCTCCGGCACTCCCCCTATGGCGGAGTGGCCAGAAATAGTTATGAGTGCGCTGCCATTGGTTAATTTATATTTTCAAAAATGCACGCTGTCCCATTAAGAGACCAGAGGGACACGTGCTTGCATCCTAAGCATTCTCCCTGGAGGCCTGTTGCAGCATGCCAGGAAGTAGAGGAGAGAGAAGCAGCAGCAGGATGCCGAGGGACAGACAGAAAGCGAGGATCCTGACAGGGACTTTGCAGAGGTACAGAGGCAGCCTCGGGTGCAGGAGCGGGTGAGGGGCCAGAACTGGGACCGGGTGTAACAGTTTCCCCCTCTTTACACCTCCTCTTTTTCAAGCCTGCGTGTTAGGATTCGAGTTCCTAATGCTGCACAAGGGGAATCTCGAGCCATTCCCGCTGCGGTCCCCCATCCGTCTCCATCCGCAGTGGAGACTGCTCAGCAGAGACGTCGGTCCCAGCGTCTTGTCCATTCCAATACTGTGCAGAGACTTGCTGCTGCCCCTTCTGGATCTTCTATTATAGCCAGTGATGGAGCAGACGTCTTTAGGACGAAGTCCTGCGTTTCCCCTTCTGAGCATGCCCAGGGGAAGATCTCTCATTGGAGATCAGGGGTCACATGTTCAGGTACTGCAGCAGCTCCTATTGGTCCGCCAGGAAGGTCCTGAAACTACATGTGTTTTGGAACAGTTTCTCATTGGTCCTTTTTCTGGCAGGTCCTGTAGCTGTTACTATAAAAGGGTGGCATGGCTGGGCCGCCATGCGCTAGTATCAAAACTGTTACGTGCTTGCGCCAGTGAGGTCATGTATGCATGTGGTTAGGTCTGGCTGAAATAAGCCCCTAGAATACCGGCACCTCCGGTGAGGAGATTGTATGCACATGTTCAGGGCTCGGCTAAAACGCCATTAGAATTCCGGCTACTCCGGTGAGGTGATTGTTGCTTGCGTTCTGACTGCATGACCTCAGACTGCAATCCGCTTAGCAGTCATCTGTGTTCCCTGTGAATCTAACAAGACACAGTCTTTTTCTCAGCGGCTCTGTGACGCAACAGGTTCGCTTTATAACGCTGGTTCAGCGCCCTAGCGTTTTACTTTGCGGCTCACTGAAGCTAAGAGAGTTCGTACTTATCGCCATATAGCGCTGTGGCATTCCCGTTAGCGGCTCTGGGGATTAACAGAGTTCGCACTAACTGCCACAGCGCGTTACGGCATTTATTTCAGCGACTCTGCGGGATAACAGAGTTTGCTACTTTCGCCATCTTACTAGCAGCGGGCTTCGCCTGCACGGTGGACCCTGGGCTGCGAACGCACCTCTCTACAATATCTATTAGGTGCGTTCCGCAGACCTTAACAGCGTGAAATTTTTTAAGGAGAGGGGCCTGGATGTTCTCTTTAAGCTCCCAAGACCTCTCCTCAGGACCAAAGCCCTTCCAGTCCACTAGGTAATAGGTCCCACCCCTTACTTTCTTAGTGGCCAAGATATGCTTTACCTCAAAAATATCATCCTCAGAGACAGAATCTGGAGTGGTACCCGGGACCTTAAAGAAGTGGCTCAAAACTGGTTTGAGGAGGGAAACATGAAAGGAGTTAGGCACACATGAGGAAGTAGGCAATTTCAGTTTGTAAGAGACCGGGTTGATTTGTCTAAAGACTACAAAGCGCCCAATGAAACGGGTACCCAATTTGTACGAAGGCAACTTCAGATGGATGTACTTGGAAAAGAGCCATACCTTGTTTCCGGGCTGAAAGGTGGGAGCATCCAGGTGCCTTTTGTCCGCATGCCTTTTCATACATTGAGAGGCTCTCTCCAAAGCAGTCTTGGTATCTTTCCAAATTTTCGAGAAATCTTTGGTAAAGGTATCGGCTGCCGGAACACCAGACGGTCCAGAGATAGGAAGAGGAATACCAGGTTGGAGTCCAAACACAATCTGAAAGGGAGATTTTCCAGAAGTTTCACTTACTTGGTTGTTGTAGGAGAATTCCGCCCAGGGCAGTAATTCTACCCAGTCGTTGTTGTGTGCGTTGACGAAGAGACGCAGGAATCCGGCCAGAATTTCATTGATCCTCTCCACTTGCCCATTGGACTGGTGATGGTATGCCGAAGAAAAATCTAGTTCTATTTTTGCCAGTTAACAGACTGCTCTCCAGAACTTTGAGGTGAACTGGAACCCCTTTTCAGACACGATGTGGAGAGGAAATCCATGGAGACGGAAGATGTGCTGAATGTAGTGATCAGCAAGTTCTGGAGCAGACGGCAGGCCGAGTAGCGGAACGAAGTGATCTTAGAGAAGCGGTCCACTACAATCCATACCACTGAACAGCCGGAAGAAATGGGAAGATCCGTGATGAAATCCATCGCGATGTGCTGCCAGGGTGCGGACGGGATCGAAAGAGGCAGAAGCCTACTGGCTGATAGATACTTATCAGTCTTGTTACGGGCACATGAAGGAAAGGCTGCAACGTACTCCTGGATATCCTTACCCATAGTAGGCCACCAGTAGTAACGGGAAATGTGTTGCTGAGTCTTTTTCTGACCAGCGTTGCCAGCCAACTTGGAAGAATGACCCCACCGCAGGACCCAATTATGTTCCAAGGTGGTCACGAGAGTTTTCCCTGGGGGAAGCTGGGCAAGATCAATGGAGGCAACTGAGACTAACCTTGAAGGTTCAATAATGTGCTGAGGTACTTCCTCCAGCTCAGGAGGCAAAAAGGCTCTGGAGAATGCGTCTGCCTTGATGTTTTTGTCAGCTGGACGGAAATAAAGGGCAAAATTAAAATGAGCAAAAAACAAAGCCCACTGGGCCTGGCGGGGATTCAGACTTTGTGCGGATTGGAGGTAGGCAAGGTTTTTTATGATCGGTGAATATGACTACCTGGTGAAGAGCTCCCTCAAGAAGATGTCTCCTTTCTTGTATAGCTAATTTGATAGCCAACAGTTCCCATCTCCAACGGAATAGTTCCTTTCTGTGGAGGAAAAAACCTTGGAAAAAAAACCACAGATCATTTGACCGGAAGACTATTTCTGGGTTAGAACAGCTCCTGCACCTATGGCGGAAGCATCTACCTCAAGAAAAAATTGCTCATTAGAATTTGGATGATGGAGAATGGGTGCGGAAGCAAAGGCTTTTTTGAGCGAAACAAAAGCCTCTTCTGCCTCGGAGGACCATTCCTTGGAGTTTACACCTTTCCGGGTTAAAGCTGTGATGGGCACCACTCAGGTGGAAAAGTGTGGGATGAATTGCCGGTAGTAGTTGGCGAACACCAGGAACCATTGTATGGCTTTTAGCCCAGATGGATGAGGCTACTTGAGAACGGCAGACAACTTCTCCGGGCCCATCTTTAATCCTGTGGAAGATACAATGTACCCGATGAAAGGCAAAGAGGATTGCTCAAAGAAGCATTTCTCAAATTTGGCATAAAACTTGTTTTCTCTGAGTCTTTGCAAGACCAGGAGTACTTGCCTTCGGTGCGAGGCCAAGTCTGCAGAGAATATCAGAATGTCGTCCAGGTAGACAACGACACAAGTATAGAGCAGATCCCTGAAAATGTCATTAACAAATTCCTGAAAGATCGCGGGTGCATTGCTTAGGCCAAACGCATTACCAGGTATTTGTAGTGGCCATCACGGGTGTTGAAGGCAGTTTTCCATTTGTCTCCTTCTCGGAACTCGGATTAAGTTGTAGGCCTCTTTGAGATCCAATTTGGTGAAGATCTTGGCCCCTCGGAGATGATCAAACAGCTCTGAAATAAGAGGTAATAGATACCTGTTTTTTACCGTGATCTAGTTTAGGCCCCGGTAGTCGATACAGGGCATGCAGGAATCCATCCCTCTTCTTCACAAAGAAGAATCCTGCTCCTGCTGGCGAAGATGACTTTCGGATAAATCCTCTTGCCAGGTTCTCTTGGATGTAGTCCGACATGGCCTGAGTGTCTGCTTGAGAAAGAGGATAAACTCTCCCGCGAGGAGGAGATGTTCCGGGGAGAAGATCTATCGGACAGTCATACGACCTGTGTGGAGGTAGTCTCTCAGCCACTTTTTTCCCAAAGACATCAGAGAAGGACCAGTAAGAGGAAGGCAACCCTGGCAGCGTAACTTGTTAAACTGGAGGCAAAATAGGTTGAATCCGGGTTAGGCATCAATTCATGCAGGTATCTCCCCAATGCAGAACCTCTCCAGTTCTCCAATTTAGGACTGGTTCATGTATCTGAAGCCATGGTAAGCCTAAAAACAAGGGATGAGACAAACTGGGGTACACATAAAAACAGATTCTTTCAGCATGCGTTAGACCTTCCCGGAGTTCCACAGGCTCGGTCTGAAACTGGACGGGCTCGGTCAGTGGTTTGCCATCTACAGCAGTCACCTGTAATGGATCAGGAAGACACTGGACTGGTAAGCGGTAATGATCCACAACCGCCTGCTGGATAAAGTTCCCTGCAGCTCCAGAATCCAGTAAACACAGTTCAGAGAATTTTATTACTCTGCAGGACACGGAGACTGAGATTCGCAATGATGAAGAGGGACGTTCTCTACCTAGGGTGGCCTCTCCAACCGAACCTAGGCACTGAAGTTTTCTGACCTCTTAGGACAGGTACGAATCAGGTGCTCAAGATAACCACAGTAGAGGCAACTTCCTTCTTTGCGGCGCGCCTCCTGGTGGCGGCTGTCCAAACTTACACAATCAACCTCCATGGCTTCAGGGGAGGAAGACAAGGTAGCCAACTTAGGAGAAGTAGAGCCCAGGTGGTAGGACCTCTTGACCCGTTTGATCTTCTTGGAACGTTCCTGAAAACCCAGATCTATTCGGGTAGCGAAAGATATCAGATCATCCAAGGTAGTAAGCCTGTCCCGTCAGCTCATCCTTGATTCTTCCCGACAACCCTTCCCAGAAGGTAGCCAGCAAGGACTCCTTGTTCCAGGGTAATTTGGACGAGAGAGTTCGTTACCGAACAGCATACTGAGCCACCGTGAGTGTTCCTTGAAGTGGGCGGAGCAAAACGGAAGCTGTCGACGTAACACAACCAGGTTCATCAAAAGTCCTGCAAAATTCTTCTAGAAAAGACTGGAAATCATTAACCAGGGGGTCCCCTCTCTCCTATAGAGTGTTCAGCCAGGTGAGGGCCTCTCCGGCAAGCTGTGACATTATAAAGCCCACGTTGGCTCTGTTGGAAGCAAACATATGCCCCAGGATTTCGAAGTTCAGCGTGCACTGATTGATGAAACCCGACACTGAGTGGGATCACCATGGAAGCGGGTGGGGGCTGCCAGGCGAGGACCTCTACTTGCCGTGCAGGCGGGTACCTGGGTGCCGGTAGACGAGTCGGTCGCAGTCGGAGACAGCAGGGAATCCATGCGAGTAGACAAGCTACGAAGATAAGTCGTGATCTTATCCTGTTGATCACTTAGACGGGTCACCTCTTGGCAAAGCTCCCCAGTCAGAGGAATCTGGGATCCAGCGGGTTCCATGGCCGGAGCAATCTGTAACGAATGGAAGCAGAGGCACAGGTGATGAAGTTCACATTTGTTTTTTATTTTTTGAGTGGAACCTCGAGACCTCGGTCCGGGGGGCTGAGAAGGGGGCATAACTAGTGAGCCCCAGGTATCTGTAGTAAGGACCAGAGTGGAATATTTGTGGGGACACAGGTGCTACCTCCTGTTAGACCCCGGACACGTGGCAGCTGTCCCAGCGGGATAAACGGGTAAAGAGATATTACAGATATTTTGGAGCTTAACGGCAGACACCGGGTATATGAGGTGAACCTGGCTCTGGTGAGGATAGTCAGGTTCCTGGTAGATGGTAGGAAGCTGGCTCAAGCAACTTTAGCTTTGTCCACAGGTTTGGACAGCGAGTGGCGGAACGAGATGGCACTTGAGTGTATAGGTACAGATGTCGTCTAGGATAGCCGATCAACAGGTCACTGATATTCTGCGGAGACAAACAGTATAAGCAGAATGCCAAACGGAATGCTATAACAGTGCAGACAGAGCAAGGACAGAACCGGGTTTAGCAAGTGTAGATAATCGTTGCACCGGCACTCCCCCTATGGCGGAGTGGCCAGAAATAGTAATCAGTGCACTGCCATTGGTTAATTGATATTTTCAAAAAATGCACGCTGTCCCTTTAAGAGACCAGAGGGACACGCGCCCGCGTCCTAAGCATTCTCCCTAGAGGCCTGCTGGCAGTGTGCCAGGAAGTAGAGGAGTGAGAAGCAGCAGCAGGACCCCGAGGGACAGACAGAGCAAGGATTTTGACAGGGATCTCAAGTGTCAGAGACTTACAGAATGTATCCGGAGTACGTTCGGAAATGGAAGGAACGAATGACAGAGGCATACAACATAGCCTCCAAAGTGGTTAACCAAGGGCAGAGCAAGAGTGAGGAGTACTATGATCGAAAATGTTATGGAGCAGAATTAACACCGGGAAGCCGGATGCTAGTCGAGAACGTATGTGAAAAAGGTGGTCAAGGAAAACTTTGTTCATACTTCGAAGACAAGGTGTATTTGGTCGCAAGGAGGAAAGCCGATGAGAGTCCAGTGTATGAAATCCGATTGGAAATGGGGGACAAGAATACCAGAACAGTCCATCAGGAATTTACTACTACTCTGTGATTATCTCTCACCACAACAAGTCTCCCCAGAAGTAGAATGACATAGATCGAGATCGACTAAGGGACTACCCCAGACTGAAGCTCCGGAGGTGGATAGTTACCTTGTGAGTTCCAATGAAGAAGAGCACATTGTTGTATCTCGTGGAAAGGCAAGGAGAGGGATGTACTATCCCCAAGAAAGTGAACTAAGTCCATAGGCGCCAGAGTTTGTACTAAGTAGTACAGATGAAGTCCAATTCAGTTCTGATGATTGAACACCCATCACTGCAGAGACCGATAGACACTGAGAAGGAGCAATATTACCAGACTGTGCAGAACCAGATGATTCAGGAGAAGTGCAGGAACTTACAGAGGCAGTGCCAAGAGCATCAGAGGAAGTACGAGATATGAGTACGGAGGAAGAAACTCCTGCAACCGGAGAACCTGTGGTATCTGAGGAACAACCCATCAGAAGGATGTCAACTCGAAAAGTGAGGAGGCCCGTGATGCTAAAGTATGAGACACTTGGTGAACCTAGTCAAGAGCCAAGAACTGTCAATTGGAAACAGGTATCTCTGCCTACGGACCAGGTAAGCCCACTTAAGTGGTATTCACCACTGAGAGGAAGTATGGAAGATGTTGCATGGTGGAAAGACTTATTTTCACTCTCTGATTTTCCTTAAAATACTTTGCAGAAACAAAGAAATGTTAAGGCCTAGTGTTATGAGCTCGGTTGCAACAACTTTATTTATATAATGGATTGCAACTGAACCCTGGGTCCACGATGCAGTTTATGACACTGGTGCCGAACACCCTTTGGGTATCAGGGTAACAACTGACAACTAAGGCCTCTTTCACACTTCAGTCTTGCGACGTCAGTCAAAATCCGTCAAAATGTGAAAAAAACGGATCAGCCATTTTTTTTTGGCGGATCGTTTTTTTTCCCATTGACTTGCATTAGTCATGGATTTTGACTGATGGTGGTCCGTTAGGTCCATTTTTTGACGGATCCGCCAAAAATTTGGCATCCTTCGTTTCAGAAAAACGTCCAATACAACGTTTTTTCGGTCCGCCAAAATGGCGGACTATGGCGGATCCACCGCATCCCCCATTTTGTATAATGGCCGCCTATCCATCGCTTCCATAGAAAACCATTGAAAATCTTGACAAAACATGTCCGGGATCTCTCTCTCTCTCCTCGGTCCGGACATGCGTACCTGCATTTTCCAGATAGAAAATTTCTTTTTCCAGGTTCAAAAGTTCATGACGGATCCGTCAGAAAATGATCCGTTTGCATCCGCCATTTTCACTCTTTGGCGGACATCGCACGACTGAAGTGTGAAAGAGGCCTAAAGGATTATATTCGATCTCGCCTGTGTTACTTCACACAAGGAGAGAGATATTGAATTGGCACTATCTCCGTTAACTTCACAGGAGATGTGCTGAAGACTGGCGTAGATGTAGCCCTGTTAACAGCACAGAAGCTACTTGCCAGATATTAGATCTGCTCCATGTGCTGCAGGCTGGCATAGATGTAGCCCTGTTAATGGCACAGAAGCCACTTGCTAGATATTAGATCTGCACCATGTGCTGCAGGCTGGTGCAGAAGTAGCCCTGTTAATAGCACAGAAGCCACTTGCCAGATATTAGTAAATGGACACCCAAGTGCAAAGGAACAGGGGACAGTCAAAAACTAACACCCAGGCAGTTGAAGGCAACAATATAAATTTTATTACAGATAATACAAACATGTACAAATAGCACAAGCATCAATTACAAGATAAAAAGGAGCGTGAACACACACCACTAAATATCCAATACCCCGGTATTTTAACAAAATATAAACAGGTAAATATACACCTAGTACATAAAAATTATGATACTATATACTGGTCCACAGTAGTGAAAATATATATAAATGTGCACCAAAGCAAAATAAGTGTCATAAAAAGAAATTATGTCATCTATGACCAATGAGTGCAACAATTATATGAAAAAATAATACTGACCAAAAAATGTAAGCATATAATGCAACAATAAATAGCACCTTATATGCCACCCATATGAATCCAATCAAAAATGAACATACACCTATTGCAGAAAATCTAAACCGCATAGTGCCAATAATAACCCAAAATTGTGTGCAAAAGAAAAAAATCCCAATGAACCATATAATGCCAAATTATGGTATATTACCTGAAAACACCTGGGGAGGAAAAATGTGGCGGTGATAACGCTGCCTAGAACGCGCCCCGATGCGCGTTTCGGAAAGTCTTCCTTCGTCAGGGGCGAAACGCGCGTCGGGGCGCGTTCTAGGCAGCGTTATCACCGCCACATTTTTCCTCCCCCAGGTGTTTTCAGGTAATATACCATAATTTGGCATTATATGGTTCATTGGGATTTTTTTCTTTTGCACACAATTTTGGGTTATTATTGGCACTATGCGGTTTAGATTTTCTGCAATAGGTGTATGTTCATTTTTGATTGGATTCATATGGGTGGCATATTAGGTGCTATTTATTGTTGCATTATATGCTTACATTTTTTGGTCAGTATTATTTTTCATATAATTGTTGCACTCATTGGTCATAGATGACATAATTTCTTTTTATGACACTTATTTTGCTTTGGTGCACATTTATATATATTTTCACTACTGTGGACCAGTATATAGTATCATAATTTTTATGTACTAGGTGTATATTTACCTGTTTATATTTTGTTAAAATACCGGGGTATTGGATATTTAGTGGTGTGTGTTCACGCTCCTTTTTATCTTGTAATTGATGCTTGTGCTATTTGTACATGTTTGTATTATCTGTAATAAAATTTATATTGTTGCCTTCAACTGCCTGGGTGTTAGTTTTTGACTGTCCCCCTGTTCCTTTGCACTTGGGTGTCCATTTAATAATTTAGGGTGGGTTTGCCATCCACACTTTGAAGTGGGATTCAGATTTCGGTGTAAATTTATTTTATTTTAATTAATTTATTTAATATTCTTTTATTATTTTTTTCATATATATTTTACACTGTGCTGTTGTCCATTTCTGTTGCGTTTGCCAGATATTAGGAAGAGCATGCGACTCATGCCAGGCGTATGTGCTGCCAGCCTGTGTGCCACCGGACTAAGCAACTCTCCTTTAGTTAGCAGGCGATGCACAGGATACGCGCCCCACAGTCTGCTTGGGGCGTATAGCTACCCCTTTGACAGAGACAGACTGCACTACGATCGCTACCTGCATAGCATTCATTAACCTGCCTGAAGGACCTGGGCTAATTAGCCGAGCTAACTCTGGCATCGGCAGGTCCTGGAGAGCGAAAGGTAGAGAGCATGTGGAGCCCAGATTCTGGTACGTCACACATGAGCACTACCTATTTAGTATGATCTGACCGCGCCACGGACAGACAAGCTATTTAAGTGCTAAGCTCCGCCCCAGCCATCTCGTCAATCGCATCACCGAGAATGTCATCCGCGACCAATTAGGCGATGCAAGGTCGACCGTGGAGTGAGTTCGGTCACGTGTTCGATGACCATTTTGCTGGAGTCGGTTTTCCCCTACATTTTAAGTGCCTTTTCTCGGCCAATGAGCAAGGACGCAGGCTGTGGGCAATGGCATGACATAGCCAGTGGCCAGCACCATCTTAGAGAAGGGCATTGCAGCGATTGGCTGGCTTTCAGTGGCGTCACAGTGCATATAAAATCCCTCAGCGCCGACCGCCATTTTACATCTGCCGAACTCAGTGTAGGGGAAGGTTGCTGGTGGTGCATCTGAGCAGGGAGAGCGTTAGACAGGGCCTAAAACAAAAAATTACTTTCTGCTGATAGCGATTAGCTGTACAGTGACTGTGCAGTGAGAGGGGAGGATTTCCCTGTGTGCAGCAACTCTGGTTCTTAGGCTGCCTGCCTGCCAGTGACGCTGTAGAAATAGCTTGTGTGGAGCATCAGATTTGATTAGTAGGCTGCCTGCCTTTGATAAGGGGGCAATTAATTTGGTGGAGTAGCAGAGCTGCCTGCCAGTGACAGTGTACAAATAGCTTGTGTGGAGCATCACATCTGATTAGTAGGCTGCCTGACTGTGATAAGGGGGCAATTAATTTGGTGGAGTAGCAGAGCTGCCTGCCAGTGACAGTGTACAAATTGCTTTTGTGGACCATCACATCTGATTAGTAGGCTGCCTGACTGTGATATGGGGTCACTTAATTTGGTGGAGTAGCAGAGGAACCTGCCAGTGACAATGTACAAATTGCTTGTGTGGACCATCACATCTGATTATTAGGCTACCTGACTGTGATAAGGGGGCAATTAATTTGGTGAAGTAGCAGAGGTGCCTGCCAGTGACAGTGTACAAATAGCTTGTGTGGAGCATCACATCTGATTAGTAGGCTGCCTGACTGTGATAAGGGGGCAATTAATTTGGTGGAGTAGCAGAGCTGCCTGCCAGTGACAGTGTACAAATTGCTTGTGTGGACCATCACATCTGATTAGTAGGATGCCTGACTGTGATAATGGGGCAATTAATTTGGTGGAGTAGCAGAGGTGCCTGCCAGTGACAGTGTACAAATAGCTTGTGTGGAGCATCACATCTGATTAGTAGGCTGCCTGACTGTGATAAGGGGGCAATTAATTTGGTGGAGTAGCAGAGCTGCCTGCCAGTGACAGTGTACAAATTGCTTTTGTGGACCATCACATCTGATTAGTAGGATGCCTGACTGTGATAAGGGGGCAATTCATTTGGTGAAGTAGCAGAGGTGCCTGCCAGTGACAGTGTACAAATAGCTTGTGTGGAGCATCACATCTGATTAGTAGGCTGCCTGACTGTGATAAGGGGGCAATTAATTTGGTGGAGTTGCAGAGGTGCCTGCCAGTGACAGTGTACAAATAGCTTGTGTGGACCATCACATCTGATTAGTAGGATGCCTGACTGTGATAAGGGGGCAATTAATTTGGTGAAGTAGCAGAGGTGCCTGCCAGTGACAGTGTACAAATAGCTTGTGTGGAGCATCACATCTGATTAGTAGGCTGCCTGACTGTGATAAGGGGGCAATTAATTTGGTGGAGTAGCAGAGGTGCCTGCCAGTGACAGTGTACAAATAGCTTGTGTGGACCATCACATCTGATTAGTAGGCTGCCTGACTGTTATAAGGGGGTAATTAATTTGGTGGAGTATCAGAGCTGTCTGCCAGTGACAGTGTACAAATAGCTTGTGTGGAGCATCACATCTGATTAGTAGGCTGCCTGACTGTGATAAGGGGGCACTTAATTTGGTGGAGTAGCAGAGGTGCCTGCCAGTGACAGTGTACAAATAGCTTGTGTGGAGCATCACATCTAATTAGTAGGCTGCCTGACTGTGATAAGGGGGCAATTAATTTGGTGGAGTATCAGAGGTGCCTGCCAGTGACAGTGTACAAATAGCTTGTGTGGAGCATTACATCTGATTAGTAGGCTGCCTGACTGTAATAAGGGGGCACTTAATTTGGTGGAGTAGCAGAGGTGCCTGCCAGTGACAATGTACAAATTGCTTGTGTGGACCATCACATCTGATTAGTAGGCTGCCTGACTGTGATAAGGGGGCACTTAATTTGGTGGAGTATCAGAGGTGCCTGCCAGTGACAATGTACAAATTGCTTGTGTGGACCATCACATCGGATTAGTAGGCTGCATGACTGTGATAAGGGGGCACTTAATTTGGTGAGTAGCAGAGCTGCCTGCCAGTGACAGTGTACAAATAGCTTGTGTGGAGCATCACATCTGATTAGTAGGCTGCCTTACTGTGATAAGGGGGCAATTAATTTGGTGGAGTATCAGAGCTGCTTGCCAGTGACAGTGTTCAAATTGCTTGTGTGGATCAGCAGAGCTGATTACTAGCCTGCCTGCCAGTTCTATGGGGAAATTTCAGTTAGTTACCGAGTGTTCTGTTTTTCCCACACTGTAAAGAGCTGTACACTCCTCACTGTACCGTGTACTGGCTGGTATCAGGGACAAATACAGGCTGACTATCTGTGTGTGACTCCGGAAATATATACGGAAATTTACAATTCCCCCAACACTGTATACAGCTGTACACTACTGAGACAGTATACTTTTCCTGAGTTAGGTATTATGGTGTTAGGCAGACTGGGCCTGTGACTGTGTGTCTTCCTGCTGAAATAAAAACGGAGATTTAAAAATCACACAACACTGTATTCAGCTGTATGCTACTGAGACAGTACACTTTTCCTGAGTTTGATATTCTGGTGTTAGGCAGACTGGGCCTGTGACCGTGTGTGTTCCTGCTAAAATCTTAAACGGAGATTTAAAATTCCCACAACACAGTATATAGCTGTACGCTACTGAGACTGTACACTTTTTCTGAGTTTGCTATTGCGGTGTTAGGCAGACTGGACCTGTGACTGTGTGTCTTCCTGCTGAAATATAAACGCAGATTTAAAATTCCCACAACACTGTTTACAGCTGTACGCTACTGAGACTGTCCATTTTTTTTTCGATTCTACTGTAATCCATACTGAGCCTGTGATAGTCTGTGTCTGTTACTCCGCAAATATATACGGAGATTAAAATTTTTCACCTTCACCGTATACAGCTGTACGCTTCTGATACTGTACCATATATCTGCTGTTATTTTGAGTACATTTACACAAACATGAGGAAGTATGTTGGAAGAGGTCGAGCACGTGGTGGTGGTGGGCCACCTGCTACTGCTGGTGGTGGTGGTGGTGCTGCATCTGCTGCTAGTGGGAAAAGCACAATAGCACCTAAGGCAGGAGGTGATGAGCCTGCCTCATCGTCTGGCTACACTTTTGCCTAGAAGGCTCCCTTTTCTGTGAGTAGGTAAACAGCTTTTAAAGCGGGAGCATCAGGAACAGGTTTTGGATTATATTGCCAAATCAGATTCCAGCTCTATCTACTCCTCTTCTGATATTTCAAAAGCTGCAACCACTGAGTCGTCAGTGCAGCCTTCTGGTCCGGACCAACCACTTTCCTTGTGTCCTTCATCCCCACAACAAGTGAAGGATGCGTCAGCCCACACTTCAGATTACCACATGGAGCTGTTTTCACATCCCATGCCTGAGTTATTAAGTCAAATCC